>OZ010787.1:587398937-588092013 GCA_963932465.1 Maratus speciosus | reverse complement strand
CTCTGTTCTTGAAAAAAAAAAATATATATATATATATACGATACCGTGTAAAATTTCGGCATTTTTCAAGAACTAGTTTTCGATGTCGTGTTTTCTAGCAATCAGACAGTCTTGCAGTATCATACGCGAAAGGTAAATATAACTAACTGCAGGTATGAAATTTCTTTCCATGTTTTGCTGTTCGTCTTCGCGTGGTAGAGATATTCCCTTTGGCATACAGGTATGCATAATGTTTTTTTTATGATTCTGATATAACGTGTTTACATGTAATAAACCTCGAATGTAGCGTTAGTGAAATTCTAAAATTTTGTTTATTTACAGAAAATTGTTGTTCGTTATGTTTTGTTCGTTTAAATACAACTTTCTTCGTCGCTTTGGCTTATCAAATTTGTTATTTCATTAAATATAGTATCTTGTACTGTATATGTTTATATACTATTCTAGATATTTTTGTATTATTATTAATTTAAAAATTTGTACTTTGTCATTAGAAAATTATGTTATTCTTTTAACTAAAACTTTCTTGGTGATTTTGGCTTTTGGTATATCTAATTTTTCTTCTTTATCAAAAAATACTTTTCTATTTATCAATAAAAAATTTCGTTGTTCTTTTAAATATAACGTCCTTGATTGTTTTCGTATTTCATGTATCTAATTTTTATTTTTTTATTCAATATATTATCTTGATATATATATATATATATATATATATATATATATATATCCATTTATATAGGATATTGTTCTAGAATTCGTTTTATATTGATATTAATTTAACCCCTTAATTCTCGCTCCCGTGATATTCACGGGCTGTGTCTTTTATGCAGATTGTTTGATTCCCAACAGTTTTATAAAATAGTGTAATAGGTTTTATTATGGTATCATTTTACCTGTCATTAAATAAAGTGAATAGTTCTTTTTCAAAAAAGTTGTGCCAATAAGCAATTTGAATTTTTAAACCGTAATTTAATGCGACCGTTAAGGGGTTAAATTTCTGTACTTTATCAACAGAAAATTTCAAAGTGTAGGCAAAATTCATTCAAATCGTAAATAATTTTATAATACTTGAAAATTAATGGCCACGAACATATTAAAAAAAAAAAAAAAAAACTTATAATTCATTAGATGTTTACTGCTTTGTTTATAAAAAACAAAGGAAGTTTCATTCAACTGAACTCCCGTTTGCGAAGTCCCATTTAGACAATATGGACACAGTCTTATTTCAGTATTATTTGCCATTTCCTGTTTTGATTCTTTTTGACAAAAAAGGGAAGCCACAAACTTAATAGCATAAATTTTGCGTTTCTAAATGTAGAACTATTTCTTCTTGACTCTTTGAACCTTGACAATTGTTGCCATCGTATTATGCTAAATGTTTTCGGGGGACGTCATTTTGAAAACTAGATACAATAATTACCCTCTCAATAGTGAACATGAAAATGTCTCGTTATTATTATTTTTTTTTTTTTGTTGATTATAGCGATTCATTATTATATAATATTACGGGATCCAACTCGGTCTTCCCGGTTTATAAAATATATGTAAAAACCATTTTTTTTAAACCGAAAACTAATAATTTTTTTACGTTTAATATATATATATATATATAGACATAGACATATATATTTTAGATTGACCACTAACAGAACCCAAAAGCTTTTTATCTGAAAAATATCAATTATGTATTAAAATAAAGTTTTGAAATTTATTAAACACGATACTTTCGTATTATCCGCCCGCCCTGAATTAATAGCCGAAGAAATCTCAAACGATTTCGCTACTTACAGCAGCCTTTTTTATTCTGATAATTTCAACGGTTTAAGCGGTTAGCTCGATTACATATCTGTTTAGATGATATTTTATTTATTGGCGAAGTTTTAATTTAGTTATGGAATATTAGCCGGAAATAAATGCTGAACTATTTATAATATTTTAAGTGCAAAAGGTTTAATTTTCCGTAATCGGGCTCGATAGAGAGAGATAAACATTTTGAAAATTATTTTTAAACCCATACAAAATCAGTAAATTGATATACAGTTTTCGAACAAATTACATTTGGAAGAACACTAATTTTTCTATTCGGCGATATGTAAATATTGAAATTGTGCGATGTTTAGAAGTTTAAAAAAAAAATGCAGTAAAAGCGAAATTTATATTTCAGGTGTCACCAACGTCAATAAGGTTCACTGAAATTGTTAAACAGGTCTATTTTTTTTCTCTGTGGCCAAACTTCACTTTAATTTTCACCTTTTCACATTATTTTTCTTTGTATTTTAACTATTTATTTTACACAGACCAAAGAAAGTACCATTTTAATTTTGATATATCTTTATGTTATGGGTATATAAAGAATTTATAAAACATTAAAATGAAATTGGTACCTCAATTCGCTCATACTTGAACAAAAACTTTTTCAAGTTAAATAAAACTTATTATATTATATATTTATACATTTATTTGATATATTTTTATGTGTTTAGATACAATTATATTTCTGTATTATCAATAAATAAATTATTTCTGTCTAATGTCCATAAATAAATTATTTTAACGTAGTACCTATTTATATTTTGTCATTTATAATACCCATTAAATATTACTACTTAGCGTTTTTAAATAATTTTAATTGCGTATTGTTAATTAATAACTGTTCTGTGGTATACCTTAAAATTCACATGAATGTTGCCGGGGCTATAGTCTTTTCGATTCTAATATTTTATCACGAATTTTTCGTTGTTTATATATTTTTATACATCATTTTTACATATGAACGATATGATTTACCTGTAATTTTTAATTTCATGTCTTTCTTCTTTGATAGCCAAATTTCACCGGAAGTGATGCTAATATACTAAGGAAAAGGGCTGCTTCCACATCGGACTACTCGCCTAAGTCTAAATCAATTCAGCGGCCAGTATCTGTAGCTGATTACTTAACATTAGATAATTCTCCTTGCACAAAAGTTCCTGTAAGTTTTTATTTTTGTTAGATTCTAAGTATTCATTTACGTGAATGTTGTTTAAATCGTAAGTTATGGAGTTAGCTACTTTTTTTTACATGCTTGTGAACATTTACAAAAGAGAAATAGATTAACTTCAAATATTATGGGATGACTTTATATATGAATAGGATTGCATTTTAACTTATTCCCTGCCACAGTAAATTTTGATTAAAATTTCTTCATAAAAATTGCATACTAATATTTTATTATAAGTAAATCATACTACTGACAAAACTTATATATATATATATAAAGTTTTAGCAGTTAAAAAATTTAAAATGGTGCAAAAAAATCAGTAGAAATTATGAAAAAAAAAAAAAAATAGATGCGGCCGGATATAAAACAGAAAACAAAACAATGACTTAGACTTTATACATTCTAAGATTTTAAAATTTTCATGGAAATTCAAATTTTAATTACTAATGGTAAATGTTTCAGAGTACTTAGCATGTACGGCCTGTTGCATTTTTCGCAAAACCTATAATTTCACTCTTTGAAATACAAAATTGCAACTGGTAACCAAAAATGTTTAGTAGGTGAAAACAAACATTCTAGTTTTCAACAAAAATTTTGTCGGCTATTCAAACATTTATTTTCATAAGAAAAAAAAAAGTCCTTCCGGCCAGTGCCGGGAGGAAGAGGTAGCTGTCATATTCCTTATTTTTAAAAAGCAACCTTATATTATTCAAACACACGAAGCTCAATTTAGTAGAAACCGATTATAGGAGATTCAATACTAATTTTTATCAATACTAAATCATTATGAATGAGAATTTCGCGAAATTAGTCAGATATGTACCCAAGCTGCTTTTATTTAAAGTAACTTATATTTGGCTGCCAAATTCGGCGATTTCTTAAAGTGCCTGCCATTTTAAGACAACATGGTGGATGAGGCTAACCAATGAACTTGGTCGAGACCTTAGTAATTGCTGTGCACATGCTCACTCACATCGGAATCGGTTGATACATACGAGTGCTGTCGCATGCAAAAAATCAGATTTTTCAAAATGTCACCCACGTTAGAAATTGAAACTGCTATATCTGAGCCATTTTTTAAGATAAAGACAAACAAAGAATGCTCCTGAATCCTTATATCAAGGTCAAATACTTAAGAAAGAAACCTTTTTCAATTTCTAATTTTTTTGCATCTCACTTTAAATATATATATTTTTATTTATTTAATGGCCGCCATTTTGAAACAAGATGGCTGATGAAGCTAGCCAGCGAACTTGGTCGAGATATTGATGTATACTATCCACATGCCTTCTTCCATCGAAATAGGCGAATACGTGTGGTATCGCGTGACAAATACAAGATCGTTTCAAAGTGTTAGCCATGATAGAAATTCAAAGTGCTATAATTCAACCACTTTTTAAGATATAAACAAAAGAACAAATTTTCAGAAACAAAAACTGCTCCGGAATCTTTGTATCAAGGCCAAACACATAAAAAATCTTTTTCATTTTCCAATTTTTTAATACCTCATTTTAAATTTTAAATTACATTTTTTTTTAAATGGCAGCCCTTTTGAAACAAGATGGCGAATGAAGCTGGCCAACGAACTCGGTCGAGACATTGGTATGTACTATGTACAGACCAAGTTACATTCAAATCGGTTCATAAATACGCCTGTTATCGCGTGACAAAAATCAGGTCGTTTTAAAATGTCAGCCAGAATAGAAATTCAAAATGTTATAACTCAGCCATTTATTTAGATATAGACGAAACAAAACCTGTTCCGGAATCTTTGTATTAGGGTCAAACACATACAAAAAAAAAAATCTTTTTCATTTTCCAATTTTTTAGTATCTCATTTTAAATTTAATTTTTAGGTAGCTTTCTTTACAAAAAGCTACCTATTGCAGCCGTTCGGAGGAAAGCGATTTCAAAAAATTTTGGTATATTTTCATCGATCATGACCCCCAGACCCCGAAACCACCCTCCGTTCAAAATTGATATATATATATATATATCAATATATATATATCTGACCTATGTCACACTGTAACTCTCGTATTTATGAACCGATTTGGATGTAATTCGGTGTGTACATAGCACATACCAATGTCTCGACCGAGTTCGTTGGCCAGCTTTATCCGCCATTTTGTTTCAAAATGGCGGCCATTTAAAAATTTTAAGAAAATTTAAAATTTAAAATGTGGTACCAAAAAATTGAAAATGGAAAAATATTTTTTTCTTATGTATTTGACCTTTATACAAAGACTCCGTAGTAGTTTTTGTTTCGTCTATATCTTAAAAAATGGCTGAGTTATAGCATTTTGAATTTCTAGCGAAGCTGACATTTTGAAACGTCCTGAATTTTGTCACGCGATAAAAGGCGTATTTATGAACCGATTTGGATGTAACTTCGTTTATACATAGTACAGACCATTGTCTCGACCGAGTTCGTTGGCCAGCTTCATCCGCCATTTTGTTTAAAAATGGCGGCCATTTAAAATTTTAAGAAAAATTTAAATTTGAAATGTGGTACCAAAAAATTGAAAAATGAAAAAATACTTTTTTCTTATGTGTTTGACCTCGATAAAAAGATTCGGGAGTAGTTTTTGTTTCGTCTATATCTTAAAAAATGACTGAGTTATAGCATTTTGAATTTCTAGCGTGGCTGACATTTTGAAACGCCCTGATATTTGTCACGCGATAACAGGCGTATTTATGAACCGATTTGAATGTAACTTGGTCTGTACATAGTACATACCAATGTTTCGACCAAGTTTGTTGGCCAGCTTCATTCGCCATCTTGTTTCAAAAGGTTTGCCATTTAAAAAAAAAAATGTAATTTAAAATTTAAAATAAGGTATTAAAAAATTGGAAAATGAAAAAGAATTTTTTTTATGTGTTTGGCCTTGATACAAAGATTCTGGAGCAGTTTTTGTTTCTGAAAATTTGTTCTTTTGTTTATATCTTAAAAAGTGGTTGAATTATAGCACTTTGAATTTCTATCATGGCTAACACTTTGAAACGATCTTGTATTTGTCTCGCGATACCACACGTATTTGCCTATTTCGATGGAAGAAGGCATGTGGATAGTATACATCAATATCTCGACCAAGTTCGCTGGCCAGCTTCATCAGCCATCATGTTTCAAAATGGCGGCCATTAAATTAAAAAATATATATATTTAAAGTGAGGTGCAAAAAAATTATAAATTGAAAAAGGTTTCTTTCTTAAGTATTTGACCGTGATATAAGGATTCAGGAGCATTTTTTGTTTGTCTTTATCTTAAAAAATGGCTCAGATATAGCAGTTTCAATTTCTAACGTGGGTGACATTTTGAAAAATCTGATTTTTTGCATGCGACAGCACTCGTATGTATCAACCGATTCCGATGTGAGTGAGCATGTGCACAACAATTACTAAGGTCTCGACCAAGTTCACTGGTTAGCCTCATCCACCATGTTGTCTTAAAATGGCAGGCACTTTAAGAAATCGCCGAATTTGGCAGCGAAATATAAGTTACTTTAAATAAAAGCAGCTTGGATAAAGCTGACTAATTTTGCGAAATTCTCATTCATAATGATTTAGTATTGATAAAAATTAGTATTGAATCTCCTGCATTCGGTTTCCACTTACTTGAGCTTCGTGTGTTTGAATAATATAAGTTGGCTTTTTTAAAATAAGGAATATGAAAGCTACCTCTTCCTCCCGGCACTGGCCGGAAGGACTTTTTTTAAATTTTTTTAAATGGCCGCCATTTTGAAACAAGATGGCGGATGAAGCTGGCCAACGAATTCGGTTGAGTTATTTGTATGTACTATGTACACACCACGGTACATCCAAATCGGTTCATAAATACGTCTGTTATCACGTGGCAAAAATCAGGACGTTTCAAAATGTCAGCCACGCTAGAAATTCAAAATGCTATAACTCAGCCATTTTTTAAGATATAGACGAAACAAAAACTGCTACCGAATCTTTTTATCAAGGAAAAAAATATTTTTTCATTTTTCAATTTTTTGGTACCACATTTCAAATTAAAATTTTTCTTAAAATTTTAAATGGCCGCCATTTTTAAACAAGATGGCGGATGAAGCTGGCCAACGAACTCTGTCGAGACATTGGTCTGTACTATGTATAAACGAAATTGCATCCAAATCGGTTCATAAATACGCCTTTTATCGCGTGACAAAATTCGGGACGTTTCAAAATGTCAGCTTCGCTAGAAATTCAAAATGCTATAACTCAGCCATTTTTTAAGATATAGACGAAACAAAACCTGCTACGGAGTCTTTGTATAAAGGTCAAATACATAAGAAAAAAATATTTTTCCATTTTCAATTTTTTGGTACCTTATTTCAAATTTTAAATTTTTTAAATGGCCGCCATTTTGAAACAAAATGACGGATGAAGCTGGCCAACGAACTCGGTCGAGACATTGGTATGTACTATGTACACACCGAATTACATCCAAATCGGTTCATAAATACGAGAGTTACAGTGTGACATAGGTCAGATATATATATATATATATATTGATATATATATATATATATATCAATTTTGAACGGAGGGTGGTTTCGGGGTCTGGGGGTCATGATCGATGAAAATATACCAAATTTTTTTGAAATCGCTTTCCTCCGAACGGCTGCAATAGGTAGCTTTTTGTAAAGAAAGCTACCTAAAAAATACTTATGAGGATGATCATGACGTGCTTTCGCATCATCTGTAGAGAATGTGTTAACCCTATCTGATAAGATTTATCATAAGAAACTGCATGAAAGTTTTTACATTAAAGAAAACATGCTTCATTTTACGATTCATACATTTTGGTGATCAGAAGCTTATTATTAATTTGGATGAAAATGTCATTAAATTTATTTTCAACTAGGAAACTGTTTATAAAGTGGCGGCTCGTGACTGGCTTTTTTGGGGCGCTACATGCATGTTTATCAAATTTACTGTTGTTTATTACCACTATTTTTAAAAAGAAAACTTTGCTTTATTTAATGGATGATCTTCTGCCATTAAATAAGGCAAAATTTTCTATTAAGGGGGCTAATCACTCAGCTTTGGAATTCTCCTCCGTAATGTTAAGTCTATGGACTTTTGATGCTTTCGTATATTTAACATATCTTCTCGGAAAATCATATTTTTAACATCTTTTTTCTATGTACTCTTCTTAAAGGAGGTATCTTTTTTTCTTAGTTTTCAAAATATTTCTAAAATCTATGCTGAATTTAATATTTTATGTGTTAAAAGCGGGCGAACTGTGAGTAAGATTTTAACACTTTCTATAAAATTAAGTCCATGCTTTAGAAATATTTTGAGAACTAAGAAAACAAGAGACATCTTTTAGGAAGTGTACACAAAAAATAGAACTTAAAAATATGAATTTCCCGAGGAGATATTTTAAATATACGAATGCATCAGATGATCATAGACTTTACATTAGTGAGGGGAAATTGGAAGCTGAGTGACCAGCCCCCTTAAAGTATAGTACAATGGTAAGAAAAAGGTTGTAGAAGTGGTAAGAAAAAGGTATGTTTGGCAACCATGCACGTAGTTCCTCAAAAAATCCCATCAGGAGCCACCACTGTGTGTGTGTATATGTATAATATTCATAAGTATAAATATTTGTGGCCTGATGACCAGTATAACTCGTAATTTTACCGTTTGTCACGAAAAACTCTTGGCGAGCTACACAGTCATTTTACCACCCAAAACACCGCCCCCTCAATACTAGGCCTGAATGCTAACTCAAAAATGGCCGTTGTCGTAGGCGGATTTTTTTAAGCGTTTCTACGCTCCCCCTGAGTTTAGATACCAGTATTTTCCAAAAGTTTTCTTTGACTTATTTAATCTCAGAAAAATAAAGCGTAAAAACTTTTAGAAATTATTGGTATTCAAATTCAAGGGACCGTACAAAAGCTGAAAAAATTCCACTTACGACAGCCGCCATTTTTACCCGCCTACCAAGAAGGGTTGTGTGTTTCACGCGTATCTGGATACGTGGATTTCTTTATACCCTCGAAACATCCCAACGTTAGGATGGATTTTAATGAATGAAGTCTCTATCGATTCGTCTTAATCGTCCGATGGTTATAGGCTAGGTTTTGTTTTTGTACATTCAAAATGACGGTAGAGACTGAAATTTTTTTTTACGCACCCTATTGAGTGGCATATCATTTTATAGGTCTTTCAAAATGAAGACTATGTTTCGTTGACTATTTTACAGTCAGTAGCTCCGTTTAAATATTACACGGTAATTGTGTAATATTTGGCTCCGTTTAAATATAACATGGTAATTGTGTAGATGGCATCTCTAGCTTTACTGCAACTCTAACCTTCATAGACATCTATAGGCATCATCAAAACAGTGTTTATTGATAGGAACTAACAATGAAACACAACTTAAAAGCCATCAATACAAGTAAATAAAAAAATAGGTAAGTAATATAAAGAAAATAGTTTCACATTGATGAGCAATAATTAATTAGTTCGCTTTTTACGCAGTCGTGTTTCTTGATTTTTTAAATTTAATTTTTACTTGTTGAGGTCTAGTATTCAGAGGGATGGTGCACAAAAGGTTAATCAGTCTGTGTGTTTGAGAAGAATTCTTATTAAACTTCTGTTAATTTTTTTTTAAGTCAAATAAACTTATATTTTGATCTTACAATTAATTTAATAAAACGTTTTAATTTAATAAAATTTTAATTAATAAAATAATTTAATATAATTAATTTAATAAAATTTTCTATGTGGTACTTATTTAATTTTCTTTATTAAATAAAATTTCTGGTTCAAAATATATTTAATTGATTTGAAAAAAAAAAAAAAAAAAAAAAAAAAAAAAAAAAAAAAACTTAAAAGTTGGCAGCTATGGAGAAGGGGTTAATTGAATATTTTTTATTATAACCTTCTTTATTAACTTTTTTATACATTCGGATAATAAAGACGCAAAATTCAGTACCGAATGTAAAGCTATTTCGTAGACTAGATTTTTGTTGAGGATCTGAATATAAAATTCCCAAAGAATCTAAACTTTACTAAATCAAAGAAGTCGCGGTAAGAAGTCTTGTATAAATTGTTCGGACGTAAGTCTAGTTTAATTAAAGACTTCTCTACTTGCTATTATACTGAAAGGATATTTTCCAATTAAATAATTTAACTAGTTTCGCAGAAAAGGCGAAAGTCTTGAAACAAAACAAGCAGCTTCTTATGCACTGAATAGTTTATCAATTGAAATTACGAACAATTTATCTTAATGAAATTTATACGAATGATTTACCAAGGGACCGCTTCACTGAAACTCCCCGATCGCGAAATCCCATGTTAACCTATGGGGAAATTTAAATGTGTGATTATTCATTACCTAATATAATTATCTAAATGCAGTTTTCACCTTCAGAAAAGTATACGTCAGAGGTGCGTTTTTAGAAATCATCTCCTTAAATTTTAAATGTTTTTAAGATGATTAAAGTTTCAACAAGGGAAAATTTCAAAGTTTAAAGGGTTTTTTAAATGCTTAAAATTAAAGAGACTTTTTTAAAAAGCGCATTACGTCGATATCTGAAGCCTGCTTTCTGGTGGTGAAAACCGTATTTTGATAATTATATGAGCTAATGAGTGTCACGTATTTAAGTTTCTCCGTATAGGTTAAGAGGCTACTTCACTCCAGCGAAAACACTCGTTCACCAATGTTATTTCTATGGAAGAATTTTTTTAAGCTATCTCGTTCGCATTTCAATTTTTGTAAACGGTTTTTTTTTTCTTTCATTGGCTAGCTGAGATCAAAAGATCGTTTTTTACTTTTCAAATTTTGTTTACAAGTTTTTCTTTTTTCTTTTTTTTTTTTTTTTTTTTAGGATAGGTTTACTTTCGGAATTGGTTTCGAAAAAGAAAAAATCCTCATATATATAAAAAAAAAAAAAAAAAAAACGCTGCAAAGGAAATTGAAAAAGTAAAAAACGGCCTTTGTACCGATCGAACTCAGCTACTCAGTGAAAAAAAAAATTAATAATATAAAAATAATAATTATTTAAAAATATTTAAATGCAATCCAGATATCTTAAAAAAATTTCTGCCATAGGATTAACATTAGCGAATGTGTGTTTTCTCGTGAGTGAAGTTGATATGATCTTGCGATCAGGGAGTTTCAGTGAAGCGGCCCCTTATCAAGTGGGCATGCGAATTTCTTTTTGTTACATTGAAACCTGCGCCGGGTCTATCAGGACCGAGATTTATTTTCTTCACAAAGTAGCGGGTAATAAGCTGTTCCAAAAGTGAAAGTACCGTCATTAAAAAAAAAAAAAAAGAAAGAAAGAAAAAACTGCAGCCTAAACCGAAAAAGTAAAAAAGGGCCGTTGTAGAGATCGACCTCTGCTATAAAGTAAAAAAAAAAGAAAAAAAAAAGTTTAAATAAATAAATAAAAATATCGTAATGCAAACGAGACATTTAAAAAAGAACGCTCTAATATGTTTAACATTAGCTTGCGAGTGCCTTCGCGTAACTGAATTAGCACCTTAAGGAGACCTTCTACATAAAGAGACAAAAAAAAAAAAAAAAAAAAAAAAAAACACTTTTTATGATTTTTTTTGAAAGAAAACTGCATGATGGATCATTTTGAAATTTTAACAGTTTATTGTATATATCTTAAGGTATACACAAGAATTTTTTTATTAGATTTTGTTGCTTCTACTCTAAGTTATAAACAAATATGTTCAACCACATTTTTTGACACGGTGGGCAAGATTAAAAAAAAACTACTCAATGGTTCATCTTGATTTTTTTTTTAATTGAAGCTTATTTAATTGCCTTCGATATGAATTAAAGCTTTTACTAAAATTATTTAAAAAAAAAAAATAACAAATAAGAACGAATTTTTTTAACCATTTTTTTTTTTTTTTTTTTTTTTTTTATCAGCCATTACATAACTTTTTTAAAATAAATTTATGGGTTCCTTTAATTTAACTAGAAGCTATACTCACGAAGTTTACAAAAAAAATTTTCTTTTTGTGTTGCAGATAATTCTACGAGGCGCTATCATGCCCACCGTCCAGACGAAAATTTCCAAAGCAGTTGAACATATCTGTTTATAACTTAGAGTAGAAGCAACAAAATCTAATAAAAAAATTCTTGTGTATACCTTAAGATATGTATAATAAAATGTTAAAATTTCAAAAAGATCCATCATGCAGTTTTCTTACGAAAAAAATCATTAAAAAGTGCTTTTTTTTTTTTTTGTCTCCTAATGTAGAAGGTCCCCTTAAAAGCCTACGCGAAGACACTCGGACGCTAATGTTACTCCAGTGGCAGCGTTCTTTTCAAATTATTTGGTTACATTTCATTATTTAAGATGCTTTTTTTTCTGCATAGGATACCTGAAGTTGGTGTCTAACCGGGTACTTCCGTACTTCAATTTTCGTTGCGTTCTTTTTCCTGAGTGAAAGCGTTCTTAGAAAGAAAATTTGCAACCAAAATCAAAGAAGTACGAAAGTATGCGGTTAGATATCGACCTCAGGTACCGTATGTAGATTTTTTTTTTTTAATATTGAAATGCGAACGAGTAATTTGAAAAGATCGCTGCCAATGGATTAACATTATCTTGCAAGCGTCTTCGCGTTACTAGCAAAGTGATAACACCACTTTAATCGGTTCAAAATTTCGAAATCTTTTTTATATGTTTAAAGTACTATTTATACACACGGAAATCATATTTTATTAGTTAGAAATAGACGGCGAAAGTTAAATGGCAAGGTTGGAGACATTAGAGGTCTGCACGGGCCGAAATTTCCAGGTCCGGGCCCTGCCCGACTCATAGAAAAAAATTCGGCCCGGCCCGATACAAAAATTAAAAGTTCGGCCCGATCCCGGCCCGGAAAAAGTTAAAATCTCGGCCCGAGTAAATTTCTAGAAAACATTGATTTTTACGTCGATTTGGTTAAAAATTTGTCTCGTACGGGGAGTTCTATCAGAAAATATTTATCTTAACCTCTTTTTTTTGTGTGTGTGTGTGCGTGTGTTTATAATCTTCATTTTTATAAAAGGGCCGCAGGCTGCGATATTTATTTTTTTAATGAATCTCTATTTCTTGTACGTTTCAGTTAATTCAGTTACTATGTCATTAATTCAGTGTCATGTTTTAGTTATAATTAATATTGTTAATCCATATTCCATGTATTGAAGTGTTCAAAATCTGAAAAATGCTGTACAGTAAAATCTTCCAAGACGGAATTGCATAGAAAAGGGAAAAAAAATGTGTTATAGACAAGTTCCCTTTTTAGCAAGTGTAAATGTATTATATGATGTATTCTTTTCTTACATATTAGTATATAAATTTTCCATGGATAAACAAGTTTTTCAGTTTAAAACAGGATTCCGTCATTGGCAGGTTCTTTTTCACACGTTTACTATATTTTAATTTAGCTACATTTTAATAAGCGCAGAAACCTAGAATTCTTAAAAAAGAATAAATTTTATTGTTTAATTGTAGAATAATGGCAATTGAAAAATGTATGCATTTTTTGTAAAAATTTTTTGATCAGGCCTGATTTAACTGACCTTTGAACGGACCAGATCACGCCGAGACAATGATTTTCATACGGGCTGGGTGTTGGGTCAAAACTAGGACTGAAAATTTTGGGCCGTGAAGACTAGGAATGAAGCCAGTCCCGGCTCTGTACGGAAAAAATAGTTAGGCCTACACCGGCCCGATCCTTCAGGAAAAAAGTAAGGCCCGAGCCTTCAGAAAAAAGTATGGCCCGCCCCGCCCCGAGCGCCGGGCTCGGGCTTCTGGCCATGGGCCGGCCCGTGCAGATCTCTAGGAGACATACAAATAGAGCGCGATCTACAGCGAGTAAATAATAACCAAAACTTAAGTCACGTTTGATTATTTATTTATTATTATTATTATTATTTTTCGAACAGCATTTTCAAAATCAGTTGGCACTTAAACACCGAAATTTTCAAATCAATGAACTTTATCCTCTTGAAAATTTATCGTCACATATTTGTCTAGTGAAACACATAGAATTTTTTTTTTCGAAAAAACTATAAAGTCACTGTTCTGTGTAAAGTTGAGTAACGAAATTTGTCATTGAAAATTTACATTTTATTTTGAATTGATGCCATTTCACTGAGAATACATATTTTGTAAAACTATTTTGCATTTCACAAGCTTTAGGCTGAAGAAAACTAATTCTTTTGTTACATTGTTCTGGGTCAAGTATATGATGAGTTTGTCCAATGCTTGACCCTCTTTTTTCGAAGCGCTCCCGCCCATTAGGTGGTGGTGTCCCATAGTGGTGTAGTCGAGAGGGGGACGCGGGCGGACGGCGTCCCCTCACTTTTTTATTTTATCTCAAACGTCCCCTTACTTTTTATTTTCAAGGGGGACGCAAGGAACCAGGAGGACGCAGATTTCCCAAACCTATTATTTTTTTAAAGGATAAGCTCTCTAATAAACTAACAATTTTAAAAATAAAAGCATTGAATTTTTATATCTTCCAACAAAATTGAAAACTTTAATAAATTATAACATGTTAAATATGTCGAAAATGACGTATGATATTGAGATTCGTTACTTGAGTTCGTTGAGTTCTTTGCTGGAATATTTCAACTAAAATCAAGATGAAACTGTGGTTTTAGAACGTTTCTTTTATATTTCACCTCTTTAGAATCCGAATCTTTGAAAAACATTTGCATATTGCGCTTGCATGTTAGACGTAATCTACTTACTAGAGTTTCTAGCCTAAATATTTCTAGAAAAAATCTGATAAAGTGTGATTTTTGGAAGTTTAATTTGAACTGTTTAATTTTTTAATTAATTTTCTCGGCAATTCAAGATGGAAGAAAAGGTTTTAAAAACAAGTTTGACCCATGTGGCACGGACCTTACGTTCAGGGACTAAAAGCGTCCCCCCACACTATTTTCCAGGACTACACCACTAGTCAAACCACCATTTTTTAATATATCATCGAAACTAAAATACATTCGATATTCGCCGGGATTTACTGCAAAGGTGAATGAGGCAACTTCCCTGGTGGGAGGAGGAATGCTTTAGGAGGCCTACAAAATCTCAAAAACCTTAGTGTTTAAGACGTTGTGCGCTAGAGAAATAATTTCTTGACTACACACAAGATTTCTAAAACTACTATACTAACGATAAATGGTGAAAAAAAATGGTCAATTCTCGTCTTTTACAAATCATGGTAAACACAAACTTTGAGATATAGCGGGTCAAAAAGGCATGAGGAAGTTTGGACCACTGCTATTTCGTGGAAGAAGCACGATTTTGCGCCCAGAGTCTGAAGTCTCTTGTCTCAGTTACTGGTCGGAATGGTAGTGGGCTTGATCACGAAGACCCCACCGACACCGGGAAAAAGTAGAAACTGAATCAGGTTATAACAGCTAAATTTGATTAAATATCAACACAAGTATTAGTTCACCAAGAAACCGATAGACCTGAACTAGCCTGTGACGATTTTTTCAGGAATTGCATAGCAAAAAAGATGTGTCCCTCGAATGGTGCATTGAAAACTAAAGTTTTAATATAAAAGGTGTTCCTTCTTATCATTTATGAATAGGTCATTTCTAAACTGTTATTTTTAGAACTATAGATCTATTTGTAAAAGTATTTCCAATGTTCTTCATACAAAAATCCAGTTACTGTCAAATTAGCCATTTTTTTCCAAAAGTTACGAAATTTAAAATTTTAGGTGGTCCCTGGATCCCATTAGCTATATTTAAAACAACTTTCTCTATGCATAGATAAGTAAAACGCTAAAAATTACTCTTCTATGACCTAAACTTACCGATTATGATACTTTTAATTCTATAAATTTGCATTGTTTTCTGGCCCTAAAAATGGGGAAATGCATTTTTAGGGACAAAAAACACCGAAAATTCATAAAATTCAAACTATCGTAATTTTTAGTCATAGAAGAATGGATTTTTTACTGTTTTATTTGTTAGAGCATAGAGAAAGTTTTTCTAAATATAACTTGTCGGTTCCAGGGACCATATGAAAATTGAAATTTCGTAACTTTTTTTTAATGCCAGTTTTGACGTAAATGGATTTTTATATGATGAACAAGAACATTTGAAACATTTGTACAATTGGAACATACTTCTAAAACTACTGGTTTTTAGATATAGCTGTTGTTACTAATAAGATGGGAAACTCTGTAGAGTTTTATCTGTACTTTGTTTACAATTTTAAACAAAAATGGTGGTGTTCTTTTCTGTTTATTATTCAAATGTATTATTTGGCAAAAGATTAAAATATTTGTTTATGAGTGAGTGTCATACATTTCAGCGATACCACCACTGGTGCAGCGAAGTGTGGGGGAGTGGGGATTTCAAGGTTAAATCTCCTCCCAGAGTGTTTAAAAAACTGAAAAGATGCATACAAATCCCCTTGTATTAAGGTAAAAATATAATGTAAAAACCAAAGTAAAGAAAAGCATAAGCAGTATAAAAGTTTACCATTCAAACAGTATGAAGGCTTTATAATAGGAACTTCTATTTCAACACGAAAAACTTAGGAGCAATAGCAAGTATGTATGTTACTAATATTGCTCTTTCTCCATCTCTTAAATGTTGTTTTTTATGTGTCATGTATTGTCTGTGTCACACAACGAAATAGTTCATTTAATGAGTAAGAATGTTTCAAAATCCCTCCCAGATGAGGATCTTGGCTGCATCACTGGATACCACTTTGTGAAATATTGTATTTTGATTCCATAAAATATATGCATATTTTGGTGATGCTTTTGTATTTTGTTCCTAGTATCAGTGTATTTATGTTATGTTGTTCTGTTTAATCATTTAGCTATTTCAGAAAAGCATTGAACAGTTATTTTTAAAAATATATTTCTCTCAAAAAGCCTATTTTTTTAAATCAAAATTGTCATTTAGGATGGCCAAAATGACTTAACAAGGACAGCTTCAGACACCACCAGTTCAGAAGAACAGCAAAAAAATTTGACTAGTCTTGATCAGGTAATAAACATCTTTGTTTTAAAAAAAAAATCCCTAGCTGAGAGCTTCTAGTTTGAGTAACAATCTTTGTGAAATTGGTGGAATATTAGCTGCTGTAGTTGCCTTGTTCATTCATTAAGATACAATTTAGGTAGTTTACCTTTAGTAAATGTACATTTGCAAAACTCTTAACAATAGCTAACAAATTTTTTTAAATGTGTAAATGCTGTATATCAGAAGAGTAATAAAAGAAACCCCAATATAATGTGTTATTTCTTTCATTTAATAATTTTATATAGTATTGATACTGCTTTATCAATGTCTTTTTATTTTCATTTATATGTTTTTCAAATGAACATTTTTAATGTTCAAACATTATAGTTTTTTGTGTTATTTGAAATAAACCTCAATTTCCTAATTTAATTCTAGATATGGCGAGCTAATCCAGTGAAATTATGTAGAGTCCATTCACGTCTTTTGATGTGTCGTCATAAAGGTAGATATCGTCTACGTCGTTCAATTAGTCAACCAGTTGAGCTTGAAATGACAGGTTCTGTCCATAATCTTCGTGATTCGACTCATGGTAGGTTAATAGCTCCATTATCCTTTTTTTTTTTTTTTTACATATTTTTCCTCTTATTGTTTTGATAATTACATCTCTAATCACTGTATGATACTGACATGTAAATTTGACTCTTAAACCATGAATAATATGTCACTTTTCTTGTATGAAATCATAGGTAATTTATGTTTAAATTTTCTAATGTTACAAATTTGACTTAATATTTCGATTTGAAATATACTCTGTGACATAAGTATTGACAAATGAAGGAACATTTACTTCAATTGGTACACAACACAAATTGTAGCTTTTCAATTTTAGCATATACACAAATCACCAAAACAGAAGATCTTTACCTTAAAATGACAAAGTCCTAACTGAGAAAAAAAAAAAGAAAAAGAATATTATGTACTGAGTGTCTTTAATCTTATAATTTTTTACAACCATGAATTAAAACCCAAAGTAAATTGCATAACTGATGCTTAAAAATATGGTTGTAATATTATAGTATTTCATAACAAGTTTGAGCTATCTTCTCTACAATTTGAGCTGATGCACAGCACATTCCAGTGAGTATTTCAAATGCTGTCGAAGTGCTAATATCAAAATTACGGGACTCTCTTTTCTCTCAAAAGGTACCCCAAAGAATTAGAATCTTGTCATTCCTAGGCAACGAGAAGCAAAGGAAATCTGTTGTGTACCCAGCAGATGTACAGAGAACCTACAAAACAGAAGAACTGTAAAATCAAGATATTCATATATCTAGCAAAATACTGTGTCACAATTTATTTATTTATTATGATTAAAGGATTTGTCACAAGTACTATAATATCAAAAAATAACAACAAATTCCATTGTGATTTTTAAAAAAATATTGTTACCAAGTGTCAGAATATAGTGCCACAAAGATTATTATTTGTGATTGTTTTTTCCCAGGAAATGTATCATTAAAGTTTTTTTTTATTATTCAAATTTTCTTATATAGGTTCAGCTGATCATGACAATTTTCATAAAGGAAGTCTTTCATCAGATGATGAAGTATCATCTGAAAGTGATATCTATCACAGTTACTGTTGCAGTCCAACTAGGAGGTCAAACACTTGTTGGGAAGTAAGCTCAATTTTCATAACTTTTAAAATGTTTCAATTCATCGTTCATTGTTTGATTTGTCATTCCTAATTTTTAATCCCGTTTAGTACATTATTTTGTACTATTTTCTGTTATTATTATTTTTTATTTCAATTTTTAATTCATTTATTTTATTTTATTTGCCAGCTGTCGGGTGATGGTACAATGTATGCTGAAGCTCTCTGGGATCATGAAACTATAGATCCTGAAGAACTGCCGTTTCAAGCAGGAGATGTAATTGAAGTTACAGATACTAGTGATCAAGATTGGTGGTGGGGCACCAAAGATGGTCAAGGAGGGTGGTTTCCATCTGCATTTGTGAGGGTAAATATAATTCTCATTTTATAGAAGAAAGCCATTCATACGGATGAATAATTCAGGACAGAAAATTTGTATGATTCATATGGGCAATATTCATCTTTGCTTTCAAGGTACAAAAATTCACCTGTTTGGGAATAACATAAAGAGCTGCACCATTGAAAAGCATTGTGTTTAGAAAATTTACACTTATTTTATCTTAATATCAAGTTTTAGACCTTTTAAAGAACATATGTAGGCTATATGGCTATTTCCATGGTTTTTTGTAATGTAAGTCACATAGCTGATAACTGCTACATTTAGTGGCCGCCGTTATTTTTTGAAAAGTATGCATCGCCTTATTCAATTAATGAGATATCTCTGATAAAATAAGTCACATTTTTTCCATTCTAAAATATTGGTAGCCAAAAATCGTAGCATGTGTCTTACACTACAAGTACTCATGGAACTAACCATATATGAATTTCTGTCTTGTTTTAATGCAATTTCAGGTGTATTTTACATTTTATTAATAAAATAACGAAAAAGTATGTGATCAAAGGTTAGTATGCCATGAAGTTTAATCATGTTAGTGCTTAAATTTATTATTTGCATATTAATTGGATTTCAATGAATTCTGTATCAATTTAAAGATATTTAGGGATCTTAATTTAGTTACTTTCTTGTGTATATATTTCTCTTTTATGATACTATTTTATTAGTCATAATGTCTTATTTTTTCTTTGTTACTTTTAATCAATCAGTATATATGAACTGTCTAATATTTATTTGCTGAACACTAATTTTTACAAAATGAATTTAAAGTATTTTATATTGGTATTTATGTTGCATCAAGTGATGCAATATATTAAATAACAAGCTCGCTGCTACTTTTATACCATACATTTCCCACCGTGAAGTTACATAAATATTGTCAGTGGATGGATTATCCAGTCTTGACAAAATAGATTGTTCTTGTCATTTTAGTTCATAATTCCAGGAACAACTTTGTTTTGCAATTTATACATTAAATTATTTCATTAACTGATGAACCACAATTCAGGTAAATCATAGAATTATACTCCTTCATGGAATATATTCCTTGATGCATACAGTAGTCTTTGTTTTTACTTCAACAATAACAAATAGCATTAGTCTTTATTTTTAGTTGTTTAAATGCTTGTATGTGTTTTAAAATTCTTTCATAATGATATGCATGCTAAAATGTAAAACATTTTTTTTTTTAATCTTCTTTTTTAAGAGAGTTAGTATTACTTTAAACTACTTATTTATTAATATTTTTTACATTTATTTCCTCATTAATCTATTTCCTGTGCAAGTATTCTTTAGACTTTCATCATATGCAAAACATAATAGAAATTTAAGTGGTTGTTGTCCTATAAATTTCAGCGCAAATATCATTTGGCTGGCAGTTACTTTGATTGCTTCTAGTTAAATATTTTTTTTTTTTTAATTTTCTAATGGACAAAACCAAATCACAGTTAAAGAATGTAATTTGAACAGCTGTCAGACAGTTATTTTAATAAAGTGCCGGCTATTTTCTTTCTACCACTGCTTTTCAAGCAAATTTGCTAGACAGACCTAAATTTATTCTGATATGTAGAAAGCAGACCTTTTTACTATAAAGATGAAAATAATTAATTGCTATCTGCTCTCCTTTGAATAACAGAATACAAAAGCTTTATGCTTTTAAATTTTCCATTGAAATAAAAAAAATATATATATTTCAACATGTTTCTAAAAATTAATATGAAAATTTTTTAAGGTATCTTAAAACATTTTCTGTTAATTGTCATTTTTGCAGCTTTTTCTTTTCTTTTATTTATTTGTAATAACATTAGAAAAATAAAAATTCTGCTACATTTTTAAATGATTCCAGTAAAATTTTAATTTTATTAAATCTAACTTTTTGGAAATATTAAAATACACTAGTATTTCTCTAAGCAAGTCAAAAAGTGAAACCAAGGAGAATTGTGACCATGAACAAATAATTCTTGTTTTGAGCATTCCATTGTTGTATATTCAAGAAAGGTTTGTTTCAGATGAAAACACTTTATTGCATTTTTTTTGTTGTTGTTGTTGTAGTTAAATATTTAATGTGTATAGTTGTATACAGCTTATATACCTTCATTTGTATAAATGAAGAAAAAGTTATTTAAAATAATTCATTTATTTACTTGTCCAATTTTTAAACTTTATATTAATCTATTGTTGTCATTTTCAAAAAGCTTTCAGAACTAATTTGTATTTCTTTATGATGGTCTAATATATCTGTCGCTGATTATTTTTTTAAATGGCAACTTTTGTATAGAAGAAGCATTGATTTTGTTAAAAGACAGTATTTCTTAATGAACAGCTTATCTTGATAAATTGATATAAAAGGGATTTCTTTTACTTTTCTTTTTTTAATCTTTGTTTAATCATTGGTTTTATTTAATTACTTGAGTAATAATTTAATTGAAGAAGAGTTGTTTTTTAATTCTGAATTAATAAATTTATAAATGTTTTCCTACTTGTATTTGTTAATTTCCAGGAGATAGTAGAAATAAATATAATCTAACTTGATACAGAACATTTTCCAAAATTGATTATGTTCAAAGTAGAAAAACCTTAATTTTACCTAGATAGCCCAGAATCTAAATTAAACACAAAATAGCAAGATTTATGTAAAATGATATAAAAAGAAAAAGCCATAAGTGTTTTGAAAAGTATTAACTAAAATATGTGTTTTTATATTAAAATAATTATTTTATCTATTAATTAAAAACAAATCAGTTACATGCTTTTTTGTTATAATGAATGTTGATTATGACAGGTATAATCTATATGTGAAATGTATTTTTATACAAATTTAACTTTATACAATGCTCTATGCATTTATATGGATCCAAGATTTTTGTTTATGGTATTTATTTTTTCATGATTTGCCTTCCATAGATAGCAATTTCTGATGGTAAAATTTATTTTTGTTTCAGTTATATGTGAGTCATAGAACACCATCTCTCCACTTTAATGGCCAGCAGTCAGATGGAATCCAAATTCCTTATTCCCCATGTAAAGTCAGTATGAATAATTTAAGCTGTGAGCAAGTTCGAGCAAATATAGTTCAAGAAATTGTTGCTACTGAGAGAGATTATGTCAAACATTTGAAAGATGTTGTTGAAGTAAGTGTAAAACCATATACCTTGAAAAACTTTTTCTATTAATGCATGGATGCTAACAAGCACACATACTACACATACAACTGTTTCTACTGCATACTACCCGTCATGTATGTGAAACCGTGCTGTTTGTTTGTACTAGTTTTTTAATATTCTTGTATCCTATATATTTCTTTTTTCATTGCTATAAACTTGCCATTGTAAATTTTAATATAATTTAATATATGTATTTTGACTATTGGAACTTTATATGCTGTGTTTTCCATCTTAAGTAAAAATATTAAATTGATATTTTGGCTAGTACAGTAGACTCCCTAATATCTGCAAACACCTAAAATCCATACATCATCACAGATGTAAACAATGAAACTTTCAGCTCAGATGTAGGGTCAAAATGGCATTTTTTGTAATTTTTTTTATCATTCTGTACATATTTTAAACATACTTCTTATGACTGAACTCATGGTTTTTCATGAAGGAAGTAAAAATTTATTTCTGAAAAAATTCAAAGTATTGCTGATATCTTTGGTAGTCACAATCATTTTTACCAAATATATTTATATATTAATCAAGCTTTTTTTGTTAGTAAATCTGACTAAACCTGAAATAAAACTTCCTTATTTTATGATTTTGATGTGAGTTACTAAGGTAACCTTTATAAGGCAAGTTTCATTCAATAATTCAAGACAAATGTATCTCATCTTTTATTATGCAAATGTAATTATACACCATTACTTCACTTAATTATTTTAATATTTTAGTATATTGTAAGCATTCATTATAATTTTTATTGCATTATTACATTCAAATTATTGCTTAAAAAATGTAAACAAATCAATGAGTAGAAATCTGCAAAATTCTAAAACCCACACAACCTCTGGTTCCAAGCAGCGCGGATTTCAGGGAGCCTACTGTATTAAATTTTAAATATATATTTTTTTAATTTCATGATGTGGTCTGTGTTAAATAAACATGCTGGTTTGAATTTCTGTTAGTTTTTCATACTGAACATATGTATATTAAATGCATATTATAAATATTTATGTCAATAAGTTTTATGTTTTCATTTATAAAATTATCTCTTTGTGCTTGTGAGATTTTAAGGTTTGGTACTTAAATCAATGTATTTTAAGAAAAGTTCTTTATAATAATAAGTTTTCAATCTTTAGTTTGGGCATTTAATAATTTTTAGAGTTCACACATGCCTTAGAACTGCATTTTCTTACATTTGGACTATACATTAATGCTTGCAGATGTTGTCAGCACTGTTCATGTATATACAATTGTTTGCTGTTATTGATAAAGATTTATATCTTTTATTATTTATATTATACATTCAAGTTTCATTAGAACAAACTTCATGAACTTAAAATTATTTGTTTACTGCAATAACTTTTGGTTAATATATATATATATATATATATATATATATATTTTCTTTGCACTTAAAAAAAATATTTGAAGAATCAGTTTGATGCAAATTGCTTATAACTTAAAATAGTAGAACTAGAGAGTCGATACTTATTTAATATTTTAGTTAAGTTTAATTCTCATGCAATATAAGTTTTCACTTATATATTACTTGAATTAAAGATTGCATGAGGATTTAATGAGGATTGGCTGAAGTGTCCTTGAAATTGAGTGTCCATTCTATCGGATTTCACTCTAAAGGAACTTGGCTATATACATCTTCATAGCTGCAGGATATACTGTACGCCCCAATAGAAATTTGAATTTGGGCCCTTAAATGTGGTACAAGAAAATAAACTTGTTTAATAATTACCTTTTAAAAAGTAATACACATTTGCTTGAAATTTTAACATGACTACATCAGTAAAATATATAAAAAAGGGTTAAGTGTTCAAAAGCCTTGTACGGGTAAACAATTTTTTTATACCGTTGGTCACTATGAAAATTGGAGGCCCTGACGTTTTGTCAGATGTTCCATTTTTGTATGACCAAAACTTGGAAGTTATGTTACCATGAATGTTTTAAATTTTTGGACACTAAAATTGAGTCTTCATTTTTTGTACATGTTTATACTTCTAGTTTCCTTTTTTGGGAATATATATAAATATACATTTAATGAGAATATACATTATTATTTGACTTTATTTTCTAGGGTATTTAAGTAAAAATTGTCACATTTTAACATTTAATCACAGGCTGTTAGTTATAAAATTTCATAATTTGATAAGGATTATCATTTTCTACAATTTTCAAAATATGAAATGTTTATACATATTTTATAATTCATAAACTCACTTCCTTCCACAGTTTACAAATTTTTTAAAAAAAACTATGATGATAAAAGTTAATTATCACTCTCAAAGACACACTGACTGTAATGAAATTTTACTGTTAGGTAAAGGGTACCAAGATATACATCTCTGCCAAATTTTATCTACAATCATTACTTTGCAGCAGAGAAATCGGGGTTTAAAAATGTCATCCAAAAGTATGTTTGAAAGAAGAAATAAATTTTTATCAAATGTACCATTTCTTATTATATTATATGCATTATACTATATAAATTAGATATTATTATGATATAACATGTTAGGTAAATTATTAGATACAGAGTTGACAGCCATAAAAAAGATATAGGAATATCTAGTCCTCATACATTTAGCAAATGTCTTGATAGAAAGGCACACAACAGTAGGATAATTTACATCAGGAGTCACAAATGAAAGAAAATTGATTGTTTATCAGATAAGCCTGCTATATAACCAGATAAATCCCTGACAGTGAGGCAATAAACCATTGGATATGGGAATGGTTTATAATCCACAAGAGAATTCCAAGGATACTGCCAGGTTTTCTCATGACGCAGAGGCAAAAATTGTTGCAAATCAGTGAATGTAACTTAATGATTTCATTCCAGTTTTGCAGTTACACAGAGTGTCTCATAAATCCATTCACATATCAAAAAATCATTAAAAAAAATGACATTGTCATAGTGAGATATGTTTTGCACAATAAGACTTGCTGAAGCATCAAATGTTTTGCAGTAAACGAAAATAATAGTTAAATTTTTTTGCTTAAAAACTTTCAACCGTTTGCCAAAGCTTTTGGTCTTACTGTACTCTGATACAGCAATTTGTTAATTTTTGAGTTTTTGAAATGTGAATGGACTTGTAATACTCTTTGAGCTAGTTTGTTCCTCTAGCTATTGAAAATTCTACTTTTTGACAAGTCTTATGATGTAGATTGCACTCCAGTATAGCAATTTATTAAATTTTCATGAATTTTTTTAGATCCAAACCTATTTTTGAATTTTTTTGCACTACTATTTTCTACTGCATAAAAACACTGATTCATTGCAAAGTCTCATGTTGCAATCATCACTCCCATGGAGCAACTTGTTAATTTTTTAAATGTGATTGGAATTATGGGATATCCTGTATATCCATCAAATGAATCAGTATATAATCTGAATATTTGCAAAAGTAATCTTTATAAACAAGAAAAAAAAATGCCAATGTAATTTTTATAAACATGGAAGGAATGCTAATAATGAGGGGCAAATGTGCTTTTGTGTGTCATTTTTTAACCCTAATTTATCTGACCCATTCTAACAATTGCAAATAAAATTTGGTAGAGGTGTATATCATGATACCCTATACCTACCTGCAAAATCTCATTACAATCAATGTGCAGCACATTATGAGTGTTCCTTGTCAGAAGATGTATATTTAGTTGAATTTTTAAAAATACTCAGTAGTCTGGAAAAAGTAACATAGAGCAAGTTTCTGAATTTTGATTGCTGTTTAACTAGTAATCAAAATATACCTATTTTAAGCATAATGTAAAATTATCTGTTTTTTGCAGAACTTGATTTTATTATATTTAAAAAATAAATATTAAAATTTGAAGAATTTATAAGATTATTCATATAAAAAATATATATATTTATGTTCTATTTAATTTATGCATTTAAAAATGAATCTGTATATTTTATAGGGCTACCTCAAGCAAGTTCAACGTCGTCCTGATATGTTTAGTAAAGAAAGAATTGAAACAGTGTTTGGAAACATCAAAGAAATATATTCCTTTCAAAGCCAATTTTTAAAACAGCTTGAAGATTGTTTGGATAAAGATGCTTCACATTTGAGTCAGATAGGAAATGTCTTTTTAAAACATGTAAGACTTGTGTTACTTTAATCTTTTTAAGCTTTTGTTTTCTATTTTAATTATTACAACAAAAACTGTGATGGTAACTAGGTGTTATCTGAAAAATTTATGCTTGAAGATTTATATTTTAGTATAATTTATTATTGTATAAATTGTGCTGTACATGCAAATAAATTTCAAACAAATAGGTTTGTTTTATTTTGAATACAAGTATTAAAAAGTTTAAATTAAAAATATGTTATTTTATTTCAAAAGAATTTATGAACATTGCATAAAAGATTTTTTCTGTAATATCTGAACAATTTTTAAATATTTCAATTATATTTCTATAATGATTCTTATTTTTTTGCACTGGGAATTTCTTTTATCTCTTCAATTTAAAAATTTTAAAGCATTTTATTTATTAGTTAGTTATATTTTAGGATGATTAGTTCATTACATAGTTACATTTCGAAAATAGTTGATTATATTTTTGTAGGTGCATGTGTGCATGCTTTTGTGTTTTAAGACTTTGAAAGGAAGCAACTTATTATGTGATGCAATTATGCAGCAATTACTGTTATAGTTAAATAAAATACTATTGTGCATTTTTATGCTTAATTTATGTTCCATTTTTTTATTATTAATTCTTTTTTATTTTTCTTTTATACCAAATTCTGTCAGGTAAACTATTAAAATACTTTTGAATACATATTTCTTACATTGCATTCTTCAAATCAGTATATATATGCTTCTAATGTGCTTTTTTGTTTTAATGTTAAGCAGTAGAAGTCACTGGTTTATTTTATGAGTTCTAATAACTTTTGTCAATGAATTTGTATTAAAAAATTAATTTCTTATACCATTGCAACCATACTACATATGACACTGAGTATATTTAAACCTTTGAAGTTTAAGTTCCGTTCATTATTAGGTAAATGCTAATTTAACTTAAAAAGTATTTTCATTGAATGAAAAGGAATCTTATTAAAGATGTTAATTTCAAAAAAGAAAACAAAATCACATTTATTTTTAATTGATTGCAAACATTATCTAATTTTTAAGTAATTAGCTAATTTTTGGAAACCAAAGAGTTTATTTAATTGTAATGTTCACATAGTTAATGCAATAATGCAAATTTATCAAAGTTATTGTGTAGGAAAATTGGTATTCATGAAAATGATTTCCTTTAATTAATATTATTTTATAACTTTGCTTCTCTTTACTGCAAACTTTTAACATGTAGATTTTTGATAAATATTATTTTAAAAAAATCTAAAATACCATTGTTTATTTAAGAATTAATTTTAATGAAAACTTATTAGATTTCTAATGGTATGCCTCTATGTGATGAAAGGTTTTAAAAAACCTACTATATTATTAAGTAAAATTTAAAAAAATCAGAAAACTTTATTTTTAAAATTCTGTGGTAAATATAGTTTAAATAAAATGTATTTGTTTTGTTAATTCTTTTTATTTGTGTTTTAAAGTTTTTTGCATTTTTTTGCAGAAAGAAGAGTTTAAAATGTATTCTCAGTATTGTAATAACCATCCTTTAGCTGTCAGTGAATTACAAGAGCTTTACTGTGATTCTCAATATATTCACTTTTTTGAGGTAACTTATTCATGTGTACTTTTTTTGTGTTTTAACTTTAATAATCAGTGTTGTTATCAGAAAGAAGTTTGGAGTTAATTATGTCTTTCAAACTTCATGTTTTTTTACCCCTCCCCCCTTATGTCACAGGTTAAACTGTTTGAGAGTAGTGATATCACTTTTTTTGCAATTATTAAATTAGAGCTAACTGTATATTTAAAAAAAAAAAGCTACAGTACATTATATACAATCTATTGCATACTGATATAAATACTATAAAAAGGGTTAAGTGTGAGTATTACTTCTGCACAGAGGGTTCCGTACAATAAATGTATTAAAGAAAAACTGTATCATACAAAAAATCATTGCTAAAAGAATAGTAAGACTTTGTAAACAACTATACAACATAGGGTTGGGTATAGCTGTATATACTAGAAAAGTATAAATGGATATACCATAAAAGTTCAGAGAGATATAAAGCCTAAATAGTATTAAATATTTCTATTCTGCATAACACTTTTTTCTATCTTATCCTAATCTGCTTATAATGAAATTAATTTAGTGATGACAATGAAAGTAGTGCATATTTAAACTTCATTTGTCATTTCATAAACTCAAAATCAGCATAGTAATAATTGTTTGTTTTTACAGTGCACCTAAAATAAAACCCTTGTTCAAAGTTTAAACTTGGCATTGTGTTAAGTGCACTTCAAAAGGAGGTCACAAAATTAGAATGACACTTTTATCTGTGTTGTGTTTTTCCAGATAGGTTTTTAATTAACCATTTAAAGACATGGTTGGCATTTTGAAAGAGCAACTCAATGCAGACTAGTCACGAATTCCATAAGTGTTTATGTGATTAAGTCTAATTAAATTGGTCTTTTTCTAACAGTTCAACTTTTGTTTCTTTTAAACTACTACTTGGCATTGCATTACACAAATATATCATTAAAAGTTGTTATCTAGGCCTTAAAAGCTGATGGTGCATAGAGTACACCACCCGTGTCTTTATGTATGTCCAAAGTGTCTGTGTCTTTAAGGGTTAACATCTTGGCTAATTACCAAATTTTTTTTTTCAAAAATCATTATCAACTATCCTTTTATACTTCTGCAATGAAAGGTACCTACAGCACTCCTCAACACCTTTGCTAAACGCCCTGAAATCGAAATTTGTGAGCAACGGAAAAAGGCGATTTTCTTAAAAACTATGCGACTTAGAGTAATCAATATAGTTTTCCTGCAAGTATTAAATTAACTTCTACTATCCCTAATTTTTTCATAATTTTAGTTTTGGTAGATTAGGAAATAGATGCGGGGAATTTATTTTTGCACTATGTTTTTGGAAATATCTCTGAAAATGTAATACCTGAAATTAAAAGAAATGTATTTTTGAGTTTGGCTTTATGAGAGCTTTCACATGATACCTGACACAATATACAAAAAAAAGATTATTTTTTTCAAGTAACTTCATTAACTTCTCTGTATTTTTCTTAAATATATTTGTGACTGGTTAATAATCTATAAATATGTGTGTCAGTAGTCTTTATTACTTCAGCCAATTTGAACTTTCCATGTTCCATAGTTTACGAGCAACATGGCTGTGATAGACAGACACAAGGTGATCTTATAAATGTTCTGATTTTACTTTTTAAGTATGGAACACTAAAATTGTTAATATCTTATGTGTCTTTAGTTCAAGCTGTTGAACTTCAGGCAAAAAGAAGAAAATATATCTTATACTATCAGAATAAAGATATATGTATTTTAATGAATTTTATCATGCTGCTTGCAAATAATGTCTACCTAACTGTTTTCATTTTTATATATGTCATCACAGTGTGTTTACACATCTTTGTCTCTTATCACGCTTTGTGGACCTCTCCGTCCACTCGCTTGAAGTGAGCTGCAATTAATTTTTGACCCCTTTTCAACAAATGTAGCCCTGATACATTTTCATTTGGATATGGTGCATTTTTTGCCCCTTTTTTTAAATCCCTTTCAAGTCCTTCTTTTAATAGTGTTCAATGGAATTTTTCCAGCTAAATTTAGTTTTTCAGCTACATTTTTTGTTATAATTTGCGAAGAGCATCTGAGACTATGCCTTCTTTAATTTTTTAGATTTTAGAAAAATGTCGAAATATGAGTAAGAAATGCTGAATTGCAGCTTTTAGCTGTATTTTATTCATGCTAAATCTATGTTTTAGCAGTTCTTCTTGAATTATTAGATGTATTACTGGTATTATCTAATGCTTCTGTTAATGCAATTCTCACTTTTGCCATTTGAATAATTTTATATTGAATTATTAGTTATATCTCTGAAGAAAAACACGATATTATGCTGGCTAGCTGAAATATGGTTCAACTACTAAAATACAATGCCATTAAAATCTCACTTAACTGCAATTTTGTATTATGCACATGAAAAAGGAATAACAGTATAACAATTGTTGATATATGCATCCAGTATTCATTGCTGTATTTATTTATTTTAGTGCTTTTGACAAAAAATCAGGCTTGTTGTTTTGTACACAGCCTGGAGCATTGGACAAATGGAAGTAATGAACAAAACTAAAATCCACTGAATTTGCATATGTTTGGCTTATAAAATTGTCATGATATAATAAAATTGTATTCTTACATATTAATTAACAACAAAGCTTTTTTTTTAAAAATTAATCATTTATTAAAAAGAATTATTGCTTGTTCATCAAAATCTAATAAATCTACAAAGCAAATTTCAACTGTATGGGGGTACGATTAATTTTATGGAATACTTTGCTGTAAAATGGAACAAAATAAATAAGTTGTTGAATATTATGTTATTAAATTGTTTACTAATAAAAAAAATTACTTTCATTCTATAACATAAAACTTAACAAGAAGAGGCAAAAAGATTACTTTTTCATGAACCACGTTGTGATCTAATATATAAAAAATTGTAAACAATTGCACAATTATATTTTAAAAAATTTTTGCTTGAATTAAAAATTTTGCTTATTATTTCTACATTGTGTCTATCATTTATTTGTGTTTCTTTGTTTCTATATATTTTTTTATTAATTAATTATTAATTTATTACTTGTATTTAACATGCTATCTGTTGAAAATCTTTTATCAATAGTACCTATTTTTTACTTTTTATTGATGCTCTTATAAACTACATTATACAGGGTGTCCAGTCTCAACGGTGTCCAATGGCTAATTCTTAAACCGTTAGTCATAGACATACAGTTCCACTTACAAAAATGTTTAAAATCAGGTAAAGAAATATTTTAAAAGTGATTTGGGTCAATAAAAACATTTCTTAAAAAATTACGAAATTTAATCTTTTATACGGTCCCCCGGTCCTATAAGTTATATTTAGTAAAATTTTGCTTTTACACTGACAAGTAATACACAAAAAGTCCTGTTATTCTACGATTAAATTTGACTGAGTAATAGCTGTTTGAAGTTGGAGCATATTTTTTGCTGCAAATTGGGAGTCATTCTCAAATTTAGTCGAAATATAATTTCGTCAGATATATTAAAAAATGGTTGAGACTAAAATTAACATTGCAATATAAATTTGAAATCTTTAATCATTCTGACATATTAATGCAAAATATACAATTTGTAATAAACATTTAAGAAGAAAGAAAAAACAGAATTTTTGTTAAATAAAATGATGCTAAATTAACAGCCTCAATTCTTTACAAAATGATACGTATTTTAAAATATTATTAGATTACACTAGCCTGCAAAAGTTGGGTTATGTCATGTTTTTTAGCTTTTGATAATTGATTCTTATGTATTCAGTACCGCTGAATTCGAAATTGACCTTCATTTTTAACCATCACATCAGGATTTTTCACAAATTTCAAAGTTAAAAAGTTCAAAGTTAAAATTGAATCTCCTCCCTCATCTGATCGGACCACTCAGCTATTTAGCTGTAAGAATCCCAGAATAAGCAAAAATATCGACTAAATTATTCCATAAAATAAAATAAAACCAAAAAAGTTTTACATATGTTTTATAGTATGAGATTTTCGCTATATTTTAACTTATACATTTATGATTTGCAAAAAAATTCTAACATGATGTTTAAAAATGAAGGTCATTTTCAGATTCAGTACTAAAAAGTACCTAAAAATCAATTATAAAAAGTTAAAAAAACACAACCATCTTCTCTACTTTATAGTATTCGATTTTTGTTATTCTTTAAATTTGACAATTTATGATTTGCCAAATATCCTGACATGATGGTTCAAAATTAATGTAATTTTTGGATTCAGTGCTAAAAAATACATAAAATTTAAAGAAAACACAACAATCGCAGACTTGTAGTATCTAATCTAAAACTTTTTCTTAAACTTCTTGGCGGTAATCTATCCGAAATGTTTTGTGTTATCCTGTAAAATAAATATAAATGGTAACCACCGAAAATCATAATAATATTAGATTGCTATTGGATTTGCGCCAGTATGTAAAATGTAGTCTCGATCGGATATTTAAAAGAGAGTTAAAGTTGGAGTACAAATTTTGAACTGGAAAAACATACATACGATCGTTGAAGTAACATAAAAACTTATAAAAATAACATATTTTTTGTTAAAAGAAATCGTAAAAAATAATCCTGACAAAACAAAACATGTGTTATTTTAGCCAATCTGAAACTTAATAAATGTTAACTTAATCGTAATACTTGTACGATTTTTTTCAAAGCGCAGATGCACATGAAATAAGATCTTTGAATACTTTAAGCACTTAGTATGTGACCCCTCAAAGCCAAGCCGAACTCATTTGTTTTCAGAGCAGAAAAGTGGCATAAGTCATGCATTTTTAAAGTTTCATAATTCACTCAGTTTTAGTGTTATATGAATGGGACTTTTTTTGTCTTACTTGTCAGTGTAATAGGAAAATTTTACTAAATATAACTTATAGGACTGGGGGACCGTATAAAAATTTAAATTTCGTAATTTTTTAAGAAATGTTTTTATTGACCCAAATTGCTTTTAAAATATTTCTTTACCTGATTTAAAACATTTTTGTAATTGGAACTATATGTCTATGACTAACAGTTTAGGAATTAGCCATTGGACACCGTTGAGACCGGACACCCTGTATAAGTGATCTGTATATATTGAATGTTCCCAAGCATATAACAATAAGCCATCTCATGCACAGCTTTCCTTTCTATGTAACATTTTCTAAATTTTTTATCAGCACCACCTTGTTGTTTCTTCGTAATATTAGGAAAAAAAATAAGATTTGAGACTATCAAGCATTTTATAATTTTATGGTCCTGTTTCGATTTTGTAAACAGATTATAAACTGGAAATGGAACTGCCATGTGACAAATGTACATATAAAACTACACTGTTAATATATGCTTTATAACAGTTTAATGTTTATTTACATTTGTTGCATAAGTAATGTTTTACATTATTTTAAAAATAGTGAAATGCATCCGAGTTAAACCTAGAGATCTCCTGTAAAAATATTCCTTGTACCATAATACTAATACTATATACTAAGTCCACATGTCTGAAAGCTTGCAAACATAATACAACTTTCCCATTTCTTTTAGAAAAATGCAGGAAGTTATTCAGTCATATTGAAATTAATTTTTTTATTTCACAGCTCATAAAATTATTTTAAATTAATGTTATTTTATTTGTCATATCTAATGTATATGTATATTATTAAGCACATTAATACATTTTCTTTTGAAATAATGCTTTTTTATATTGCACTAGTGCTTTTTTAGCGTCTTAATTCCCTGCACTTTCTCTTCCTAGAAAGAACACCATTTTACATTAATATTTCAAGATAAATTTATTTTATTATTTTCACAAAAGTATTGTTGTTTACTTACCAATATGTGCATGTTTGATTAAAAAATTGCTTCAATGAATGGGAGGGATCAAAATATACATTCATTATCTTTAAATTCTTTTATTAAGTTACAACTTACAAATTTCTAAAATTAGGCCAAATGGACAAAAAGAGATTTTGTCCGGGACGTGTTTTTTGCAGAGGTGTCTATTTTTTTTCAGTTGAAAAAAAATGGACACCTCTGCAACAAATTAGCCTGTTTTTTTAAAGAACTTTTTGTAAAAATTTTGCTATTTTTTAGTCCTTACATGAGCCACTTTTTTTTTTTTTATCCTGTTTCTATATGGATGAGTTGGCAACAATGCTAATAATGTTAAATTCTTATTTATGTAGTAGTAAAGTTTAATTTTGATATTTATGCTTTAATATTTATATATATATTAAATATTTATTTTAGGCATGCCGGTTGCTACAAGAAATGATTGATATTTCTTTGGATGGATTTCTCTTGACTCCAATTCAGAGAATTTGTAAATATCCTTTGCAATTAGCAGAACTTCTCAAATTCACTGACTCTAACCATCCGGATCATGTTCCTGTAACAAATGCATTGGCAGCTATGAAAGAAGTTGCAGAATTGGTTAATGAACGTAAGCGAAGAATGGAATGTCTTGAACGAATAGCAGAATGGCAAAATACTATTGAAGGCTGGGAAGTAAGTCAGATAATTATTTAATATTGTGTCCTATTGTATTAAGAGTACTCTTCAGTGACACATCTTGTTCATAAAATACTGTATTAACCTTTTGGGAAGTTATAAAAGATGCTTACTCATTATCTAATATAATTATCAAAATTCAGATATCAACATACCATCAGAAAGTTGACATCTGATATTTATGTTCTAAATTTTTTAAAAATCTAAATTTTGAAATTTTAAGTAAAAATTTCTAAATTTATCACTTATTTTGTTAGAAAAAAAAATCTGTTTTACTGAGTGTCTGTAAGGGGAGCTCCTCACTTACAACTTCAGTGCCAGCTGAGAAAGATTTTGTTTCTTTCCCCTGCTCTAGAACAGCTTTCTCATTTGATTTTGTCAGTGTAGTTCATGTGACTGATGTCATGAACTTCTTTCTAAGCCACTGTCCTATTATGCAAGAGCTCCCTCAGCCAGTACTGAAGTTGACCATGACTTACTGTCCTTTACTTTGCAAAAAATAACAAAATATAAAATTTTCTAATTTTTGCTTAAAATGTAATTAACTATCCCTGGTATATTCTGGCTAAGCTATGTAAAGATACCATGATTATAAGTATGTGAAAAAGTTTTTTATGGCCTCCATTTCTCTTTAAAAGTATTAGAGTTGCAATCTGAGCATTTTTTTCTCTGTTTGTGTTCTTCAACGTATCTGTAGGATCAAAAGGAATATAAACTTCAACATATACTTTGCAATTGACTAACTACTTTTTTAGATGATCCTTACGGTTCTTTTCATAAATTTAGAAATCTGATTTTCAGTAATATATGTAGCTTATTTTTTTCTAAAAATATTAAATAAATAGTTATTTTTACTTAATTTTTAACATATGTTGCAACATTTTATTTTTTAAGCTCATTAAAATTTTGAAAATATGGTCCCTGCCTTTATAGAGTACAACTTTAAAACAAATCAAGCAAAAAGTTTCAAAATTTTAAAAATTATTAGAGAAGTAACCTTTAAAAATTCAATGATTTTTTCAAATTTTGCAGTAAGAATTGTAACTTCCTCAAATCCACAACCCTAAAAGCTTCAAATGCCTAAAATCCACATAACTTTATAGGTGTAAACAATAAAGATTTCATTTCACATGTAAGGCCAAAATTACAGAATTTTTTAGTTTTTTTTCATCCTGTATGTATTTTAATATGTAATTCTTAATAATACGATTGCACTCGTGTTTTTCCATGAAATGAGTAAAAATTTTATTTTTAAAAAATAAAGATATTGCTGATATCACTGGTAATCATAATCATTTTACTGAATATATTTATGTATTAATCAAGCGTTTTTGGTTATTATTACGATGATTTTGAAGTGAATTAACAGAGTACTTTTCATAAGGAAAGTTTCATTGAATAATTCAAGAAAAATGTATCTAATCTTTTTTATGCATATTCAAATATACATTATTAATTATTTACTTGACCTTTACTTTTAATATTTTATACAGTTTAGAAAATATAAACAAAGCAATGACCAGAAATCTGCAAAGTTCTAAAATCCACACAACCTCTGGTCCCGAGCTGTGTGGATTTGAGGGAGTCTACTGTATTTTAAAACACTGAAATTTAAGAGAAAATGTAGCACATCCCCTTAAGAGAAATCCTTACAGCATAAAACCTCATGTTAATAAAACCTTAAACATTATTTGAATAGGTGCTGGGAAAAAGGGCCTATGTTAAAAATTTAAAAAGTAGGGTTTTTGTTGGAAAAGGATCTATGTGGAATTGATTGCTGATTACCCAATGTTAAAAATTGCAATTTTATAATATACAAGTTTGTTTTCTGTAAATAAATGATTAAAATAATAAAATAAAAATATTATTATTACTTTCCTTACCTACGTAACTGCTTTTTATCAGTCATCAATGCTCAGCATGAAGACAAAAGTAGATGTTAATTAAGATCAGAGGAAGAGTCTATGTGCACTAAGTGTCCAGGACATTGCTAATCAATGCCATTAATAATTTTTTTCCTCATTTCTGGAATTTGTTTTAAAAAAAATTGGTAATATTAACCCTTCTTTCTGACACCCATAAATTCATTCTTTAATATATATTATTTTAAATCACCATAATGAAAACTGAGATCTAAAGCCAATGTACTATATTTTCAGAAAGAGTTTTTCTGAATTTTAAGTATTTTTTAAAAGCAAATTAATTTTGCATGCGTGATAATTTCACTTTTATGATGTAGAAAAATAAATATTGAATCCAGTCGAACTCACTTATAGCGAGTGTGAAGGGACCGTGATATTTGCTTGTTATAACCGGGTCTCGTTAAAACGGGTTCGTAAAAAATTATAAAAATTCATGCATTACTTACTTTATTATACATAATTTATTTATTTTTTATATCTGTACAGTACAAAAGAATTTGGTTAATTTGCTTTGAACTGTCTTATTGTCTCTTTCTTGTGTTATTGGTCTTTGGAAAAGACTCATGGCCTGAAAATGAGCCTTGAAATTTTTCACAGTTGTCATTATCATCCTGGCTTTCATCCTTTTTTTCATCTTCTTTAGCTTGAATTTTGGCTGCAATATCTTTGGGAGTAGGTATCTCAGAAGTAATAACATTGGCGTCAACTGATACATAATTTTCAAATTTTTCTCTACACATTTCCAAATTTTTCAATTTGTCTTTCCTCAGAGATTTGCCCCTCTTGAGTATTATCCAATCCAGCCTTATGGAAGCAATTGGTAATGCATGTTGATGCAATGTTTTCCCATGCATCGTTCATTAAACATATCGCTTCCAGTATGTTTACATTAGCATTTGAGATTGTTCTTATTTTTCTCTTCTATCAGTCCATAATGTCCAGGCATGATTTCCCAAATTTACATCTAATATGATTTATTTACCAATTAGAATAATTGTGTTAAAATTAATCAAGTGTAATTACGTTTCCAGCAATTTCTGGAGCTCCATTACATGTGATTTATTCTGTTAAGCTGAACCAAGTTTTAGACCAGATGCTATAATCACTAAGGTTAGCTGGGTGAAAAAGTTCCACCAGATTCATCCGGGATAGCTCAGATAGCAGAGCACTGGCGGCTTCAGCCAGGAGATACCTGGTTCGAATCCTGGTCCGGACATTTTTCTGCCCAGTTGGAAATTTACATCTAATATGATTTATTTACCAATTGGAATAATTGTGTTAAAATTAATCAAGATAAACTTTAGTTGATCATCCATTTAAGGCATCAAGAAATCGTTGCTTAGTTTTGTATATTTTAAGGAAGAAGGTTTTTCTTATGTAAGAAAATATTTTACAAAAAAACAATTGGGCCCTATGCATTAAAAAGACTTCCTTCGATTAGTGAAAAGTTGGTTATGTTAATTTCACACCACATACACTGAAAAGTTCAGTTAAATTAGTTTTATACTGTATACGCTAAAATGTTCCCTTAAATTCCTTAATTCTTTAAAGTTATATTTAGATTCATTAAGAAATTTGGTTAGAATAAAAATAGATTCATCAAATAATTGATAGAGTCATGTGAAATTCATTAGAAAATTCAATTAAATTCATCAAAAAATATGCTTATATTGTCAAGAAATGTGAAGAAATTCTTTAGCTATTTTCTGGCTACATTCATGAAATGTTTTACTTCATTATTACTACATTTCAAAAGATGATCAATTACATTCATAATTCATTCACTTACATTCAGCATGAAGTTTCAGTATATCCATCAAAGTATTCAGTTAGATTTTTTCCTTAAAGATTTAGAATGCATTTTTATGAGTATTTTTTATATTTAAAATTTTAACTACAGTACTTGTTAGGTTAGTGTTTCCATTTTAATGAAATCTTTTTTTTAACAATATGTATTGCAGATATCAAATCTTATTCACATCCTATTTATATTTAATTGCTTGTAACTTGTTTACTTTCAGAGTATGGTTTTCTATCTCTTTTTCCTTGAATTGAATTGCATAGTTGTGATTTAATACCTGTGTCTATCCATCTTGATGTGTGCAAATGACTTTATGCTTGTGTGACAGATAGCAACTGATTCTGTTTCTAAAAACTGGTTTCTTATAGCAGCACTTGTTCTCACTTTTTATTATACTTAAATTGCTTGTGAAATTATTATATATTTTTAATTATTATATAATTTTAATTGTATTTTTTAATAAAGTTTGTTAATTTTTGTCTTACAGGGTCCTGATGTGTTGGATACTAGTTCAATCCTCATTCACTGTGGTGAAGTCACTAGGGTGTCATCATCATGGTCACGAGATATTTATTTATTCATTTTTGACCATTTATTGATATACTGTAAAAAGGTACAAACATTTATGATATTTTACGAATTGAATATTTCCAACTGAGTGAAAATAATTTATGATATTTCTCTATAAAAATATTTTGCTATTTGCTTATTTTATTCTTTGGCATAGACTTTTTACCTACTTATATTGTACAAAGCAAAAATCCATTGACATTACATGTGATGGTGCAGTCAATTCTCTTAACTCGGAAAATGTCTGTAATCTACTATAGTAGAAAATCTTTATAACAAAATTTTATATAATGCAATTCTCTATGTTCTCTATATCTCACCAGTTTTGAGAGTTAAACAATAAATTTTGCAAAGTGCCTGCAATCCACATTGCAGAAATATTACTACCCTCTAAGTTTCAAACATTATTTCATCTTTATTTGATTAATTCAGAGAGTTTTAATGAAAATATTGCTATTAGATTAAAAAATTTTCAAAATAAGTAATACTGATTTTGTCCCGGCATAATATGGATCATGTTTATAAGGTAATTTAACATTATGTGAAATTATCTATATTATGAAAAAAATTATAATCTGCACAACTTTTGGTCCCAAGGAATGCAATATAAAGATCTCCTACTATATATTGATATGTTCAAGCCATATTTAGCCATGTTTACTAGATAAGTTTCAATGATGTGTTAAATAATGTATATAAAGCAAAATTCTATATCATGCAAAACCTTTCATTTTTAGGTTTGCATTATAAAGATCTTTTATTATACTTACATTGTTATATAAACTGTTAAAATCATACCTAGCAGTTAGATGAAATTAAATACTGCTATTTTTTACATTATGTTTTGTTTTCCAAATAAATCATAATTCAAACTTGTTCATGTATTTTTACATAATGTATATTAAGTTAATTACTCCGGTCTAGCCAAAGTAATATGGAAATGCACATATAAAAAACAATTTGGTTTATAGCAGTGCATTGGTGAAAAACTAAGTTGTTAAAGAAAAAATATCTATAAGAATAAATAAATATCAATATAATTGCCTGAAAATGGTTTTAATGAGAAGCTGTTGGATTAAATTGCATATAAGTATTTTCATTTAGTAAAATGTCGATGAAATTTATACATTAGTTATTAATTCAGCAGCAACATTTTATCACAGATTTGGAATTAATGATATACCATTGATTAATGATATTTATTAAACATACTAAAGAATTGTTTATTAAGAATCAGAAGTTGAATAATCACTGTGTCAATGTTTAAAAAATGAAATAACAATCAGTTAAATATGAAGGTATGTGGATATAGTTTTACTTCAAATATATTTACAATTACTAAGCTGCTTTTGTATAATATTTCCTTATTCCAGTATAATTTTCGTGCAAGTATTGTTAATTTATAGCCAGATTAAAAATTTTAAATATCTGAAATTATTTATTATAATCTTCAAAATCTCCACTTCCAAACTGTGCAGATTTCAAAAAGGTGACTATTGTATCTATAATATAAAGCAAAAATATGTCTGTGAGTAATGCTGATGTTTTATTGACAGTAGCAAAACCTGACCAATATTAAAGTTTGCTTTTACTGCAGACTTTTAACTTCTAAAAATTGCACCATTTCAATTTTTATACTGTCAAACAGGGGAAAAATGTTCATTTAAATGCAGTTCGTTTTAAAACTTTCTCAATTTCTTGATTTTTTTAAATATTTTAAAAATAATTTTTAAGCAGGAATTTTATAAAGAAATTATATTCTGTGCAGCCAAAAGATTAACCCATTTACACTTAAAACAACGTAAATAGTTCAATATTTGTTTCCGGCAAATATTCCACAGCAAATTTAAAACTTCACCAATAAATAAATAAAATGATATAAATAAAATACAAATTTAAGACAGATAATTGAATTCCACCATTAAACCACTAAAACTATCTCAATCAAAAATGCTGCTATAAATAGCAAAATCTTTCACAGTTTCTTTGCCTATTAACTCCTGGCATGTAGCTAATGAAAAAGATTTTACTAAATTTCAAAACTTTATTTCAATACAAATTTGATTTTTTTAAAATATAAAAATGCTTTTTCATAAAATTCGATGGAAGTTTTCAATAAAAAAAATGGTTTTTGCCTATATTCTGAAGCACAGATTGAATCCTGTACTTATGCATGAAACAATTGCTGTTCTCATGATGTTTTCTCCAAAACTTACTTGCATCTATCATTTTACATACATCCTTTTTCCTAGTATATTTAACTATACTTTGCTGTGTGCAAAATAATTTTTAATTATCAAAAGATAATGTTATATCTATTCCAAATATGAGTAAATCTTTTTTTTTCTTTGCATAGAATAGGCTAATTTGTATTAATATTGGGCAGTTTTCCATAATGATGTAAGAAATTAGCCTTTTTTCAGGACTTTTGAAGGAAAAGTTATGCAGTTTTTATTTTCAATCAAAGGAATACCATCAAAACCATGCACATGCAGTAGGACCCATGAATTCAAAATGCCCCATATTTTATCACCAACATGTTGGTCACTGTCTTGTATGGCTTCATACATTAAATGAAATTGGCCTTTATTGGCAAAATATTATTCAGGAATTAGAATATGTTAACTGATGATTGTAAATGCACATAAAGATTTCAGAGTTCAGTTATTTCACAAAATGATTAATTTTACTGTTTTTCTTATTAATTATTAAAGTGCAAAAATTGTTTATTTTATTATGTGAATATGTATGTTTCTAGACAAAAATGAATAATAAAAAAAAATTGTCAACAGTGAAAAATTTATTTTTGTGCAGCTATAAAAATGAAATACAATGTGTAGAAATGATAGGAGCAGAAATTGCTTTGAATATTTTAAAGCTAACTCATAACTTTAATATAAATAAAAAATATAGTTGACAAAAACTTTAGTTCAATATGCCTTCATTTATGTGAAGAAATTTCACTCTGTTAAATGTATGCATTTTTTTTATTTTTGCATTTAAGTTCTTCCGTTTTTAAAAAATCAAATTTCATTGAGAAATATCATGTTTTTATGCTTATACTTACATAAGATATTATGTACATGCATAGTATTTTATAAGTGCATTTATACAGTTATATTTTATATTTTTTTTGTAAATATACACCATTTCATAGTCTTGGATCATGTTTCACTTGTAGAATACCTAATGGTGATTAGAATTAATTGGTATAGAAGTACAGAATATTATAGCTAAATCATTCTTTCAATTACAAACTTTGGTATTTATATTATCATGGTATTATACACATATTTAATCATACTATCATAGTATGCAGTAATTTCAAGCATAATTTCACTGCTGAAAAGTAGTTGATGAATAAATTAAAAATTTGGTATTTATTTTAAAGTTTTCAAAGAATGAAACTATGTAAAATAAAATGGAATCAAAGAAGTTAATGCACAAAATTGATATACCTTGCATATTCCATTGATTGTTGTGCTTGACGAAGTTTGATTTATCACTCATAATTTTATCTTGTTTACTTTACTAAACCATATCCCATAATAGTTCATTTCAGTTGTACAACTTTGAAAAGTAGGTACAAAGCAGGTTATCTGCATATAGTATGCATGTGATTGCAAAATTGTGTTAGAAAAAAAAATATATTAATTGTAACTGAAAGGTTGATGTTTGCCAACCAAATCCATGATTTAAAAATTCCTGCATTGACAAGTTAGGGTAGTCTCTTGGGTTTTATGTATATTTATTTAAAAATTCAATCTTAGATAATCATGCATGTTTGTGCAAAATACATAAAGTAGTTGAAGTATGAAGAATAAGAATTGTTAACTTGATAAAGAATATTTAAATTAATTTAAAGAATAATAAACGAGCTTAAAAAAATAAACATTAATATTTTTAAACTGAATTTGTAATGAATTTAATTTTAGCAAGTTATGAAAAATTTGCAACCTAGTATTGTAAGAAATATTCAAAATTCTATTATTGAATAATATCTGATATTTTTGTTCATATTGCTTTGTATTTATGCATTTAAAATATTTTAAAATATTTCTCAGGATCTATTAAAACGGCATACCTATGCTTACAAAGGAAGATTAAATCTTGACAACTGTGATATTGTGGATATGGAAGATGGGAAAGGTAAGTTTAAAAGATAAATCTATTGAATCTTGAGTTATTTAATATTGATTGTAACTTTTAAGTCTATTGATTTTGTGTGGTGTATAATACTTAAATTTGTAATAGATGATGTATAACAAGATATTTAAGTGAGATTCTTCTGGGATATAAGAGCATAAACTAAACTTGTGCTTAATAAATTTGAATTTAATTAGAAAAGATTGCATCTAAACTCAAATTTCCAAATTTCTATACTTTAAAAATGTGAAACATTTTATTTTAGATATATTTATTGTCCTCATTCAGGGGTTGGAAGTAGCAAAACTACAGTAGTCTCTATTTTTAGTAGTTTGTAGTGTAGCATGCTAGATTAAAAAAAATATAGTGTAGTGAATAGTGCAATACAAAAAAATCATTAGTTTGTAGCAAGCTTTTTATGCTACTTTAGGAGAAAAGGGGGGGGGGGGGATGTCATTCTTAAAATCATGTTATCATATGTTGCTTCTATAGATATGCTTTCATTCAGACTCCCATACAGGTTAGTTTATATCTGATCTCAAACCTGAAATCTTCAGTTGAAGTCAACACTAATATTTATACTGTGTTTAAATCAAACTAATTAAAACTTTTTTAATTGCATTATGATAATCTTTAAAGAGTTCATCTAAATTTTTATAATTATTTATTAATGAAAATGCATATTAATAAGATTAAAAAATTAATTACCTGTATTTACAATTGAAATGTATCATCATTAATGATAAAATATATGAACATGATAGTTAAACACATTATACATTAACACGTATATTTAATCACAATAGTGCATTGTCTCTGCATAGTAATGGTTGTCTCTACATAAATTTACTTTTATCTCATAATATTAGAATAATTGATGACTTAAACATTTTTTTTAATACTAATATGCTAATTTTAATATATATTTAAAAACCATGTTTTAAAATTTTTTTGAAGGTTAATACCCAAATTCACCATAACACTAAGTCAAGAATGACAATGCAGTCAAGTTTGTTTCATCAAAATATGCAATTTTAACGTTTTGAACAATGTTATCTTGCATAACAATTTATTTAAAAATAATACCTGGGTTGAATTATTTAATATTTCATGCTTTAATAAACTTAATTGATGTTAAATACATGACAATATGACTTTAATTAATCCAATATTCTGCTTATTAGAACAATTTATCTGTTGTAAAGGTAATTTCAATACTCTGTGTGATGGTACGTTTGATTATAAATGAAATACAATGTTAAATTTAAGTCTTTGTGGACTGGTCCCTAATTCTGCATTTTTTAAAATTCAAAATATCTACCAGAAATGGAGTAAAAATCTTTGCTTTGTTTAATCACAGAATGTCAGTCATTAAATAAAGAGAAAATTGCTGTTATAATTTTCTGGTAGATATTTAGAATTTAAAAAAAATGCTAAATTGGGAACTTTGAAAAACAACAGTGTGTTTTACACACTATCAACTAATACCAGAAAGCACAGATTACATTGCCAATTTGTGAAAACCATTGGAAAATTATAGGGCTGATAATTTAAAACATATCTGATCTTTATTATGAGCAGCTAACTATTGGACCACAGTTAGGTCTTTGTTGGCAAATGGTGCATTTGCCAGTAGTGTGGCAAGAAGGACATTTTTTACCGTAGAACAACAATTAACCAATGTTGGTCACTATATTGTGCTACTTGCAGTATATTTTATAATATTTTGCATATTTAATTAACATGTTTTTACCACGAATTCAGTAACAATCACTTAAGGGTGCCTTAACAAACTAAAAAAAAAAAAAAAAAAAAAAAAAAAAAAAATTTAAAATGAAGATTTTAAAATTTTTCTGCTAAAACAGTCCATTTACCTTTAAGCACAATTTCAGCACAATAAGCACTGTTTCATTGAGCAGAAGCTTCAGTCATTTTTATATGAACACCTGTCAATTGTTTGCAATACTTTACAAATTTTTTAAATCTTTCTGTATCTGCAAAATAATTATATATAAATAATCAATTTTTTTGCACGCATTTATTAGTGACTGAAAATAATTTTTTGAAGTATTGAGCTCCTCCCCCTCTCTCAAAAAATAAATAAATAAATAAATAAATACTCAAGTTGTATTGATTTTGTAAGGATGTGCCAAATTTTTCTTTTGCTTTGAAATATTCCTTTTTTTTAATTTATCAATTCTTCATTTCATACCTATCCTGATTCTATTTCTTTCTAATCTACGATTCCATTTAAAAGTCTTTATACACAATGTTACTTAACTTCTTAGTTACACCCCTACTTTTTTACAATATCACTTTGCGTGAATTTTCCACTTTGTGAAATTACTTTTTGAGCTTATTAGGAAAGGAAATCATATATGATTATAAGCAAATGTCATTCTTATGCTCATTTGTATGTTAAAACAGCCTACATATCTTTACAGTTTTCAAAGCGAAATTTCATACTTTTTCTAAAACAGAAGCTCACATATTTTCTAACACATTTGTCATTTGCCAACAATACTTTACAAAGTCTTAAAAAAACATTTTTCTCTATGTGTCTCAAAAATATATTATCTTTTGTTATAATCATAATAATTCATTTATTAATGATTAAAAATTATTTTATTTTTCTGGTATTGAGTCACCACAAAAAATTGAAGTTATTTTGGCAGAATGTTTCCAAATTTTTCTTTTAAACTGAAGTATTGATATTCTTTTATAATGTATGATACAAATAAAAAATTGTATGAAAAAGTGTCACTGTTTTTTCTTAGTTAAGGTAAATTTATCTTTTCTACATATCACTTTGTATGAATTTAATATTTTAAGGAGTGCATGGTAATTATTTTGATAACAAATGCTCTTCACTAATTGTTTATTAATTATTTTTCTAAAATTTAATCACATATGCCAATACTTTTTGTCTAACACTGAAATTTCTTGATTACGTGTGACTAAACACTCATTCATTGATGCCAGGGAATGGATTCTGCTTAATGCTGTAAACCCATTTCCCTCTAGTGTAGTAAACTGGTCAAATAAGTTTTGATGGGGACTGCACAGCATTGCTGTATATTTGTATTCTTAAGCATTTGTGTTTTGTAATGAAATAAAAAGGAACTCTAATAATTTATTAATATATTTTTAGATTCACAATTTGCTGTTAATGTAAAGAATGCATGGAAAATTTACTGTAAGGATAAAGAAAAATGGTACTTATTTTATGCCAAAACAGCCCCAGAGAAAGACCAGTGGCTTCGTGCATTTAAAGCTGAAAGGCAAAGAGTTATTGATGATGAGAAACAAGGTATGAATGTTATACCATGAATGCCACCTTAATTTAATTTTTTAAATGAAGTTTAGAACTTATATTTCTCATACTTTTGTTAACAGATGAGGAAATTGTGAAAGAAAACTTGTTGTTTTATTATATTTCTAGAGACGTCTTATTAGTCTAGAGAAAGAAAAATCCTAACAAAAATGTAGCAAATGTTGGCAATCTTAGGAGCATGACACAATTTTTTTTTAATTGCTTAGATTCAAGTTCTTAATCCCAATTACTTGGAATCATATTCTTCATTTTAATTGGTTAGACTTATGTTCTTAAACCTTTATTTCCAAAGGTTTTGCAGCTGTTAGGACAAAAATCAGCAGATAACTAGTTTTTTATCATTTATTTTGAATTGATTATAATTTTTTTAAAATTCATATCTCAGAGATTGGGAAAAAAATATTTTCTAGTGACTAAAATCTTTTACCATGGTTTATGTGATATTACATTTATTATAATGAGGTAATTTATTATTCCCACCTAATAAGGGTAAATGTTACAAACAAATTAGGAAAACTGTGCATTATAATTTACATATATATTTATACATTTTATGTAAATATATTAAATACACATGGATATATATATATATATATATGTTAATCCAAGAAAAATACTTAGTTATAATGAATGTTTATAATTTACACATCTTTATAAATAGAAAGCTTGTTTGTTTTTCATTATAACATCTGAAGAAAAATATTCCTGGCTGCAGAATTTATTTTTATGACATTCCAGATCATTAAAAAAATGTTGTTGTTATTTACTGCTGAGATTTTGTATGGACTGTTTATTTCTGTAATCCGATAGGATAGACAGTAAATATCATTTATAGTTTTGGTTTAATTTAGAGTTTTTAGACATTAAATAAAATGAATATTTTTGAATGAAATCTGTTGAAAGCTTAAATTGGAAACATCATTTCAATTTCTATCTTCATTTTATTATATCTCATATAAACTTTGCACACAGATAAGCTATTGATTACCTGTTATTAAAAATCTAATAACCTCTACAGTGCCAATACATTAGTTCTGCCATTTCTGCCTATATGTTGCTATTTGCTCATCTATGCACCATCACTCAAATATTTCTTCATATTTCTGTTAATGGGAGATTAAGACTTTACCAAAAGTCAAATATTTGTTGCAGCTGAGTCAAATGATAACAGAAAATAAACATTAAAGGAAATTTTAACATAAAATTGTGACAACAAAATGTGTTAATAACTTTAAAATATTCACAACTCAAATATCCTATAGAGGCTTCCGGTTTAGATGAAAATACATATGAGAGTGATTTGAAAAGTTCACAGAATGAAAGAAAAAATAAGAATTTTTTTAAATATTTTTAATTTTTCTACATAAGTTCAATGCACTTCATCCAACAATGTTCCAAAGCCATTATGCCATTGTGAAAGTGCAATTCCTCAAGTATTCCAAAATACTCGTCAACAGCTACTTATACTTATTTCATAGAAAATCATTTTCACCCTTGAGGGAAAATTTTTAGTTGGGGAAGTCAGAAGGAGCCAAATCGGTGAATAAGGTGGATGTTGCAACAGTTCGAACTTCAGTTCATTCAATTTTTCCAGTTTTATCTCACTTGTATGGAGACGAGCATTGTCCTGATGGAAAATGATATTCTTAAGCAAACCAGGTCATTTTTCATGAATTTTTTTATTCACTTGGCCTAGAAGTTTAGCATAATATTCATCGTTTATTGTTTGGCCCTTGGGAAGATAGTCAAATAGTAATATTCTCTTAGCATCCCAACAGACTGATGCCATAACTTTGACAACTGATTTTGCAGACAGAGTGCAGGCTTCAGTGGTGAAAACCATTATGTCTCCATTGTTTTGAATGTTGCTTGGTCTCAGGAGCATAATAGTGAACCCAAGTTTCCTCTGTTGTAAAAAAATCGATGGACAAAATCAATTTTATTTGCATTAAAATGGTCGACTCTCTTGACAAATTCTCATTCTCGGACATTTTTGATCCATTGTCAGTATGTGCAGCATCCATCTTTCCGAAAGCTTTTTTTTCTCTAATTCCACAGTTAGAGTATGAAATGTTCTTTCATCTGAGATGCCTATATCCTTATAAATTTTAGAGACCTTTAATCGGAGATCCTAAATAACCATATTAAAGATGGACTTTTTCAATGATTTCAGACTTTGTGACAGTTTTTGGTTGTCCACTGCACAGGTCATCTTCGACTATGCTTAAATTCTGTCATCCACTTATGCACAGTTGTAAATGATGGAACAGAGTCTCCTAAAGTATCCTACATACCTTTATGGAATATCTGATGCTTTCAACCTTTTTTCACAAAATATTTTATAATATGCACATTTTAGTTTTATCCATTCCACAACATTCGCAAAACTAATTTTATTCAAAGCAGTGCCAAATTGATTACTGCTTAACAGAACAATATCTTATTTGATCTTTGTGCGCAAGACAGTTGGTGCTATCTGTTGCATATATTTTATTCCAACTGATGCTGCCATCTGTGATTCAATTTCCAAACTTTTCAAATCACCTTCGTATTTTTAATTAACAACAAATAGCTATTAAAATTGTTCTCCATATAAACTCATTAAAAAAGTGATGAAATTTAAAGTAATATACTTTTTTTTACTTTTTATCTAACATTTCAGTCTTTAATATCATCCAGAAAATGAAACTGGAGAAAAAGTTATGGTTAAGTTACAAAATATAATGCCACAGTTTATTAAAGTATGTTATGATTAAAGACAGTTAAAACTTAATTCATTGAGATGCATTCTGGGGCTACAATCTAATTAAGTACTTTCTTTCTGTGTTTTGGCAGATTTCTTCTGTTTTAGAATTTCATTTACATCCCACCCCCCTTCAAAAATAAGAACATAAAGTTTAAATCTTTAAAACTCTTTATAAAATTTTGTAAAATTTCTTTGACCTAATTGTTACTTTGTAAAAACAACAAATAAACGATCGATTGACTAAATTTACCCTGAGAACTTTCACTCCCTGATAAAGGAATCATGAGTGAAGCAAACAATTTCCTCTTTTTTTTTTTTTTTTTTTCAGTTTGTCTCTTTTCATCCCTGATTTTACTTATATTTATTATGGAGAATTTAACAAATTCTGTATGTATGTACATATAATATATAAATAAAATGCTGCTAATAATCCATTTATTAAGATTTGAATGTGATGTTTCAAACATAATTTCGTTTTACATTATATATCTACTTTTTATATGCATTTTTTAATTGAGTAATTCATTAACATTTTTGAGATCATATCATACTTCAATAGTCTCTAGTAACTTACTTTGTGTTGCCTGTTATCGTGATTCATATAATATGTCTGGTTATTCAATTGTATGACATATCAGGTGAAACCTCCAGTAACTGACACCTTAAGGATTCTTTCTTTAACATTCATGTAAGTCTTTCTTGTTCAAATTACTATTGCAAACTTTTAAAACCATTTTATACTTATTTTTCTTTTTGAAAGAATAGTAGAGATACATTAAAAATAACTGTTGACAAAACTCTCAAAAATTAAACATTGTATTATTAAAATTTATTTATTTTTCATAAATATGGTCTATGACTCCAGTAACTGACACCAATCCTATTTTGAAAAAATGAAAACTGACACAAAATGAACCAGTGTATGACACTTTACTTGCAAATATATGCAAAAAAAAAAAAAGATATATTTCAAGGAATTTATGCTTTAAAAATACCTTAATCTTCATTTTGAAAACAAAATACTTAAACCTTATTTATATATGATTTCATACCACAGGTGCAGGTGCCCTTTTTTCATGATTTAAAGTATTAGTGATGCAGCTATCCACTAAATGACATTTATGAACCAGTAACTGTCAAATGGTGTCAGGCGCTGGTAAAACAACTTAAATTTTAATGGTACTGAGTATAAGATAAATTAATTTTTTTATTTTTTTAAACAGTTCAAATAATAGATTTCAACTTTATTTAATATTACCAATAATTAACACCTCTGTCAGAGACTGCTGAAATGAAATTACTGAAACCAATAACTGGCACTCCCCTACTAAGCTAAATTAAATAACTATAAAATAGAAATCATGGTCCTAATGCATCATAAGCATCTTTTAACTAATTTATACAAGTATAAATTAAAGAATAACTTTGGGATGGTTGCATTATAATAGATTAAAAAAATCACTACCTTAATTTTAGAAATAATGTAGATGCCTCAAAATGTACTTTTTGTGTTCTCAAAATTTTCTTCCTCATTCAATGTGTTCCTGGTCTACTAGTGGTGAATAAATTGACTCCAAAATAAAAATAAGTGTCTGAGTTACCACTAGATGATGTTACTTTGCAGAATTTTACAAGAAAATGCTTATTTGAATTAGATTTTTACTGAAGTGTCAGTTAGTGGTTAGGTATCAATAACAAGGGTTTTACCCTATACTGTGTCTCTTGTCTTTGGAGAGAGTGATGGATTGGCGCCGATGGGATACAAACCATGGATATCATGATCAGGAAGCGAGAACATTAGCATTGAGCAAAAGGCCAAGCCAGTAACTTGCTTTATACTGATCATGTGAGATGGGATCGCTACACACTCCTTCCCCAGTGAGAAAGACATCTTGTTGATGTCTGATGAGTGATATGCACTAGTGAGTGATGTGCAGTATGCCAAGCTTATCTGCTGTGAGTGTTTCAGAGGCTTAGCTTGTTGGAGATAAATTTTATTTGGTGCTGCTATCTGTTGGTTATGAGAGGAGATGATTGTTGTTGAAGGTTGTGATTTTGCATGCATCCGGCTCACCACTTTGGAGAGAGTGCTGGATTGGTGCCAATGGAATACGAGCCACAGATCTCATGATCAGGAGGCGAGAACATTAGTGTCGAGCAAAAGTCCAAGCCAGTTACTCTAAGCTAGTAAGTCGCTTTATACTGATCATGTGAGATGAGATCGCTACAAGTCAGATGTGTTCATTTTGAGATCAAGTAGACAATTTTTTTTAAAAGAAGAGTATACTTATTATACTTCTCAGTATCAGGTAACCACTTTTTATAATGCATGCTTCTTTCATTTGACCATTTAATATAAAAATCTATGTATGGAATATCTTATTTTATCTGTGCTTCAAGAATGAAAAGTTTTCTGCCCTCTCAAAGAGTAAATGATCTCACATGTTTGATCTCATGTTTAATGGTTTTTTCAATTATGGAACGTATGTTTCAAGACACAAGTTGAAGGAAGTGCTGGGTAATGAAAATTAAAGTGGAAGCTTTCAGTTATAATTTTTTTTATAGGTATTTTCTTCTTGGTATCATAGGTTTAATATGTTAACAAGTGGCACTAAACTCTACCAGATTTTTTTTTTGTTTAATTACTGAATATTAAAAGGCATTTAAACTATTAATTATTAAAATATTATAAAATGCCCGATATCTTCAAAAATGATTAGTATTTTGGTATTTTAGCTTTACTATATGACAGATTGCCTCGTGTCACCTCCATTCATAAAACAAAACAATTTTTCAGGAAAATTTGATAATTTATAGCACTTTCTTCTACGGGTGTCTTCATTTAATGTGTACAGTTATGAGGGAGAAGCTTTATTATCATTCTTACATTGTTATATAAATCTATTATTTTTTTCAGCATGATTTTTGAATTGTCTTCTACAAAGACCAATGTATATCCATTTGTTATTAACTGTTATAATAAATTATTACTGAAGTGCTTTTATCCAAAATTAACATTATTTTCTGAATTATAAATTGCACAAGTCCATTTAAGTTTTTTGTAATTTACAACTAAAATTACAAAAAATTATGTATCTGAAGTTTATTTGAATTAATTCAAATGAATCACTTCCTGGAATTAAAAAATAAAGTTTTTTCTTTTTTAATCAGTTAAAATGACTAAATATCTCTTCCACATTAATATATTTTAAGTTTAAATTTATAGCATGTTTCTTATTGAGTTGAGTAATAAGTGTTAAACTAAATGCCTATAAATGGATTATGCATGTATGGGTTGCAATTCAAAATTTCCTTGAATGCATTTAACATTATTTCCAGATAAATTTATTTTAAAACAAATATTTTACTCAGAAATTGAAGTCAAATGTATATCTCAAAGGTATAAATTGCATTTTATAAAGTCTGTGCTCAAATCCAAACTGGGTACTTTTTGACACATTTTTAATTTTTTTTTTCACAAGCATATCAATTGATATTACAAAAAAATGATTGATAATATGAAATTAATTACACAATTGATTGATAAAAAAATAATAAAGCTTTCCCAAATCCAAACTAGCTACTTTCTCATACACTTTTAAATTCATTTTTATTCAAAAACCTATCAAACTGTTAGGTGCTCTTATTCAGAAACTGTGTAATCAAACCCTTTCTAATATTTTTCTGTAAAAGCAGAAATAATTCTAGAAACCGTTAGCAAAATTAGCATTTTGAACCAGATTTCCAAACGTGGCTGTACAGGGAAAGAAAAAACTGCCATCCTGAGACAAGATGTAAATCATTTATTTGAAAATGAAAAAAACTGTTCAAAATCACTTCAATAATCATGCCTTTATGTTTAAAAATGAGTCCAAAAATATGTCAAAGTTTTTCATTGCTGAGCAGGGGAAAATATTTTTTTGAGGAACACTTAATGCATTCTGGGAACTTTTGTTTAATACATGTGGTGCATGATAATCAGTAGGTCTGTGTTCATTGTGTGAGTGATAAGAAAGTCTAGATGTACATTTCAGTTATATAGAATTTTATGTTAATTTATATATTTTTTTTCCTTAGCATTTGTTGTTACTGAAGAGGCTAAGAGAAGTGCCAGACTAGCTGTACATAATAAACAAAAGCCTAAAAGACCCAGAGGTATTTGTTTATATATTTTTTATATCTTATTAAAAATTATGTAATTATCTTTAAACTATTGCTATTTTTGTAATTCCCAATACTCTGAAGTTAAAAAGATTACAAATCTTTCATAACATTACAATAAATTATAACATATTTCATTGTTTAACATTTTACGTACTCGCCAATTACTAAAAAGATTTCGTACATCACTGGAATTAAATATATAGTAAAAATTATTATCTTAAATGAATTAAAATTCTTTTGTGGAGAGTAAATGCCTGAAATAAAACCCCAAATATTCATTACTTATACCATATCATTTAAAATCTTAAAGATTATATATTTACTGCAGTATTAAGAACAGCAACATATGTAAAATTATTCAATCCAAATGGGAAATGTGAATGTTGCATGTAGAAATTGTAGGATCTCCATGTTCTCACTTGAATAAACCAACAGTTTATTCAAGTTAGTTGTGTCTGTGTGTTTTAAAACTGAAAAATGATGTGATGATTTTATGCAACCAATTCCCTAGTACTCATGCTGAGCAGATGCTAAAATACCTCCCATCACATAAGGAAAAAAAGTTAAATACATGTTAGGCCTTTCATTTTTGTAGCTGCCTGATCTGTGATTCAATAGAAAGTGTGAATACCTACAAAAGTATATAACTACTATTCAATAAAAAAATGTTTTTATACAGAGTATATTGTACAATTTAAAGATTGATATTTACACTGTGTCTGCTTGGAGTTAAAATTACATTTGGAATGTGATGCTGAGTTTACAGTCAATATTTTATGTGCAATGATTTGCTGTGCTTCATCTCAAAATTTTACATTCTTCAGAAGTGATTCATTATATCATGCTGCTCATTATCCTGATATACTTATTAAGGAGTCCTTATTTGTAATTTTTATGGGGGGTGGGGGGAAGAGGAATCAAATTGTAGTGCTCTGTAGATTTGTTTCAATACATTCAGAAACTACCGGCACAAAATTGGAAATCATTTGAACATCAGGAACATGTGCCCAATTGACATTGAAAGTTAAGTGATTTAATTTTTTTTTAAATCCTAGAATATTGACATTTTATGCATAATATTGTTTTATACAAGGATTATCAAATCAATTTAACTAACAAATGAAACTAAAGACTGTAGATTTAAAGATTTTATATTACTTAAAATGTCTACAAATTTTAGCTGAATCACAAGAAGAAAAACTAAAGTAAAAAACAATTTTTGATTAAATGTTTTAATACATAAGTTAATGTTCAATATTTTTATTATTGGGTTGGAAGGGTTAAATAGAACATGGTGTCAAATTCTAAGCTGAAGCTTGCAGTTGCTTTTACAATTTTTTATGTTTATTACAAAGTTATTGCAATTACAAAAATACTTTGGATTACTTAACAAAGCAAACCACTTCAATTGCAAACTTGGAACTATGATTTTTAACTATTGGTAACCTACATGTTAAAGAATAAACCATTTCTAATACACAGCAAAACAAATACATAGCCATGGACATATACTGCATCCATTTCTTTATTGTTTTGGTTGAAGACCTAAAATCCAGAAAATTCTGAAATCCGGAACAATCATAGCTTCAGTCATTCTGGATTTGAGACACCATACTATAGTATATAATTGGTATAATGTCTTTGAAGCACTTATGAGATTCTGACTCTGAGAAAGGAGAACATTTTTTTCTATTAAGGACTTGCTTCTACAGATAAATAGCTGAACTTTCTTATGTGTAAATCAAGAACTAATGACTACTTGCTTGTTGCAAGTAATTTTTTTTAAACAATAAACTGAATTTTCTTGATTGAACTAATATTCATTAAATACTTCACAATTTTAAATCCCTATTTATAATAGTGATAATAATTTATCAAAATTATTAGTTAAATAAATAGTTTTTTAATGAATTGCTTTTATTTTCATTACATTGATTTTTATTAGCATTTGTTATTTATAACAATATAAAGAAAGGAATTATTTGTAATATGTAATTTGTAATTTCCTGGAAAGAATTTAAAATGTAAACAATGCATTGATCAGATCAGAAATCTACAAAACCCTTTGATCCCAAGATGTGTGTTCTTTTGGGAGTGTACTGTATTTTCTTTTTTTTTTTTTTTTATTAAAAATGTACTATTTCATTGCAATTCAAAGATTTAGATAACTGTAATTATTATATTACTGTCCTATTTAATTAATGAAATAAAATATCTTTCAGCTAAATTTACAAAGGGACGTCGATGTCATCCAGATGTTGCAGTGACAGAATTACTACTTGACTCACCCAGTGCCAAAGCACGCAGTGGAAGCCTTCCTTCAAATATACATCCAGAATTAGCAATTATGGCTGGTGCTAAATTAGGACCTACTCGTAAAAAAGGATCAGGATGGTTTCATTTTGGAAGTGGCAAAAAGCCCAAAAGTTAAAATTGAATCCTTTTAGTTGTGACATCGCAGCTGAGGTGCCATATACTTGTACTTTCTGCAGTGTACAGAATTCAGTATATGAGTTCCAAGAAAGTATTGACAGTCTGATAAGTTGAAGATTAAAATAAATGTTTTTGGTATGTGATTATCAATGCATGCCTAATTATATTCTAAGCACGAAATATGTTAATGTTTTCATCCACAAAGAATTTAAGAGCAAAGAATAAAATCATGAACTTTAAATTTATCAAATTTTCTACACTGTGTGAAGAAATTTCTTGTTGTGAAATTGGCAGTTAAGCTCTTGTTAAAAAAATTCAATTTGTAAATATACTTATAAATTTAAATGAAGATGTAAAAATTTGAAGTTACAAAAATTAAGAGGTTATTTTTCATCTCCAGAATGAAATTCTATTAGATAAAACATATATATCCCTATTTTATGATTTTAAATATATCAACACAATTGTATTTTATGAAACAAGGTATTCCACTGTGTTTGACAGCTACTTTTTAAAGCAAAGCAAAGATGAATGTAATACAGATTGTTTCAATAAATTTTATAAAAATGGATAATTTAATTTGTCAAATAAATCATTTTAACGCAATTTCTTTTCCCTTTTTAAATTTTAAAGAAATGTTATGTAAAATACTTACAAAAAATACTCTTACTGATACTTATCAAAGGTACTCTTAAAGATACTTGCCAAAATATCCTCACAACACTTTTGTAATGATAAAAATTAATTAAAAAAAGTAAATATACTATTTGAGGTATAAAGAATATAATGAACTACAATCTAGGCCATAAAATATTTTATTGATATGTGCAATCAAATTATCATTTTGGTGATTTTTTGGTTCATTTATAGAAAATGTTATAAAATTTTAGGAAATTTTCAGCTCTTTATCTAAAATTTAAATAAATCTTGATGTAATTTCCTTTCTAATTTTAAAATTATAAGTAAAAAGGAATGCAGAATTCAATATTTACCAAAATACACTCATCACAAAAATAAGACTTTACTTATTTCTTTTCAATAAATATAGTATTTGAGATACAAAGAATGTAATGGACTGCATTCCTACCCATAACATAAGAACTTCCATTAATATATCCATTCAAATTATCTCTTTGTTGATTTTTCATGTATATTTTGTATGTTAATTTATAAAGATAAATATAATATTGCAAGAAATTCTCAGATAGTTAAACCTACAGTTCATTACACTCATAACATCACATAAATTATAGGCAATCGGCTTATATAAATATAACAATGTTTAGAGAGAGAGCTTTTCTCATAATGTATTGTTCATAAAAATCGTTTTTCAAAAAACACATTTAAAGTTTTGTTTCCAGAAATCTATTAGAAGTATTAATCAAGTTCTTAAAATTGTCCAGATTTTTATGTTGTACCTTCTGTAATCTCATTATTACAAGTTCTTTTCTTTCTAGAGTTTGTTTAACCAATTTGCAAAAAGCATCTTGTGCACAGTTTTTAATCTTTTAGAACTAGTATTTTAAAATAGAAATCTTCAGTTTGTTAAATTCCAGCAATTTGAAGTTTAAATAAGACAAAAATTAAGATTAAAAATTACTGGTAGGAAAAATCAAGGATTACATGCACCCTATCCTTCACAGATATATGATGCTCATTGTTAAGGCATTAAACAGCTACTTCTTGATACTTATATACACACTTTCATTTTGAGTGCTTTGCTTAAACAAAAACAGACATAACTGCACTTCAAATGATCATAAGAAAAAACTGTTTTGTAAAGCTAATTGCATAATATTTCAAATACAACAATATACAAAATTGTGATATTTGATCAAAATTGTCTATTCAAACACAGTAGGATACCTTAACTGGTCAATTCTCCACCAACCTTCAACTACTGGTTAGGAAACGAGTGGTTAGTGAATTTATCCATGAGTCATACTATTCCAATTCTCCATAAACTTACAAGAAAAAGATACTCAACTGAATGTAATTCAACCTTAAGTTGAAATAACATCAACTCATTGGCCAAAGGGATCATGTGATCTAGTACTTGCCTTGCACGAGTTTGATCCTAGCCTAGTACCACTTTTATCTGTTTCTTTACAATAATAAAACTAAAATGAGCATTAAAAGTGTATACTTGTTGTGTTTAATTTTTAGATAAATAAATGATATAAGTAAAATACTTTATTAAACATAAATTTAAATATCTTAAATTTACTTATTGATGTAAAATTAATACTTTTTCAAAAATTCATTTTGGTTTGATGGTTTTGTTCATTCACAAAAAGCATCTGCACATGCCTGGTTAGCTAACCTCCTATATGAACCATCCAGTGCACAAATCGATTAACTCTATCAAATGAAAATGTTCAGTATAAACAGTTAAAGTTATTGTAACTATAAAAATATTGTATCTATATAATATTTTTACTGAACTCATTAATTTTCTTTTAATCAAGGGTAACTTTTTATCACTGTATAAATGTGCTGAAAATTTTCAATGTTCCTTTGTTTAAAAAACGGCACTTAGAATGGAGTTAGTCGGATTGTCTTCTGAATGCCTCATATGTAGAAGTTGAGTAACTCAATTTCAATTTTGATTTTTAATCCCAGTTTGACATGGTTGAGATAATGGTGAATTGAATTTAAGTTTAACCCAGAGTTAAGCCCTTAATCCTCAGATGAGGTTGACAGAGAATTGCCCAGTAAGTCTTCTTTTACTGTATACAAAAATGTACTCAATTGTTATTTTTTATACTTAACAATTTTATAAGTCTTTTAAGTTATATTTTGCAGATAATGTAAACACTTATCTCTTGATAAAAAATTATTCATAAAACCAGAAAGTTAACAGAAACTTTCTATGTATTTACTATGTAGAATTGTTCTTTCTGATTTCTAAAGGTTTTATTTCATTTGCCAATAAATGGTCACTAGATTTAAGACCATTAATATGTTTAGAAACAATTATTTTATTTTTAAGGGATAAAGAGAAATTTCTCTGATCTGTTCATCTATTAAATATTTTATTTAAAAAATGATCTTAAATAAAATTAAGATTTATGTGAAAAAAAAAAGTGAGAGAGTTGTTGTCTTGTTTGTAAAATTTCTTTAAATATATAGCTTATTCTTCAGATGAGATTGGTGAAAGGTATAGACAAAAAAAATTCAGTGTCACAATTTTAAGATGTAAAAGTTCTTAAACTCTGTTTACAATATCCTAGTTAATGAAAATTTATATCTTAGCAGAAGATCATCTAAAGAAAGTTTCACTGCTAAAACAAAATTTTTGTGTCAAATTAAATGATGCATTTTAATGAATTTCAAAATTCTAGCATTGTTATTATGTTTTATTGTTTATATTTATTAGGTTGTTATTATTTGTGGGAAATTTAATGTTTCGCCTAGTCTAAAGTGTTCATCAGACTGCATGTTTAATGAATGTGGTTATGTACAGATTTTTTAATCTCTGATTGTGTTTTTAAATCTGATTATGTTCATACAAATCATTGTACATATACATCCACTTATGTTGGTTTCTACTTGCTTTTTATGCCTGAAAGGTTTTTGCATACAAATGTGATAAATAAAGTGGCATATTTCATTTGGGTTCAATATTCTTTTAATTCATTGTATGATAAAACTTCAATTGTAATGAGCAGCTTTGCATTGATTTAATTGTATATTGAGTAGTTTTTTGCATAATGTGCATGCATAGTGCACATTTAAGAAATCATGTTCGTGTTCTGTTATGTTTAATCAAAACAAATATTTTTCACACCATTTGATAAAATTTATTTCCATAATTTATCATAATTTTTTGCAAATATAATAAATTACATTTTCTTTTTCAAGATAAGATATGATTGTTATATATCATGTATGGATAAATGATGAACTAGAATAGATTTGTTAGAAAACAGCTTAATGTGTTGTTAGATACAATCATTTAAAAAAATTCTACTTAAATAATTTAGTTTCTTTTTAAACCTTTGTAAAAATCTTCCTGAATACTCTAAGTATTTTTGTTATTTTTGAAGTTACTGTTAATTTTATTGTAACAACATTAAGTATTTGAGAGAATATAAAACCTTTTTGTTAAATTTATAATGTTGCTTTGTTTTAGTTAAATTACCTTTAATTTGTTTTGTGACTGGTTATCTATTTATATACATGATCCCATCCAATTTATAAAGCTTTTCATTTTTTATAGTCATGTGAGGCCTGTGAGTAGTTATAATTGTATATATGTGCATGTGTGGAATAGGTTTCCTGAGCTTGTAATTCAAATAATTGGGATATCTGTGCATTAAACCAAAAAGTTGTTTATATGGCTTTTAATTGTATTTAAGGAATCATATTTTACTTTTTTTTAGATTAATTTATGAATCATATTTCAGTATCATTTCTCAAAATTTTGTAAATAGATGTGAATCTATTGGTTGATGCAGGCACATGAATTTTAATAGCAGTTGAACACATTTCTTTATAGATATCTGCTTGTAACATATCATTTCTTAATAAATATGTATGTTACTGTTTATTTTGTCTTATTTATTCATACCACAGTTCTTATTAATTTAGGTTTAAAGTTAGCCATTAACAGATTGTTTCTCTGTATAACTTTTAAACACATTTGTTGTACTGACATAGCATATGAATCATTGGAACATTTAAATCAGAGGCACCACTTGGAGCATGTTGAAGAAATTGAAGATATTGATGCTTTTGAAAAAAATTTCTTTACAGTTAATATTTTGCTTTGTGCAAACTTTCTTGCCTCATACATCTGATAAGTCTTAGTCCAATACAATGTAGAATTATTTATCCAGAATGGTTGGACAGATGGTTGTTATCTAGATTTATTTTGGATACTTCATTGGGCATTGAAACAACATAATCAGATTTGTAGATTACATGTAGCTGTGCTTTCATTGCTTTTTTAAAACTACTAGATTAATCTAATTAAGAATGTGATCTAGTAGACGTGAAATATTAATTAAGAATTTGGAAGGAGTAAGGTTTATGTGAATTCCTTGGAAATAATAATTCTGCATGAAAATTAAAATGCCTTATATCTAAAAACTTTCATGTCATATCTTGTCAACAACAATATGAAATACTAAGAATGAAGGAATGGAAAATAAGAAATTAACACTTGCTGTAGGATACACAATTACATTCTTCATTTACAAGGTGAGTCTGAATTTTTTTTTACAAAATAAGAGGGATGATAGTACCCATTAAGATGAGCAATAATTACTATAGAACAGGAGGTCACAAACCACTTATTTAGTCACAAATAGAGGGTATTTCACCGTAACTGAAGATGGCTTGTCAGTAATAATTTTGTGAAAAATAAAAATATTGCAATAAAAATGTAACAATCTGCACCTTGTTTTGTATGAAATGCGATAACATCTCATAAAGTTCTGTAAAAACAGAGTGCTCATGCAATGATAATACCGTATGCACTGATATGTGGAGCATCAAATGTATACTACTGTTGCGTATAATATAATGGAAACTTTTTCTACCACTTTTTTTGGTGATATCATATTTACAACAAAGATGAGCATGTCTGTTAAAAGTTTCATTATAATATACTTCAGTTTTCTGAAAGTTATTACCGTGAACCAAAGTTGGATTAGGGTAGAACATCCTGTATTTGTGACTAAATAAGTGGTTTGTATCCCCATGTCCTATGATAATTATTGCTCATCTGGATTGGTACTATCACCCCTCTTATTTTGAAAAAACAATTTAGACTCAACCTGTATATTTTTTTAAATATTTCATGAATTTTCATCTGCCTAAAATTTTGTTTCAAGAACATTCATGTAGTTTATAAAAAGCCATAATATGGGATTCATCAGCAAAACCAATTTGTTCTATGCATCTGATTAATTGTTTTGTTAATTCAATATATCTTACATTTGAATTTTTTCCTCTATGTTTTCCCATGCATTTTTTTTTATTTTCAGTGTTTTCATTTTGTTCTGGATTCAGAACTATTTAGATTATTACAGTGTCTGAAAATTGATATGCTTCAAGAACATTATTGTCAATATCAAAACACTCATTAATATCTTTTTTGGTAAAAATGTTACTTTTAAAAGCAATTTCTATATATATTTAACCCATATTAGCCCAAATTATTTTTCTGGAATTATTTCATTTCACACCACCTTTTCAGAATAGAAAATTTTTGTCTTATTTTACCTTGAATTTTCTGTCATCACTGAAAGTGAATATTTCTCTTCACAGTGACTGATGTGCCAACAACAAACATATTGGCAGATTTGCTGTCGCTCTGACTCAATGCTAGGCTAATATGTGTTAAAATTTTGTTAAAGTGATTTTTCTTTCTGAATTTTGAATCCTACAAAATCACGCATTGGATATTTTTCTAGAAATATATATGTTGGTATTAAGCTATGTCACACAAGTGTTAATGTATCAAGTGATGCATTTGTCAAACTAGCACTGTATGACATTTATACTTGAAAGGTTCAGAAGTCCATCGACTGAAAATATAATTCCGGATAAATGGTTCCATACTGTACTTAATTTAGTCTGACAAACAATGGACTGGTTATAAAATACAGTCAGCTCTCGTTAATTTGAAATCGGATAAATCGAATCTTCACTTAATTCGAACAAAACATGAAGTCCCGAAATTTTCAATGGCAGAATAACGTTAAAACTTTTCCTTTATTCGAACACATTTTCTCTTGACTTCGTTTAATTCGAACTAATGAGAATTCCATTTTTCATTTTTCCTTACTTTCTCACGGACTTCAGATCCTTGAAATAACTTTCTTTCTTTCATTTTTGTCAGAATTGTTCTGAAATAGTATAATAATTCCATGCATTTGAAATCCGCTTTCTTAGTGTGCCCTGTCTGTCCATCAATGATACATCCGCCCCTTCTTCCATTGTGCTTTTCCTAATCCCTTCTGTAGCATTTGACCCAGTGACATTCCAAGAAATTCACTGAGTGGACATCTGTTAAAGATAGGGGAAACCTGTTTTATCACTACATTCTACTTTCACTCTGGGGATCGAATTTTTCAGTCAATGGTTTTACTTACTGCTAAATTGTTTTTTGAGAAAGTAAAAGGTCTTGTTTCTTTAAAATATGGCTTCACGTGGAAGTTAAAAATCATTAACTCTAGAAGCCAAAGTGGAAATTATTAAAAATGTAGGATGTGGCCAATCTAAGACAGAAATTGCTGCAGAATATGGAATAAAAAAGAATATGCTGTCTACTTACTTGAAAAATAAAGAATTCATCCTGAAATCATGGGAAAAGGAAAGATTTGCTAAAGGACGAAAACATATGAGAACAGCAGCCCATGAGGATTTAGAGGAAGTTTTACTGTTATGGACAAAAGATGCATTGGCAAGAAATGTACCTTTGAGTGGACCTATATTGTCAGCTAAAGCGAAAGAACTTGCACTACTCATGGGTATTAAAAATTTCAATTTCAGCTTTTCTCGTGAAAACAGAAAAATTCTATTGCTGCTAGATAATGTTCAGAGTCATTGTAAACTACCAACGCTGAGCTCTATAAAGATTGAATATTTACCCCCTAATACTACAGCACAACTGCAACTGATGGACCAAGGAATAATTCAAAATTTAAAAACTCATTATCATAAAAGGATTCTAGAACAAATTTTATTTTCGATTGACCTTAAAGAAAGCTACGACATAACATTACTCACGGCCATCAACGATTTATATGTGGCGTGGGATGCCGTACAACCTGAAACAATAGAAAAATGCTTTCGACATGCCGGATTTATCCATCTGTCTAAAAAGAGTGGTTATAATGCAAATGACAAAAATGACAGACCTTTTGAAGAAATATAATTTCCAAACTTTTCTGAAAAGTTCCTATGCGATATTATGTTCGCAGAGTATGTAGCAGCCGACAATAGTTTAGAAGTATCTGGACCCTTAACTGTGGAAGAAATTGTTGAAACAATTCACGAAAAATGCAATGAGGAGATGGAATTGGATTCTGGTGATTCTGCTACTATGTCCCAAGTGCTTTCCTTACCCACAGAAAAGTCAATTGCACAATCAATTGAGTGTTTGTGTACATTTATCCTGATGCAGACGTCATCAGACAAAGAACTTAACTGTTTGTTACAAATAGAAAAACTGGTTAAAAAGTCAAAAATGAATAGGACTAAGCAAACAACAATTGATAATTTTTTTCATAGAGATGATAAATAAGTGTAAATAATTTCTTAAATGTTCATCTAATTTCAGGTAAGAAAATTATAGTACAATTAAAATGTAATTTTAAATGCCGTTGTTCTATAGTGTATTATTAATTTTTATGTTTTATTTATATTAAGTCATTCTAACGATAGCATCCGAAATTAAAAAAAAAAAAAAAATACTATAACATTAATTCTTTTGTAATAGTACCCCTTTAAAGATGTTTTCTCTCATACTTTCCATAATTGGAACTCTGGATAATTCGAACATTTCTTGTGGTCCCGACGAGTTCGAATTAACGAGAGCCGACTGTACCTACTTGCATTGTAAGCATACTTATTGTTTCTTCAGTACCTTCTCAGTACAATTAACCTTTTCAGGGGCAAAGCAATTCCATTGCTAAAGTGTCGAAATTAATAAGTGACACCGGAATTTGGAAAAAAAAAAAAAAAAAATTAAATAAGAAAAAGCTATATTTCACAAACATAATAAGCTGAATTTCTTTTTTACCAAAATTCTGGTGCCAATGTGGCATTTGGGAATTAAAACTAAGTGATTTCATAAACATACCACTGCCCCTCAAGAGGTTAACACAGTATAACATACAGAGTTGTTAAAAATAAAATTGCTCTATTAGGAGGACTTGACAGTGATTGTTGACAGCAGTGGGATATACAATGTGTTGCAAAAAGATTGAAACATGCTTTTAACTTTTTTACTTGTTGGTGATAGGCAGATAATGTAAACTATAAAAGTGTTCAAAATAAGGTAGGGAATAAGATTATCTGGATGCAATATTCCTTCCATTAATTTCATAAAAGTCACACTTTTTAAAAATTTATATGGTCCCTGGTTCTTATATTTAGAAAAATTTTCTTCATACACTAATACATGCAACAGAAAAAAATTCATTCATTTATGACCAAAATTTACCAACTTAAAATACTTTGAATTTTATGAAATTTGGAGTTTTCTGGCACTAAAATATTGTCTGTACACTTTTAGTGCTGGAAATCTCTGAAATTTTATAAAATTCAAATTGCCATAAATCAGCGAGTTTTGATCATAAAAGAATGGAATTTTTACTGTTGTGCTTGTTCAAGTATTGAGAATGTTTCTCTAAATATAAGTTATAGGACGTAGAAACTGTATAAAAATTAAGTGTAACTTTTTGAAAATTTAAGGCAGGACAATTTCATCCACATAATCTTTATTCCTACCTTATTTTGAACACTGTTCTAATTTACATTGCCTACATCTCCAACATGTAAAAAATTAAAATTTATTTCAATCTTTTTAAGACACTCTGGATCAGATGCAGGGTGTCTTTACAAAGGTGTCAGATCCAGAACCATTGTAAATCTGTTCAGGTTCATGTTACAACAAAATCTACTGGATATGCGCAATACTTTAAGATAATTTTTTCCAGTAAAAGAAAAAGGCATTTCACTAAAACCAATAATTTTTCTGAGTTAAATAACTTTTATTTTAACAGTATTACAAACCAGAAATATGATGAAAATTTTGATATTTAAAGGAAAGATTGTTTTAAGTACAGACTATGCATTCAATAAACAAATTTATTCTTAATTTAATCATAAATGAAAACAGCGCTTACATTCATTGCCATTTTATAGAATTTAGGATTTTAGAACTAAGCCGGTTATTATTTTAGACTAATACTTTTTTTCACATTTTTTTGTTTTCTAAAAATGAAAAAAATATTGATTAAATTGTGCAAAATGATAATTAAATTTTTACTTTCTTCTATCTTTACAAGAAGAAAGTATTGGATTCATGAAAATTTTCGACTTCCGGTTTTTGACGGATTTACATGTTTTTGGGGTCAGAGATTCCAAAAAACATGTTTTTACAAAATGTCTGTCTGTCCATCTGTCTGTATGTGACACAAATTTTGTGGGCGCTCTATCTCAAGAACTAATGCACGTAATTTAATAAAAATTTATATTAAGGTAGTCCCTGATATAGATTGGTGCTGATTAGTTTTTGATGTAAATCGCCCAGTAGGTGGCGCTGCTATGCTGTCTTTTGCAGGATTTCCACAATAGCTCTATCTGAAGAACTACTGCACGGATTTTTATAAAACTTATGAGTTGGTGCAGTTTACGTTTTGGTGTAAATCGCCCAACAGGTGGCGCTGCTATGCTGCATTTTGCAGGATTTACACTATTTTCGCAGAACTAAGAACTATTCTTCTCAAGAACTAACACGCACATTTTCATCAAACTTCGGATTTAGTTAGTCCTTGATATGAAATTATGCTGACTACGTGTTGGTGTAAATCGACCAATAGGTGGCGCTGCTGTGCTGCATTTAGAACAATTTCCTCAGTAGCTCTATCTCAAGAACTAATGCACGAATTGTCATAGAACTTCAGATTCAAGTATACCTTGATTAATATTGCTGCTGATTATGTGTTTGTGCAAATTGCTCAACAGGTGGCGCTGCTATGCTGCATTTCTCATCATTTGTGCAATAGCTCTATCTCAAGAACTAATGCACGAATTTTCCCCAAATTTCACATTCAGTTAGACGTTGACATAAGTTGATGATGATTAGCTTCTGGTGTAATAAATCACCATATAAGTGGTGCTGCTGTGCTGCATTTTGCTGGATTTACACAATTTCAGCAATAGTCATATCTAAGAACTAATGCACGGAATTTCATCTTTTTAGAATCCTTATGATGAGCATAGATTGTCATTTAATTTTGGTAAAATGATAACAAATTTTGAAGTATTGACATGTATGAGATAGAAGAAAGTTTTGGGATTGGTACATCCGAGTAGTAATATTGTATGAGAAAAATAATCTTGCAAATCTAGTTTTGTCACAATTGTGAATTCCAGGTTGCATATTTAGAGTTATTTCTTTTTTATACTGGCTTTTATGTTGTCTTTCTATTATACCTAAAAATATGTGTAAATTGATTATATTTTTTGTTACAATTTGAAGAAAAAATCATTTTTGTTTGCTTTTCAGGTATAGTTTCTAGAGAATTTAATTTTCGTTGTTATTATTTTAAAAGAAACATGCAAATCCCTTAACTTGTTGAAAAGTTATCATTGCAAAATGCTGAAAAACGGGGTTTTGAGATAACTGAGTTTAAAGTTTTGCCCTTCACAGGTATCGCTAGTTGGTGACTCAATGTACGACCATAATTTTAGGACTTTTTCTATTGGAACAATTTCTTAAATGTTCAAACGTTATAAAAATAACAACAAAAAATACCTTTTTTCATTTCAAACATTTCTGATCCCGTTACATACCGTATAAACTTTTTCCTTTCACATTTCTACATATTTAAACTTGCTTGTTGCTGTAATTTCTATAAGTGGTTTTAAAACAGACTAAGCAATAATTAATAAATTATGATTTTTTATAACCATTAATTGTAGGCAAGAAGATACGGGAATTATTCCTTAAAAATAAAAAAATAATTTTAATACTATGAATCTTGTCTAGTGTTAGTATTATCTAAATTTTATAAACAATATAAAGTAATTTATTTTATTTTAGTTTTGTTAAAGTTTCAAATTATGCAATTTAGCTCTTGTTTCAGAACCAAGTATGACTGCTTATAAAGTATCATTTAAAGTTTATCAGGCTTGGTTATACTTTTCATGACAAAAGTATCTTTCTATAAAAAAATACATTATTGAATTACAAAATAGAATATTACAACTAACGTTTTTATAAATGTAATTTATTATGGTATTCATAGCTACAAAATATTATTGAATCCTTTAACATTAGAAAATGTCATAATAATGTAAAACAAAGATACACAGATAGACGGACATTTTGTAAAATGATGTTTTCTGGGATCTCTGACCCCTAAAAGGCATAAATCCATCAAAACAAGTTTTGATTAGAATATTTTTTTATTTTATAGTGTAGAAGAAATCAAAATGTGACTGGTTCCTTAATATCAATCGATTAGTAATTATGCCTACTAATTAATTCTATACTTATATTTTACTGATGGGGTTGTTTGCATTTAGAAATTGTAAGAAACTTTAAGGTATTCAATACGAACAACTAATTTTGATGTCATTTTTGGATTCTTCACTAAATTTCACTTTTGGATACCAAACAGGAAATCATTTGTAGTTTATGAGTGGTTTAGGATTTATAAAGTTTCAAATATTAAAACTAATGTTAAATTTATTTTTAGTGGTTGCAATAGAAATAACAATGAGGGTAGTTTATTAAGCGTAATTCAAAATGTACTCTGGGAATGAACTGTAATTTTGGATTCACATATTTAACCCCCTGACCGCCAAGCAAAAGGACAGAATTGTAATGTTGTTTTCTCTTTAATTTTTAAAAGGTCTAAAAAAAAGATTATTTTTCTAACCAGATATATAAAATTTAATTACGTATTTGAGTATAAGCCTTGATAATGCTAATCATCACAAAATGTTTTAAAATTATATATTATTTGTAGAATTACATTAATTTATAAATTGCTTCTACTGCAGTGAAACCATCAGCTTAGTGAACGGATATATAAGTTCGCGGCGGTGAGAAGGTTAAAGCTTCTAGAAATTGATTTCTATTAAAAACTTTTTAGGTTACAATTAATATTTTTTTCGAAAATTATGTGCAATTTATTCTTGAATATGCCTCCAGCATATATGTCCTATATCCAAACTTTTTAAAAAATGATCATAATTTCTAATCAAATCTATAATCTTCAGATCAAATAAACAAGTTCGATCCAGAAATTTTGCTTAATAATATGTAAGGTATATCCAGTGATGTTTACTAGACTTAGTCTATAAATTAAAATTTCTGGTTCAAAACATACATTTTTATCAGAGTATTATGGATAGAAAGTTATTTTGTAGATGCAGATAAATTTAAATGCCTTTTTCTGATTTTAAAACATTTCTGAATATGCTGGAATTGATATAATGAGCCCCAAATTAAATATTGCATTTAGTTTTATAGTTATCCAAAGGACAAAACTTCTTTTTCGATTTCCAAAGAACTAGCAAAATTGGACGGCATAGATGCCATATCTTCCCTCAGCCGTTGTTGTTTTGAATTGTTTGGAAATTTTTTGTTGGCGTGTTGGCGGTGTTTACGGATATGAGAAACTCGATATGGAAACCCCATGTGATGTGTGTGTGTTGACGTGTCATGTTCTGGCAACCCCTGAGAAGCTTAGAATTTTGTGGATGTATTTTGATATCGTGTATCGTGTTCTATCATTGTCTTTTTATTTTTATGTTAAATTTATTGGATGTATTTCATTGACTATAGTTTCTGTAGTCCGTTTAAACGCTCTTGCTGAAGTAATTAAGAAATATGAGGAAATTTTGACAAGAAAGGGAGGTTTGTTTATAGCGTGTCAATGAGTATTAATCCTATTTTGTAAAATGACAGCGGTGTTATGAGAGATATTTTGTGCTGGAGGTTTCAAGAGAGCAGATGTCTGTTAAGGTATGTTGATAATTTTATGTATATTTTGTTGCTTTAAGAGTTTTTTACATTTTGAGATTGCTACAAAACGAGAACTGCTGAATTTTTAGAATGCTATACTGCGAAAAATGCTGAATCCGGCGATGTTTTTTTTTCGGTAAATGTGCGCGAAGCGCTCATACAAAAATTGCTGATTGCCACTTTAGGGAGTTTCGTTTTTTATGTATAGTTTGCTGCTTTAAGAGTTTTTTACGTTTGGAGATTGCTACAAAACGAGAACTGCTGAATTTTGAGAATGCTATACTGCGAGAAATGCTGAATTTTGAGAATGCTATACCGCGAGAAATGCTGAATTCGGCGGTGCTTTTTTCGGTAAATGTGCGCGAAGCGCTCATACTAGGACTACTGATTGCCAGTTTAGCAAATTTTGTTTATTATTTACATTTTATTTTCGTTAAGCCAAACATGCGTATAAACCGGTGCTTGGCGACATTTACTACTTGGCGGAAAAGGGGTTTTCTCACCAAGAAGAATTCCAAGATGGCGGCCGGGGGGAACTTATGATATCTGTTCCAATTGGACATAGCACATCTGTGTTCTTAAGTAATCGAAAATATAAGATATTTTTTAAGTAGCAAAATGGTATTTAAATTGCACAATAAAATGTAAAAGTTTTTCAGTGATTAACTCCCCTTTTAAATTCAATGACAAATTAACAATATTTTCTCCTGATGGAAAAGCATTCCTGATAGAACCTTCCCTGGTTGGAGTAAAGTGTTTACTCTAACTTCCATTAAAAAAAAATAAGGACTAATCTTAGAAAATATACAACCCTCTGGGATATTCCCCCTCCTTCTCTGTGCATGGTCTTGTAATGGGTATAATGAGTAAGGAGATAAATGGCCTCATTATCTGACTTATGGTTACAGATTATTTTGAAATATTCAAATTATTGTTGGAGATCCCATGTAAAACAACAGAGTAAGTGTGATCAAAGATCACATAGAGGGTTTCATTTAATACTCCTTTAAAAACACTTTATTCTTTATAAATTAATGATTTGGATTTATTAATTAATTATTAAATGCTTATTTTTTTCAATAAGAACATAGATGGCAGCATCATAAAATTTTATTTTAAAATTATTAATATTGGAAGATTTTTTTGAGTCAAATTAAAAATATTCTAGAACTGCTTTTCAGACAATTGTGACAACATATGTTAGTACATATGAAAAGTATAATTAAATGCATGTTAAGTACATTAATTCACAGCTGAAAAAAATGAAACACTTAAAATCGTAAAAAAAACGAAACTTCTTTTAATTAAATCCATCAGACAATGAAATGTAGCCCATTTAAAATTTTACAATTTTTCAAATAGAATTTTTGAATTAAAAAATAATTGGTAAATTATTTTACAACATTCTTTGCCTTAAAATAGCAAGAAAAAAAAATCCAAAAATTCTGTAAAATTGTACCTGTTAGACAGTGAAATCTATTCCGTGAAAAAAAATTTCAAACTCCGACGAAGAGTATTGAAACGGGGGCCTTCTGCTAAGCTGACAGATGTGCTACCACGGAGCTATCTAGACTGCGCATAAAAGTCTAAAATTAAGGCTCAGTTTTAAAATCTAAATCACAGAAATTTAATTAGATTAATTCATTTAATTAAATGATATTTTTCAAAATTTTATGATTTGTCATATGATCGGAGGTATTCAGCTATAAGGATGTAAAATTTCAGGTCTCTAATTTATACAGTTTCTGAGGACGAACAGTGACGGACAGACAGAGGAATGAGACGAATAGGATTTCGTCAGATGAACGAAACCCTAAAAATCAGCAAAAACTGTAGGATAAAACGAAACAAGATTATACAGATATTTTAAAGGACAATGAAAACTGCAGTTTTCCTTCAAGAAATATGCAGAAGAGTTTTGACATCGAATAACGTGTTTTTCATTTTTCAAGAACACTCATCCCAGTAGTTAGCACGTTGGCCAAAAAAGGAGAAATTAATGCCAATTTTTGTGGGTTCTGTACCAGCGCGGTCTTGTTCGGGTAACCGTGCAAAGTTTTCAGGTCTTCCTTGTCCGATTATGATCATTCGGGTCACTTTTTCTTTAAAAGTCCCCCCTGAAAGCATCTCTCCTGCAGTAATATGGTCAAAAACTGGCCTGCGCTTAAAAAATACTATTGTCACCACAAACTTCTCCCGACAAATATTACACATTGACTGACAAGAGATTGATGTCTCATGACCTTCCTCGGGCTGTCACATCCGGAAATTTGGCTCAAAATTCCAACTTCGACAACATTATCTGAAAGATCGTTTCGCCTTCAAAAAATGGAAAACGTTATTCAATTTCATAGTTTCTGAATCGAATAAGAACACCTGCCATTCAGGTATGCTTCAGAAAGTAGTCAGTTTCAATTTTTAGAACAGTCTTATACAGACTGCTCTAAAGACAGTGATTCAAAGACGAATAATTAGAATTGCTCTCTTTTTAAACTTTAATATGACTTTAACTTTAATTGTGACTACAACAAAAAATGTTTGTTCCTTCTTTTTAACACTTTTTAACAGTTAAGAGTCTACACTAGTCACTCAAAAAGACCCGGATGATAATGTTAATCCTATGGAGAAGTTATTTTCAAATATCTCGCTTGAATTTTGATATTTTCAAATGATTTTTTTTCCATAGGATTGTGAAGGCGCCTACCTTCACATATTAATATTAAGACCTTTCCTCTTTCCCCCCTTTAAAATTACATTTTTTTTAATTCTTAAATTTAATTATCTGTCTGCATTCGGATTCAATCTGTTTTTAGTGCTCTTTTCCCTTCATAAATTAAGCATTCAATTCTCAGTCTCTTTAATATTTTAACCGCAGCGCACTGCAGTTAAAAGAAAAGAAATCATTTCCTTTTCTCGCCTAATATCTAGATTCTAATTTTCATCCTTCTGCCTTAGTTTTGATGATATGCAGAAATTAGTCAGACATATTACTTCTACATTTTTAGCCGTTGGTCCAGATGTAAGATATTGGTCATTTCAGTTATTAACCCTGTCTTTATTTTGTTTTGTTTATTAACGGGCGCTTCGGCCGCTTCAATCCCATGAGAACTTTGGCAAACCCTATCGAATGTTCTTTTGCGGTTTATGTGCTATAATTACTAAGTAATCATCTGGCGTTAAATAGTTCTTATTAATCTTTTACATTCCCCATTCAATTTCAATTATTATACTTTGACCACATGTCTTCCTCTCTTTAATCTCGCCATATAGTATATATATTTGGCGAAATTGTGTATGTAAGCTTGCCAACACTCCAGATTTCGAGAAAGTGTATTTTGAGGCAGACTAGCTTCTGAACTCGCATGATGTGAATAAAAAAAGAAATGTAACTCTTCGCTCGCTTCTCCAACATTGGCCGTGTAATTCTCGGCGGTGGTGGAAACGATCCCGGTGCACAATAAAGACCTTCAGAAAATTTCTGCCTTTTATTATCTCAGCAGCTCCTTGCCTCTTTCTTAAAATAATTAACAATTGATTTTTTGCCTTAGAGTCCGTATTGAAGCTTAGCAAAATGAACCACCTGTGCAACAACAAACAACTACTTTACAAATACTGGACAGCAACTTTACAAATACTTGGTGCTTAAAGCCGGCATTGCCGAGGTTACATTTGGAGAAGTGGAGCACGTGATATATATATATATTTCTTATTCAAAATAATTACTAATACTGGATTATTACAAAAAAAAACTGTTCAATTTCTTTAACAAAAAAACTGCAAAATTCATGGACTATCAATTATGGACTATGTTCATTACAGTGGCTGTTTGCACGCTTATCTAGCCTGAAATGTCCACTACCCCGGTACTGAGACGCAATAATTATGACACCTATAGTACCCGATTAGCCAGTTTGATCTTTGAGTGTGCTATCCAAAACAGATGTCTGAAACTATTTTCTGCTATTCCAGAACAGAGGTTCAATGAATGTTGCCTGCTATACAAAAAAAAAAAAAAAAAGAAAAAAAAAAGAAAAAAAACTGGTTCCCGTGATCCTGAATTAATGTGAAAATGAAATACGCCCTCGTACAGCATTGTACCGCAGATTTCCTGGTGGTCATCGGAAAATCCATGCATCCCCTTGCCGGGGGATTCCGTCACAAAGTCCGCCAAACACCTCCTCTTTATTTCCAGCAAGAAGAGAAAGGAATAAATTATCATTCATGATGACTCAAAGTATATTTTTCTCTCGCCGCCGAAGCAAGATTTTTGTTTTTTTTTTGTGTGTGTTGGATGGCTGCGCCGTTTTACAAACTTTCAGTAGTCGCAGCCTTTTTAATTATTCATCGCTTCTGTGCGTTGTGTTTTGAGACATCTGCAAATGAACGTGTGAATTTGAGCAACTGATTGATTTCACAAAATTAACATGAACGTTTATTGCTAAAAAAAAAAAAAAAAAAAACTTTAAATACAAGTAAAATTCACTGGGGGCGCACACAAAATAAATAATTTTTCCTTCTCTATAAAAATATAATATAAGGTGAAAACACAAGAAATTAATTACATAATAAAAAAAAAAAAACATTTTTCTTGTCTTTAGTATAACAGGTAAGCTATTCTTTTTTTCCTTTTACAGTATTCAAGTCATGTTACTCCCATAACTACATTTTATGGCTCCTATGATATAGAGGCATGCTAAATTTAAGTAATTTAAAGTGATATGAACTCTGGACAAATACATCATATAATTTTTTTTAAAAAGGGCCAATGAAAAGAAATTTGAAATATTACTTTTGGTTCTTGTACCTGTATTTTCTTTAAGGTATAAAATTTGATAGTTAGATGGCAAGTTTTATATATATTTACAGTGTAAATTGTAAAGTATTTTTTTTCTTTCTTGCACTTTTAAAGGTAATGTTTGCTCTCTCCTTACCAGTTTTGTGCTTGTGCTAAAGGCAGAATTATACTTTTATGTTGATTCCTAAGTAATACAGTATAGATACTGTGTGATTAATTTTTTTTTGCTACCTTTTAACAGTGGATATTGAAAATATTAAAGTATTTCAAATAATGATGTTTTAGTTACGAGGATTGATTTTGCTATATATATATATTGAGATAAAAAAAAAATATGTAAAAAAAAACCTCGTGACTGGATTATATTACTCTTTTAATATATATCTATATATATTAGTTTTGATGGCTTCTTACTAAAAAATTAAGCCTTTTTTTTATTAGTAGCAAGCTAAGATTTTGTATGTCTAAGGATGCACTTCATATCCAGTTCAGTTTCAAAGTTTTTTTTAATTTAGATAAAAGATTGTCCAAAATATTTTTTTTTCTTTTCACATTTCAGATTATTATTTAATTCATTATATATATTTTTCGGTGTGACACAATGTTGCAATTCAGAGATGAGATGTTGTTTTTCTTATCTCTATTGGCCTAGGATTGCTGAACATGGTTGCTCTCGCTTAATTTCTTACATCTTGGCGCTGGTCGCAATTTTTCCCTATTAGACATTATGCGTCTGCAACAAATATGTGCCACATTGCATTTTATATAAAAATGTTATCTATTATGATCACAGACAAACTTTTTATTATTTTGGTTCGTGTACTTTTAAAACTCAGCAATCCTGTTGTAATCAGGCAGTCTTCCCAATGATGGTGAAAACCTTGTTAGATAAAAAAAAGGGGGCATAGTGTATAAAAAAAGATAAATAAAATAACTTAAGGTAAATTTTTTTTTTCACAGAGCTTAATGTAATTTTGATACAAAAAAATGAGGTAAAAAAATGAAAAGGCTTAAACTGATACTGGACTGATATTATTATTATTATTGATTTTTTTTTTCTTACTTGTTGTGCTTAATATGTTTCTTGTTGTAGCACTTCCTACAGGTAATTTCATTTTATATATAACATTTTATATGTTTTTTATGTGTATATTATATGTTTTTTTATGTGTATATTATACGTTTTGTCAGTCATCCATATCAATAAGATATGAAACTTTTAATACTCTAGATTACTATAAATATAGGTCTTGCAACTTTTATACTTAAGGATAAGCACTAGTGACATATATAAAAAAAAGAGAGAGGATGGGTAACCAATGAGAGGACCAGTAATGGCAGTTAAATTTGCTCAGTATTTAATCTTTTTCAGCTGGTTGCTACTAATTTGAGAAAATTACATTTGCGATCTAGACAGTACACTGTTCTGTTTATATACATCTCTCATAGTCCAATTTACAAGGATTTTATACATTTTTATTCACGTCTCATTAATTTATTTCTATAGCATAAGTTAGGCTCCTTCGTTTTAAAATATAGCTCGAGTCATCATATCTTAATTTTTTTTTTTCATAAAAAAAGTCTCTTTTACCTTTTGATTTCTATTTCTACTTTATAAAAATTTTTATAACATGAGTCGTAAACATTTTATGCATGTGTGAGATATCAGTATGCTTGTTACTGCATACACACACAATTTACACGCACACTACATTTTACATGTGATTATATTAATTGAGGTTAATTTTTAATTATTGTTTCCTGTGTTGTGTAAGTGCTTTTTTCATTGCGCTATGATCCGGAAATAGCCCAATGATTAAAGGTATATGTTTCAGTCTTGGCTAAGTGGATCGGCCGTCCACTTTCTCAAAAGTGGAATATGTTACTTACATGATACAAATGTTCAATACCTCACATTAATTTACAAGACGTTCGCGCTCTTTTACTTTTTAAATGCATAATGACGTATCTCTCGTACTATTTGATACTCCGTACATGTTTTTTTTTTTCTCACTCTAGCTTACTATGGGCAGATAGTGAAGTTAGATGTTTGTCTGCATCAAATTTTTTTTTAATCTCATGTACACATTTTTATGATTTCAAGTTTAACCTGGTACTACACACACACGCATATTTGCATTTGTACTTCATATGGTCTTGTTTTGTAATAATTTTATGACACTCACCTTGGTTAAACATGGTCATGATTCTGTGTGCTTGTAGATTTTTTTACATACTTTCTCAACATTAGTGTACATTTTCACAAATACATAGTTTTCACTATTTTAAAGTTTGCGTATTTTTTGTTGCCTTGACATTTTTTATTTTCGGATTGTTACTGTTTTTTTTTTACATAATGTAATTCAAGACAATATTTGCACATGCATCTTAAAAGTTACATGCATGAGTTAATTTCTAGCTGGTATTTTTTTACACATTTGTTAATTTTGTTTGTTACGCGCGGCTGGTGACTCGTTGCTATTTTATTTATAACACAAGGTATTATATTATAACTGACATGATATTTGATATCGTTGAAAATGCTGTTTTTATAAAATTTATTCAAATGCATAATGTGAGCTGTTATGTACACTTTAGTTATTTTTTAAAAAAGCTATTCACATATAGTCAGTAAACTAAATCTTTGGCATTTTCTCACATTTTAATTTTTTTAATTAGTGAGTTATAGTCTCACAGGTGTCTTGTGACGGATACATACACTCATAGATCATAAAGTATAACGCTTGGTATTTTGCTATTCGTTTTTTTTCTCTTTTCTAACCCTTTACTTGGAACATGTTTGGCTTGGCATAACTGCTACAGTTTAGCGTAGAGTTATGCAATCTGTCGTGCACTCGTACATTTTATGCACGCTTCTTTTAACTTCATACAGAAATAACTCTCGCAAATACAACTTTATTTTAATTTTAACCCTTTGTTAACCATTTATGCAACTTTTTTTTTCTTTTCACAAGTACTTCATGTGTTGGGTATTTTGTTTGTGTTACACAAAATTTGCTCATTTTGAATACAATTTTGTCCATTCATATACATACATTACACTAGTTCATGTGTTGATTTACATATTTTGTTCATTTGCTTTTACACATTGTACTTTGCTTACTATCTATTCGACAGTATTCCTTTTTTTTTTCCTCACAAGTAGTTCATTGAGTAATATACACTGCCTGGTTTAGAGTATAACCAGAGTTTTCACACATTACACGGAGTTCATTGCCTTTATTAACCCTTATTCATTACATTTTGGTGATTAACTCACTAATTATGTAATTGAATCTCACTCGTATGTTAGTGTTTTGGGTTATCACACACATACTGTCTGTATATTTTGTTAGCAAATGCATAAAAAAACGTTAGTTCATTGAGACATTATTACAGGTAGTTCATGTGGAATTATACAATTTGTTCATGTGTTTACTTACACGTTGTGTATGCTTGTGTACACACTTGTTCATGTGTTTTTTTCATATAGTTCATGAGTTTGAGGTTTCTTTTTCCCCTCCCTACACACACATACAGTTCTTTTTCCTGTTACTTTTTATCTTTTAAACTTTACACCATGTTTCGATATTAAAATGTTCTATCAGTTTTTCTATTTTTTTTAAAATTTTAACAGAGTTGTTTTTGCTTATTTTGTGTGTTTGCATAATGTCATAACATATCAATGACACATCACTTTGTCTAGGTACAAAGATTTTAAAGTTACTAGGAGTTATCCGTCACATGGCATATTAAATTACACATACATTTCGAATTAGTTGCCTTTTAACATGTAACATTTTTTTTAACACTTTCATTAGATACTTCTTACTTGAAGGTGGCAGATCGAGTAAGGTATCTTGTCACACTGTATTAAATCGTATGCAATTTCTTAGTAAATGTTTTTAATATTTTTTTTTTTTTGCCAGGAGTTAAATTTTAATAAATACACAGAAGGTCTATACATGAAAATTCAGCAAAACTAAAACCTTTGCATTATTCTCATTTTTCTTCTCCTCGTACATTTATTTTGAGTCTCACTGGGTGTCGGGTGAGAATTTTTTTTTTTCACACGCATGTGTCAGGATACTAAGGAAGTTTTTTTTTCTTTTGGTAAACCACACTTCTTTTTCGATATTTTGCAAGAGACAGTTTATCTTTTGCGGTAACACTCCATTTCTTTTTTTTTTTGTTTATTTAACTTAAAGGTATGGATCCTGTCAATTTTACACTGATGCGTTTTGAGTAGATATATATATTTTTTTTTCTTCAACGAATGCCGCAATATCTTATGAAATGTACTGTAAAAAAAAAAAAAAAAAAAATTAATTTAACCCTTTAGTAACGTTTTTTTTTTAAAATACGGTACACCTTTTTTTCTCTTCAATTACATTTTGCTGTTTGGTGCTTGGTGCATGTAGAGAATTTTTGTTCATAGTTAACACACACAGTAGTTCATAGTTTATGTTAGAGTTCATAGAAAAAACCCTTACACGAGTTCATTGCTTTGCCAATTCTTTGCGTGCATTAGGGACTAATTGTCACTGTTTTTACAACTGATTTTCAAAACACTTAGGCATTTTACTTCATTGATACATTTCTTTGGTTTAGTGTTATATATTTTTTCACTTGAGGTCACTGTGATACACTTCTAGTGTTCATTTGTATACTAGCACACGTTTGTTATTTTTTTATGCTAGATATTTTTAAAAAAAGGGGTTTCTTTTTTTGGTAACTTTACAGGATTACACTTTACTTTTTATTTATTTTTTTTTTCATTCGGTACCTTCCTTGGCTATTCAAGGTATTTCACGTGATAAGGTAGTTTTCTTATGCACGATTTTCCAATCACTCAGTACACAGGTGTGCATTATATATTTTTTGGTTTTTGTTATGCTCATTGACACATGTGGTTTATTACTGGTATATACCAGTCGTAACACCAAACGGTGTTATTTATGACTACATTCACACACACACACACATACTTTTGTGTCACCTGTTGTATAATGCTTATTAAATTTCATTAAATTTATTGCACATCTTTTACCATTTTTTCAAGGGGTACTTTCTCTGGAAAGTTCTTGATACCTCTTGTTTATACCTTATAGGAGTGCTATGTGTTTTAAAATACACTTTAGTTAAATTAGGTTCGCAGTAAAACACATTAAGTCTTTAGTTACAAGATAAAATGATGGCAACTTTCAACTTTTAACAAATAATTTATCTCCATCTTCATCTCCTTTTACCAGTCATACCACTTTTAAAAAACTTGAAATGTCACAAATAGTGCTGAAAATGAACAAGTTTTATATTTACTATACTATGTAATGTTTTGTCTTTATATACACTTCATGTCTCAAAAAAAAAAAAAAATAATTTTTATAAGTTGGAGTATAACCAACTGTTGTAGCAATTGTGGAAATTGCTCTTGCTTGAAGTGAATGTTCAAGCAATTCTATATTAAAATCTTCTGGAAATCATAAAAAAATATAATAACTGTGTGCACACGTTGAAAAAAAAATAAGAAAATAAGAAAACAGCTGTCCAGAAGTATTAACTGCAGTTCAAAAAATTTTCAATATATTTTATTTTGGTAAGTCTTTGGTACCAACGTGCTTTGTCATGCTTATAGGCATGCTTTTTATATGAGACATGATTTATTTGTTCCTTACATATTTAGTATTTCTGTATATGTTTATAAACTGTTGGTCACCGGGTTCCCTCTACAAAATATTACATTTTTACATATTTTCTTTATGTGTAATGTATTTGAGGGAAGACATGGGGTAACTTTTTTTTTCTCTCGCGGTTCACTTCGTTCTTTTTCGGCTGTTGGGGAGATATATGTGAAGGCGCCTACCTTCACATATTAATATTAAGACCTTTCCTCTTTCCCCCCTTTAAAATTACATTTTTTTAAATTCTTAAATTTAATTATCTGTCTGCATTCGGATTCAATCTGTTTTTAGCGCTCTTTTCCCTTCATAAATTAAGCATTCAATTCTCAGTCTCTTTAATATTTTAACCGCAGCGCACTGCAGTTAAAAGAAAAGAAATCATTTCCTTTTCTCGCCTAATATCTAGATTCTAATTTTCATCCTTCTGCCTTAGTTTTGATGATATGCAGAAATTAGTCAGACATATTACTTCTACATTTTTAGCCGTTGGTCCAGATGTAAGATATTAGTCATTTCAGTTATTAACCCTGTCTTTATTTTGTTTTGTTTATTAACGGGCGCTTCGGCCGCTTCAATCCCATGAGAACTTTGGCAAACCCTATCGAATGTTCTTTTGCGGTTTATGTGCTATAATTACTAAGTAATCATCTGGCGTTAAATAGTTCTTATTAATCTTTTACATTCCCCATTCAATTTCAATTATTATACTTTGACCACATGTCTTCCTCTCTTTAATCTCGCCATATAGTATATATATTTGGCGAAATTGTGTATGTAAGCTTGCCAACACTCCAGATTTCGAGAAAGTGTATTTTGAGGCAGACTAGCTTCTGAACTCGCATGATGTGAATAAAAAAAGAAATGTAACTCTTCGCTCGCTTCTCCAACATTGGCCGTGTAATTCTCGGCGGTGGTGGAAACGATCCCGGTGCACAATAAAGACCTTCAGAAAATTTCTGCCTTTTATTATCTCAGCAGCTCCTTGCCTCTTTCTTAAAATAATTAACAATTGATTTTTTGCCTTAGAGTCCGTATTGAAGCTTAGCAAAATGAACCACCTGTGCAACAACAAACAACTACTTTACAAATACTGGACAGCAACTTTACAAGGATAGTTGAGGACGATCTACAACCGGGCTAGTTTTTACTTTTTCGATTTTGGTTATAGTTTTTTTTTTTTTTATATTAGGATCGTTTCAATTTCATAACCGGTTCAAACCGGTTTTGAAAGAAAAAGTAATTAAAAAAAATATATATGAAACCGAAATAAAAAAAATAAAAAATAGCATCGTCCTCAGCTATCCTATGCAAAATAAACGGTCAAGTGCGAGTATTACTCTCGCACAGAGGGTTCCGTACAATAATATATGAATTAGTAAGTGTATTATTAAAAAAATACCGTTGCTAAAAGAATACTAAGACTTTGAAAAAACTATACAACGTAGGGTTGGGTATATCTGTATATAGTATACAGGTTGCAACGGAAAGTCCCTTTAACCTGAAAATATTTGCGAACAAAGAGAGCTACAGCTATACAAGTGAGGTAACGGTACAGTAAAGCGACTACGTCCGAACTAATGCAAACGACAGCAGCACCCCTAGTGGCGAAATTTGGAAGATAGCCATTGCAAATCGAAAACGAAAAGAGGTAGAGAAAATTTTCCAGTTTGAAAGTTTTAGAGCATCAATTAATCAGTACGAAACGACATTTGGTTCACACGGATAAGATAAATCATCGCCTGCATACCCAAAAATGTCCGAAATCGATGAGCGACGATTCTACTTTGCCTAATCACATTCCGGAAATGTAGCAATGCACAATTACAGATTGTGACGTTGTACTGTGTTGTAAAGATTCAATTTCCAATGCATTTAAAATTGTAGAATAACCCTTTCAAGGCCAGAAGAATTCTGTTCGTAAACTTATGAAATAATTGACTGACACCAGAATATTCAAACGAATTTCTCTGAAAACAAAAACCCGCTAATTTGCACTTTCATTAGAAAAGCAAAATTTTCTTAAAATATTCTTGGTGCCATTTGTCAGATTTGGAATTAAAATTAGGTGGCTAGACCGTCTAGCCACCGCCCTTGAAAGCGTTAAATCTATGTCGTCGTATTGGAGAGGCTTGCAATAGACGTTACATGCTGAGAAATGTGCACGCAGAATTACTCTCACGAATACAAACGTGTATCGTGAGTAATGGCGAACTTTTCGAACATACTGAATATTAACATTTTATCACTGTTAGACAGTTTGTCTTATTTTTTTGGGTGTGTGATGTTATCAAAATGTATTGAGATAAATACGTATTTATAGCATAAATTGTGCGTATTTCTTCATACTTCTGGCTATTCCATTCAAACGTTTGCACAAAACGGAGTGCATCGATTTCGGACATTTTTGGGTAAACAGGTGAAGATTTATCTTATCCATGTAAACCAAATGTCGTATTCTATTAATTAATTGATGCTCTAAAACTTTCTAACTGGAAATTTTGCTCTATCTCTTCCCGTTTTCGATTTGTAGTGGCTATCTTCCAAATTTCGCCACTAGGGGGCGCTGCTGTCGTTTTTATTAAATCGGGCTTAGTCGCTTTAATACCGTTACCTCACTTGCATAGCTGTAGCTATCTCCGTTTACAAGTATTTTCAGGTTAAAGGGGCTTTCCTTTGCACCCTGTATACTAGAAAAGTATAAATGGATATACAATGAAAGTTCAAAGATATATGGAACCTAAATAATAGCAAATATAGCTATTCTGTATATTTGTTATTCCATATAGGTTTTTAGTTAACATTTTAAGACATAGTAGGTGTATTGAGAGAGCCACTCAATGGAAACTAGTCGCGAATCTCATAGTATTTATGTGATTAATTCTCATTAAATTAGTCTGTTTTTAACAATTTGACTTTTATTGCTTTTATACTGCTAATGGGCATTGCATTGCATAAATATATCCTTAAAATTTTTTATCTAGGCTTTAAAAGCCGATGGAGCATAGAGTACGCCGTCCCTGTCATTATGGATGTCGAAACCGTCCGTGTCTTTAAGGGCTAATATCTCGGCTAATTACCGACGATTTTTTCCGAAATTCATGATAAACAATGCTTTTATACTTCTGCTATGATAGGTGCCTCCAGCTCTGCTCAACGCTTTTGCTGAAGCACGTAAATCGAAATTTGAGTGTAACGGAAAAATGCGATTTTCTCAAAAACTATGTGACCTAGAGTAATCGCTATAATTTTCCTGCAAGGTTTAAATTAATGTCTACTGCCTGTAATTTTTTCACAATTTTAGTTTCAATAGATTCGGAGTTAGATGGGAGGGGGGAACATATTTTTGCATTACATTTTCCACCATAACTTTGAAAATATAATACCTAAAATTAAATGAAATATATTTTTGATTTCAGCGTTACGAAAGCTTTCACAGGATACCCCCACACGATATACAAAGAAAATATTTTTTTTTCAAGTAACTTAATTAGCCCCTCTACATTTTTCCTAAATATATTTATGAATATTTATTAATCTGTAAATATGTGGGTCAATAGTCTTTATTACTTCCCCGAATTTGAACTTTCCACGTTGCATAGTTTACGAGTAAAAGGGCTGTGACAGACAGACAGACCCAGGAGTGATCTTATAAGGGTTCCGTTTTTACTTTTTAAGTACGGAACCCTGAAAAATCATTCGAAAATATCAAAGTTTAAGCGATATATTTGAAAATAACTTCCCCATAAGATTAAATTTATCATCCTGGTCTTTTTGAGTGACTAGTCAGTGTAGGTATAAAAACACCCGCTCGCTAATGTTAATCCAATGGGAGAAAATTCTTAAGATATCTTGTTTGAATTTCAATATTTTTAAATGATTTTTTTGCTTTGAGTAGCGGAGGTCGGTCTGTACAAAGGCCGTTTTTTACTTTTTCCATTTTGTTTACAGGTATTTTTAATTAGGACATTTTCCCTTTTGGAACCGGTTTCTAATGTGAAAGAATCCTCATAAAAAAAAAAAAAAAATCTGCAAACAAAATAAAAAAAGTAAAAAAAATCAGTTCAACCTCAGGAATCCAACGCAAAAAGAAAAAAAAAATCATTTAAAAATATTAAAATGCAAACGAGATATCTTAAGCAAATTCTTCTGTAGGATTAACATTAACGAGGGGATTGTTCGACTTGACAGCCGTCCTTGAAGGCATATTAAACCTTTTGTAGTATAGATAATGCATCTCAAAATAGCATTTTTATTTTGCAGAAAATTTGCAGAAGTCTTGCTTTGAAAACCTGCAAAGTTGCAGCAAGCTCAGCATGACAAGACTGCAGCAAGATAATTCAAACGCCGAAGTCACCACACTTTGAACTTGCAGCTAACTTGTGCAAGTTAAATTCATACTGTATCAAATTTATTGCAAATTAACGGTAAACAAATAATTAAAAATACTGCAAACTTACTGCAAATTAGTAGTCTTTCCATGCCACATTAACTGTTTACAACTGTTACACTATAAGTTTAACCCCTTCGAAGTGGGCCATAGACCTGATCAGGTCTATTAATGCATACCCACCGTTAAGGTGCATGCATCGTTTTAACCACCGTAAACAAGTTAGGGTAATATTTGTACTTTTTTCAATTGAAGCCTTTTTTGGTATTTGATAAGTATGGCGTTAAAAAAAAAAAAAAAAAAAAAAAAAAAAAACGATGCCAACCGAATAAAATTTCTGCGTATCTGCTGATTGTCTATTCTTTCAACAGAGGGATTTTTCGCTTTCGTCACTTTCGTGAATTAAAGACAGTCTTGCCATCAGTTTCACAACAAACTAATCATGCAAGTGGATGATGGTATACCTTGTGGGAGCTTTGCTGCGAATTTCTCAATTCAAATTTGTCACGGCAAGATAATATCAGAAAAAATCAAACTTGCTGCTAATGTTCATGGTATCTGGGATAGCCCTTTGCCAAATTAATATCTTTTATCTGCACTTTACGTTTTTATTTTCCATAAAAACTTCGTTTTTTTTTAAGTGGATTATGGATTTAGTCAAGTTTTGAGCTTCCTTGAAATAGATGCTTTTATGTTAAAATGATTTAAAAGAAAAAAGTTAATAAGCTCTTTACAACCCCCTCCCCCCTCGTAAAAAGAAGAATAAAAGAAATCTTGTGACATTACGCCTACGCCAGTAGCTAAATTTATCCACATGTTCAATAATTTTCTTATCAACTGTTACTTTAGTTTTTTTTTTTTTTTTTTTCTTTTACAAGAAAATTTTCTTATTGTATTCTTGGTTAAATTACATTTCCATCGATATTATACTTTTATGGTAACGCTACAAAATAACCTAATTTTACAAAATAATCCTACAAATTAACAAAATAACATATTTTAATGAACAATAAATTTTGAAATTGAGTTTTTCTAAACATTTTCAAGAATTTTGGTCACTAATGTATTTCTTGCTCTGTTATTCCCAGCAAGAGGATTTAGGGCATACGGTAAAATCTCGTTACAACGAAGGAGCACTGATTACTCTGTAATGAAAAATTCGGTTAGTGAATATTTTTATAATGAAATAGGCTAATAGGATTTTTTTTTTTAACAATCCAAATAATATTCGTTAAAATTAAAAAATCGGTAAAGTGACGTTCGTTTAACGAGATTTTACTGTATTTATTTTAGGAAGATTTCGTATGAAATACTACCTATTACATTCTCCCCTATGTTGTAATTTCTGAAAAATTTTTGCAGAACTACACTGATCATGACCCCTAGAACCCAAAACCAACCTCAGTAAAAAACTTTATATATGCGAGGTAGGATTCAAAAGTTCCCGAACTGACTCTATAACTGTAAAAATATTACCAATTACATTGCTGAAACACATGCGCCTTCAAAATAAGATCCTTGCGCAACATCACACTTTTGCCATCGGCTGTAAAGGTCATCGAAACACTTCTGGAATCCATTTTTAGCCATGTCCTTTAATTCAGCCTGCGATGCACTTTTAACTTCATCTGAAGATTGAAATCGATGACCCTGCAAGCGACGTGCCAGTTCAGGAAACAGGCTGAAGTCGTAGGGTGAGAGATCAGGTGAGCTGTTGACAAAGATCCTTCCCTACTTGGCAGAATTGTTACTGGAGATGAGAACTGGTATTTTTTATACGACCCGCAATCCAAGATAGCATCGGCAACGTGGAAATCACCACAGAAGCAGACATTCTGCCAAGATCGCTCTAAAGGGAAAATTATGCTAGAGGTATTCTTCGATATCCAGGACATTGTGCATTTGGAATTTATCCCTGAAGTACGCACTGTTAACAAAGAACTCTATGTAGACATCCTGCGTCGTTTGCGTGAGTCGGTTCGGCAGGAGAGACCAAAATTGTGGACTGAGCAGTCATGGGTGCTTTTGCATGACAATGCTCCAGCACACCGATCAATAGTTGTCGCTGACTTTCTTGCGAAAACTAAAAAAGTCCTTCCGGACCAGTGCCGGGAGGAAGAGGTAGCTGTCATATTCCTTACTTTTAAAAAGCAACCTTATATTATTCAAACACACGAAGCTCAATTTAGTGGAAACCGATTATAGGAGATTCAATACTAATTTTCATCAATACTAAATCATTATGAATGAGAATTTTGCAAAATTAGTCAGCTTTATCCAAGCTGCTTTTATTTAAAGTAACTTATATTTGGTTGCCAAATTCGGTGATATCGTGAAGTTCCTGCCATTTTAAGACAACATGGTGGATGAGGCTAACGAGTGAACTTGGTCGAGGCCTTAGTAGTTCCTGTGCACATGCTAACTCACATCGGAATCGGTTGATATATACAAGAGCTGTCGAAGGCAAAAAATCAGATTTTTCAAAATGTCACCCACATTAGAAATTCAAACTGCTATATCTGAGCCATTTTTTTAAGATAAAGACAAAACAAAAAATGCTCCGGAATCCTTATATCATGGTCAAATACTTAAGAAAGAAATCTTTTTCAATTTCTAATTTTTTTTGCATTTCACTTTAAATATATATATTTTTAATTTAATGGCTTCCATTTTGAAACAAGATGGCTGATGAAGCTGGCCAGCGAACCTGGTCGGGACATTACGATATACTATCCACATGCCTTCTTACATTGAAATAGGTTAATAAATACGCGTGTTATCACGTGAAAAATATCAGATCGTTTCAAAATGTCAGCCATGCTAGAAATTCAAAGTGCTATAATTCAACCATTTTCTAAGATATATACGAAACAAAAACTGCTCCGGAATTTTTGTATCAAAATCAAACACATAAAAAAAATCTTTTTCTTTTTTCAATTTTTTAATAGCTAATTTTAAAATTTAAAATTTATTTTTTTTAAATGGCAGCCCTTTTGAAACAAGATGGCGAATGATGCCGGTCAACGAACTCGTTCAAGACATTGGTATGTACTATGTACACACCAAGTTACATCTAAATCGGTTCATAAATAAGCCTGTTATCGCGTGACAAAAATCAGGTCGTTTCAAAATGTCAGCCACGCTAGAAAATCAAAGTGCTATAACTCAGCCATTTTTTAAGATATAGACGAAACAAAAACTGCTTCGTAATCTTTGTTTCAAGGTCAAACATATAAGAAAAAAAATCCTTTTCCAATTTTTTGTTACCTCATTTTAAATTTTAATTGAAAAAAAATTTAAATGGCCGCCATTTTGAAACAAGATGGCGAATGAAGCTCGCAAACGAACTCGGTCAAGACATTGGTAAGTATTATGTATACACCAAGGAACATTCAAATCGGTTCATGAATACTCCTGTTATCGCGTGACAAAAATCAGGTCGTTTCAAAATGTCAGCCAAGCTAGAAATTCAAAGTGCTATAACTCAGCCATTTTTATAGACGAAACAAAAAATGCTCCGGAATCTTTGTATCAAGGTCAAACACATAAGAAAAAAATATTTTTCAATTTTCAATTTTTTGGTACCACATTTCAAATTTTAAATAAAAAAAAAAATTTTAAATGGCCATTTTGAAACAAGATGGCGGATGAAGCTGGCCAACGAACTCGGTCGAGACATTGGGATGCACTATGTATGCACGAAATTTCATCCAAATCGGTTCATAAATACGATAGTTACAATGTGACAAAATCAGATATATATCAACTTTTGAACGGAGGGTGGTTTCGGGGTCTGGGGCTCATGATTGATGAAAATATACCAAAATTTTTTGAAATCGATTTCCTCCGAACGGCTGCAATAGGTAGCTTTTTGTAATGAAAGCTACCTGACAACTGTAATGCCTCATGCTCTTTAATCCCCTGATCTCCCACCCTGCGACTCCAGCCTGTTTCCTGAACTGACACGTAGCTTGCAGGGTCGTCGATTTCAATCTTCAGATGAAGTTAAAAGTGCATCGCAGGCTGAATTAAAGGAATGGCTAAAAATGGATTCCAGAAGTGCTTCGATGACATTTACAGTCAATGGCAAAAGTGTGTTGTTGTGCAAGGATCTTATTTTGGGCGAATCTGTTTCTGCAATGTAATTGGTAATATTTTTACAGTTATAGAGTCAGTTCGGGAACTTTTGAATCCTACCTCGTATATATATACATATCTAAATCATCTTTAGAGCTTTATCAATTTTTTCATATATTTGTGATTTCAAATTTATTATATATATATATTCACTTTTTTATGGACACGATAACTTCCGTAATTCTGGACATATCTCTTCCAAACTGATACATAAAATCAAGTAGCATAAAATCGGCAAAATCGGACAAAGGGGACGGAAATAGGGAGGGGTTTTGTGAAAACCGAAAAAACCCCATAACTTCTTGATTTTTGTGCATATCGAATCAGTTTAAAGTTTTTATTTCTTCTAAAAATAGGGTCAAATATTTATGTATCACAGATTTTTGATAACATTAAAAATGGGTTCATGGGACGCAAAAAAAAAAAAAAAAGGGGGGGGGGTTTAGGGAGAAAAAAATTCATAACTTCGTCAATTTTCGAGATATCAAATTCAATTAAATTTATTTTAAATCTTCTTAATATTATCTACAAATTTTATAGTGACAACTTTTCGATAGGACCAATTCGTACCGCAAAAATAATTAAAAACGAAAACAAAAAGGCTGGCTTGAAGAAGAAAAATATCCATAACTTCGTAAATTCACAAGATATAAAATCCGCATGAATTTATTATATATCTTCATAATATTATATACAACATTTATATTGACAATTTTTTGATAGGACCAATTCTTACAGCAAAAACAAATTAAAAACTAGTCGGATGTATCAATCCCAAAACTTTCTTCTATCTGATACATGTTAATACCGGAAAATTCGCTCTCACACTGCCAAAATTAAACGGCAATCTATGCCAATCATGAGGATTCTAAAGATATGCAATTCCGTGCATTAGATCTTGAGATATGGCTATCTCTGAAATCATGTAAATTCAGCAAAATTCAGCATAGCAGCGCCACCTATTGGGTGCTTTACACCAAAAATCACCAAGCAACAACTTATGTCAAAGTCTAACTGAATCTGAAGTTTAGGGGAAAATCCGTATATGGGTTTTGTAGATAGAGTTATTGCGAAAATCATGAAAATTCCAGCATAGCAGCGCCATCTATTGGACGATTAACACTGAAACCTAATCAGCAACAACATGTGTTAACATCTAACTAAATCTGAAGTTAGATGAAAATTCGTGCATTAGTTTTTGAGATAGAGCTATTGTGGGAATCGTTCAAAATGCAGCACAGCAACGCCACCTGTTGAGCGATTTACACCAACACGTAATCAGCATAAAGTCATATCAGGGACTAACTGAATCTGAAGTTTCGTGAAAATTCGTGCATTAGTTCTTGAGATAGAGCTATTGCGTAAATCGTAAAAAATGCAGCACAGCAGCGCCCCCTGTTGAGTGATTTGCACCATAAACTAATCAGCATCAATTTGTATCAGGGACTAACTGGTTATGAATTTTTATTGAATTCCGTGCATTAGTTCTTGAGATAGAGCGCCCACAAAATTTGTGTCACACACAGACAGACGGACAGACAGACAGACAGACTCACAGACAGACATTTTGTAAAAACATGTTTTTAGGGTTCTCTGACCCCTGAAACGTGTAAATCCATCGAAAACCGGAATTCGAAGATTTTCATGAATCTAATACTTTCTTCTTGTAAAGATAGAAGTAAGTAAAAATACACAGCAGTTGAAGAAAAAAAAATCCTCGCGTTAAGGTCGTATTCAAATCCAAACTGCTTATTTTCTGACTCATTTTTAAATTCATTTTTGCTCCCAACGCATCCAATTGGGAAATTCTTTTATTCTCAAACTATATAATGTACCGTAATGGTCGATTTTTTGATAGAGGTAGAATATATTTCAAAAAATGATGTCAAAGGGGGCATTTTGAACCGAATTCCCAAGCAATTGTGCGAAAAATATTGTCTTGCTGAGAAAATAATTGTTTATAAATCAAGTTTTAATTAATTGAATGAAAAAAAAAAAAAAAAAAACAGGTCGCTTATAAATCTCTTAAAAATCACGTCAGCAAGTTTAATATTTTTTCTATTAAAAATGAATCTGAAAATGTGCCAGAAAATTTCGAGTTGTTGAGCATGGAAAAGTATTTTTTTAATACCGCCTTAACATGATTTTGATAAAACCAGCTCTTGTATAAAAATGAAATAAAAACTCGTCAAAGGCGGCCAGATAAAATTGTTAAAGTGGGTTTATCTCTAATCATGATTTAGTTTTTGTTGTTGAAATTAGTACTTAACTTCGAAATCTACCTGCGCTTGTAGGCCGAGCCGGCAGGGATTTTTTTTAAATGATGTTTAGAATTGGTGAATTTTGTTAAAAAAAAAAAAAAAAGATGCATCAATAGTATCCATGTGTTTATTGATATGTTTTAGAATCAGAAGTGTTAAATATAATATATAATACAGTGTCGCAGCCAGGATTTGGCTCTAGGGGGGGGGGGGGTGTTGAAATGTTGATAATGGTGATCGCCGGTTACTTGAATCACCGATTAATTGAATTCGTTTCGTTGATGAATGAAATCATGATGCTTTTTTTCTCGGTTAGTAGAATCACTTTTTACGTTGGTTGTGATTCATTTAAAGTGTTTACAACATTACAGTTGCAAAACATAAAATGCACCAATGAAATAACTATGCTACTACTATGTTAGATTTATATAAATTGTTTAAAAAATTATGAGGAAAACTTCAAGAGATGGAAGAGCACAGTACAGCAAACAAGTTTCGTACGGAAAATCAGGAATCCATTGTTCGGTCGAAAATACACACGGGATTTCACTCCAAGACAATCCCGAATTCTTGTTTTTAACTTTAAAAATAATTAAACAATTTTAGAAAAAATTCGCCAAATGATCGCGAAAAAAAAAAATTCGCCAAATGATCGCGAAAAAAAAAAAACAAAAATTTCGCCAAATGATCGCGAAAGAAATACTTATCGAGAAAAAGCTAAAATTTCGTCTAAAGATCGTGAAAAAAAGGAAATTTCGTCAAAAGACCGCGAGAAACACAAATTCCGCCAAAAGAGCGATAAAAACGCAAATTTCGTCAAAGGATTGCGAAAAAAGCCCTAAAATTTCGTCAAAAGATCGCGAAAAAAAGCAAATTCCGTCAATGGATCGCGGAAAAACGCAAATTTCGTCAAAGGATTGCGAAAAAAGCTCTATAATTTCGTCCAAAAGATCGCGAAAAAAATCAAATTTCGTCAATGGATCTCAAAAAAGTGCAAATTTCATGAAAGGATCGCGAAAAACCCTCCTCAAATTTCGTCAAAGGATCACGAAAAAATGCAAATTTCGTCAAAGGATCGCGGAAAAAACACGAATTTCGTGAAAGGGCCGCGGAAAAAAAAACGCATAGTTAAAGCTCGGAGGGAATTTGCCACCTCTGCTGTAATCTTTCAGAAAATTTGCTGTGAATTTCAAGATAACAAAACAAATATCGCAGCCCAGGACACTTTTTTAAAAATGGAGAATACAAATATGAAAACAGCTAAAATAAGTATTTTTTGTCAGAACTCCTCGTACAAGACAATTTTTAACGGTAATGGCGTAAAAATCTCTATTTTGTAGAAATTCAGTCTGACAGGGTAGGGCTTGTTAAGTTTTTGTATGAGCCAATCCGAACTTTTAGATTTTATACCGGCCCAAAAAATTTTTTGTGAAAAAAAATGGAAAAACGGCCCTCCCGGTCCGAAATTTTCGCTTTTTATACCGGGCCGAAATTCTTTTCTACGGATGGGTTCGCGCTCGGGTGCAGAAATTTCGGCCTGTACGGACTTCTAACAAGAAGTTCGACACCATTTTCTTTGCTTTAAGAATTCAGTGTGTTTCTCTCCCCCCCCCCCCCCCCCAAATTTAATCACTCATCAAACTGAATTTTTTCAGAATTATCCTAGTCATCATATCATCATCATCAGAATTGCTTTGGCTTGATTTAAAACGCTCTCAACGATTTCACCAACAGTCATTACATACTGTTCTTCGAGTTCATCAGTATTAGCCATCCAGTCCATAATTTCATTTTCATAAAATATGTTGTCATTTTTTGTTACTGCTATGTTAATGTAATGCATTATACATACTACTACAAGCAGTAATATGCTATAAAGCGTATGTTTTATGTTTTTGTCTGGAAGTCAATGGTCCATTATCGTTTCGAACGGAGCAAAGACAGAATGCAATTAAAAAACTGTACACTGCACCATACAGTAGAGAGCCAGAAATCCGCACTGTTTGAGAAAAGGTTTTGTGCGAATTTCGGGATTTTGTGGATTTTACGTCATAAAAAGAACAATAATTAATAAATAATTAACAGCAACGCACTTTTATATTAAGTTATTAAATTATTTAACATTAAATAATTTTATTGTAAATGAAAATTTTAATAAACAGAAAAAAAAGAATATTTGAAATTTATTTTTTAAACTTTGAAACGATTTGTTCAATTGTGACCTGTTTCAAAATTTAGTTTGTTGTAAGATTTTTGCAGGTTATAGTAGATAGTCATTAATTCCTGCTCATTTACACCATTTTCTTTGCTTTAAGAATTCAATGTGTTTCTCTCCCCCCCCCCCCCAAATTTAATCGCTCATCAAACTGAATTTTTTCAGAATTATCCTAGTCATCATATCATCATCATCAGAATTGCTTTGGCTTGATTCAAAACGCTCTCAACGATTTCACCAACAGTCATCACATACTGTTCTTCGAGTTCATCAGTATTAGCCATCCAGTCCATAATCTCATTTTCATTAAATATGTTGTCATTTTTTGTTACTGCTTTTGCAAACAACAGCAGCTCAACAAATCCATTCCCGGCACAAACTATGCGTTTTTTTTCGCGGCTTTTTGACGAAATTCACGTTTTTTCGCGATCTTTTAACGAACCTTGCGTTTTTTCGCGATCCCTTGAAGAAATTTAAGTTTTTTCGCGATCTTTTGACGAAATTTGCGGTTTTTCGATCTTTTGACGAAATTTGTGAGGTTTTTTTGCGATCTTTTGACGAAATTTGTAGGTTTTCTTCGCGATCTCTTGACGAAATTTGTGGGGGCTTTTCGCGATCTTTTGATGAAATTTGTGGGGTTTCTCGCGACGTTTTGACGAAATTTGCTGTTTCTTCGCGATCTTTCGACGAAAGAAGCAGTTTTTCTCGATCTTTTGACGAAATATGCGTTTTATCGCGACCTTTTGACGATATATTTGTTTTTTTTCTCGATCTTTAGACGGAATTTGCGGATTTTTTTACGATCTTTTGACGAAATTGGTGGATTTTTTCGCGATCTTTTGACAAAATTTGCATTTTTTACGCGATTCTTTGACGAAATTTTCGTTTTTCCCGCGATTCTTTGACGAAATTGGCGATTTTTCTGCAAACGATTGACAAAATTACTTTTTTTCAGCAACCATTTGTCGATATTCGCGATATTTTTGTACGAATTTTCGGATTGATGACAGATTTTTTTTTTTTTTTAATTTTCGAAAAATTCGGAATAGAATCACAGCTACTGCAAACCTGCGGATTTCGGACGGCAGCGGATTTGTGGCTCTCTACTGTACTTAAACTCAAAACGTCCATACGGCAGGAAGTGATTATTCTCTTAGCCTAAGACATCTCGAAAATGTGATCACTGACCTTTTTCAAAACAAATGACTAGTTCTCTCTTAACCAATGCATGCAATATACGCTTTCACAGTTTTAAATACAATATTCGCCGTTTAATTGGATCACTTTGTTGAATAGAACTTTATACAGCAAAGCCACAGATTCCAGAAAAGCCAAAAAATTTTAATATTAATTTCAGTTTTAGTTCATAAAAGCGGTTAAATTGCTTAACTAGTGATTCATATAAGCGGCAATTATAGTAATTTTTGTAGCTCTGGGAGGGGTTTTAACCCTGAACCTCCCCCCCCCCCCCACCCCTACACTGCGCCAGTGAATTAGTTATTGAGTTATAAGCGATTTTGATCGCGTTGTTTTTTTCTCCTTTTTGTCGCTATGACGTCGTAAATTCGGTTCAAAACATCTACTGTGACAATATCTTCAGAAAGATCTTTTGCATTTATCAAAGAATGGAAAACGTCTTTCAGTTACATAGTTTTTGAATGACAAAACCTGCCTATTTCATGCGTTTCTGAATAAGAATTAATTAAAAAATGTGTGAAAGTCCTTTTGGATTTGGGAACAGCCTTAACAAAAGGGCAATATACCCGAACTGTAAAGCATGCATGTTTATATCTTTCCAGAAACATAAATATAAAAGAATTATTTACTTTCCGAACATACCTGAATTAATGAAAGCTTGGAGGAAGTCAAAGACTTAAAAAAAAAATTTCTTACCATCTTTTTCATAATTTTCTTCTCTGAAGAGGATTTAATATCAAACTACTTAGCACAACAGCAACTAATAACAGAATGTGTGTGGAGTCTATCTACTCTTCAAAGCATGCGTTTTGTGTTTTTCCTGGAATTCGAGAGTCCAATCCTGTTTCCAAAAAAAGAGCAAGACACAGATGCTATTAATTAAGACTCCCAATGGTGCAGTTTTGAAGAACTCAAGACGGCATTCACACGGACAGGAAATGACCATTCCTTTTAGCCTACGGCTGATTTCCAATAGTGCGAATGAATGTTATCCTCTTTCGAAATGAGTGTCTAGTTTTCGTTAAAAGCCCATACCTGTTACCATGTATTTTCCCCATTTTAAAATAAAATACATTATCGCCGTTTAAACGAATCAAACTTTTAAGCAGGATTTGATTCGATAAAGCGGCGAATTTCGAACAAAATAAATATAATTCTAACTTTTGTTTTGTTTTAAATGATTTGATTCCTAAAAATGGAAATTTCTGTATTTTGTCTGGGGGGGGGGGGTTAAGCCCCCCCTCGCTGCGCCACTGTATAATATAAATCAATTTTCAAAACTGAAGCTATTATTTCGGACGTTTTTGATTTTAGAACCGAGATCTTTTAAAACAATAATATAAAGGGGTGGGAAGAAAATAACTTGATGGTGTAGTATAATAAATTATGCTTTTTCAAAGGCCTACGGGAGAGAAGGGAGGGTGAAGAAAAGGTGCTTATGCTTAACCGTTTAGTGCGCAGCTTTGCATATACGCAAACAACACTGTTTTGAATTTAATACATATTTTTTATTCGCATATACCTAATTCACACCAGAAAATTAAAGTGGTTGGTTGGTTGTATTTATGTCGGCCAATTATCTGCACGTGGGATATAGGCCCTAAGGGGAGAGTGCCTTCCGTGGAGGTCTTTCTAAGGGAACCTAACCCGTATTAACGCTTGGAGAACCAAGGTTCGAAGAAAACCACGAAAACTCCGAACGATTAGGCTGACGGGCGCGATTGGGATCGAACCCAGCACTTCCCGTCTACCAGCTTCGAGAGCAGAACCTCTCGGCCACTGGTGGGGCCCAAAAAATTAAAATTGCAATATTTGCTTTAATTAAAAAACAGACATTCCGTATTTAAATAAAGCGAAATTAACCATTGAAACTTTCTGGTGTAAAGTCAGATTCTCTGAACTACGTAATTCCTAAAGGTTAAAGGGAATTAAAGTGTTAAAGGTTAAGATATATAAATAAATAATTACATAAAATAAGGTATTTGGAGACATACTTATTAAAGTATTTACTAATTTGCGTTATTTTAGCGTAAAACAGCTACACGACCGTAGTTTTTACTTATATTGCAGATGTGCAACAGAAGAAAAGATTGGCGTATTATATAAAAATATATCTCTGATTTTTTTCATTATTTTTCCTGCGTTATAATCCTTTCAGAGTATCATGTATAATTTTTTCGAAACAAAATAAAAAAATTGCGCATTTAAGGGTTAACACAAACACTTAAATCTTAAATCCAATCTTTAATTTTTGCAGTTTGAAATACTTCAAAATTTGAGAATAAATCGTACAATCGCCAACAGAGGGAGCCACATTTTTGGGAATAAGTTTCCATGTCCATTACTGAATTATTTATTTGAAATATTCAATCTTTCGGGTTTTTAACTCCGCATGAAATAATAATATTTTTTATTATAACGGCTATAATTAAAAATTTCTTCAGAAAATTTTTTCATAATATTCTTGTTTAAATTATTTTTTGCTAATATGTACTTTTGTAATAAAATCCCAAATTAAAACATTAATAATTATTTTGAAAACTCGAAACAGTAACAGTACGTATTTCCAAAATAAATTTATAAACTGAAGATTTCAATCAATTTTTAGGGTTCCGTAATTGAAAAGTAAAAACGGAACCATTATAAGATCACTCCTGTGTGTGTCTGTCTGTCACAATTATTTTACTTGTAAACTGTGGAACGTGCAGAGTTCAAATTGGGGGATGTAATAAAGACTCCTTGACCCGCCTATTTACAGATTGTTAAACATTCACAAATATATTAAGGAAAAATGTAGAGGGGCTAATTAAGTTACTTAAAAAAAAATCTTTTCTTCGTGTGGGGTATCGTGTGAAAGGTTTCGTAATGCTGAACTCAAAATACATTTCTTTTAATTTTAGGTATTATATTTTAAGGTATATCGTGGAAAATGTAGTACAAAAATATGTCCCGCCCATCTATTTACGAATCTACTGAAACTAAAATTATGGAAAAATTAGAGCTAATAGCTGCTAATTTAAACTTTGCAGGAAAATTACAGCGATTGTCGTAGGTCGCATAGTTTTTGAGAAAAGAGCATTTTTCCGTTACACACAAATTTCGATTTACGTGTGTTCTGCAAAAGTGTTGAGGAGCGCTGAAGGTACTTATCGTAACAGAAGTATAAAAGCATTGTTGATATAGATTTTCGAAAAAAATCGTCGGTATTTAGCCGAGATATTAACCCTTAAATACACTGACGGTTTGGAGATACATAGTGACAAGGGCGGGGCGGCGTACTCTATCTACTAGCGGCTTTTAAAGCCTAGATAACAACTTTTAACGATATATTTGTGTAATGCAATGCCCAGTAGCAGTATAAAAGCAATAAACGTCAAATTGTTAAAAACAGACTAATTTAATTAGAATTAATCACATAAATACTATGGAATTCGCGGCTAGTTTGCATTGAGTGGACCTCTCAATACGTCTCCCGTGTCTTTAATTAGAAACGTACCTGGAAAAACGCGGGGCGGACCAGACGGCGTTACAACTTTGCGACCTCCTTTCGAAGCGCACTTAGCACAATGGCAAGTTTAAACTTTGACCAAGGGTTTGTTTTAGCTACAATGTAAATAGAAAAGTTTATTACAGCGCTAAATTTAGTTTTATGAAATGCCAAATAATGTTTAATATGCACTACTTTTACTGTCAGTACCGAAATAAGCTCATGATAAACAGATTAGGATAAGATTAAAAAAAGAGTTATACAGAATTGCAATATTTGATATTATTTAGTCCTCATATCTCTTTGAACTTTTATAGTATACCCATTCAAACTTTTCTAATATATACAGCTATACCCAACCCTACGTTGTACAGTTTTTTACAAAGTCTTATTATTCCTTTAGCAACAATTTTTTTTAAATAATACAGTTAATAATTTATATATTTATTGTACGGAATCCTCTGAGCGCGAGTAATTACTCGCACTTGACCGTTTATTTTTATATGTGTTGCGTTGGTTTTATGACGGCTAATTATATACACGAGGGGGGTAGGGGGGTCTCTGCGGGGGTCTTTCTAAGGGAACTTAACCCATATTTACACAAGGCTATCCAAGGTTAGAAGGAAAACTCCGAACGATTAGGCCGATGGGCGCGATTGGGATCGAACCCAGCACCTTCCATCTACCAGCTTCGAGAGCAGAACCTCTCGTCCGTTTTTTTTTTTTTTTTAAATGAAATATATTGCTAGAAAGTATATTAATCTTTATATTTTTCGGTTGATTTCTTTAAATACTGACCTATTCCAATGATTTCGTTTCTATGTATACATGGATCAAATGTTACCACCACAATAACGTTTGAAATACTGAGCCAATTTGAACCTAATTGGGACAGTAAATTGATCTGCCAGTATCTTGGATGAGTTCGTTAGTCAAGAGTGTAACTGCTATAGTTCGTTTGCAGTAGGGTTGCCAGATTTTACGTTTTTCCTGTAAGTTGTACGTTTCGAGGCATTTTCTAGGCCCATCGTACAATGTACGTTTAAATTTGTCCCGCACGACGATTTCTTCCGTTTTTCGACCACATCCTACTTTTGACAGTTTGAAGAATTTTTTCGCTTTCGGTTTGCTTCAAAATTTCATCTTTCGCTGAAAAAAAGTTATACACATGCACATCAAACGTAAAAAGTCTTGTTTCCGATCAGGATGAAATAAAATCTTGAGAGAGTAGTGTAAAATTAACAGCGCATTCACAAACTTTTGGGTAAAATTAGATCATCTGAACTTGATATTATTAAAGACTATAAGGGTCAATATCTGAAAATCGGACAATTTCATTCCAAAATTTTTATTTTTTTAAATTAATGTACCAACTATCACATACAATTATATACAATGATAAATGATTTGTCACTTAAATGCTGCAGTGTTTTGAGATCAACGATATATATTTTATACGCAGGATAAACTATTATGAAAAAAAGTTTCTGTTAACATCATAATCAGTGTTTAATAATTGGGACTGAGATGATGTTTTTGTCTTAACAGCTGCACAGCTATTTTGTTGAATCATTTTGCACACATGTAAATTATTAAATATGCCATGTATGTTACATAAATAAAGTTGCAGTAAGCTTTTTTTTATAAACAAAAAGTTAAATATGGGGACATGAATGATGCTATAAAAAATACTCATCCCTATTTAGAACAAAAACTAAATAATAAGAAAAAATTATGGTTAAATGTTTTAAAAGAAATTCATTTGTAAAGTTCATTTCAGTTTTTCCTGTTTTTTGATAATAGTGCATAGTAGCCTACCAACAGATGGCGCCATATCCGATGCAATATTGATTTTGATGTTTAATGATCTGTTGCAGAAATGTTTTCTGTTTGATGTTGTGAAAGTGACTGTGTTGTACGTAACTTTGCTCCGTGGGGGTCAAGAGCTCCCTCCCCCTGATGATGGCTCATTAGAAAGAGCATGAAACGTTGGGTTTAATTTTAATGTGATTTTAATACAGTTTTTATTTATGTTGTACGCTGATGAGTGTCGTAAGTGTTTTTGAACATTAAAAACAAAATATTTCTAAATATGAAACAGAAAAGAACAACTTACCTCCATGGCTAGTTGAACTTTAGTTGCTTTTGCAATGGAAATAATTCTGCCAGCGCCACCTAGTATCTGTTAACCTAAATGTGTGTTTAGAGGGACTGAGATGAAGGTCAACCTCAGGGACAAATATATTTACTACAATATTTTACTATACAATCTATACTAATAAAGGAGAATTAAATTTTTCATACCGCATATATATAGGTATAAATATGTTATAGCAAAAGTTAATGATATTTATAGAAATTTTTACAGCATACATTTAATATTGGATATTTGTACCTGGGGATAGGGACAGAAATGATGATTTCGTTTGTTTAAAGCTTAAAATTAATTATTTATACATCATTATGCGTCTATTTATCATTGGTAACTGTTATAACAAATGTTACAATATATTACATTTTACAGTTTTTGGTTTTGGTATAATTAATGAAATATTATTGGCAGTGAACGCAAATTGTCCAATTTTCAAATATTGACTTATAAGTATCTACATTATAAAATTTTTAATTTAGTATATCTGTAATTTAAGTTTTAATATTTTGTTTGTTTATTATATCCCTTTATGCTTAAATAAACACATTTATTTTTGTAGAGTGCACATTACTAAAATTTTCATGATCATCGTTGAATTATTGGATGCCTTGATTTTTTTTTTGTTCTTACAATTCAATTAATTTTTCATTCATAATGAGATTTATAACTGCAAATTTAGTCAAACAATGTTAATAGAATAATGTAATACAAATGCAGTTGAAAAATAAGAATTAAGGCTAATGTCAGACAAACGTCTATTTGCACGATTTTTTCCTTCCTACAGCCTTCCTACACCTTCGCTAGCACGTGTTTCTATGCATGTTGAAACAAAAAGCATGCAAATAGACATTCGTCTGACATTAGCCTTAATCGATTAATTAACCCCTTGAAGGCCACCGGTATATGTTATATACTACTTACTTTTAATTCCCAAATGCCACATTCACACCAGGATTTAGAAACTAAATTTTGTTTCATATAATGCACGCGAAGAAAAGCTTTTGCTTAGTTTGATATAAAGTTGTTCATAAATACTGGTGTCAATCAATCATTTTAACATTTTAGCAACAGAAGTGCTTTAACCCTGAAGAGGTTAATAACATCTTTAAAAAAAAAAAATTGTTACCGAAAACATTACTGGTACATCAACGCAGTTTTATATGGTATGAAAAAAGGACGATAGTGCGATAAAAGCAAAACTAGTGTCAATCAAACTCTTCCGTTTTTGTCTGAGATAAATCTGGCAACCATATTTTGCAGGGACACACAAAAGTAAAAAAAAATAACATGCAAAACGTCATCCCGGTAAAGTCCGAAACACTGAATCAACTGAAACCTAATTGACACACTAAAGTCAGTTTTGCAAGATGGGCTACTTTTTTTAAAATGAGATTCTTGATTGGCACCACTTTTTTGAAACTGTAAAATGCGCCTTATTTAATGACATGTTAATTAAGGCTAAAGCAAAGGCAATTTTACCGTTTTAAAAAAGTGCTGCCATTCAAGAAATCTGAATTAAAAAAAAGTAGCCCACTGGCAACATTGACTGTAGTGACATTGCAAGTACCTTGGATGAATCCGTTACTGAAGCATTGTTTTGGTGCCCCTATTAACCCCTTAATTCTCGCTCTCGATAATATCACGGGCTGAGGTGTCGTTCGTTATTTTTCGTGCCCGTCATATTTCCGGGCTGGAGATTAAATTGCTGGAAAAAACTTTTTAAACAAGAAAAAATTAACTGGCATTTCCGTGTGAAGTCTTTGAATATTACTGTTTGGGTTTGGTTTTTGGCGCTGATTGTGATACTGGACTATTGCATGTTTCGAAATATACCACATTCAAAAAATATTATTAATAATCAAAATTTAATGTACATAATTTCAAATATTATTTGTAAAAAATTGTGTGATGTTGATAAATAAAGATCTAAGAAGTGAAAAAGAAAGGTATTATTCGCATTAATTTGTATGGTGTAAATCAAACATGAAGACGCAGAATTCTCGCATGATGGCTTTTCTACAAATGTGAATTTGTTCTATAATATCTTTTTTTTTTTTTTTTTTTTTTTTTTTTTTTTTTTTAGCCTTAAAAAAAATCTAATTCCATATTTTATTTAGAAACCTTATAATTATTCAATTTCTGTAATGAAAAAAAAGGTACTTTTTTGATGATTTTTCCAAATATTAAGCGATCTTTAAGGGATTAAGGCTGCTAGTCACTCAGCTTCTGAATTCCCCTCGGTAATGTTAAGCCTAAGGGCGTTTGATGCATTTTTATATTCAAACTATCTCCTCAGAAAATTAATATCTTTAACTTCTTTTTTCTGTGCACTCGTCTTAAAGGATATCTCTTTTTTTCTTAGTTTTCAAAATATTTCTAAAATCTACGTTTAATTTTATATGAAGCGTTAAAATTTTACTCCTAGTTCATCAGTTTTTAAAACATAAAATATTAAATTGAGCATACATGAAAATCAATTGAATACATCAAACTAAATTAATATTTACTTAAAGTGACAAAATACTTTTAACAAGGCAAAAAATTACATTTATTTATTCATATAAGACATATGTTTCATTGCTCCGACGGCAGCATTCTCAATAATAAATATGATACAAATATTTTCGCAAAAATTATTTTAATTTAAATCAGGTAAACAAATATCACGTAAACTCAAGCATAATGAAATTAATTTCATTGTTGTTTTATATACATTAATTTCATTATGCTTGAGTTCACGTAATTTTTGTTTACCTGTTTTAAATTAAAATAATTTTTGCGAAAATATTTGTATCATATTTATTATTGAGAATGTTGCCGTCGGAGCAATGAAACATATGTCTAATATGAATAAATAAAGGTAATGTTTTGCCTTATTAAAAGTATTTTACCACTTTAAGTAAATATTAATTTAGTTTAAGGCGTACATTTTAGAAATATTTTAAGAACTATAAGAAAAAATTGACATCCTTTAAGAAGAGAACGCTGGAAGAAGAAGTTAAAAATATTAATTTCCTGAGGAGATATTTTGAATATAAAAATGCATCAAACGCCCATAGACTTAATATTACCGATCGGAATTCAGAAGATGAGTGACTAGCAGCCTTAATGGAAAAACCGCCAACTGCTCAAATCAAAGAAGCTCAAAATTTAACAAATAAATTTTTACTTTATGGATTGTCCAATTGCATGATATTTTTTCCAAAATTTCGTCATTTGTTTTTTGTACCAAAAGATGAATCAAATCTTCTTTTGGCACCCCCTTATACACTGGCGTACGAAGCACACGCGCCACTTGCACCCTCCTAGCTTCCGCCTAAATCGTTTTTTTTTTTTAAATCTGGTGTCTAAATTAAAACATGAATGCATTAAATTATTCACAGTTTTTAATTACTAAAATAGGTGTTAAAAACAATTAAAAGGTTTTAAACATTAAAACCAATATTCAGATGTTAAAAAATAAAATTTCCCGAGCGCTTTCGACCAAGCCCTGTGGTCGTCATCAATGGAGTGAAAATGAGAAGAAGAACTGCAGAATGCATACCGGTTTAAATAACGCAGGGCGATACCAAAACTGGAAAATAGAGGGGTCTATTTACTTCAATTCTATAAATCTCCAATTAAATATAATTAAGAATAATTGAATAAAAGATTTGTTGTACATATTTTGCTCTTAAAACATACGAACTCAAATAATCTATACCAGTGCATCTTCCAATCAAATTAACCGCTGCCATCGAAATAATCAAGGTCACAGGACATGAGTATGACGTCATCACTAATCGACATGCTTCTCACTAGTGTTGGAATTCACACCGGAAAATTTTGAATAGCAATTTTATTTTATTTTATTTGTGGAATATTCATCATCTTATAAAACACTAATAACTATTTAAACTTACTGGTGAGAATTTGTAATCCCTCAATAAAAAATCAGCCAGATGCGGCAGCACTGTGGCATTCCGTAGACAGATTACCAAAACTTACGCCCACAGACTAAAGTATTTTTAGGAAAAAAATTAAAACATGTCTTACCACGGAATTTCATTGAAAATTTCAATCTTTTTTTTTTTTTTTTTTTTTTTTTTTTAAAGAGATTCGTCACACTTTAAAACAAGTTGCAAATTGCACGTCAATTCATTTTGTTTGAAAGGCTGTAACATCATTGAAATGCACTTGACATAGACCATTGGCCTTAATGTAACGGAAAACCTTTGACTGTCACTGTAATTAAACTATACATCCGGTTTTCATAAAATTTGAAATGACAAAATTTTGCAAAAATTATATATTTAAAATTTCAGACCATTCGGCTGGGTAGTTTTTGCTCTGTTATATGCGGACGGACGGACAGACAGACTGACCGGACGACGACTATAGGTGCTACGTATTTATATATAATTACGAACGCACCTAAAACTTCCAGCAGTCATCTTTGCACTACCAGCAATCATCTCTAATATACAGTACTTCGGATACGGTATAGTATCCGAAATCTCTTGTGCGTTCCTGTAAATAGTATTTATAACTATATATATATACTAATATATATATACTATGTATAACTATGTTTAACATAATAATAATGTAAATAGTTTAACATAATTACAATAAGCCGCAAACAATGTTTTCGCCTATATTATTATGTAACAGAATTCTTTTGTGTGGACCTGTAAATAAATAATAAATACTGTTTGCACCGCATGTTCTACAGAATATATATATATATATATATTTGTGCAGTTTATAAAAACATATCACTTTCATTATGTTCGAAATGGTGTAACATCATTAAAATGCGATTGAAACTATTTTTTCCTATTGGCTATAATGTAACGGAATACTTTTGATTGTCCCTGTAATTGAACTATACATCCGATTTTCATAAAATTTGAAATATCCAGTCAAATTTCTGCAGCAATTACGTATCTTAAATTTCAAACCATTCGGTTGAGTAGTTTTTGCGTTGTTATATGCGGACAGACGGATTAGAGGACGACTGTAGGTGCTACGTAATTATATAATTATGAAAGCACCAAAAAGATAAAAACGGTACATTTTGATTTTTTATAATATTAAAAAAAAAAACAATGATAATCTTGTTTTTATGTAGCAGTTACATAACTGAGAAAAGTTTTTATTCGTCCTTGATTGAAATATAGAACTGATATAAAAATTTTCCAGGCGCAGAAACTCAGATATGTTGGAAGTAACACATTTTCCGTGATTACATTGAAACAAGTTCGTTCCCCTTTTCTGGCAGCTAGTTGACACTTCAGCATTCTACCTACAAACTGATATCATTTTTTTCTCAATCTCAGATGTACAGTTTATCTTATACACACTTTATAGCACTTCAGATATACAGAAATGAAAAATAAACACGTCTTCGTGTTTTTATATAAACAACTCAATGATGTATATGAAGAAATGGTAGAAAATATAAAATAAAAAAGAAGAATTTTTATGATTATATGATCGAATGTCAATATTACGTTGATTTCATGTGTTATAAAGTGGCGTAAATAATGTCTGAAGAAACTGGGTCAGTAAATGACGCATATAACGTAATTTCTGACGTATAAAATTAACCTGCAAGATTTGGGTTGTGTCATGTTTTTCAGGTTTTGATAATTGATTCTTATGTATTTTCTAGTGCTGATTCCGAAAATGACCTTTTTAGGTGCGTTCGTAATTATATAAATACGTAGCACCTATAGTCGTCGTTCAGTCCGTCTGTCTGTCTGTCCGTCCGTCTGTCTGTCCGTCCGTCCGCATATAATAGAGCAAAAACTACCCAACCGAATGGTCTGAAATTTTAAATATATGATTGTTGTAAAATTTTGTCGAGCCATTTCAAATTTTATGAAAATCGGATGTATAGTTAAATTACAGGGACAGTCAAAAGTTTTTCTTTACATTACGGCCAATGGGAAAAATTATTGCACGTGCATTTTAATGATGTTAAAGCTTTCCGAATAGTCTCAAATTTTAAACATATAATTATTGCGACATTTTGTCGAGCCATTTCAAATTTTGTGAAAATCGGATGTATAGTTTAATTACAGGGACATTCAAAAGTTTTTCTTTACATTAAAGCCAATGGGAAAAATTATTGCAAGTGCATTTTAATGATGTTACAGCTTTCCGAATGGGCTGAAATTTTAAATATATAATTGCTGCAAAATTTTGTCGAGCCATTTCAAATTTCATGAAAATCGGATGTATAGCTTAATTACAGGGACAGTCAAAAGTTTTCCGTTACATTAAGGGGAATGGGAAAAAATTATTGCAAGTGCATTTTAATGATGTTACAGACTATGCACTTATGAATTGCAAATAAATACACATTCAGTTCAATATGGGGTGTAAAAAATAATTATAAAACTAGTTATAGTACGAACGCACCTCATTTGCCACGTTTGACGAGCAATTTCCAACTTGTTTTTTAATAATCACATCAGGTTTTTTTTTTTTTTCAAATCGTAAATTTTATTGTTAAAAAGTTAAAAAATAGCGAAAATCTGATAACATAAATAGATGTGATGGCTGCGTTTTTTAGCTTTTGATAATTGATTCTTGTGTATTTTGTAAAGCACTGAATCCGAAAATGACCTTCATTTTTTTTTACATCAAGTCAGGATTTTTCGGAAAACGCAAATTTTTAAAAAGTCGAAACATTGCGAATCTCTGATAATATAAAATAAACGGTTAAGTGCGAATATTACACGCGCTCAGAGGATCCCGTGCAATAAATATATGAATTATTAACTGTATTATTAAAAAAAATCGTTGCTAAAAGAATAATAAGATTTTATAAAAGAAAAAACTATACAACGTAGGGTTGGGTATAGCTGTATTTACTAGAAAGTATTGATGGGTATACGCAAAGGTTCAAAGATATATGAAGTCTAAATAATATCAAATATTGCTATTCTGTATAAAACTTTTTAAAATTTTATCCTAATCTGTTTATGATGAACTTAATTCGGTACTGAGACTAAAAGTAGTGCATATTTAAACTTCATTTGGTATTTCATAAAACTAAATTCAGTGTAGTAATAATCTTTTCTTTTTATAGCGTAGCTAAAACAAAACCTTGGTTCAGAGTTTTAACTTGCAATTGTGCTAAGCTGCTAAGCGCGTTTCGAAAGGAGGCCGCAGAGTTGCAATGCCGCCTTTGTCCTCGTCGCGTTTTTCCAGATAAGTTTTTAATTAACATTTAAAGACACGGGAGGCGTATTGAGAGATCCACTCAATGCAAACTAGTCACGAATCCCATAGTATTTATGTGATTAATTCTAATTAAATTAGTCTGTTTTTAACAATTGCTTTAATACTGCTACTGGGCCATTGCATTACATAAATATATCATTAAAAGTTGCTAGCTAGGCTTTGAAAGCCGATCGTACATAGAGTACGCCGCCCCTGTCATTATGCATGTCCAAACTGTCCGTGTCTTTAAGGGCTTTATCGCGGCTAATTACCGACGATTTTTTTTGAAAATTATTATCAACAATACTTTTATACTTCTACTACAATAGGTACCTCTAGCGCTCCTCAACAGCTTTGCTGAATGCCTGCAAATCGAAATATGTGTGTAACGGAAAAATGCACTTTTCTCAACAACTATGTGACCTAGAGTGATCTCTATAATTTCCCTGTAAAGGTTAAATTGACGCCTACTACTTCTAATTTTTTCATAATCTTTGTTTCAGTAGATTCGAAAATCGAGTAGGGGGAACATGTTTTTGCACTACATTTTCGACGATACCTCTGAAAATATAATATCTAAAATTAAAAGAAATGTATTTTTGAATTCAGCGCTATGAAAGCTTTCACGCCATACCCCACACCACATACAAAGAAAAGAGGTTTTTTTTTTTTCCAAGTAACTTAATTAACCCCTCTACATTTTTTCTAAATATATTTGTGAATGTTTAATAATCTTTAAATATGTGGGTCAATAGTCTTTATTACATAGCTGCCAACATTTACGCTTTTTTGCTACCACTAAAATTGAATAGAGATTTTAGCCTTATTTAATCGTGAGATTGCGACAGTTAAATAAGGCAATATTTACTTTACAATTTCAGTGGTAGGAAGAAAGCGTAAAAGTTAGCAGCTATGTTATTACTTCACCCAATTTGAACTTTCCACGTTCCATAGTTTACGAGTAAAATAGCTGTGACAGACAGACACAGGAATGATCGTATAATGGTTCCGTTTTTACTTTTAACCCCTTGAAGGCGGTAATGCCGTCACGGCATCACCGCCGTAATTTTAATTCCTAATTGCCTCATTGGCACCGGAATTTTATAATGAAAATTTCACCTTTATTACGTACGCGAAAATATACTTTTAATAGTTTACAAATAAACTCTCTTGTAAATACTGGTGTCATTAAATTATTTCAACATTTTACGAATACAAGTGCCTTGCCCCTGAAAGGGTTAAAGCACGAAACCCTAATAAAATGTGATTTTTTCATAATAATTCATTCATCTATTGGCTTATACCACACATTTTTGCAGTTAAACATGTAAAATATTGTGTATTTAAAATCTTTACCGTTTTTATTGAAGTTTCTTTGAACCGCTCATACTCTACCTCCCACTTTTCGTTTTATATTCTCTATGGGGTCCTCTCTCGGTGTCCTCGTTTATTTATGCAGTTTATAAGGCTGGAAATTTGTCGCAGATGTATTTGAAACTTTAGCTTTCTTTTCGTAAGACTCTGACAAATTGCTTTGACTGATTTTCGCTATTTTTTAATTTTTTAACTTTGAACTTTACAATTTTCGGAAAATTCCGACGTGATGGTTAAAAATGAAGGTCATTTTTTCTCATTCAGTGCTAAAAATACATAAAAATCAATTATCAAAAGTTTAAAATACGCAATCATCACATGTATTTTATAGTGTCTGATTTTTGCTATTTTTTGATTTTTTAACTTTGAAATGCACGATTCGCGAAACATCCTGACGTGATGGTAAAAAATAAAGATCATTTTCGGATTCAGCGCTAAAAAAATACATAAAAATCAATTATTAAAGTTATAAAACACAACCATCGCAGACTTCTGTAATCTGCGGATTAAATAACCTTGTCTAGAACCAGAAGTTTTATTTAATAAATTATAATTGATTGCTATGTGATACTTATTTGACATCATTTATTGATTTAAATTGCTATTTATATGAAATGGAAATCATAATATGGTTCATTGAGTGCAAATAATTACAATGATGCTCGTTATATTGATCAGAAAATGTTTATATTAATCAGAAAATGTTCATATATAATTTCTGAATTAGCGGTTCTCTAGTGATTCTTATAACTTACATTATCCAAATTGAATATGAATAAGTAACTAAATGAAATTGAAATAGTAACAGGTTGTGTACTGTTCTTACGTTTGAGTACGACTATTTTGGGACGGTGCTTTTTTTAGGTATGTGGTTTTGAAATGGCAACACTGTTTCTTAGTCACAGTCAATTTGACAGCTGACAGATGATTTGTGCTCAGTATGTTTTGCCATTTGACAATGAATAGACTTACGCCAGAACAACGCTTGCAATTTGTGCCAAAACACCATCAGTTTATTTCGGGGAACATTCGGTGAGCGCATAATTTTGGGTTATGGACCTGTGAACTGGCCTCTATGGTCATGTGATATCACACAAATGGAATATTTTCTATGGGGATATGCGAAATCGCTGGTCAATGCCGATAAACCAAAGAAAATGTATCATATGGAAATCAACATTCGCCGCGTTATTGCTGATATACGACCCCAGCCGTTGCCATCGAAAATACTCAAGGCCAGAGGACACGAGTTGTGACATCATCACTAATCGACCGACTTCTCACTAGTGTTGAAATTCATAGCGGAAAATTTTGAATAGCAATTTCCTTTTATTTTATTTGTGGAATATCTATCATCTTATGCAATAATAATAACTATTTAAACTTACTGGTGAGAATTCGGAATCCCCCCAAAAAAATTCAGCCAGATGCGGAATGCCACAGTGTTGCCGCGTCTGGCTGAATTTTTATTGGGGAATTCCAAATTCTCACCAGTAAGTCTAAATAGTTATTATTGTTTTATAAGATGATAGATATTCCACAAATAAAATAAAAGAAAATTGCAATTCAAAATTTTCCGGTGTGAATTCCAACACTAGTGAGAAGTCGGTCGATTAGTGATGACGTCACAACTCGTGTCCTCTGGTCTTGAGTACTTCGACGGCAACGCCCCAGTTGCTCGATAAAGTGGTAAAATTGGACTTCCAGATTGCGCTTCATTCCAGCCAGCCACGGCGCCCATATGTGCTCGAAATCTTTTTTAAACCCTAATGGCATAAAATTATTTATTTAATAAAACCAATATTAAAAAAGGCCATTAACATTATTTTTATGTGTTTTATTTCGTTTTAAATTTGTATACCTCTAAAAAAACACCATTTGCTTTGTCTTAATGTGCTGCTTCGCTTTTTTTAACCCTAGATCTACCGGGAATTTTATTCAAGTTTTAATAAAACGTTCTACACCAGAATTTTTATTTAAAACTATTTAACTTATTTATTTACCTTATTTTTGTCTGGTTTATATACTTAGTTTATTTTAAAGAAATTTCTGGTTTGAATGAATATTTTGTATGTACCTGTCGGGTCCAATGGACCCGTCTGGTAGACGGAGGGTTAATCGCAGAAAATTATTAAAAAATCTGTGGTTAAATAAGGAAAATATTCAAAAGTAGTGGTACGTAAAGTAAGCACCACTAACGAATATTTTTTAACCTTAATAAACTATTATTTTTTTGTTAGCTTTTAATTTGATCTGTCAGATTCTGAACCAAAGAAAGGCTAAGGGCTTTACTTTCTTTTATTTTCGAATAGTGCTGCTTAGTACTTTGCCTTGGTGTGGTGCTTCGCTTTATTTAATAGCAGGAGATTATTTAAAATCTCAGGTTAAATAAGGCAAAGATAATTATTCGAAAATAATTGTACTCAAAAGTAAGGATCACTGCAACGAATATTTTTAAACTTTAACAATCAATTATTTTTATGTTAGCTTTTAATTTGATCTGTCAAATTTTGTACCAAAGAAGTACTACTTACTTTTCAGTACTATATTATTTTCGAATAGTTCTATCTAATACTTTGCCTTGCTCTGGTGCTTCGCCTTATTTAATCACAGGAAAGCATTAAAAAATCTGCGGTTAAATGAGGTGAAGATTATTATTCGAAAATAGGGGTTTGTAAAAAAAGGATCCCTGACTAAAATTTTTAACTTTATTAAACAATTATTTTTATGTTATCTCTTAATTTTATCTGTCAAAAGTTGAAATTTACTCGCATTTCGTGTTTTAGCTTAAGATGAAGTCTTCGAAATAAAACATTATTGTGTATATGTCTGATACAGATGATGATACTGATTTCTATTTATAAATGTAAGCGATGAATTTGTCGGTTACAGCTTTGAACAGTGTATTTGCATATTGATTGAAGTAACTTTGTATTCTCATGTGTCAAAAGTTTTGAAAGTTTTCCCGGAATATCTTAGAATATGTGTCATAATTTGTCAAACACACGCAAACTAGCAAACTACAATGAAACTTTAAATCACTATAGGAAATCAAATGAAGTAAGTTGCAACGTTATGTATTACAGTTGAGTATATATTACAGATGGTAGAAATTCCAAATACTTAAAATGTTTAACGAAGATAATTAAACTGTCATTATATACGGTATGGAACCATTTATCTGGAATCCAGATAACAAGAAAACCAGATATCCACACCAGTGTTGCAGTGGGCTACTTTTTTAAAATTCAGATTTCTTGATTGCCACCACTTTTTTGAACAAGTAAAATTACCTTTTATTTTCGCCTTAATAAATATGTCATCAAATTAGGCGCATTTTACCAATTCAAAAAATTGGTGTCAATCAAGAATCTGAATTTTAAAAAAGTAGCCCATCTGGCAACACTGATCCACACCGTAAAAAAAATCTCTCAAATTGACAGAAAAAAACTGTCAATTTTCAATTTTGGCGCCAGTGGAAAACCGTTTAATTTACAGAAAATATCTGTAATTTTCATTAAAACGGTTTTTTCTGTAAAAGTTACAAAATCCATTTTTTTTACAGAAAAAAAACTCTGTTTTAAAGAAAAACAGTTTTTTTCTGTAAACAGCACAATTTTTTTCTGTAAAATTTACAGATTTTTTTTACAATGATATTTCCAACTGACTTATTTCAGAATCTTTCCAGAAAAGAGTAACATAAGTTGCAAGTTAAAAAATGATATAACATATCAATTTCTTGAAATCCTTAAATTTATCTTACAATAACAAGTTTAAAAATTTGTATACCCAAAACAGTACTGAAATTAGTCAAAGGTGTTTTTTATTCAGAATAAGATACATTTAAAACCCAGTGCGTTCAAGCATATCATGCTCATCACCAGGGTTAAAAACGATAAAAGCCAGAGGCCGAGTCCTTTATACCAGATGGGCTGATCCAAACTTCAAAGTGAAAAAGGGGGGTGAGGTTATGCTGTTGGTATAAAAAAATTGGCATAGTATTCTGAAAATAACCGGAACTCCTCCCATTTCTGAAGAACTTTGGAACAGTCCGACAGCTTAGCCTCACTCCCCTTTTTCACTTTGAAGTTTGGATCAGCACATCTGGTGTACAGGACTCAGCCTCTAGCTTTTATCGTTTTTAACCCTGATGATGAGCATGATATGCTTGAAAGTACTGGGTTTTAAATGTATCTTATTGTGATTAAAAAACACCTTTGAGTAATTTGAATACTGTTTTGAGCTTACAAAGTTTTAAACCCGTATAGTGTCAGTTTGACATATATTGTTTAAAACATTACAACATGCATGGGTATAACTTGATGCCAACATCTAGGATTTGAAATAGAAGCCTATTTACCTTAATTTCAGCCGTATAATTCGCGGATCAAACAATCATGTTCGGACCCAGAAATTTTATTTAATAAAATGTAACTTATTAGAACGCTCTAAATATTTGACTTCAATTAGTAAATGAAATTTCTGGGTCAAACATGATTATTTGATCCGCATATTATACGCCGGAAATTATAGTAGTTAGATATTGGGCGTTTGATTTTTATGCAGACTTGTTGTTTACAAGAGATTCACAAGAGAGCTGAGGTCAGTATGAACAATGTAAGAATAGTTATGTAAAAATTGCGGATACTTTTTGACGTACCCTCATACATACAGAAAATGCGGGCACATTGGCTCTCAGGCTTTGATAGCCTGTGAGCTAAAAACCAGTTATGCTAGATACATCTGACACCATAACCATTCTCGATAATGGTTCTGTACTCCGTATATACAAGTCAGAAATTCTACGTCAAACGTGGTAAATGAAGTGCGTTCGTACTATAACTAGTTTTATAAATATTCAGATCTTGGTGTAATAGCTGTTGCATTCTTATGCAAAAATGCATGACTACAAAATATATTACGATTATATATATTAAATTCAGTTATGCGGAAACAATCGGACTCCATCTTAAATGGGACATTATCACCATGGCAACCTAGAATCATTACCTATCATGGGATATCATTGAATTAATTACGTATGATAGGATTTAATAGAATAAGCACCATGGCAACCTAAAATCATTACCTATCACGCGATATCCTAGAATTAATTACGTATGATAGGATTTAATAGAATAAAGAAAATTTTTATTAATATCCTTTTAAGTTTTGATTCGATTTTCATAAAATTTGAAATGACTCGACAAAATTCTGCAACAATTATACATATTAAATTTCAAACCATTCGTTGAGTAGTTTTTGCGCTGTTATATGCTGACAGACGGACGGAACAGACGACGATTTTAGTTGCTACTCATTTATATAATTTCGAACGCACCTAAAAAGAATGAGCTATTTCTTAAATTTGTTTCAATACTAAAAGGTTACATCAGAGAGAAAAAAAATCCGCAATTCCTTAAAGAGTATGAAATTTATATCAATACACGTAATATTTGTTTCAGAATTAATGTTTTGTTTAATGTTATATAAGCTCAGTAACGTAGTGGTGCACTTCTCTACCACACTATAGGCTTAGAGTTCAACTCCGGGCTTGGAAAGGTTCACTCAACATTTCATCCACTCGGGGTCGATAAAATGAGTGCCAAGCTTGTTTAGAAACTAAATATAGTGGGTCCCGCGCTAGACTGGCCACCTGACAGAGACATATGCTGTATACCTCAGTGCTCATGGTCAAGAAAACAGGGTTGGGGTATGAATTCAGCTCACTAGTGTTCCTTAAAGGATCGTAGTGCTGCAGGTTTCTTTTTTACTGTTATATAAGGGGGATGGGGATGTTTGTCCCACATTTTACTAAAAAACTCGTAATTTCTGTTTCACATACAATACATCTTAATTTGCCGCATACAAATAGCTGTATTCGATCATTTTACATTTGCATCAACATTTTAAAACCATGCTAAATTAATTTTTTAAATTACTTCTGTAATTAAGCCCAGGGTTGCCAGTTTGGCCTCCATTTTTATTCAGAAATTTACAGTTCATACCAGAAATAAAGATTAGTATTTTACACATTATTTAATGTGTGAAATTTAGTGGTCACATGAAGTGAAAATACTCCTTTCGAAATTTACGGTGTGAATTTGAAATTTTGGATTAAAATTAGAGGCCAAACTGACAACTCTGATTAAGTCTATAAACTGGATCAAACCTCCTCACTTCAGTGATGTTTGACCAAAACTGTGAGGCATGTTTCACTGAATAAATAAATAAAAAAAGGTATATTTATACCAAACAATTTATTTAATAAAATGTAATTTGTTTCTGTAAGGTATTTAATTTATATTAGTAAATACAATATTTGGTACGAAACTTACTTGCTCGTTCTGGACAGTGGGTAAAGCGATTTGGTAACTGATGGACGAGAGCGCTTAGGAAAAAGTGTCAAGCGGTGGACACAATAACTCACCGTAGACTTAACCTAGAACAATGAAAGGAAATTTATTTGTTTTTAGTTTAAACCTCTAATGGCCATGATAGCATATATGCTACCACCACTGTTTCCAACTTAGTGGATTTTATAATTCAGATATTCCAAATTCATATCAGAAATTTAAGATAGCAATATTTGCTTTATTTAATAACAGATTTATTTAATAATTCTGTCGTTAAATAAAGCAAAATTTAATATAGAAATTATCTGGTATGAAATTAGATTATCTGAATTACGGAATTTCTAGAACGTACTGTACCATGGCAATTGGAGGGTTAAAAGTTAATAAAATACGTAGTCGTTTTAAAAAATATGGAAATGAATATGAATTATTCAAATATGAATACAAAATATGAAAAATTTAGACGTGTTTTTAAACATCTTCTGTTGATTTCAATAAAATTCACTTCGCAAACTACATCTTTTTAGTTTGATCATTAAAAAAAATCAGCGATGTCTTCCAGCCATAGGAGAACAGCTTCTTTTAGTGAGCATTTCATGAAAAAAAAAATACTTATTTTTGTTAGGGATATTGTTATACAGGATATACTCTTTGAAGTGTGAGAAAAAAATGATTTACATCTTCAACATCACTAAAGTAAGCTCTAATAGGCAGAACGTTTACGGCCTGACTTCAAGAAAAGTCCTGACGCCATTTGTGATACCACTACAATAGTTTCCCGAAAGAATATCTAACGACCTGGATTCATAAACTTTTCAAGCGCCATTTGCAACACCACTAAAATTAATTCAGGAAAATCTTTCCAAAGACTGTCAAAAATTTAAAAACTGTTCTGTCACCATTTGTGACATGACCTTCGGGGCTCTCAATTTGAAAGGAGGCCATGAAACAGATTTTACTAAACTCACAACAATTTATTTATATACAGGGAATTAGTTGTGAAGTAGTGGCTTTAATCCAGACGATCAGAAATAAGTTCAGTTTAAGAAAGACTGAGAGGGGAAGGCCTTTCTAAAAACTAATTAAATTTAACTCACTTAACTCGGCTCCAAATGAGATCACCGTTCGTTCTGCAGGAACCAGAGAAATTCACTTTAGCCGACATTATCACTAAAAACAAAATCCAGTGGATTCCGATGTTTTTCTTTATTCAAATTTAAAAACCCAATTTCTTAACAAATTGACTAAAACTCACAGACAATGACTCAATTAAAACAGGAAGTCGTAAACTCTACTCAAAGTTAACACGTGGCTCGAATTGCACGAAAGAACTGGCTGTCCCGTGGGTGAGAAATGTTCAAAAACACCTAATTCCAACTACTATCTCACTATGCATAGCTACTACGCAGCCACAGTTACCTAATTATCATATCATTTCAAAAATAACCGTGACAACCATATTTCTAGAGATACATGCGTATAATATGCAACCTAACGAACTTTTCAAATTCAAGACGGTTAGATTCTGTTCATTTAAACTTTAAAAACAATGTAATATCATTTTCCTGAAGATGGTCATAGAAATTGACCGAAACGTCTATTTTAAGCATTTTAATTTGATTTTAATATTTGTTTAGTTTTAACTATTCAATATTGTATATACACCATTTAGTAGCATTGTGATTTTTTTTCGATAAAATTTTACGGATACATATGTATTTTGCGAAACATAAAGAAATGACAGAGTAGGTCTCATTCACCCACAGATATTAGGATTCAGGACACCACGATCGCACGTAAAATCTTAAAGCTCACTCGTCCTCTAGAGTACCCTTATAAAAGAGTAGCTGCGCACTCTGCTACTAATTTAATCACGCAAGAGGTTTTAACAATTTAATGCGTTTACAGGATGCTAATTTGAATTCCAAAGACAGAAAGTGCCGTATCACGTATTAATTTCCAGCTATTTACACTGTAAGATTTGAATTGAAAATAATACTGATTAAATTAATTTAATGGAAATTAAGCTTATTCAATCGAGATGGAAACGAAGTTAGTTTTTGTATTATTTTAAGGCATTGAATAACATTTTTAAAGAATATAGTTCATTCGTATAAGAGAAGGAAAATTTTGTGCTTAATTTCCGGAAAACGTCTTAAAGTAAATGAGAAGAAGTTGGAAAAGACTTCGGAAATTCTTACCTCAGTAATTTGGGAAATATAACTAGAAAGGACACTTATTATTCTGAAGTTAATTTCATTGAATTATTTTGAATAACGTATTAGCAACTTAACCAAAAAGTGTAATAAAAATACAAAATCTAATAAACTCAGTTTTATTTCATGCAACATTTTTCATGTGATTTTACGGGCAACTAATGATATTTCAATTTATTGTTATAATAATAATAATTACAAAATGCAAGATGAAATTATTACGCAAGACATTTTAACATTTCATTACATTTACAGGATACTAATTTGAAAATCAAAGACAGAAACTTCCGGATCCCATATTAATTTTCAGATATTTGAACTTTTACATCTAAATTTAAAATACTACTCATTAAATTAATTCAAATGCAGATAAGTTTATTCATTTCAAATAGAAACAAAGTTTGATTTTAAAGTATTGAGAAACATTTTTAAAGGGTTAAGTTTATTCATGCAAATGAAGCAGAGTTATACAAACATTTCGGAAATCGTTGCGAAATAGTTGAGAAATTTCAAAATGCTTCTGAAAATGTTGCCTCAGTGAATTGTGAAATATAACGGTCGTAAAACTAATTCATTATTTCGAATTTAGGTTCATTTAATTATTTTCCATAACATATTAATAACTTCAACAACAACAACAAAAAAGTAATGAAAGCCAGATTAAATATAATAAAATCTGTTTTTTATGTAATATCATTAAAATCCACCGCAAATGTTTTTCCCCCACAGGCCGTAATGTAACGAAATTCTTTTGAATGTCCCTGTAAAAGAATTATAAATGCTACGCACTTCATTTTCAATATCGAATATGCCATAGTAAGTCGGAATAACATATATCAATTTCCTGGCAATCCGACCGAGTTATTAACTTTTTGTCTTCCAAATTTACATCAAAAACCCTTAACAACTATCACAGAAGCTGTCACATAGCTACTTTTAACGGCAGTAGCAACTCGTGCAGAATTTCACTGATGGGGCCCATGAACCCTAAAAAAGTGATGTTTGCATATTAATATTTACTATTCAAATATACAAACAAATTATTTAATATTAAAATGAAAAAAATAATCTTATTTCATGATATTAATTACTTTTTCTAGTAATTAACATTATTTTCATACTTATCTAATTAATTACAATACCGTCAATTACCATTATTAATATGTAACTTGCTTTAACCCTCCAGCTGCGGGAAACGCTCATATCGCGTTTCACATATTCTATACAATTCCGCGGGACGCACAATTTTCGCGTTCCAGTGGGCTACTTTTTTAAAATTCGGATTGCTTGATTCCCACCACTTTTTTAAAAGCGTATAATTTGGCTTATTCTCACATGATTTAATCTGTAATTAAATAAAGTGACTATTTCTACTTCAAAAAAGTGGTGAGAATCAAACAATTTGAATTTTAAAACTTAAAAATATGCAGCGGTTTTATCCAAGAAAATGACAAAGTCGCCCGCAGATCGAGGGTTAATCCAAAAGTATTTGATTGAATCTAAGAATCATACAACTCACAGTATAAATCATACAGGAAAAAAAAATATATTTAATAGAAATAAATAATGCATGTTGTACATACAATAATGCATACAAATTATTGCTGAAAAAGGCTCTTGTAACAGATTATCAACAAAAGCCACTTTTTTCAGCTCACGAGTCTTAAGGTACTAATAGACGTATCATTCATCAGTTTTCAGTATAGGCGTCTCTTTTTGTGGTCCGGTGTTTTTCATCAATAATAGCTTTAGAATGAAACGTACGGATATTCTGCAGGGGGAAAACTTTCTGTCAAATCGACCTAATCTTCTTATCTCCTTTCCGTTGTTTAGCCCCACCAGTGGCTGAGAAGTTCTGCTCTCAAAGCTGGTAGACGGAAGGTGCTAGGTTCAAACCCAATCACGCCCGTCGGCCTAACCGTTCGGAGTTTTCGTGGTTTTCTTCGAACCTTGGGAAACCTTGCGTAAGTACGGGTTAGGTTCCCTGAGAAAGACCCCCATGGAAGGCACTTTCCCAAGGGCCTATATCCCTTGAGTAGGTAATCTGCCGTCAAAAACCAACCCAACCCAACGCTTTCCGTTTTGAATCTCACCATCCTTTTTTGAATAAACCACAGGAGTGTAGAAAAGAATACCGTTCCTGGACATAATGCAAAATAAGCAATTAAACGCAGCCTTAACGCTGCTAGTCAGTCAGTTTCCGAATTCACCTCGCTAATGCTAAGTCTATGGGCGTGTGATGTATTCGTATATTTAAAATATCTCTTCAGGAAATCAATATTTTTAACTTCTTTTTTCTGTGTACTGTTTTTAATGGATATCTCTTTTTTTCCTTAGTTGTCAAAATATTTCTAAAATATATACTTAATTTTATATGAGGTGTTAAAATCTTAGTCATAGTTCGTCAGCTTTTAATACATAAAATATTAAATTAAGCCTAGATTTTAGAAATATTTTGAGAACTAAGAAAAAAAAACCCAAACATCTTTTAAGAAGAATATAAAGAAACAAAGTGTGAAAAATATTAATTTATCGATGAGATATTTTAAATATACGAATGCATTCTACGCCCATAGACTTAACATTATGGAAGGAAATTCGGAAATTGAGCGACTAGCACCCTTAAACTATCATAAGTTTATGGCTAAAGAAAGTACTATAAAAGTTAAAAGCTTCGATATTTAACAATTTATCAGAATAAATAACACAATAAATGCCAATTTCACTTGAGAATTTAGGGTTATCATATCCTAAAAGAAGTTCAGCTCATGGAACTATTAATAAAGAATAACTGACATATCCTTAACCCCTTGAAGGGCGGTGGTTCATTTTTGGACCGCTTAATTTTAATCACTAAATGCCATATTGGGACCAGAATATTTGAATAAAAAATTCCCCTTTATTGCAGATTCTGGTGTCATTCACTCATTTCAGAATTTTGTGATTAGAAGCATCTTGCCCCTGAAAGGGTTAAAATAGTGAAGCTTCAACTGCAACCGCTTTCAGGGATCTTGATTACCGCCAGGGAAAAATTCCACCAGTAAATTTAAATAGAACTTTTCTTCTTGTTTAAACGCTTTATTAATGCAACATTTCAGCCATAATTAATGGAAGAAGCAGATATTCATTTTTACTGGTAGATGATTACCGGCAATCAGGCTCTGCGTTTCCGCCATATTGGGACAACCTAGACAACCTCCTGTAAGTGTCAGCGAAAATGATTATAATATCTGGGCAAACTGACACCATTAACCCCTTGAGGGGCACCGGTATATATTATATACCACCTACGATTAATGAAGTTTTACACCAGAAAAATTTTATTAAAGTTGACTTTTCTAACTTTGGTTGAAAAAAGCCGTAAAATTGCTTTTACTTATTTTGAAACAGAATTTTTCATAGATTCCGGTGGGAATTCAGCATTTCACAAACGTAACTGCTTGCCCCTCAAGGGGTTAAAAACACTTTTTTTTTTACTGTATTTGTGAAATTCCACGAATAAAGCGCTTAAATAAGACGAAATTTTCTATTCAATTTTACTGGTGGGAAGTTTGCCCAGGCGGTAATCATAAACAGTTCATCCGATTTAAAAGAAACAGTCACCATCTTGTGACAACCTCCTCAATTACTTCACTCGAAACTGGTAGACGGTGCACTATATATCCCTTAGTCTTTATTCATAACTCCATTGTTCAGCTATCCCTCATTAATCTTTGATTTATGGGAAAATCACCAAGCCCACATTTATTACAAAAAAAAAAAAAATAAATAAATAAAAATAGAAATAAAAGAACAGACGTTTTAGCACCAAGAGAGCTGTAAATTGCCAAATTTGATACCCATTTGATGTGTGAAGGAGTAAGGCTGCGTTTAAAAAGGAAAAGGGCTCCCTCTCATTCTAAAGCAATAAAATGTGGTTTTTAACAAAAGGACGGGAGATTCAACAATGAAAAAGCAATAAGAAGATTATAGTAGGAGAGGTGTTGAACATTTTTGAGTAGGTATTTGAGGCACCCTGAAAATTTGTGCAACACTTCTTTTGTAATGCCTGAATACAAAATCGAATGTCTGGCTGAAGGATCGTGGCCAAAAACTGTGTCTGGCACAGTTTTTGTGCCGACTAAAGTGTCTGTCATTTTCAAAATATTTTTTTCTAAGCATAAATATTATTCTGTCTCAATCTCAGCGTGCCTCAAATACCTTTTTTGGGTAGTCAAAAAATGGCACTTGACACGTGTCTGGCACAGTTTTTGTGCCAACTAAAGTGTCTGCCATTTTCAAAATATTTTTTTCTAAGCATAAATATTATTCTGCCTCAATCTCAGCGTGCCTCAAATACTTTTTTGGGGTAGTCAAAAAATGGCACTTGACACGTGTCTGGCACAGTTTTTGGGCCGACTAAAGTGTCTGTCGTTTTCAAAATATTTTTTTCTAAGTATAAATATTATTCTGTCTCAATCTCAGCGTGCCTCAAATACCTTTTTTTGGGTAGTCAAAAAATGGCACTTGACGCGTGTCTGGCACAGTTTTTGGGCCACGATCCTTCAGCCAGACATTTGATTTTGTATTCAGTCATTACAAAAGAAGTGTTGCACAAATTTTCAGGGTGCCTCAAATACCTTCCCTAAAATGTTTAACAGCTCTTGGACTATTAGATCGAACTCGGAGGAAACTTCTCCCTCCTGCAGGATGTCCAGCAGCTTCCTTGTAAAGCCATTAAAAATGAAAAACACCGCTTGACCCCAAGAAAAGACGCCGAGACTGAAAGTAGTTCAATGACAGGTCTGTCTGAACCTTGAAATACTCTAATTAACGCGCCAAATTGGGCATTTCCCGTCCGTGCCAGGCAGGAAGTGTTGGCCAGTAAAATGATTTATGGCATCTGGGATAAAAACAGACGCTGCGAAGTGTAGTAAAAGTGAGGCTGAAAAATTTGAAATGGCATTTTCATTGCACTATGTACTCAGTGAATAATTCTTTTTTAGATATTTAGATTGCGAAATTTGTGTCGATTATTCTTTTATGAACAGAAAATACTGGTGGTGCACTGCCCCAGTGACCGTAGTGTGCCTGCCGCCTCTGGTGAGCGATCTAGGAGACAGTTTGGTCCAAAGATGAATAAAAGGCTGGATTAACTCATAGGAGACTGATTAATGTGCAGGATTTTTACAATTAAAATTCATCTATTCAGGTGTCTCTAGCGATAGTACACTGACTCCAAACGAAAGAAAATTTTACTAGTAGGGGAGACCGGGGCTAGTAGGCGCAGTTTTTGGTTATTGATTTTTATTAATTTTTTGTTTAAATTTTTTATGAAACTTTAACTGTACTTTTAAAGAACAGGCATTGGGCTATAAATACCCGGAGTATTGAGTTTGTAGCTTTTGTAGTTTATGTTTAGCGGAAGACTAAAGTAAAAGGAAAATTGTGCGCAAACCTACCCCGTCACCGGGCAAGTTGCCTATACCTATGGGGTAAGTTGGCACGCGCTTTATAAAAATTTAAATGAAGCTCAAATAAGACACGCAGTTAAGCGAAATCAATTTCATAATTACCAGTAAGCTTAAACAAAGGCGTTATAGCCGTACAATGTAAATTCTATGTTATACAGACAAAAGATAATGAATAAAACATTAACATTGAGTAACTTCTATCCTACTCTAAATCATCAGCAGAGTTACAGTTGTCACAAATGAAAAATCGAGTGTCTCCGTTTGGGCAAGCCTCGTGTGCCCAAAATCGTGGTTAAACCGAAAGTTAAAAGTTAAACTGTGAAATTTAGAATCAGCAGCGGCCTGTGTGATAACAGTTAAGAATTAATCTAAGCCTATTATTACTTTAACCTTCCGTCTACCAGACGGGTCCATTGGACCCGACATGTACATTCAAAATATTTATTCAAACCAGAAATTTCTTCAAAACAAACTAAATGTATAAATCAGACAATAATAAGTTAAATAAACAAATTAAATAGTTTTAAGTAAAAATTCTGGTGTAGAATGTTTTTATAAAACTTGAGTAAAATTTCCGGTAGTTCTAGGGTTAAATATAGGTTATATAGCTTTGAGAGTGCTAACTTTTCAATCGATTGCTATAATAATTACACAAATAAGCGATGAATGTTTTACACAAACAAATTTTAACATTTCATAGCGCATCTATAATAATGACATATGGTAACCATTTTAACCCTTTAAGAGTCGCATTAAATTCAGGTTTAAAAATTCAAATGCTTATTGGCATCATTTTCTTGAAAAGGTATCCACCTTAATTAATGACAGGTAAAATGATACGATAATAAAGTTAATTACACTATTTTATAAAACTGATGGGAATTAAACAATCTGAATAAAAGACACAGCCCGTGAATATCACGGGAGCGAGAATTAAGGGGTTAAGTGAACCATATTTTTTATTTGTCATAGACGTTATTGACGTTGGCATTTTATATTTTTTATTTCATATTTACATAGCTTATTAATCTAAAATTAAATTTAAATAACGTTCATAAACTTCAGGTGCAAGTGATGACATTTATATTTATTATTATAATAATAAATACAAAGTGTGAAATTAATTTATTACACAAGAGATTTTAACAATTTCATTGCATTTCTATGATACTAATGTGAAAATCAAAGACAGAAACTACCGGATCCAGAGTCCATACAATTTTACCACTTTTTTTAAAAGGAATTATTCGCCTTATTTAATTTCTTAAAACTATTTCAAATCCCGAAATTAATAGAGGTGATTAAACATTCTGCTACTTAAATATTAAATAGAAATTTTGTAATCAGATATAGTGGCGTCAGACTCATTGGAAATGCCAAGGAGTATAAGTACTTTGCGTATCACCTTTTAATTTCATCTATTTGAGCATTTACATTTGAACTGAAAATAATACTAATTAAATAAATTAAACGCAATTAATTTTGAAAACTTGAAATAGAAACAACGATACGTTTCTGTATTTGTTTAAAGTATTAAGTATCATTATTAAAGGATTTGGTTTATTCATGCAAGCAAAGGCGAAATGTGCTTAAATTCCGGAAAACATTTTAAAGTGATTTAGAAGAAGTTGGAAAGTACTTTAGAAGTTTATGTCTCAATGATTTGTGAAATAAAAATGACAAAAGTAATTCATTATTTTAATAGTTAATTTGATTGAATTAATTGCATAACATATCAACATATGTTCCATGGGTTAAGGATTTTGAATTTCACTATTTCAAAAAAAAAAAAAAAAAAATATTCGCTTTATACAAGGGCAAAGTCTAAGCAGAAATCTGTTATTAAATAAGGAGAAGAAAAAGTTTTAAAAATTAGTGGTACTATAAATCTGTAATTCTTGACACCTATACATGTTAGCAACTTAACACGTTCACGCCGGCACAGTGGGTCACACTCGACTGTCTCAGAGCTGCCAAGTCTCCGGCTTTTTGGATACCAGTATTTTAATACAGAAAATGTTGTTTTACTTAATTAGAATAATTGGGCGATTTAAAGGAACAACATTATCTCTAAAATAACAGTGGTGTGCAAAAAGCCGGAGATTTGACAACTTTGAGACAGTCGAGTGTGACCCACCGCGCCACCGTGAACGTGTTAAACAAAATATTTAATAAAAATAAGACTAAATATAATAAAATCTGCTTTATTATGTAACATTTTTGATGTGATTTTACCATAACCCTTTAGATAACAGACTAAATTGAAAGTAATTAAATGTTTCAAAATATTGAAAAAAAAAATTAAATTTCTGAGGTAATAAAAAGAAAGTATACATTTATGAGTTTGTATACTGAAAGACTGCGAGTTAAAGATATCGCCATGAGAAAGAGATTTATGTGTGAGAAAAAAATCCGTTATACAGAGTGTCCATAAGAAGAATGCCCAATTTCAATTGTATATTATAAAAGTTTAATTTAGACTATTTACAACAAATCATAGCTGAAATTGAAGGTAAACTAATCTACCGTAATTTCCCGCGTAAGCGCCGCGGCTTCGTTAAGTCTTTTTCAAACCGGAAACTTTATTAAAAAAAAAAAAAAAAAAAAAAAAAAAAAAAAAAAAAATAAGTGCTAAGCAGAAGCAAGTCACATTTTATTTAAAATTAATTCTGGTAGGAAATCGAGTTTTCTGAGTTGCGGCGGTTACGCGCGAAATTACGGTAGTTTTTCTTACAAATGTTCAATATGTACATGTCTAGTTATACGGCATACGTCCAACCTAAAGTTCAATTCTTCAGTTAACAAGTCCGGAGTCATAGAAGCATTAGCCTCTTCTATTCTGTGTCTAAACTCTGGAAAATCATTAAATAGCGACGGAACGTAGAGACGATCTTTTATAAAGCCCCCAAATTAAAAATCGCACAGTTCTAACGGCTTTTAAGCCCCACTAGTGGCCGAGAGGTTCTGCTCTCAAAGCTGGTACACTGGAGGTGCTGAGTTCGAACACAGTCGCGCCCGTCTGCCTAATCGTTCGGAGTTTTCCATGGTTTTCTTCGAACATGCGGTATACTTGCGGAAATACGGGTTAGGGTTCCTTTAGAAAGACCACCACGGAGGGCACTCCCCCCTCTGGCCTATATCCCTCGAGTAGATAATCGGCCGTCAAAAATCAAACCAAACCAAACCTAACGGCTTATAAATCTTCAGTCCAGCAGTAGCGCTTTACGCTCACGAGTCGTCATTTTGCGTATGTGGCACTGCAAGTGAGTCAATAACAAAGAAGTACTCGCGCATGCGCTTATCTAAAACTGTTTGAGTTACTCTTTACTTGTGACCTTGAACCAACACTCTACATCGCTTACAGTTGATATTGTTAAAATTTATAACTGGGACATAATTTTATGGACAACCTGTAGACTATATCTGAAGTAAGTGAAATCAAATTCTGTGTAACCGATGTTGGATTCAAATTTTTCCTACGAAGGTGATTTCTATACTCATTGGGAAAAACTCCATGGAAAATTTTGCCTTTCGAATTACTGACACACTAGAAAATACGGGCAATACTTTAACCTATCCGAGAGGGAGATTTCATTCTTGGCCCCCAAATTAACCCCTTAAGGAACGTTTAATATTTATGAAAACCATCAAAAAAGTACCTACTTTTTTTATTGCAGAAATTGAACAATTATAAGGTTTCTAAATAAAGTATGCAATTAGTTGAATATTTGATGATTTTTTTTTTTTTGGGGGGGGGGGGGAGGGAATGTTATGGAACATATTCAGATTTGCCGAAAAGCCATCATGCGGAAACTTTGCGCCTTAATGTTTATTTTACGCCATGCAAATTAATGCCATACCCAGCCAGGTAACAATACCACTTCTCGCTGGTGACATCATATACATCATTTCAATCGTCATAGATCAGAATCACTGCCGGATCCACTAATATTCCAATTATTATCAGATATGCTTGATTCATCAGAGGGTTGCCAGTTTGGCCTACATTTTAATTCAGAAAATCCGAATTCGTGCCAGAAATTAAAAATAGTATTTTTTGCTGTATTTAATGATAGGCATTTTATGATTATATAAAGTAAAGATTCCTCTTTCAAAATTTCTGGTACGAATTTGAAATTTCGAAACAGAAATGAAGGCCAAACAAGATTCATCAGAATCTATGATTTATTCAAATATAAATCATATAAACCAACGCTATTTCTGAAAGACTTCACATAGCTGCCAATATCTTACGTTTTTTAGTATCAAAACATTTTTATAGTAACTTTTACCTTTTTAAATCGCCGTATTCTACCCACTAAATAAGGGAATTTTTTTTTTTTAATATTTTTGTGGTACAGAAAAGCGGAAGAGTTGGCAGTATGACTTCATATGGAAATGCCAGTCAATTTTTTCTGGTTTCAGAAGTTTGCTCCGGTAGTGTAACGCTTTTAAATCTTCAGCCCGGCGATATCGCTGGCACGTGAAATAGAGAGCGATACCTTAGCCACTGCCATTGAAATACTCAAGGCCAGAGGACACCAGTGTGACGTCATCACTAATCGACCGACTTTTCACTAGTGTTGGAATTCAAAGAGGAAAATTTTGAATAGCAATTTTCTTTTATTTTATTGTTGGAATAGCTATCATCTTATAAAAAAATAGTAACTATTTAAGCATACTGGTGAGAATTTGGAATCCCTAAATAAAAATTCAGCTAGATGCGGAATTCCACAGTGTTGCCGCACCTGGCTGATATTTTATTGGGGGACTCCAAATTTTCACCAGTAAGTTTAAATAGTTATTATTGTTTCATAAGATGATAGATATTTCACAAATAAAATATAAGAAGATTGTTGTACAAAATTTTCCGTTATGAATTCCAACACACTAGTGTTGGGCTAGAAGTCGGTTGATTAGTGATGACGTCACAATCGTGTCCTCTGGCCTTGTTTATTTCGATGACACCGCCTCAGCCCGTCATATTGACTGAAGCGATACTTAAGGGTTTAATGGCAGTGTTATTAACCCTCTCGCTGGGCAACCCGAGATTTCCTCGGACAACGTAAAAGTAACAAAATTTGCGCAACCCGAGATTTCTTCGGGGTTGCATTTTTTCCGCCTAATTAACCCTCCTTGATTATTTCCACCAGTTATTTTTTATTGTACATTTTGCCTTATTTAATAAGAGCATTTTACAGATTAAATTAGACAAAAATTTTTGTTTTGAAAAACCGGTTATAAAACAATAAAAATTCTTAAAAGACGCTCGTCGCGAAGGTGTTAAATACGCAATTTTTGAAGCTATTTTGATAAAACAATTACGCAGCGAGAGGGTTAATACCGTAAAAACCGGTCTACTCAGAGCAAGATTAACCCTTTCAGATTCAAGTATTTGTGTTTCTGTAAAGTTGAATTCACACCAGAATTTTCGGAAGAATTTATTGGAAAATAAGCAAATGCAATTTTACATCTTCTTTTCACAAAAATTATAAAGGAAAAATTTTATTAAAAAATTCTGCTACAAATCTTAATGAAAATTTAGTGATATACACAATATTCCACCGCTCTTCAAGGGGATAACGTGGAGGCAATCTTCCACGAGTATTTAGTAATATAATTTTTTGTCTTGTATTAAACTAAAATTGTATGTTTAAATAAAAAGAAATTTTCTGTACTAAAATACTGCTAGAAGTTTGTCCTTGCGGTAATCGGTCTCTGAACGCATGAGCCTCAGGTCAAACAAATATGGCTAGAAATTCGTCGTATTTTTATTTTATTTTTGTGCCGTATTTATTTCAATTCATGTATTAAGTATAATTTCTGGTTCAGTGTATGTTTGACTGATACGTTAATTTCTATAATACTATATTTTTAACACTAAGCAATTTCGCTAACAGAGCTGCCAACCCTCTGGAATTTTGACCTTCTAAACCAGAACATTTAGATTTCTTCAACACAGCAATTCTGCTATATAAATAAGGAAAAATGTTTTCTTTTCGAAATTACTGGTTTCCAAAAATCCGGAGTGTTGGCAGCTCTGCACAAAGTTTTTCTTTCTTTCATTTCAGAAGAAACAAATTTCATTTCAGCATAAATATATTTATAGGTGAATCTATCAATACGTACTACAAATGACATAATTAAGGAACTGAACTTAAAAAGTCGTGTTAAAAAAATAAAAACATATACGAATACTGATAATCGTTTTTCTAACAGCTAATTAAATTAAAATTTAAAGATATCTTATCCCAATGGAAAATTACTTACATAATTCTCTTTCATAACTTTTCTTTATTTAATCAAATATCTTTTCATATCTTATCAGATTAAATGCCGGTTCTCTTGAAATAAATATTGGCAAGTCTCTAGGTTATTCTGGAGGATTTAATTTGTTATTTTCTTTAACTTGGAGTTCATCTTACGCAGTAATGTTCAAACTTTTTATCATGCGGATAGGGCATGTGTACCAACGGGGCAAACTTTCACCAGTAAAAAGGAATATATTATAGCTGAATCTATCAATACGTACAAACTGGCATAAGTAAAGAACCGAACTTAAAAAGTCATGTTAAAAAAATAAAAAAACACATGAATACTGATAATCGTTTTTCTAACAGCCAATTAAATTAAATTAAAATTTAAAGATATCTTATCCCAATGGAAAATGACTTTCATAATTCTTTTTCACAACTTTTCTTTATTTGTTCAAATATTTTTTCGTATCGTATCAGATTAAATGCCGGTTCTTTTCAAATAAATATTGGCAAGTCTCTAGGTTTTAAATTCTGGAGGATTTAATAGGATATTTTCTATAACTTCGATTCCATCTAACGTAGCCATACTTAAACTTTTTACCATACGAGCAGGGCCTGAGTACAACGGGGAAAACTTCCACCAATAAAAAGGAACAGAATGTTTTGCCTTATTCATGACAGTAACTTTGCATGAATACGGCGATTATATACAAGGATGAGATTTCGCCGCTTTTTTGCGTATAATATTAGAGAAAATGTTGTTCTTTTAAATCGTAGTATTTTCCGATTAAATAAAATAACATTTTCTCTAAGATATTAGTGATGTGCAAAAAAGCGGAGAAATCTCATCCCTGTATATAAGAAGAAAAGTTCAATTAAAATTTACTGTTGGAAGTTTCCCCGTTGGTAATTAGGCCCTGCAGGCTTCACGTGCAAAATGCCCGTGAAGGTGTCAGGGAGACGATTAAGAGGTTAAAATAGTAAGATAACAAAAATAGTATGACGAAATAATATAACAAAATTAATATAATTAATATTAGCTATATACTAATAAATACTATAATAATCAGTATTAACTATGAAATAAATATTAATAAATACTATAATAATCAGTATTAACTATGAAATAAATACAAATAAGTACTGTAATAATTAGTATTAGCTATGAAATAAATACAAATAAATACTGTCATAATAAGTTATAGCTACATAATAAATACTACAAATAGGGTAATAATCAGCATTAGCTATGAAAAAAATAGAAATAAATACTGTATAAATAAATATTAGCTATGTGATAAATACTAACAAATACTGTAATAATCAATATTAGCTATGAAATAAATACAAATAAATACTGTAATAATCATATTAGCTATGTAATGAATTGCACAAATTGAATTATTTTTAAGAGATATTAGAGTAGTGTTGAAGATTAAAAAATATACACCACTGTAACGCAAATAGGACTACATTCAAAAAGAAATTTTGACTAAACAAATGGGATTTATGATGCTTTAACATAAATTTTAGTTACTAATAGCAGGGCAAATCTTTTCTTCTTTCCATAAAAAAATATATAAAACAATAGTGAAAACTGAAAGTCTTAAGTAATTTTTAATAGGCATCTAAAATTTTAATAAATAGGGATTATGACCGTATATCCGAAGCCGCATATAAAAAGTCAACCGCCCACATGCAATCCGTGGGCCGAGAGTTCCGTATGGCTGATGGAACGTAATTTCTTGTTTTTATGATACAAGGGAATCAAACTGACGCAAACTGCAAATGAAAAAAAAAATAAACCAGGGTACATTGAACAAAAATAAATAGATTTGTATTAAATTTAATAATTAGGCATTATTGGAAAAATATTGTCGGAGTTCCCTCTTAATCCGCACAACTTTGAAGAAATTCCGTGCTATTTATATGCTGCCACCACCGATATGATTACGTGATATCGGTCACGCACTGAGAGGATTGTTTAAATGAAAACCAACGCTTTCAATTAACTAAATTAACAGTTTATTTACACACTATCTACATAATAATAAAAACTCTATTTACACTTAAAACTCGGACGTAGGTGATCCGGTTCAACATTAAATTAAATAGAATAAAGCTGGTTGTGTACTGTTAAAACTACGTTATCTCACTCTCACTCTATACACGTTAAATAAGCTTTACCGGAGATCAATCCCAATCTCCCAACACATGGGCTCTAAGCCTAAGCTCTCCGAGCCTCTCTCAACCTTACGCTCTCTCTCAGAGCTATCCAAGGAACTACCCTTGCACTTGACACTCCAGCCTTCAACTCAACCATACGCTCTTATCTAAGAGCTATACGCAGGAACTACTGTCCACCCTGCGCTCTCGGATCCAACTGACTGTCTCAGCAAAAGAGCCTGCCCCTAGCAACCTTCTGCCTTTTCTCAACGTAATCCCCTCGGGGTTTTCTACCATGCTCGCATTCCAAGATCTTTTCTTCGTTCATGGAATACCTTTGTCTCCCCATCTTCCACAGACATCTCAAAAGGTTGTCAAACCCCTCTCCAACTATCCTTTTTCCCCTTCATTCCATCTATACATTTTCACCGGCTTAGATCCAGTTTTAGACAATGAAAGAATGTTATTTTGAAATTCCAGTACACAGACCATACAATATATAATATATTAAGACGAAAATAATATAGAACCCCAGTTCTAATAGCAGATGTTTCTCAGAACCTGACACCCCCCACCTTAGCGGAAAATGTGCCATTTAGGGGCTAATTTTCCCCAAACATATAGTAATATCACAGAAGAGTTCAATAGTCTCTTTGCAGGTTTCTTCATTATTATTATTACATATATATATCAAGGTGTCTGAACATTATCTACTCACATCTCTAATGAACCGTGTACTAATATTATTATTACGGAAAAACTACACATGCTAATACACTATTATAAACACAAAATTCAAATACAGTTACACATACATAAAAAAACCAATTTGAAACGTGATGACATCCCTTTCAGGTTTGTCCACTATTTAGTCATTGATGCCGATGGGCTAGCAACTGGCTGTTCTTAACAGCTCTTCCTATGTAGCCTAGAAATTGCATCAGCATTCAAATGTTGCGCTCCTGGACGATGAGAAATACTCAAGTTCAAGCGTTGCAAGGCAAGAGCCCATCTAGTGAGTTTGGGGGACCTTGGGGTTGTTTCAGTGAGAAGTTGTAATGGATTATGATCCGTTATGATCTCAATTTGAGATCCATATGTAGATTTTTCAAACTTCAGCAACCCGAAGAGAACACTCCAAGCCTCTTTTTCTATACTCGGCCAAGCACACTGAGCCCCTGATAATTTCTGACTGGCAAAAGCTATCGGTTTAAACTGACCCTTTTCATCTTTTTGAGTAAGACAACGTCCTACTGCCAGGTCTGAAGCATCGGCGTGAAGCTGATATTCCTGGCCTACGGTAGGTGTAGCCAAACGCGTCACGTTACATAACTCATCTTTAAGGGTATTAAATGCTTCTTCTGTCCTTTCATCCCATGCTACAATATTTTTAACCTTCCCTTTAGTTAATTCCCTTAAAGGTATAGCAATTTCTGCATAATTTGGAATATAAGATCTGTAAAATCCCATTAATCCCAAAACAGATCTAAATTCCTTCTTAGTTTTCGGTCTCTTTAAGTCCCTTATTGCTCCGCTTTTCTCCTCATCAGGTGCATGCGTTCCACCCCCAATTACATGACCTAAAAACTCCAAACTCTCCAAATTTACATTTGTCCAGCCTAATCGTAAAATTTCTATTTTTGAGTTCTTCTATGCCCTTTATGTTCCCTAACATGTTCAAAATGCTCTTCCCAAGTGTCGGAGAAAATGATGACATCATCAATATATGCTTGTGCATACCTCCGATGACTTTGAAGAACCTCATTCATATCTTTTTGGAACGTAGCAGCCGCCCCTGATAAACCAAAAGGCATAGTACGCCACTGATAAGTCCCATTATGAGTTGTAAAAGCTGTCAAATGTTTACATTCCTCAGCCATTTTAGTCTGCCAATAACCCCTCAATAAATCAATCGAAGATAAATATTTAGCTACCCCCCGCAGTATACATAACTTCCTGCGAATCTTTCATAGGAAATGTTGGGACCTGCGTTACTGAATTTAAAGCTCTAAAATCAATGCAAAGCCTAACAGTTGCGTCTTTTTTCGCCACGCAAACAATTGGATGACTAATTTCTGCATTTGATACTTCGATTAGATTTAATTCTAATAACTCCTGAATCTGTCTATCTACTTCCTCTTTATAAGCAACAGGTACACTATATAACTTTGGATTTTTCTTTGCCACATCCGGTTTCAAATCAATACGGTGCTCCCCTACTTCCGCTGGTCGCACAGGACCCATAAACACCTCTTTATTCTCCTTCAAAATGGACTTTATATCCTTGACTTGACTATTCGATAACCCTTTTATTTCGAACCTATGTCCCGTTCTACCTCTTGCTCCCGGTTTAAAATAGGAATTTCCTCAACTTCTCCAAATTCCTCATCACCTTCAAAAACAATAGTTTTATTATGTGTTATCTCAAATTTTAAATAACCTAAATTGTCTTGTTTTAAATACTTTTACCTTTTATTAAATATTTAACTTTAAAGGATATGACAGAAATTTCCCTCCTCTGTAGTCCTGCTAGTATGCTAAATCATTAATTTCCCTAATTATTAACAGCTAATTAAAAATTTATAACTCATCTCTCTTATCTTATTTATTTAGCCAGGGCATTGGAGGGTAATTTCGTATTAAATTCCTTATCTCTTAGCATTAACCTTTAATTAACAAAATCTATTATTATCTCCATTCCTTATTATAAAAATTATTCATTATTAATTAACCTACAATTATATAAAAATAGTGCTATGCTGCAATTTAACTTTAATCTTAAATATTTACTTTTAATATACTGTTCTCTTGGGCTCGCCCTGACATTTTGTTATACTGTTTATTAGTCATTCTGTTTGTTTTGTCATTTTAATAATTTTCATTAAACAGGGTCTTCCAACCTGCTGGGACTTCTGGGCTCGTTCGCGGGTACTGGGGTTTCAGCGAGAAGGGGGATATGTGTTTTCCCCTCGTGGACTAATCAGCTCCTATGCCGAAAGGTTGGCTGTCCACGAGTGGGTGATTAGTGATTAGTACTTCCTGATGAATTATATTAGTTTGTCCGAATTGCTGAATAGCTAAAGGTAATTTAACCAACGGTGATTTAACTGCTTCACCAAATAATCCTTGTAAATAAATACTACCCGCTCCTTTTAATTTCTCTTCCGGTACCAAATCTTTATGACTAACACTAATTTCACATCCAGAAACAACCAATCCTTTCGCTTTTTGCCCATTTACACTAACTTCAATTTTCTCGAGTTTATTTAATTTCTCACCAATAACATTAGTTCTTTGTTCGGCCTTTGCCGATATCTTCGCCACAATAGCTCCCTTAGGTAACTCTTTATTTCCTTTCACGACAATCTTATTTACACCCGCTTTCTGTTCACGCCCTTTACTAGCATTATTATTTCCCTCATTACCCACTTTATTACAAAAACGTTGGTAATGACCCCTTAAACCACATTTGAAGCATCTAGGGCTATATCTCTTAAACTCAGTTTTTCTATCCGAAAAAGAATTAATCTCATTATTCCCGTTTATCCTCCAATTACCACTAAATTTACTATCCTCCCTCGGTTTCACTTTTTCACTGTTTACATACCTATCTTTACCCTTAAAACTTTTATACGTAGCGGGATAAGACTTATGTTTAGCGTCAAAATAATTGTCACATTCTTTAGCAATTTTAGAAGCTTCCAACCATTTACTCTGCTGAGTTAACCCAATATATGATGCGGTTTCTTCATCTAACGTGTTTAATAACTTATCCGTAATTATTAACTGGTTGACCTTTTCAGATGAGTCAGCACCCCTAATCTTACAATAATTTTCCCATGTTGCTATTAAACGCGATACAAACAATACATGAGTTTCATTCTGGTTTCTCCTAGCCTTCTTAAAATTTTCCAAACACGCCTTCGGTGTCGGCTCATGTTCCCTTAGAACTAACTCCTTTAATTCCTCATAACTCTTAATTTGTTCCCTAGTGGTATAAATTAACAAATTATCTGCCTTATCTCCTAACATATTTAGTAGAATTTCGGCCTGCTGGTTTTCCGGTACATTTTTAGTTTTGAATGCCCTTTCTAAACTGTTGAAAAATAAATTCCATCCCTCAGTCCCTTCTGGTACTTTGATAGACAGAGTTTTAACACTTTTGATCAATTTTTCTAGGTTACTTTCATTATTAGATTCCCTAGACCCATTTGAGTTATTTGTCGAACCTTGTACCCTTAACCTCTCCATTTATAACTCATGTTCCATCCTTAATTTTTCAGACCTCTCTTTTATTTCTAACTTTTCGCGCTCTAATTTTTCTTGTTTTTCTAACGTTTCGCGCTCTAATTTTTCCTGTTTTTCTTCGCGCTCTAATTTTTCCTGTTTTTCTAACTTTTCGCGCTCTAATCAATCCGCAACAATAGTGTTAGATAATTCCATAACAGCCTCCTCGTGATATTCATCGCTGTCCATTATCTTTTTCTTAAGCTGAAATCTGGTATCATCTTCCGTGAATTCAACCCCTAATTCTTCGACTATCATCTGAAGATCCACCCTTTTTAGTTTCAATAAGAAAGCCATACATTCACCGATTACTATTACCACTCTACAATAATATTTAAACCTACCAAATAAATATTTCCTAAATTTCTACCTTAGTAAAGTTACTTCCACTTATTATACTAATTAATACATTTCTTAATATATTTCTAATTTAACCTACTGTATAATCTGATTTTCCTCAACCATTGATATCACACAATTTACTTCCAATAAAACAAAAGGTAAAACAATAATTTCGATTTGATTACTATGCACTACAGATTCCAATTTATACATTAGATAATAACATACAATTTACATAATAATACTGATACGTTGCAAATTGAATAAAAGTATTGATGCCAATAGAAACATCCACATAAAGAAAAATTGTATAACATACACCTATAAATTTCTACAATTATCCTCAATAAAATATTCCCAAATTCAATACTGGTTCTCACACTTAAAGCTAATACAATCAAAACCTTCACTTTTTTTTTCCACTGTGAGCCTTTTTTTTTTTTTTTTTTTTTTTGAAATTTACTTCTACCCAATTAAAATTCTAAGCAAATGTTCATTACTCGTTTGTTATCAACTCTTCAAGCTTAATACAGAATTGCTTCATTTAAATATTACTTTAACAATAATTTAGATTTAAGTAAATTCAACTATTTCTTCCAACTCTTACTAACACAATGCATTAATTTTGTTTACTACCATTATTTGTAAAAAAAAAATAGAAAATCAATATTAGTACAAGTTATTATGACCTTTTCTTAAAACAATAGTAAATATGGCTCTTAATATCTCCTACCTATCTGAACACAATTACTTTATTGCACATAAATTATCTTAAATTACTATTAATTATAGAACAACAAATACATTTGGTTCGAGAATGTCAGCAGACAGAAATGATCAAAAGACCTTACCTTATACTTTATCTGTTGGGTACTCCGCTGCTCACACGTAGTTTCACGATGAATTCAATATTTCGCACTTTGATGATGCTTTCATGATATTCAACACTCAGGCTGTAATGAACCGTAACGATGATAGGGCACAAACACTATTTCGGTTCGCCGTAACGACGATAGGGCACAACACTTTAGTTCGGTTCGCTGTAACGATGATAGGGCACAACACTTTAGTTCGGTTCGCTGTAACGATGATAAGACACAATACTTTAGTTCGGTTCGCTGTAACGATGATATGGCACACACACTCTGTATTTCTGCTCGGCGCTTGGTTTTTATCTCTCTAAAATTCCGCTCGACGATCCGGCATTTCCACGCAAGAATTCCACTGGGTGCTCCGGCACTAACACACTGCGACACGGCTCGCTGGTCACTAGTCTGAGGCGATTCTATCCCGTCGCTGCCATCAATTTGTCGGAGTTTCCTCTTAGTCCGCACAACTTTGAAGAAATTCCGTGCTATTTATATGCTGCCACCACCGATATGATTACGTGATATCGGTTACGTGATATCAATTAACTAAATTAACAGTTTATTTACACACTATATACACAATACAAAACACTATTTACACTTAAAACTCGGACGTAGGTGTTCCGGTTCAACATTAAATTAAATACAATAAAGCTGGCTGTGTACTGTTAAAATTACGTTATCTCACTCTCACACTATACACGTTAAATAAGCTTTACCGGAGATCAATCCCAATCTCCCAACACATGGGCTCTAAGCTTAAGCTCTCCGAGCCTCTCTCAACCTTACGCTCTCTCTCATAGCTATCAAAGGAACTACCCTTGCACTTGACACTCCAGCCTTCAACTCGACCCTACTCTCTTATCTAAGAGCTATACGCAGGAACTACTGTCCACCCTGCGCTCTCGGATCCAACTGACTGTCTCAGCAGAAGAGCCTGTCCCTAGCAACCTTCTGCCTTTTCTCAACGTAATCCCCTCGGGGTTTTCTACCTGGCTCGCATTCGAAGCTCTTTTCTTCGTTTGTGGAATGCCTTTGTCTCCCCATATCCCACAGACATCTCAAAAGGTTGGGCAAATCCCTCTCCAACTATATTTTTTCCCTTCATTCCATGTATACATTTTCACCGGCTTAGATACAGTTTTAGACAATGAAAGAATGTTATTTTGAAATTCCAGTACATAGACCATACAATATATAATATATTAAGACGAAAATAATATAGAACCCCAGTTCTAATAGCAGATGTTTCTCAGAACCTGACAAGTATCTTAAACTTTAATTAGCTTTTATAGTCACTGATTGGAATTTATCACATTTAGACTGTAATATGGCGCCTGGTTAACCCTTTCAGGGGCAAAGTACTTCTGTTTCTAAAATGTTGAAATGGCTGATTCACATCAGAATTTAGAAAAAAAAATTATTTGAAGATAAGTAAAAACTTTTCTTCAGCGTATACTATAAAGAATTAAAAAAAATGTGGCAATGTGGTCAATGTGGTTGTCAATGTGGCAGTTGGGAATTAACATTAAGTGGGATATATTATATGCCACCGCCCTTCAAGGGGTTAAATAAATTTGTAGCTATGTGGATTGACTACTTCACTTGTGATTTTAATAGTGTAAATCTCTATTGAGACGGTTCTCAAGAAAAAAAAAAAATCCCCACTCAACAACCCGGAACTTTCTGACACATTTACATAATACATTTTACATTTACATCGCATGCATAACTATTGAAGTAATTTTTTTATCGAACAGTTTTTTTTTTACATTTTACGATAAAAGAAGTACATCTTGTGTTATAAATGATTGTTGTCTCAGGATGCCAGTTTTTTCCTTTCCTACGCTGCCGTGTTCGGAAATTCGTCCACTTTGACAGCATTTTCTGAGAAATATTCTGTCTTTACGTAAAAACGGAGAAACAGTTCCATTATATAGTTGCTGAATAAGAGCACCTGCCAATTTGATATAGTAGGAGAGCTGTTGAACATTTTTGAGTAGGTATTTGAGGCACCCTGAAAATTTGTGCAACACTTCTTTTGTAATGCCTGAATACAAAATCGAATGTCTGGCTGAAGGATCGTGGCCCAAAAACTGTGCCAGACACGTGTCAAGTGCCATTTGGCACTTGACACGTGTCTGGCACAGTTTTTGTGCCGACTAAAGTGTCTGTCATTTTCAAAATATTTTTTTCTAAGCATAAATATTATTCTGCCTCAATCTCAGCGTGCCTCAAATACCTTTTTTGGGTAGTCAAAAAATGGCACTTGACACGTGTCTGGCACAGTTTTTGGGCCGACTAAAGTGTCTGTCGTTTTCAAAATATTTTTTTCTAAGTATAAATATTATTCTGTCTCAATCTCAGCGTGCCTCAAATACCTTTTTTTTTGGTAGTCAAAAAATGGCACTTTGTCTGGCACAGTTTTTGGGCCACGATCCTTCAGCCAGACATTCGATTTTGTATTCAGCCATTACAAAAGAAGTGTTGCACAAATTTTCAGGGTGCCTCAAATACCTTCCCTAAAATGTTTAACAGCTCTTGGACTAATACGTTTGCGAACAAAAATAATTTAAAAATGTGTCAGAAAGTAGTCAGTTTGGATTTAATAACAAAATTATTAAGCAGTTAACGTGCAGTGAAACCTAAAATAAACCAATACGGTAATTCTATTTGAGCTTTACTCGCAGGTTACCCTTTGAAGTGCGGCGGTATAGTATTTATACCACTTAATACTAATTAAAACTGTCTAATGGCATCCCAAATTTTTTAATAACATTTTGATTTTGAAATAAAAAAGAACTTATTTTTTTCATATAATTTTTTTCGTAATTTCTGGTGACGTTCAATAAATTCAGTATTTTAGCAACAGAATTACATTTCCACCAAAAGGGTGCTTAAACTGCTGGTCAACTTAATGGAGAATTACATCATAAGGAAATTTATAGAAAAATAGAAATCCTTTTCCTCTCACAGATAGAAAAATCCCATGTTAGTCTATGTGGAAATTTAAGAATACAATTAATCTCCTCACGCCCTTGGCCACATACGTGGACATTTAGATTTTTATAATTATAATTACTGTCAATAATAATAATAAAAAAAAATTCACAATAACTTATTTACTACAGAATCCCACAACAATGAAGTACCGTAATTTCCGGCGTATAATCCGCGGATCAAACAATTACGTTTGGACCCAGAAATCTCATTTCATAAAATGTAACTTATTAAATGGCAGTAAATATTTAACTTCAATTATTAAATAAAATTTCTGTATCGAAACATTATTGTTTGATCCGCGGATTATAGGCCGGAAATTACGGTAAAATTTTATGGTTTGGCTGCATACCGATGTAAAGTTAGATATAAAAAAGCGTGAAGTAATTTTTCGGCAGTCAGTGTTGTTGGATTATCTCAACAAATCGTTAATATTTGATAAAAATAATATCAGAAATACTTAATATATTAAGTTTTAATAATTTGTAGAAATGTAAGAAAGAAATTTACTGTTAGTTTTTTTATTTTATAAGAAATTAACACCGTATACACATAGGTTTACAGTTCGAGGTGGTGTTTTTACTTAAATACAGTCGTAAGTATAATTAAACATTTTGTGTAAGTATTGGACTGCTAGGGCAAGAATTAAATTAAGCCTAGGAGTCACAACTACCGTAATTTCCGGCGTATAATCCGCGGATCAAACAATCATGTTTCGACCCAGAAATTTTTTAAAGATAAAATGTAACTTTTTAAATCGCAGTAAATATTTGTCTTCAACTATAAAAATTTCTGGGTCCAAACATGCTTGTTTCATCTGCTGATTATACGCCGGAAATTGCGGTACTTAACTCCTTCAAGGGCGGTGGTTCATTTTTGGACCACCTAATTTTAATTCCTAAGTGCCATATTGGCACCAGAGTACTGGAAGGAAAAATTTCCCTTTATTAAATATATATATAAACTCGGTTTATGGCGTCAGATGCCGCCATCCAAAGAATCTACAAGAGTCTTTTTCCATTTCTTCCGGTCAAGGGTCCATTCATCTTCCAGACCTTCCCCATTGCCTTTGAAATATCATCCATCCAGTTCTTTCGTGGTCTTCTTATCTTATTATTAAATACGTGAACAAAAGTTTTTACTTATTTTGAGATTAATTTGCTTGTAAATTCTGGTGTCATTCACACATTTCAGCATTTTGCGAATAGAAGTAAGTACCTTGCCCCTGAAAGGGTTAAAGCAGCGTTTTGAGGATCCGTGTACACGTATCATCGGTACCATATCAAACTATCTAATGTGAAAACAGTGAGCTACTTTTTTAAAATTCCGATTTCTTGATTGGCACCACTATTCTGAAATGGTAAAAGTCCCGTTCTTTTCGCCTTTATTAATATGTTATTAAATAAGGTTAAATAAGACGAGTTTTAATATTCCAAAAAAGTGGTACCGATCAAGAGATCTGAATTTTAAAAAAGTAGTCCACTGTTTTCATATTGGATAGTTTGACATGGTACCGACGATATAATATATGCAGAAATAAGTCAAAGTATGCTTGAAAAGTAACTTTATTAACCCCTTCAAGGGCGGTGGTTCATTTTTGAACCACTTAATTTTAATTCCTAAATGCCACATTGGGACCAGAATATTGAAATGAAATTTGCTCTTGTATAAAGTGCTTGAACAAAAGCTTTTCTTTAATTTGAAATGTTTTAGTTTGTAGATTCTGATGTCAATCACTCATTTTGGCATTTTAAGAATAGAAATACCTTGCCCCTGAAGGGGTTAATGCCCAGTGGCCACAAATGTGCACGTTTTTATTTTCTTTTGTGAATTTTTACTGTCCCCCCCCCCCTTTTTTTGAATTCTTATTAATATAAAATGAATAAATCGTAAAAAAGGGCATTTTTTTCTCACCACAAAAAAATCGTCCCTGAAATGTTTAACACTAAATAGGCCGCAAAAAGTGTTAGCAAATGTGGCGATATTTTTATTCAATAATTTCGAGTTAACGCAAAAAAAGTTGTAATACTAGTTTTTCTTTATTTTATCCGCGAAACATTTATCATTATAATAACGAAAATTAATTATTCAAACTTTCTGGGGAGAATTTAGAATTTCACAACGATAGTTTTATAAATGACGCATAAATGCGTCAGAGGGCTGTATAGTGTAAAACTATACGTCAGCAAATTCAGTAGCAACCTTGAATACACAAAGGGGAGCTATTTGTGCGTGCCCTGAAACGTGAGTTTTGTTGACAAAAATATTATGGTAACTAAGGAAATAATCAAAATTTTCCAGCTGATCTACCGAACAGTGAAGTATTTGATTATGTCAGAAGAGTCGAAATGATCAACCTCTGATCATTTATGTCAGAAAACAAAAAGCTAATCTGATAATATTGTTGAAGGAAAGATAAAATATACTTTATTCATTTAAAAATAAATCCATAAAAAATCGCGTAAAAGGATAAATAACTAATCGAAGATTAAAGAAAGACTAACAGAAACACGATAATGGAATTGAGTACGGTTACCAGTTTGGCATCTTTTTTTATTCAGAAGTTCTTAATTCGGTCCCAAAATTCCGAATTTTAATTTTTGCTTTATACAATGACAGACAATTCGTGATTAAAAAAAGTAAATGTCTTCTTTCAGAATTTCCGGTATGAACTCAGAATTTCTGACAAACTGTTAACACTATAATTGTGTGGGCTAGTTCCATGGGTTTTTGTAGTGTAAGGCACATAGCTGATAATTTCTATGCTTGTTGGCCACCGTTATTTTCGAAAAGTTTTCTTGGCTTTATTTAATTAATGAGATATCTCTGATAAAATAGGCTCATTTTTCTGTTCTAAAACACTGGTAGCCAAAAATCTTAGCCTGTGATTCACACTAGAAGTACTCATGGAAATAGACTGTGAAAAAATATAAGAAAGTTTTAAAGGAGATAGTGAATAAAATATATTTTACTGTCATGAGTAGAGCTGTGACTTTTTAGTCCAGGGTTGCCACTTTGGCTTCCTTTTTTATTCAGAAATTTCGAATCCATACCAAAGATTCTGAGTACATAGCTGCCAACTTTTACGCTTTTCTGTTACCACTAAAATTTAAGAGAAATATTTACATTATTTATTTGGCAGATTCAGTCGATTCAATAAGACAACATTTACTTTTAAATTTTAATGGTGAGAAAAAAGCGTAAAAGTTGGCAGCTACGTGAATAGTAATTTTTGCTTCTTTAAAAAGAGAAATCTCGTGGTTACATAAAGTAAAAATTCTTCTTTCGTAATTTCCCATTTGTTTCCGGTAAATTTCTGAATATGTAAAAGAGGCCAAAGTGGCAACCCTTTGGACCTTTCGTTTATTACCAACTAACACATCGTGCATTTATAGAATGTACCAGTTTGTGAAGGTCACCAATATTTGGAATAAGAAATTTTCGCTTTATTTTAACACTTTCAGGGGCAAAATACTTCTTCTGCTAAAATGTTGAAAGAAAAGCAACACCAGAATTTTCTAAAGAATTTATTTAAAAATAATTAATAGCTTCCTTCACGCATATTATGACAGCAAAATTTTATTAAAATATTCTGGGTGCCATTTGCCAGTTTGGATTAAAAGTTAAGTTCGCGTCATGCAAACACCGTCCTTGAAAGAGTTAATTGCAGGATTTGTTATAATTTTTAGCAATTAAATAAACCAAATAATTCGATTTCGAAATAATAGCACAGAAATTTAAGAGCCATACGAGCATGTTATACCATATATGCAAATTTTTATGATTTTTTTTGTTACTGCTAAAATTTCATAGAAATTATTGGTTTATTTAATTGCAGACTTCACAATTAGAATATTTGAAAGTAAAATTTACTATTAAATTTTTATGGTAAGGAAAAAACGTAAAAGTTGGCAGGTATGGATATATCAAATATGTGTTTATACAGCTCAGTGACAAAGAATATTTCACCATTTTTGAAAAGATTAAACAGATAATATGCGTTCGCGTATTTAATTTAGCTTGTAAGAAATGCGAGGGAGACCACAGGTAATTCCCTTAGCTACCTGCATTTTCGAACAATAATCTGTGTGAAATCTACGAAGATTGATGTTTGTAAATAGTGGTATCCAAAAAGTGACCGGTGGGATCATTGCAATATATTTCTAAATTATATATATACTGTAGGCTCTGGTATTTTCTCTCCATATCAAATAGACAAGTTTTGAAAAGTGTTTCCAGTTTACAATTCTTTTTTGTTCAGAAATTCCAAATTCATCCCAGAAACTTTCATTAGTCTTTTTTGCTACATTTTGTGACCAACAGCTCGTGATTAATTAACGCAAAAATCCTTCTTTCGGAATTACCAGTTTAAATTAGGAATTTCTGAATAAAAAAGAAGCCAAACTGGCAAATCTGGTTTTGAACCAGAAATTTTACCTAGTAAATTAATTCGAGAAAACATCACGTAGAAATAGGCTGAATTTTTATAAAATAAAGTTTCTTGTTCTAAACATGTTCAACGGATCCGCGGATTATACGCCGAATATTACGGTAGTTAACACCATGAAGAACACTGTTTAATATTTTAACCGCTAAAAGTTAATCCCTAAATGCCAAATTGTTGCCAGAATTATGAAATGAAAATTTTCCTTTTATTACGAACGTGAAGAATAGCTTTTACATGTTTTCAAATTTATTTGTTTGTAAATTTCGGAGTCATTCAATCGTTTCAGTATTTCACGAATAGCCCCTCGAAGGGTTAAACATATTTAACACGTTAACCGCGACGATGGTTCCTGGCGACCGGCATTGATCTTTCCGTTTAGGCGACACCGGTCCCTAGGGGCCGGTATAAAATTGTTAAAATAATATATTATATAATATTAAAAACATTTTTCACCTTATTAATGTATTTTATTAAAACATTTCAAACATAAAAAGGGTTTTCCTTCACAAGAATTAAAAATTTTATTCACAAATTTTGTACAAATATATATACACAATTTCTGTGTATGCTGTCGCTTAAACGGAAGTTAAAGTAAAATTAGAGTCGCGTTTAACGTGTTAAAAATCATACACACACATACAAGAAAAGATTGGATTTAGACCCAAGTAGCTCATCAGAGTAGTATATACAATTGTTTTTAAATATGTCACTTACCTCATTCACGACGGGATTGAAAATTCTCGTTTTCATTCAAAAAACATCATTGACTAAGGGCGTGGATTCTGCCTCACAGAAAATGCATTTATATCATCTTGTCCATACTTTTTTTAGATTGTAAGACATTTATATTAAATTTGTACATTGAAAGATATTTACCGATGCATAAACTTGAGAAACCTATCTAGAACACCAATTTACAAAAGACTTTCGGAACCGGGAGGAGCTTCTATTGTTTTAAAATTCAGATTTGATAAAAATTGCCCGTCGGCATCGTGTTAACATACAAAATTCTTTTAGAAACACCATTATTTGGATTTTATTAACACAGCTGCCACCTTCCAAGTAACGCTCCGTAATATATGGATTAATCCTTTATCTACTGACGTTACTTTAAAGTACCATTAAAATAAATTATTATAAAATTCATTTATACATCGATTAGTTGTAATACAGTTTAGAATGAGTTATAGATACATTACTTTATCTTGTTCCAAAAGCATTATTGGTTACGCAAAACGAAAATATTTTTAGAAGGATCATTTCTTTTGCCTTTGCATCTTTTCAATTTTCTTGGCATTGTGGAGGGGGGGGGGGGATTTTTCATTTCGGAAATATTTCTGTATTTCTATTGTAAGAACATTATATTTGTACATTCCCTAATTCTACAAAATACTAAGAAATATATTTAAAATAAAAGATTTGAATGGGGTTATAAATATTGCACGAAATCCCTATAAATTCAAATTTAATTAATCCTTCTAAATCTTTCAATTCTTCTAAAATTTATTAATGTAAATCTTCAAATGTAGTTTAAAGAATACACGAAAAATGCTTTAGAAGATAAAATTTACATGAATTAATAATTCAGTATATAAAGGGTTAATTACACCCAGGTTAACCGCGTGTCGAAGCAGAAAATTTATTTGACGAATTTTCATATATATTTTAATTTAGGATTCTAAGTCGACTTTATTTAATTGCATTTCTTAAAAAAAAAAAAACATGTTTGAAACGTATTACAGCTGGTTCAAATTAACCCACATATTACGGAATATTAGCAGGAGCTTGGCATCTATGTTCTAGCATGTTATCCAAGATCTCGAATCCTTTTAGAATTTAGTTATTTACATTCAATAATGGAGTTACGGATAAAGAGGAGAAGACATATAGTATAGAGTCTACCAGTTGCGACTGAAGTAACTGAGAAGGTTGTCTCAAGATGGCGCTGATTCTTTACATCGGAACAACAGTTTCTGATGACCGCCGAAGCAAACTTTCACCAGTTAAATTTGAATAGAAAATTTCATCTTCTTTTAGCGCATCCAAAAAAAAAATATCACAAATATGGTAACATTTTTTATTCTTTTTTGCTGGTGGAAGTTGAGCCGGATATTATAATCTGTTTCATTGAAACTTAAAGGAGGTTGTTTAGGTTGTCACAATTTGGCGAAAACGTAGGGCTGTACTACTGCCGAAGTAAACTTCAACCAGTAAAAATAAATATCTGTTTTTGGCCGTAATTATGACTGAAATTCTACATTGAAAAGGTGTCTAAATAATGAGAAATCTTTTACTCAAATTTACTGGTGGAAGGTTGCCGAGACGGTAATGAACCACTGCAAAACCGGTTACAGTTGAAGCTTCATCATTTTGAGGATATGTCAATTCCTCTTTATTTAATGTTCCATGCATTCAATTTATTATATCAGTGCTGCCAAGTCTCCGGCTTTTTGGATACCAGTATTTTAATACAGAAAATGTTGTTTTATTTAATTGGAACAAATCTGCGATTTAAAAGAACAGTATTTTCTCTAAGATAATAGTGGTGTGCAAAAAAGCCGGAGACTTTTCAACTCTGGAATACACATTAAATAAAGTAGAAATACAGAAATTAGAATCTATTACTTCTAGAATATAATGAGAAGAAAATATATAATATATTGTTTTCAATATGAGATATCATATTTTATCGACCCAAAGCACCTATTAAATGACTTTTCCTACAATAGGCAGTCTCGTCCGTGTGTTGTATTAGACAACAAAAAGCGTGTTTGCTCTCATTGTAGTTTATACAATAGATGTATTATACTTATGAATAAATCGATAAAAACAATTTCCTTCTCTAAATGCACGCAGAAGCATAAATAAAAGCTTTTTGTTTCTCCTTTGAAAAATTCAATATCTACCACTCATAACTCGGATAAAAGCTCTGTTGGGTATTTTGTGCTTATTACCGATTGAAAAAAATATTTTATACCATTTTAAAATATTATGTGTTTATGTTGAAAAAACAAATTTTGAAATTCACTGTTTGAAATAAATGTATGATTTCGACAAAACAGTTCTCAACAGCTAGTTAAAGCATCTACATGCATGCTAAGCTATCTGAAAAAGATTGCGAAGATTTTTCCATAGAACAAACCTTTATTTTTTTACCAGAAATAAGTAAATAGAAAAATAACTGAAACATAAAAAGTGAATAAACAAACAGTCCTTCCGGACAGTACCGGGAAGAAAAGGTAGTTTTCATATTTCTTGTTTTGAAAAATCCAGCTTATATTACTCAAACACACGAAGCTAAAATGAGTGAAACCCGATTATAGAAGAGTCAATCCCAGTTCTTGTCAATACTGAATTTGAATGAGAACTTCGCTAAATTAGTCAGCTATATTCAGTGCTGTAGTTGGAAAAAAATATTTGTGGGAACTCTCCTTTTCATAGAGTAGATGTTGATGCTACCAGATTTTTGCTAAGTCAAAAGCCAATTTCAAACATTTAGATAAAAGACTGTTTAATTAACAGTTATAATTATTATATTCTAGTTTTTATAGTACTGTATTTGTATACTATTTATCTAAAAGCAATATTTATTCAGTCTCATTGTAACATTTTCCATTATGAATCAAAATCTAATTGAAATAGCAGAAATAAATCCATATATTACTTACAGACACATCTATCTTAGAAGTTTCCATATAGAACGATAATGAGAAGGGTGTTCTGTGCTCTTTGATTTACGACAAGCTGTCTGGTCTGCTAATCATCTTCCTAATAGCAATCAAGATTTCACTTATGGTTCGGCTTGTGAATATAAGTGAACTGGATCTTTTTATAAGGAGTGAATTTCTCGCATTGATCATGATGTTATTGATACAACCTAATGCTCTTTCGCATTCAGAAGTTGAAATGGGTATAGTTTTCACAGTCTGAAGAAGAGGATTTAGCTCTCAGGCTCATTTCCATGCTAGGTTCATTTCGCTTGAAAAAAAAAAAAAGAAAAAAAGTTTGTGCTCAGACGCGATATATATATTTTTAACAGTGACAAACCAAATATTTCTGGGAACGGCGTTCCCACCCAACTACAGCACTGGCTATATTAGTTCTAAGTTGGGTTCCCTTAGAAATATTTATGTTTGTTACGAATTGAAATTTTCCAACTGAGCGAAAAAAATGTCCAAGCCGGGGTTCGAACCCAGAACTTTCACTTAAATTTCCAATGTAATAGAAAAATAAGATGAAGGAAAATAAAGAATAAAACAAAACGACACGTATGTGTTTAATTATCAGTTGGCAAGAAAATCACGTGTTGCATAAAATGTATTATTTAATATAACAGGCTAGTTAACAGGCTAGCTTGCAGATGTAATGCATTGTATTGTAACCCATAATAGACGAAGAAACAAGAGAAAAACCCATTGATTTAGAGGGAAAAAACGAATTGTACCCACATCTGTTCATACTATGTAGATGTATCATCAACAGAGAAGAATGCATAACATCCAGGATATTATTACTGTCACAGTTAAGATAGAATAGGAACAGTTAAATTATTTTTATCGATTTTAAAAAAATCAACTCTACCACTCTACTTTTTTACCAATAAAAACTAAATAAAATGCATTAATATATATATACAGGGTAGTCATAAGAAAACTTCCCCGATATATGTACCCCTAGCGACCTAACCGCTCAACCTATCGAAAGGAAGTTTCAGATTTGGTTATTTAAAGGCATGCGCTCGAGATTGTGAGGATTTTAAACAATAGAGCTCTCACGATTACGGTTACAGTGAAAAAATTCGAAATTTTCGAATGGCAACACCCTTTTTTTCTGCGCAAATTCGTCAGCGCATTGAAAAACCGTAAATGTCATTAGAACGATACACGTATGACTAAAATTGTCGGTGTAATATCGTGGCACTCAATCCTAATTAGTTCTTATGTAATGTAATATTCAGCACTCTAAAACAAATGATTACATTTTTATTTTCACTATGTGTACACAACCACAACTCAAAAACACATTTTAATCAAATCTTACAACATTACTCAGTTTACAAGGGGGAAAAATAATCCGCTGCTGAAAAACATGTCTTGTAGCCACTCCTTTGTTTCTCGCAATGGTCTTTTTTGCAACTGTTTTACGCCGGGAATTTTCATAGTACGTTTATCATTCCAACGCCATTTATGGTTTTTCAATGCGCTGATGAATTTGCGCATGAAAAAAAGGGTGTTGCCATTCGAAAATTTCGAATTTTTTTCACTGTAACCGTAACCGTGAGATCTCTATTGTTCTAAATGATCACGATCTCGAACGCATACCAATAAGTATATCTAAAATTTCTTTTCGATTGGTTGAACGGTTAGGCCGCTAGGGGTTCATATATCGGGGAAGTTCTTTTTTATGACCAACCTTTATATATATAGAAAATGAGAGAGACAAAGTGAGAGAAAGACAGAGAGTATGTCTGCTAAATCAGAATTAAATACAAATCAATAATACATTTTAAATTCTTATAACAATTGATAAATGTACATCTGGATGCATATTTTGGAAATTATAGTTTTCGAAAGCCGATTCAAAACTCGTTTGGAATTTCCAATTTTTCAAAACATTTTGAACTTTAAATGGAGTGAATAGGATGCTTTACATCTGATTTTACGTTAACCCCCTCAAGGGCGGTGGTTCATTTTTGGACCACCTAATTTTAATCCCTAAATGGGAAATTCACACCAGAACTTTGGTTTGAAAATTTTCATTTTATTGAGTACGCGAAGAAAAACTTTTACTTATTTTCAAATAAATTTGTTTGTAAATTCCGGTGTCATTCATTCATTTCAGTATTTTACTATTACAAGTGTCTTGCCCCTGAAAGGGTTAAGAACATTTCAAAATGCAGAGGTTCATTTTTACTGCTTGCAACTGAATATAAAAGTAATAAAGTGAGAGAAAAAAAATGAAGAAATGAAATTCTCAAAAGGTTCAAAATCATTGAAGAAATAAAGTAGAAGGGAACATATTTCCATAAAATCATTTATTTTCAAAACGCCTTGCACTTCTTTCAAAATCTCCAGGGGTTGAATTTTTTTTATTTATTTTATAAATAACGTGCTTGTGAATTTATTCATAAAAATTGCATCGTATAGAATTTTATATCTGCTTAAGTTTTATTAGTCTGGATATAGTGTAATAAAATTTTTATATCGCACTCAGAGAAATATAATATCAGTAACCCGTTTTCCATTTATCTGCTTTTCCAGAGAGGGCATAAATCTTGAAGTTGCTTCGTTTGTTTTGATGGTTTTTAGGAATTGGTGATAATGCTGAAGTTCGTTCTGAGTTTTTCTACGTACTTTTATTCTTCAGAGGATTTACGAATAAATTAGCTTAGAACTTTCCAAAACTGTCTGAAATTCACCGTGTAAGTTGTCATAAAAGTTTTATTAACCTTTTTATATCATATGCGAATTGTATACGTGTGGCCTAGTTTCAATAGCTCATGAAAAGACATATGAAAATAAATCTTTATGTCGAGTAATAAATGTATTTTACTTTATAGGTTAATTAGTGTTAACCCGTATCTTGTACGGGTATAGTATTGATTAATGAAGTTAACTAATATTTTAAAGTTATTTTCATTATCAGACGTATCCAAACTTTTTGCTTAGAAACAGGTAGCAAACTTTATTTCTGAATAAGAATTTTTGCTTATTAGATCTCGAAAATTCTGCCATTAAGGGGTAACACAACTTTGATGGCTTAAAATGTAAGGCTTTTTTGAGGGAATTTGCTTTAACCCTTTAACGGCCAGTGTCCACAATAAAGGACACCTAATTTTAATAGTACTGGCACCCAGAATATATAATTAAAGTTTTCCTTTTATAAGGTACAGTAAAATAAACAAGTTTGTATTTTCAAATAAATTCTTTTGTAAAATCCGGTGTCAGTCCATCATTTTATCATTTTACAAACAGAATTAATCCGCGCTGCAAAGGGTTAACCAAAAGAAGGGAGGTGGTACATTTTTATACCATATAATTTTAATTCCTAAGTGCCACAATGGCACCAGTATTTTGTAATAACATTTTTCTTATAATGCACGTGAACAGAGGCTTTTACTTATTTTCATATAAATTTGTTCGTAAATTCTGGTATCATTCAATTATTTCTAAATTTTAGTAACAGAAGTGCTTTATTCCCGAAGTGTTAAAGAAATGCGTCGTGTTTATAAAGTTCTATTTACACTACCTTATTACACACACATCGAAGTAGAAAATGTATTGTTTTATTGATATATTAAAAAATAGTGGTTTGAAAGCTGATGGGCGGGAGCGTATCGAAAAAAAAGAGGGTTAACACTAAAACCGCGGGGAATTTTACTCAAGTAAAAAAAAAAAAAATACATATATGCAAACAACACGGTTTTGAATTTAATAGATTTTTTTTTTTTTATTATTCGCATATGCCTAATTCACACCAGAAAATTGCAATAGCAATATTTGCTTTAATTAAAAAACAGACATTCCGTATTTGAATAAAGCGAAATTAACCATTGAAACTTTCTGGTGTAAAGTCAGATTCTCTGAAGTACGTAATTTCTAGAACGTATTCTATTATGGGAATTAAAGGATTAAAGGTTAAGTTTTATAAAATACATAATTATATAAAATAAGGTATTTGGAGACATACTTATTAAAGTATTTACTAATTTTCATTATTTTAGCGTAAAACAGCCACACGACAGTAGTTTTTACTTGTATTGCAGATGTGCAACAGAAGAAAAGATTGACGTATTATATGAAAAATATATCTCTGATTTTTTTCATTATTTTTCCCGTGTTATAAACCTTTCAGAGTATCATATCTATTTTTTTCGAAACAAAATAAAAAATCGCACATTTAAGGATTAAAATAATGAAGCTTCAACTGTAACCTCTTTCGCACAGGTTGATTATAGCTGGTGGAAACTTCCACCAGTAAATTCACATAGAATTTTTCTTCTTATTTAAACTCCTTAATAATGCAAAATTTCAGCCATAAATAATGACAGAAACAGATATTCATTTTCACTGGTAGAAATTTACTCTGGCGGTTGTCAGGCCCTGCGCTTCCGCCATAATGTGACAACTCATTGGAGCTAACTGACTGTTTTACCAGGCAAACTGACACCAGTAAAAGCAAATAGAAATTTTTACCATATTTGCGAGAAAATATTTCCATGTACAAGATGTTTAAATAAGACGAAATTTCCTATTAAATTTTACTGGTGGGAAGTTTGCCCCGGCGGTAATCAGAAACTGTAGATCCGATTTAAAAAAAGCAACCGCCATCTTGTGACAACCTCCTCAGTTACTTCACTCGCAACGGGTGGACAGTACACTGTATGTCTCGTCCCCTTTATCCATAACTCCATTGTCAGAAAGCGAACATGGTAACTCAGCGTAGATTTAACCCAGAACAATGTCACACTCACAAAAAATAGTTTTTTATTCCAATAGCTTATGCAGAGTGGCGTAGCCATGGGGGAGTCTAGATGCTGTGGATACTAGTAATTTCGTAAAGTTATTTTCACATTGTTTAATTGCTAAAAGTTCTGCGATTAGATAAGGTGAAGAATATTACTCTAAAATAGCGGTATCCGAATCCTCTGTATCCTCCTCCTGGCCACGAAATTGCTTGTAAAATTCCTAGTCTTATAAAAATATATCTGTTTTTAGTGCAATGATATCAATTCAAAGTAAAGCGTAAATTTTAAACCAAAAATTGTCTCACATTTGAACAGCTTTTAGACCTTTTAACCCGTTCGGGACATTAGGTGCATATATGCCCCTTCAAAAGATGCATACAGAATTTCTTTCCCGTACCAGTAATAAAAAAAGAAATATTTGACTTTTTTTAGACCATTTTAGACCATCAACCTGAGAGTTTCTCGAGCAACGTAAAAGAAGCAAAATTTGCGCGACCCGAGATTTCATCGGGGATGCAATTTTTTCCGTCTAATTAACCCTCCTTGATCATTCCCACCAGTTACTTTTTATTGTAAATTTTGCCTTGTCTAATCGTAGAATTTTTCCCGATTAAATCAGACGAAAATTTTTGTTTTGAAAAACCGGTGACAAAAGAATAAAAATTCTTAAAAGACGCTCGTCGCGAAGGAATTAAATGCGCAATTTTTTAAAGTATTTTGATAAAACAATTACGCAGCGAGAGGGTTAAGAAGCAAACTGTTTCTGTTCCTAAAACGTTCAAGTGATTGAATGATACTGGAATTTAAGAAAAAAATAATTGAAAATATATAGATGCTTTTATTCTGTTTCTTTATAAAAAAAATTCTGCTCATATTCAAAAATTCTAGAATAAATTTAGTAGTTGAGATTTAAATTAGGTGTGTGCCGTGTCCTAAGAAGGCGGTAGCGATGGTCGAGGGAGTTAACTTCGAAGGCTTAGCAATTTATATTCTCTTAGAATATGATAACATAAAATTTATTTTATACAATAAAAGATATTCTGGAGTAATGATAAGTCGCTATGTACACAACAATGTAAATTTTGTTGAACCAAAGTTTATGTATCAGAAATAGTGTCTATGAGAAGGTGGCAGCTAGTCTATTAAGTCCATAGGCATTGCATTACTTGAACGGAAAACGCTTGTCTAGTCTCAGAGATTAAGATCTCCTTTTCCGCGACGGCACCCTGGTGCCCTGTCGCCGCTGATTCGGGTATCATTCCCCGGTACTAGGGATCGTAAAGTGCGGCCCTTTCGGCCTTCAAACTCTTTCACTCCAAAAGTCGCTTTTCCAACTCCAGCCAAAATCTAATCTCTCCTCTGCATCCTCCTCTCGTATATATATCTCAATTATCTCCCTCTAAAAACAATAGTGAGATTCTCAGCCACTAACTGTCCGTTCTTTTCAAGAACCTCCCAGGGACCTTTGCCGCTATCTCCTGAGTGGACACCTTGAGCACCTCCTCTTTTTTGCACACGCACTCTCTAAACATCTGCTCATGTGAGAAGGTCTGAGAGATATTTTCTCACGCTAAAGTTCACAAGAGTTCCGCCTGTTTTTTTGCATTAGCAAACTGTCACCGATTGTCAAATGTCCAAGATTGATGGTGACTGAGTTACTTCATCTTGCCGTGCGTCTTAGTGGACTTTAACATCTTTTTACTCTGTTTTAGAAATGCATTAGTTCTTTCTATATGGCGAATCTGATATAGTTCAGATCTTTACAATCACCCCCCCTCCTCCTTTTAAAAGAATATTTTGGCCGCAGGACGAAATATTCTGGAAGGTAGAAAGGTGACTTAATATTTATATGAATGGCTCACATGCAAAAAAAAAGAAAAAAAAAAGAAAAACTTTATTTGCCTGCCTGCCCCTCCACAAAAAAGTATTCATTATACACTCTGTATAATATTTTACACTTTATTCTATTTCAAACACTTCACACTGTATTATATTGTCAAACATTAAAAGGAATGATAACATACTATATACAATTTTCTTTTCTTTTTTTCCCCCAAGATTACTCTGTCCTACTCAAAAAATCTATTTGGACAATGTCCTTCCCTGGCCTTTGTACTCTGGCATATTGGTCAGGTTGCAAAGTATGTGCCCTTTTGAGCGGTTTACGAGTCATTTTGTTTTTGCTATTCCTAGATGAAAGCGCACTGCTATCCGTTTCTATTAAACTCTTTTTATCAGTGCAGCTCTTTAATTTTTTTATGGCAACTATTCTCGTAGTCCCATCTTTTCCCGTATTCTTTCGTTTATTTGTCGAATGCCTCTCTGAATTTTGCCGATCCTCTTGCCTTTCACTGATTTCTATTTGATGAATTTCCTTGTTTTTATCTAACCCTTTCCTGTTTTCTGTTTCCCTTTTAGATTTTGACAATGTATTTATCTTCGTTATTTTAACTACCGTTGGCTTTCTAGGATTTTTGTTTATTTTTACCCTGATTTTGGCTTCTAAATCTATGTTCGTGCTTTTATGTCCCGTTTTCGTGTTGCCAATTCCTTTCCATTTTCGCCTTTTCGATCTATTCGTGGAATTATGAGTGTTCAACTTCTCTCCTTGACCAGGAATTTTTCAGACCTTTAATCCTTTATTTCGTTTCATTTGCGTATTAATTTTTCTAGCACGATTCGCTTTGTTTTCGTCTGTTTTGTATTCTTGGGGATCTGTATAAGTTCGTCCACCCTTGCTATTTTTCTTTCCTTTTCTTAATGTCCTCCCAACAATCAGTTTCATTTTGTCGGCCGTTTGTTCCTAAATCTAGTATTTGTTTCCCGGGTTTAAAATCCTTTTCTACTGTTTTGCATAAATTCTGTAATTCGCACTTTTTATTTTTAACTGAGTTTTCACTCTCCCTTCTGACTTTTTTACTGACGTCATGCGACTTAACCTGCTGTTCCCTCATTTTAATCCCTTCTATCTGAGATGAATCTCTGAACAGCTTTTCTTGTCCAGTACTTTGCCTATTTTGTATGATTTTTACAGGTATTTTTGACTTCTTGTCTTCGCGAGTTATGTGTGTGTCTGAGTTTCTTATAATCCTTACGTTTTTGACCTCACCTGACAGCTGTTTCTCTTGTGGTTTCTCTTGGTTTTCTGACCCATAGACTTTTCTTTTATTTCGTTTTCGAACGCTGTCTTTTGTTCTCCCCTCTTTCTCGAAGTTTGACAAATTCGTCGCTATTCTGTTTTTCGGATTACCGTTATAATCCTTTTTCGTAACGCCCGTTTGTTTTTCCAAATCCCTATCGCCCCGAAAGTTTTCTGACCTGGAAATCGATTCCTCACGAGACTTGACTATGTTTTGTGCACTTTTACAATCCGTCTTACTTTTTTCCTTAAGCTATAAGTTTAATTTTCAAACGGTATTTTGTCATTCTCATTCGACTCCTGTGCGACCGGTGGTAAAGAAATTGGTTCCTCCCTTCACTCACGTCCAACTCATCGTCTGCCGTGGCGTTTTCCGGGCTAATCTCTCGTGATTGACTCACCCCTTGAATGCACGGCTGAAAGTTTCGATTGCTATTGGTTTCGTTTTCTTTGGTTAGCTGTTTAGTTTTCTTACGCTCATACGAATTGATTAATTCTTGTGTTCTGTTTCCAAGGATATAATAATCCAAATCTGACTCGTTGTCTGTGATAAGTGCTTTAGTTGTTATCACCGTTTTATCCGCTAATTCTAACATTATTTCCGCAACCGGAAGCTGTTGAAGTTCTCTGTCCAGAGGTCGTTTTAACCACTTAATTTCTCCGTTTAATTGCCTTTTATTAATGAATCTTCTTGAACTTAAATCATCCATGGTTCCCGTATCGCGTAACATTGTAATTTCTACTCCATTTATCTTTCCCTTACTTAAATATGGTTCGAAACCTTTATCTAATTTCGTACTACACCTAACATGATGTACCGTGCTTATTTCTTTTTACGATCTTTTTAAATCTGGACAGTCTCGTATCCTATGTTTTGGACTTCCGCATTGAAAGCAAGTGCTTTGTTTTGTTTTTTCGAAAGCTTTTTGCCTTTCCCTATCGTCATTTTTCTCCCGCCAATTAGATTTATTATCAGCATTTTTCCTCGGGTCCCTTTCCTCGTAACCCGTGCGATCGAACCATTTTTCGCTGTCGTTTTCCGCATATCTAGGTTTCTCGAATCTTTTTTCCCCGGGGGGGTCTGGCATACCTTTTCCAGGACGTCGCGCCCTTTATTGCTTCACACCCGTCCAAATCTTTTGCGAGTTTGTCTGGTTTTTTATACTCTGCCCACGAATCGATAAAATGATTTTTAGTTTCGATCGGCACTCTTCGTTTAATTTGTTCCGTAATAAGCAGGTCTTTTAGCTCCTCTAAGGTTTTGATGCCCAACCCATCAAGCCACCCATCTAGAAAACTATTTAATTCGAAGATTAGGTCTTTCCATGGGGTGTTTGTATTTTTTTGATGCCTCATTAATTTTAAACGTTAGGCTTCTGCTGTTAACCTATATCGTTCTAAGAGAACTTTTTTCACGTGAGCAAAATTGTCCACGCTGTCAGACGGTTCTCGTAAAATTAATTCCGCAATTTGTAAGGGCAATAAAGCTAAAAGATGAGTTACTAGATCATCTGACTCGATCCCCGATCTTTCTGCCTGTCTCTCAAATAAATTTAAAAATAAAGTTATGTCTGATTTGTCTAGATCGAACGAATGCATAATAGATTTTATGTTTAATTTTGGGCCTCTATCAGAACGATTACTCGCACTTGAACTGCTTCTCTCTGTGCCTTGCGTTAATCTTAATTCTTCTAGTTTGAATTCTCTTTCTTTCTGTCTGTCTGCGCTGTCTAATTTAGCTCTTTCTAATTCTAATTGTTCCTTTTCGCGGTCTTTTTCTGCCTTTTCGCGGTCTTTTTCCCTAGCTAAATTTTGCTTCTCTATCTTGTACAATATACTTGGCTTGCGTTAGCGCAAAGTCCTCTTCGTAGTTATCTGATTGCTCAATTTTTTGGATGATTATTTGTATTGTACCCCCATCCTCAAGTGCTACACCCAATTCTGCTGCTACATTCTGTAGATCAATCTTTCTGCAATGTTTTAATGCGGTCACCCTTGTCATAATGAAGACTTATTTTAAACACAATTTCAATAATTTACACCAATAATTTCCTCGGAGAATTTAAAACCTGTCAATTAACACTATAAAATATGTTTACATAAACAAATTTTAAATACAAATACAGGATATAAAGTATAAATTTACAATATCTGTGAAATTTTTTGGATACCTTCCCCTTTTGTTAAAAATAACCAATGTGCAAGATAATTTTTTCTGTTTAAAGTCCCTATACACACAGGATAAAACACAATATATAGTAAAATCTTATAGAAATTGCACACATATATTTCGAATAAACTTTTCAAATTTTTCAAATCTGAGCACTTCTTTGCAAACCATGACCAGTGTAATCAGTGTTCCGACCATAAATTTCTAGAAAATATCTTTATTCAGTAGTTTAACTAACATAAATTAATTTTCCTCACAATTTACATGTAATATTACACTACTTGCATCTCTAATTTAAAAAAAACTGTTCCCTTGAGCCTTTTATTTTCGGCTCGCTACTGCAATCTCCCCTGAAAATTTTCTCCGCTTCCTTTCTTAGAAAAAAAATTTCCTTTGTATTCGTTTCGAATACAAACCAGATTTTAATCTGCTCCCTAGCTTGAGCTATCTTAAATGCCTAGGAATTTGCCTCTGTTATACTTGGCTTGATGCCCTTATCTTAATGTTTACTTTACAAATTACAAAAACATTACTATCTCACAATTTTAGATCCCGAATTTAAAACATTTAAATTCTACTAAAACAAAATTTGAGAGCCATTCAAAAAATAATGAGCCTACCTGCTCTGTTGTGTTGAGGTCCCGTCACAGTTGCTTTGGCCAGTGTGCTGCTGTTGAAGTATCAGTCACTCTCTTTGCGTCAGGGTCAGGCCTTTCCGAGGGAATCTGTCCGTTGTCGGCTCTCTCCGTTTGGCTTTAGGTGGATCTCCTGGATGTCCCTTTGCTCTCTCCTGGGTCGCTGGACGTTTGACTCCTTCGCAGTGTTGCGGCTATGACGTTGTCCTGCTGCTCGATGCTCAGCTCTCTTTTGTTTTTAATCACAGACTGCTAACAATCTCATCTGTACTATTTTTTGCACATTAAAGTTCATTTCGTTGGCTGCCACCAGTTGTGCCGTGTCCTAAGAAGGCAGTAGCGATGGTTGAGTGAGTTAACTTCGAAGGCTTAGCAATTTATATTCTCTTAGAATATGATAACATGAAATTTATTTTATACAATAAAAGATATTCTGGAGTAATGATAAGTCGCTATGTACACAACAATGTAAATTTTGTTGAACCAAAGTTTATGTATCAGAAATAGTGTCTATGAGGAGTTGGCAGCAGTCTATTAAGTCCACAGGCATTGCATTACTTGAACGGAAAACGCTTGTCTAGTCTCAGAGATTAAGATCTCCTTTTCCGCGACGGCACCCTGGTGCCCTGTCGCCGCTGATTCGGGTATCATTCCCCGGTACTAGGGATCGTAAAGTGTGGCCCTTTCGGCCTTCAAACTCTTTCACTCCAAAAGTCGCTTTTCCAACTCCAGCCAAAATCTAATCTCTCCTCTGCATCCTCCTCTCGTATATATATCTCAATTATCTCCCTCTAAAAACAATAGTGAGTTTCTCAGCCACTAACTGTCCGTCCTTTTCAAGAACCTCCCAGGGACCTTTTCCGCTATCTCCTGAGTGGACACCTTGAGCACCTCCTCTTTTTTGCACACACACTCTCTAAACATCTGTTCATGTGAGAAGGTCTGAGAGATATTTTCTCACGCTAAAGTTCACAAGAGTTCCGCCTGTTTTTTTGCATTAGCAAACTGTCACCGATTGTCAAATGTCCAAGATTGATGGTGACTGAGTATTTTACTTCATCTTGCCGTGCGTCTTAGTGGACTTTAACATATTTTTACTCTGTTTTAGAAATGCATTAGTTCTCTCTATATGGCGAATCTGATATAGTTCAGATCTTTACAATCACCCCCCCTCCTTTTAAAAGAATATTTTGGCCGCAGGACGAAATATTCTGGAAGGTAAAAAGGTGACTTAATATTTATATGAATGGCTCACATGCAAAAAAAAAGAAAAAAAAAGAAAAACTTTATTTGCCTGCCTGCCCCTCCACAAAAAAGTATTCATTATACACTCTGTATAATATTTTACACTTTATTCTATTTCAAACACTTCACACTGTATTATATTGTCAAACATTAAAAGGAATGATAACATACTATATACAATTTTGTTTTCTTTTTTTTCCCAAGATTACTCTGCCCTACTCAAAAAATCTATTTGGACAATGTCCTTCCCTGGCCTTTGTACTCTGGCATATTGGTCAGGTTGCAAAGTATGTGCCCTTTTGAGCGGTTTACGACTCATTTTGTTTTTGCTATTCCTAGATGAAAGCGCACTGCTATCCATTTCTATTAAACTCTTTTTATCAGTGCAGCTCTTTAATTTTTTTATGGCAACTATTCTCGTAGTCCCATCTTTTCCCGTATTCTTTCGTTTATTTGTCGAATGCCTCTCTGAATTTTGCCGATCCTCTTGCCTTTCACTGATTTCTATTTGATGAATTTCCTTGTTTTTATTGTTTTTGTTGATGAATTTCCTTGTTTCTCCTCTGCATCCTCCTCTCGTATATATATCTCAATTATCTCCCTCTAAAAACAATAGTGAGTTTCTCAGCCACTAACTGTCCGTTCTTTTCAAGAACCTCCCAGGGACCTTTTCCGCTATCTCCTGAGTGGGCACCTTGAGCACCTCCTCTTTTTTGCACACGCACTCTCTAAACATCTGTTCATGTGGCTCACGCTAAAGTTCACAAGAGTTCCGCCTGTTTTTTTGCATTAGCAAATTGTCACCGATTGTCAAATGTCCAAGATTGATGTTGACTGAGTATTTTACTTCATCTTGCCGTGCGTCTTAGTGGACTTTAACATATTTTTACTCTGTTTTAAAAATGCATTAGTTCTTTCTATATGGCGAATCTGATATAGTTCAGATCTTTACAGGTGGTATAAATAATATACCACCGACTTCAAAGGCTCAACGTTACACAGACAAGCGATATATCAATATTCCATAAAATATCTTACGTATTTCACTAGCAAAATCTGTGACGATTAGTTTTCAAACAAATCAAGTTGATTGATGTAAAATTGACCGAGCTAGAGTGTCAAGAGCTATCACAAAACACGACCTCCACGGACATTTTCTCCCGACCTCCATGGATATTTTCCCTTCGAATGAGGACTTTTTATTTTTGCCGTGTGGCAACAGAAACTTTTTGTTTTTAGAACGAAAGAAGAATGATTTTGAGATGTGGGTTTTTTTCCCCATCAAACCGAATTTGATATTAATTCATCTTATGTACATATGTAAATATATTTTGTATAAGTTAGCCATATAAATAATCTAAAATGAAAAGAGATCGTTTTCTTCATTTCCGACGATTTCGTGTGAATTATTCAAATTGCCGAATCTATCCTGCAATGAATAAGTTCTGATTCTAAAGAAGGCGGCCTTCCTTGGATCGGTAAGCATTTTTTACTTACCTTTGTAGATTTGTATCACATGTTTTATTGTGTATCTGATATTTTCTGGCGCCCGTAACAGCGACTGCCTAAAGTATTTGAATCAGAATAATAAGAATTTCGTTGAATTAGAATCTTTATTGAAGTGCTTTGTTTATGTACGATAATTGCAACCATTTTTGTTTTTGATAAATTTTATTAGTTATAATATTGATTTAAGAGAATGGATGCAGTTAATAAAACAAAACGCACTACTGTGAGGTCTCAAACTACAAAATTAATTAATAGAATAGAAGCGGAAATTTCAGAAAATAATGACGATGAAGATACATTAGAACAGTTTTTCTCTGAGGTAGATTTGAAAGAAAAAGAGCTTAATTTTCTAGATACTGAAATTCAAAAATCTAGTAAATTAGATGAATTAGAAGCTGAACTTTTGAAATGTGATGAGTATAATTCGAATTTGGTAATTTGGAAAACGAAAGTAAAAAGGGCTAAATTGAAATTAGAAACTAAATCTAATTCGAATGTTTCTACTACAACAATAAACAAATCCGACGAAAGCGTTGTAATTCGGGGGTTGGAATCGCATAAATTTATCCAAGCTAGTAATTGAAAAATTTGACGGCGATCCTTCGGATTGGCAAAGATGTTGGGACCAATTCGAATCTACAATTCATAAAAATGCAGAATTGTCTGAAGTAGAAAAATTCAATTATTTAAAGTCATATCTGACTTCAAATGATGCTAACTCTATAAAAGGTTATAGTTTAACTAATAGTAACTATTTATCTGCAATAGAAACTCTAAAAGAACGCTTAGGTAAGAAACAATTGGTAATTACCTCACACCTTCATAAACTTTTATCACTTAATTCAGTAAAGAAATCCAGTGACGTTTATGCACTCCGCAAATTGCTGGACACTTGCCAGACCGAAATCAGAAATCTGAAATCTCTCGGATTAGAGATTGAAAATTATTTAGCGTTACTCTCTCCCATTCTAATTAAATTATTACCTTCTGACATAGTGTTACAAATAACAAAAAAATGTGGTAACGATGAAGAATTAAAAGTTACGGAAATAATTGATTATTTGAAAATGGAAGTTATTTCCCGAGAAAGAACTGCTTTTTTAATCTCTAATCAAGATTCTTCGAACGCAGATATTACGTCTGGGAGGCCAGCGCACGACAAGCAGTCGTCGAAAATGATTCCTTCAGCATCTGGCTTAATAAATGAAACGGTATCATTTTCTAAACAAAGTAAATTCCCGGAATGTAAAGAAAAACATTTTTTGATCGAATGTGAGTTATTTAAAAATAAATCATTACAGGATAAAAAGGAAACTTTAAAGCAGTACGGTTACTGTTCTGTTTGTCTCAAAAATACAGGGCACGTAGCAAAATATTGTAAAAAATTTGTTAAATGCAGCAATTGTTTAAAACGGCATTATAAAATTTTATGTCTCGAAAAAGAAAATGCCAGATCACAAGAAAATAATGAAAGCACGACATTATCAAATAAAACTTGTAATCGCGCAGTATTAATGCAGACTTTAACTGTCCGTTTAGAATCAAAGGATCAAAATAAACACTTGTTAGTACGCTGTTTGATAGACACAGGTAGTCAACGTTCGTATCTGAGTAAAGATATTATTAATCAAATGGGATACGAAGTAATAGGAGAAGAAAAAATGATTCACGGTCTTTTTGGTGGTATTCAAGAAACACACTTTCATAAGCGATATAAAATATATTTAAGTTATATTTAAGTAAAATATATTTAAGATACTTTTAAATGTAATTTTGATATCTATGATCAAGACAAAATATGTACTGAGGTTCCAAAAATAAAAAATGGGACTTGGATAAAGGAAGCTAAAAAATATGGGACAAAATTCTCAGATTTTGATGCATATACAGGGAAGCAAAAAATTACAAATGAACAAGAGATAAGTTTACTTATCGGAGCAGATATTTATGGAAAGTTATTAACGGGAAAAATTAAATCCTTGGATAGTAATTTAACTGCTATACAGACCAAATTGGGGTGGACATTGATGGGTAAAACTAATGAAAAAGATACAAACGATTCCACAAAAGTTGTTTTATCCTTACATGTAAATGAAGCAAAACTCACAGATTTATGGCGATTAGACACTTTAGGAATTCTTGATCCAGGTGACAAAGGGTCTAGTTTAGAACTCGAACAAGCCGTAAAAGAAAATTTCAATAAAAATATTCATATAAACAATGAAGGACGTTATCAGGTTAGTCTTCCATGGATTGTTGGTCACCTCCCTCTCCCCAGTGCTCGGAAAATTGCAGAACGTAGATTAAAAAACTGCGTAGATTCATTAAAGAAATCCGACAATTTAGCTGCCTATGAAGCGTTATTTAATGAGTGGCTTCAAGAGGGCATTATTGAGGAAGTCGAATCAATTCCAGGAACGGAAGCTGAATTTTTTCTGCCACACAGAGCAGTAATAAAAAAAATTCCACTACCCGAATACGCACTGTTTTTGATGGGTCCGCTAGGGAAAAAGGCTCACTCTCTATTAACGATTTTTTGTTGAAAGGCCCCAATTTAGTAGAACTTACCCCTTCATTGATAAATCGGTTCCGATTGAAGAAAATTGGTGTAATATCAGACATAAGAAAAGCATTTTTACAGATTAGCCTAAATGAAAATGACAGAGCATTTTAAAGATTTTTATAGTGGAAGGAGGGAAATTCTGAAGAAACGAAATTTTCCAACATCGAAGAGTTGTTTTCGGGCTTACATGCAGTCCCTATTTATTGGGAGCAACTTTGCAACACCACTTAAAAAAGTAACCTCCCTCTATGCAGGAAACAGCTTCTAAACTTTCCGAATCCTTTTATATTGACAATTGTGTCACTAGTGTTGACAATGAAGAAAAACTCAGTAATTTTATGTCAGAGTCAAAATACATTCTCAGCCAAGCTAAATTTGACCTCAGAGGTTGGGAACACAGTTACTCTAACTCCTCAATGAAACCAGATTTTTCCTTAGAAAACAAAATTGTCCCAGTTTTAGGCCTACGATGGCTATTACCCTCAGATGGTCTTTCCATAGATGCAAGGGAAATTAATAAAGATGATGAACCCATCACTAAAAGGAAAATATTGTCGGAAGTTCATAAAATTTTTGACCCCATCGGTTATACCTGTCCAGTAACTCTTTTCCCCAAAATACTGCTACAAGATTTGTGGAAAAAGAAAATAACTTGGGACTCTGAATTACCAACCTCGATTGCCCAAAAATTTCAGAAATGGAAAAATCAATTGAGCTCACTTAAAGATATTGCTATACCTAGATGTTTAATAAGCGACCCAGATAACATCGGTGATTTAAGTTTGCATGTATTCTGCGACGCGAGCAAGGTAGCTTATGCTACATGCATATATTTACGAAATGAAAACGTAAAATCAACATCATGTCAACTGATCCAAGCACGATGCAGAATAATGTGTTACCATCCCCAGACTTGAGCTCCTCGCATGTACGATTGGTGCACGATTATCTAAAGGGGTTAAATCCGACTTAAAATTAGAAAATCTTCCAACATTTTTCTGGACAGATTCTAGTAATGCGCTGTACTGGATAAAAAGAAGTGAAAACTGGGCTCCATTCGTATACAATCGCGTTAAAGAAATTCGATCTCTTAGTAATGCAGAAAATTGGCACTATGTGCCCGGAACTCTTAATCCAGCCGATCTACCTTCCCAGGGATGTTTCGCGGAATCCCTTAAACAATCCCTCTGGTGGGAGGGACCTGATTGGTTGAATAAAACCTCAAGAATGTTGGCTAAAAAGTAGTTTGAATCCAGATTTTGAAATAATTAACTCTGAAAAAAGAAAGACAGTTGTCAGTGCAGTAAATATCTCTCAAACTCCAATTGAGTTATATGAAAATACATCTTCATATTTGAAAATGATAAAAGTTACTGCCTGGATGTATAGATTTTTTGGAAATATCAGAAAGACACCGAATGAGCGAAACTTAGAGAAAATTTTAACATCTGAGGAAATAAATCACGCAGAACACGTCGTATTGAAATATGCTCAGAGATATTTATTAAGTGAATCTAAACCATGTTATACCTCTTTACAGACTTCAAGGTCTAATTCGAGTAAAAACACGAATCTCTATGCGAAAAGATTTCCATTCTTTCCGGTATCCGATAGTTCTGCCTTTCGATCATAACATTACCTATTCGCTCATAAGAAGAAAACATATTGAACATTTTCATGCAGGAATACAAATTGCAATGTCAGTTTTGCGCGAACAATTTTGGGTATTAAGATGCAGGCGTACAGTTCGAAAAATTGTAAAAAGTTGCATGACATGCAGACGATTCGCTGCCTCACCCGCTGGGACACCTACTGCCCCTCTCCCTGAAGAACGAGTCAAAGATGCTTCAATTTTTGAAAGTGTTGGTCTAGATTTATGCGGACCGTTATTTTTAAGAAATGGCTCGAAAGTTTGGATAGTTCTTTTTACGTGCGCCATATTTCGCGCAATTCATCTTGAATTGGTATCTTCACTTTCAACGGAAAATCTTCTATTAGCTATGAGAAGATTTATCTCAAGAAGAGGGAGACCCTCTATTATTATTTCTGATAACGGAAGAAATCTAGTGAAAGTATCATCAGAATTGAAGTCTATAAATTTTGAAAGCTTGCAAAATTTTGCTATTGAACGAAAAATTCAATGGAAATTTAATCCACCTTCAGCTCCCTGGTGGGGAGGTTTTTTTGAGCGCATGATAGGAATGTTGAAAGGTATTTTACGAAGAGTGCTTGGAAAGGCCAGTCTAAATTATGAAGAATTATACACCGTGTTATGTGACGCGAAAAGTGTAATCAATTCTAGACCACTGACATATGTCGCAGATGATGATGATCTTGACCCTCTTACCCCCGCGATGTTCTTGCAAGATATCAAAGATTCGAGAGTTCCTGAATTTGACATAATTGATTCAACAAAAATGAAAAGAAGATTTGCTTATCAGCAAAAAATCCGAGAAGATCTTAGAAAACGCTTTCGAATAGAATACCTGCGGCAACTTAGAGAAAATGCGGGAAGAAATAGGGAAACGGAGTTAAAAAAAGACGATATTGTCTAAATTGGGGATAATAATTCAAAACGTATTAATTGGCCTTTGGGAAAAATTGAAGAATTATATCCCGGCAAAGACGGAAAATTCCGGGTAGCCAAAGTTAAAACCAAAACGGGTTCTTTTTTGTGACCCCTTAAAAGACTATATCCTCTTGAAATCAATAATGAACTAATGCCTCCTTTTTTAGTACATAGGATTCCTGTTCCCATAGACGACGACTCTGTTCCTGCTCCTGAGCTCGAGTCATCAGATCCTGTCTCTATAGCTGAACCTTTGGATAGCGTTCCTGCTCCTGTGCCAGTGTCTTCAGATTCCACTTCTGTAGCTGATCCTCTGGATCTCACCTCTGTTCCTGCTCCTGTGCACCAGTCTTCCATTCCTGAGGATGACAATCGACGATCTCGAGCTGGTAGAAAACTGAAACAGCCGCAACGACTAGATTTATGAAGTTTTGAGCTTCACTATCCTGAACCTCAAAGGTGGGAGGATATCACAAAACATGACCTCCACGGACATTTTCTCCCGACCTCCATGGACATTTTCCCTTCGAATGAGGACTTTTTATTTTTGCCGTTTGGCAACAGAAACTTTTTGTTTTTAGAACGAAAGAAAAATGATTTTGAGATGTGGGTTTTTTCCCCATCAAACCGAATTCTATATTAATTCATCTTATGTACATATGTAAATATATTTTGTATAAGTTAGCCATATAAATAATCTAAAATGAAAAGAGATCGTTTTCTTCATTTCCGATGGTTTCGTGTGAATTATTCAAATTGCCGAATCTATCCTGGAATGAATAAGTTCTGATTCTAAAGAAGGCGGCCTACCTGGATCGGTAAGCATTTTTTACTTACCTTTATAGATTTGTATCACATGTTTTATTGTGTATCTGATAACAGCTTTTGAAAATGTTGTTTTGAAAAAGAAACGGTGTTAAACTTTTCGTTACTGTTTACTTGCTGTGGCACACTTTATTCTATAACTTGAAAACAGAGTTTATTTGACTTTTCACATTAAATATAGACTTCTAACTAATAAAATATAATTTTCATGTGTATGAAGAGTACCTTAACGGATTACCGACAGTATGTTTTTGTGAAATCCATAAGGTACCCTTAAATGCATAACCCTTAAATATTATTAGCATAAAATTATGTTTTAACCCTTAAATGCATATTTTTTTTCGAAAAAAATATGTATGATTCTCTGAAAGGTTTATAACATAGGAAAAATAATGCAATAAATCAGGAATACATTCAATATACAGTGTGTAAACGTATAACCTGACCGACCTTTATTTTCGCAAGCTTTGGTCCTAGATGCATACTTCCAATTACAAAAATGGTTTAAATAAGGTAAAGAATTATTTTTAAAGCGATTTGAGTCAAGAAAAACATTTATTAAAAAATACGAAATTTAAATTTTTATACGGTCCCCCGGTCCTATAAGTGATATTTAGTAAAAAATTACTGTGGCACTAACAAGTAAGACAGAAAAAGTCCCATTCAACTAACATTAAAATTGACCGAGTTATGGAACTTTGAAATGCATGACTTATACCACTTTTTTGCATATCAAAACAGATGATTTCGACCATGCTTTCAGGGGTCGTATACGAAGCACTTAAACTTATTTCAAGGTATCTGCGGTTTCAAAGAAATCGTACAACTATTACGATTGAGTTAACTTTATTAGTTAATTTTCAGATTAGATAAAATAATTGTATTTTAAAATATGTTGTATTTTGTAAGAATTTGAGGCAATGATTTCTTTTAACAAAACTTATGTTATTTTCATAAGGTTTTATTTAACTTGCAAGGATCGTCTTTCCAGTTTAATATTTGTACTCGAACTTTAACTGACCTTCGAAGAAGGACTGATTCCTTCGGAATTCGGAATTCGGTTACGGACTGACGTCCGACCGAAGTTAAAATTTTACATACTGACTTAAATCCGATTACAATGTAATATTATTATGATTATCGACGCTTACCATGTTATACATTTAGAGGATAACACAAAAAAATTCGGACAGATTACCGCCAACAAGTTTAAGAAATGGTTTTAGATTAGATAACATAAACTTCCGATGGTTGTATTTTTTAACTTTTATAATTACGTTTTATGTATTTTTTAAAGCTAAATAAAAAAATTACCTTCACTTTTAACATCATGTCAGGATTTTTCGCAAATCGTAAATTTCAAGGTTAAAAAATAGCGAAAAATCTGATACTATAAAATAGATGTAAGACTTTTTTATTCAGTTTAATTTTATTTAATTCAATAATTTATTCAATTTTGTGGCTTATACTGGTTTTCTTACAGCTAAACAGCTCAGGGGTCCGATGAGTTTGGGATGGGAGGGGGGATCAACTTTAACTTTGAGCTTTCTAACTTTGAAAATTGCGATTTGAGAAAAATCCTGATGTGATGGTTTAAAATGAAGGTCATTTTCGGATTCAGCGCTAAAAAATACGAGTGAATCAATTTTCAAAACCTAAAAATATGGTACAACCCAAAATTTGAAAGACCGTGTAATCTAACAGCATTTAAAAATATGTATCATTTTTGTAAAGAACTGAGGCTGTTGTTTTTCATCCTTTTATTTAACAAAAATTCTGTTATTTTTATCCTCTTATATGCTCAGTACAAATTGTATATTTTGCATTAATATGTCAGAATGATTAAAGATTTCAAATTTATATCGCAATGCTAATTTTACTCTCAATCATTTCTTTAATATATATGACGAAATTATATTTCTACTAAATTTGTGAATGATCCCTAATTTGCAGCAAAAAATAGGCTCCAACTTTAAACAGCTATTACTAGGTCAATTTTAATCGTAGAACAACGGACTTTTTTTGCCTTACTTGTCAGTGTAACAGGAAAGTTTTACTAAATATAACTTATAGGACCGGGGGACCGTATAAAAATTTAGATTCTGTAATTCTTCGCTAAATTGTTTTTTCGCTTCAAACTTTTTTTTATCTTAACTCTGCACCTAATTTTGACCACTTTTGTAATTGGAAGTATGCATCTAAGACCAACGGTTGCGAAAATAAAGGTCGGTGAGATTATACGTGGACACACTGTATACGTCAACCTTTTCTTATGTTGCACATCTGCAATACAAGCGAAAACTAAAATATTGCAAATTAGTAAATATTTTAATAAGTATGAATCTAAATACCTTATTTTATATAATCTTTTATTTTGTAAAACTTAACCCTTAAATGCATAAATTATTTTTTAATTATATTTTTTACTCTTATATTAAAGATTGGACGCCAGAAATTTTAAGATAGATTTTTAACTTTATATTTTTGTAATTTTTACAGGATTAATATTTCTATATAAATACACTGATTGCTAAGAATTAAATAAACAGTGATGTAAATATGCATCACTATGCATTTAAGTGTTAAAAGAGTAAAAGCTCCTCCCTCTTCTAAAAGTCTTCTAAAATTGGTTTGCTAGATAGGTTGGACACACATGTTCATAATAAAACTTCCGGATTTTGGCGTTTTCCAATTTAGAATTAGGGGTTCTCTGAACCCTTAACAGGAAACGTGGAATATCAATACACAACGAACCCCCTTGCCATGAACTGAAGCTGAATATTTATTCTTTATTACTGATGTACTAACAGGGTCAAATTTTTAATGCGATATTAGCTGAAACATAGGTCTTAAATCCGTCAAATATTTTGGAGTAACGGGACGTAGGCGCCGACCTAACAGAGGCAACGGAAGCAATCAGGCAAACTAAAAACCACTGCTTTAAAAAAAAATATTTGTCTTAATAAATCAGATTAGAACGAAAAAAAAAACTTTCCACAACTTGTGGTTTAAGTGCCTAATTGTCTATTTCGTCCGAGTGAAGTCAGCACCTATGAACAGCTAGATGTGTCAAAGCTTTGAAAATTCTCCTTGAAGACTCTCCCATAGGTGCCAACCTCCAACTAATCTTCTTATGTACTAACAGGGTCAAATTTTTAATGTGATATTAGCTGGAACATAGGTTTTAAATCCGTCAAATATTTTGGAGTAACGAGACATAGGCGGCGACCTAACAGAGGCAACGGAAGCGATCAGGTAAACTAAAAACCACTGCTTTAAAAAAAATTTTTGTCTTAATAAATCAGATTAGAGCAACAACAAAAAAAAACTTTCCACAACTTGTGGTTTAACTGCCTAATTGTCTATTTCGCCCGAGTGAAGTCGGCACCTATGAACATGTGTCAAAGCTTTGAAAATTCTCCTTGAATACACTCCCATAGGCGCCAACCTCCAACTAATCTTCCGCAATATGTGGATTAATTTGACCCAGGTTTAATACGTTTCAAAGCAGATTTTTTTAAATAAATGAAATTAAATAAGTTCCACGTAGAAACCTGAAATTAAATCAATAAAGATTCATCAAATAAATTTCCTGATTCAAAACGGGCTTAACCTGGGTTAAATTAATCCACATATTACGGAAGATTAGTAGGAGATTAGCAGCTATGCACTCCTTCCATATCTTGTACAAATTTGGACGATACCCTGTGAACTTTCCTTTAGCTTTCCTTCTCTTTCTGTAACTTTTAGTAGGCGATATTTTGTCTCGAGCTTAAACCAAAAGAAGCAAAAAAGCTTGTTCGAGAACGTATTTTTCCTATTTTGCTCCTATTCTTATATTTATTCTGTTTCCACCTTTTAACTCTTTCAGGGCGGACGTCATTTAACCACATTTAAATCTCTAATCCCAGAAATCCCGTATATTATCTTTAGCTTTATTTTCTAAAAATATATTCCAAGAAGTCTACAATTTGGAGAGGCAAAGTTTATGAATAATATATTCTGGTAGTAAAAGAATAGAAGAATATAGACCCGGGACACTTACGCATAGCTTACAACTCTTCCGCGTTTTGTACCACAAAAATTTAATTTTTTTTAAAGTATTTTTTTTTTTATGAATTCAAAATGCCGGCCGTAAAATACGAAATGGCGCTAGAGACGAAATTTTTTTTTACGCACCCTATTGAGTGGCATACCATTGGATAGGTCTTTCAAAATGAAGGCGATGTTTCATTGACTATTTTACAGTCAGAAGCTCCGTTTAAATATTACACAACCTGGAATTTGTGTAGGTAGGATCTCTAGCTTTACTGCAACTCTAACCTTCATAAACATCTATAGGCCTCATCGAAACAGTGTTTATAGATAGGAACTAACAATTAAACACAATTTAAAAGTCATCAATACAAGTAAATAAAAAAAATGGCAAGTAATATAAAAAATAGTTTCACATTAATGAGAAATAATTAATTAGTTCGCTTTTTACGCAGTTGGGTTTTTGATTTTTTAAATTTAATTTTTACTTGTTTCAATATTTTGCTCCTATTTTAATATTTATTCTCTCTTCGCATTAAAAATCTAAATGGGGCCAAAATAAAGTAAAATATGAATTTTAGAAATATCATTTTAGATAAACTGAAAATAAACTGACACCTTCTTGAGTTCGACTGGAACATAGATTAATGGCTTTCTGCACTTAATAGGCAAGGATAAGAACGTCCGGTCTGACTGACAGCTTTTTTGATAGAAGATAGAATATCTGGATTTTTCTGGTTATGATTCTATAGAAATGAACCCTGAAATACGCAGTCAAATGATAACTCTTCTTTGATAACATTTCAAAAGAATCTGAAGTTGTTTGCGTTGTTTGAGCTTAATGTTTGTTTTTATTGGAATCTCATGTTTGTATATAGAGTTTAGTCTGTATATACCTTTGAGTGTGATTATATCTTCTGAAGTCGGCGTAATATTGCTTTACACTGAATAGAAAACCTGACAAGTGGAAGAATGAATTCAGAGGAAAAGAATTCAAACATTTTTACAGATAACTTAGTTGTTTTTATTATTTTCAGTTGTTTTCATTATATTCAGTTCCTTTCTTTTGCTATATGAATTGAATGTAACACAGATTGAAGAAAGACTTTTATTTATTTTTCGACTTTGCAGGGTTCGCGTTCCTCAGGGGAAGAGTACCAGAATTTTTGTAAAATAATATTTGCCTTACTTACGGAAAAAAATCTTTTTTCATATATGGCGACCATTACTTATGAAATTTCTCTTATTCAAATCGCTTAAATTCCTGATGCGTATTAACCCTGCTTTTTATTTTCCCCAGGGTGAGAAATCTTTAATAACTATAGCTGACAATTTTCAATTTTTTTTATTCAACTCAACGAAATACAGAAAAATTTAATAATTATTAAAATGTTAATTAATATTCACGTAGAGTCAAAAGACATTTTATTGTTTTTTTTTCCAAATTATGTTTATTTAACTTGGAAAAAAAACCCCGCAATGTTGTCAGCGATTCATAACTCATATGAAACCGTTTATCCAGGAAAAGTGTTTTTACGGGTAATTACATTTTAATGCCACTATTTTCAAATAGTAATACTAAAGCGTCTAGAATATATAGTGTGGAAATCGGCTATCCCAGTAGTACTTAAAAAAGTGCTAAAATATTGTATCCCTTAAATGTGAAACGATGCTGAAATCCAAAGAGTCGATCGCAGCGATACCTGCAGGATATTTTCTAAAATTCCAAGACGATTTGGTCTAGACGCTATTATAATACAATGTTTACATTGAAATTTGAAATATAATGCAGATGTCGCTGCAATCGGCTAATTGGATTTCAGCATCATTGCTAATTTATGGGATACAATTTTTTAGCGATGTTTGGATAGCAGATTTCTACACTATTTATTCTAGGCGCTGCTGTAATACCGTGTATACTCGCGTATAAGCCGACCCGAAATTCGAGAGGAATAACAGACTGAATACCAATATTTAAAGAATCTCATCTTCTTCTTATCTAACAACAGAATTTGCAAAAATTTTCTCATATTAAATAAGGTGAAGATAACTAGCAGTAATTACTGGTATTCAACATTTTTGTTTCTCGAATGCAGGAGCCGGCTTATGCACGAGTATATACGGTATTAACTTTATTTAATAGCATAATTTCTGTAATTAAATGAGGCGAACATTTGTAACTGTAAATATTGGTGTACAAAATAAAGCACATGTGACAAACTATTCCAGAAACAGTAAGCATACCCGCAGAATATCACACCTTATTTAGTCGCAGATAGTAGTATTTTGAGAGTGCCAAGTTATATATGTATTTTTTTTTTTCAAACTGATAAAGAAATGTAATGAATCTGAATAAAGTAGGGTTCCTTTTTCAAACTATAAACAATTATAATTAATTAGTCATTAGTCTTCATTTTAAGAAAAATAACGGTTTCCAATTTTTTGTTTAACGGCTTGACAGTTTTTCCCGAAAGTCGCTCGTGCAAAAAGTGTTTGCTTCTTTGCTTACTTCGTTACTAAAAGCTTTTGGACACCAATAATTTTTAACGGTAATCTTCGCTGTATTGATTGGTAGACATTTTTAGATTATATAAGGCAAATATATTTGTACGGAAAAAGTAGTGTTTCGTCCCTATTTTTGTTTATTTTGTTTAAAAAAATGTTAAGGGGTTAAAATGAATTTAGATATCCATCGTAGATCCAATAATTAAAAGTATCCCTCTAAATCAATGGTACTCTCTATTTTTTTTCGAAAAGTATTCTCACACTGCTGTTTTGCAAAAGTAATATTCCAATTCTTTAATGACAGAAATTCTGTGTTTAAATAAGATGATTTTTTTTAAACTTTTTAATTAAAGGTCCGGATATTACGTCCCAGCGACTATTTTTTGATTCTACTCGTGCAACTTTTTAAAAAATAATCTCTGCTATACACTTATACTAGGATATTAACACGTGTTATCAACCACAAACCGAATATTTTATAGATTGCGGTACAGTTGAATACAAAAATAATCGCCAGTCATGACCCGTAAACGAAAGGTTAAACGAAAAAGGGTAACTTTATGGGCTGCTTAGCCACTGCTTTTAATGATTCAAATTTACAATTATTAAATTAATTTTTCTCTTTGTATTTTTTTAGCAAGTCAAAATGCTGAAAATTAAACATGTATTTTTCAATTGACTGGATTTTGTTAACGGACGCTTCTTATCGTGGATTTCATAAAATTGTGAATGAGATTTTCAATAATATGAATGGTTTATTTTTTAAAAAAAAAAAAGCGTTCAGTAAATAGTCATTTTTACTGCATTTTTACACATGTCGTCTGTACCATGTCAAACTATCCAATATGAAAACCGTGTTGGCAGTGGGATACTTTTTTTAATTCAAATTTCTTGATTGGCACAACTTTTTTTAAATTGTAAAATTCGACATTTTTAACCTTATTTAATGACATATTAATTAAAGCGAAAACAAAGGGAATTTTACTATTTCAGAAAAGTGGTGCCAATCAAAAAATCTGAATTTGAAAAAAAAAGTAGCCCACTGGCAACACTCTTTTCATATTGGATAGTTTGACATGGTACTGACGATGTCACGACATTTTTAGGGCTCCCACTTAGTCTGTTTTTTGAACACCACTTTTATTTTTAAAAAAATATTGTTTATAAATTTCGTAGAAACATACCAGGAAGAGCGTTTTTCTTGCAATTGTTGCAGAAACCTACCACGAGTTTCTTTCTAAAAATTTACTGGTTTAAAAAAAAAAACGGACCAGTGGGAGCCCTGCATTTTACTTATTTTTTTCAACTAATTAACTAAAATATTCTAAAATGATAATTAACCTTTTAGCGGGCGATGTCCTTAAAAAGGAGACATAATTTTTATTTTACTTGCACCCAGAATACTTAATTAAAATTTTCCTTTTATAACGTACTTGAAAATCAGCAAGTTCGTATTTTCCAATACATTCATTTATTTATTCTAATGTCAGTCCATCGTTTCATCAGTTCATAAACAGAATTAGTCCGCGCCGTAAATTGTTAAACATTGAAGAACAATATATACTTTCAGATTATTCGGCCATTATATAAGGCGAAGAAAATTAGTTTAAAATACTGGTGTCCAGAGCATTTGGAAAACCCATCATTTACGCGGGACACTAGTGGTCATTGAGAATCACCTCTCGAGTGCTAAGGGTTAACTCATTGCCGACGGGCAATTTTTCTCAAATCTGAATTTGAAAACACTAGAAGCTCCTTTCTGTTTCGAAAGTCTTCTGTAAATTTATATTCTAGATACAGGGTTCGTACGGGTACCGTTTTTTTCAAGTACCAATATCAGAATTTTTTTTATAGAAAAACAAATCTAGTTTAAACGGATGAAATTTCGCCTTATTTCAGGAAAAATTTTCCATAAGAATATACTGGTACCGAAGAATTTATTAGTAATGAAATTCAAGCACCCGTACGAATCCTGTAGATAGCTTTCCCAAGTTTATGCATCGGTAAATATCTTTCAATGTACGAATTTAAAATAAAAAGTCTTACAATCTAAAAAAAAAATAAGGACAACATGATATAAATGCTTTTTCTGCGACGCCTTCAGTCAATGGTGTTTTTTTTTATGAAAACGGAAATTTTCCTTTCCCGTCGTCATAGCTGCTAAGTTTTACGCTTTTTTCCTACCACTATTTTTTAACAGACAAATTTTTCTTATTTAATTATCGAAAACATAGGGTTAAATAAGGGAATTTTTTCCTGATTTAAAATAGTGGTTGGTAAAAGCGTAAAAGTTGGCAGCTATCCGTCGTGAATGTGCTAAGAACAAAAATCACTCCTATTAACCCTCTCGCTGCGCAACCCGAGATTTCCTGGGGGATGCATTTTTTCCCGTCTAATTAACCCTCATTGATCATTCCCACCAGTTATTTTTTATTGTAAATTTTGCCATATTTAATCGGAGCATTTTCCCGATTAAATCAGATGAAAGTTTATGTTTTGAAAAACTGGTGACAAAAGTATAAAAATTCTTATAAGACGCTCGTCGCGAAGGGGTTAAATACGCAATTTTTGAAGCTATTTTGATAAAACAATTACTCAGAGAGAGGGTTAACGGATATATAATTAAATTATTTTCTACAATTAATAGCAAAACAATAATTAAATATATATGCCCTTAAAATTAATTCTTAATATTAATGTTTTAAAAGTGAGATATAAGAAATTGCCATCATAAACGTGACTTTATATAATTACGGAAGCCCTTTATAAGCCCAACACAATTGATTAATCAATCAAATTACTAGAATTATATGACAATCTGATATAAATTTAATATTATTCTAAAGATAAATCGTGCTCAGGTAGGTCGGTTTCACAAATTATCTATTCTATATTTAGCTCTATCTTATTGATTTATAACAGACTGCGGAACAAACTGAATACAATTCTTGCATTGTGATTGATTTTTCTTCAATATTCGGTACGGAAGAATTTAATGATTCTTGCATTTATAAAATCCAAAACTGAACAATGATGAAATGCTTCATCAATTACTGATTTTAAATAATAGTTTACGCCTACTTCTAAATAATAAAGATGTTTACACGAATGGTTTAAAATAATATTTTATGTTTATTTTAAATAATATAGATGATTGCAGGAATGCTTTTAAATACTACTTTATGCCTAGTTTTAAATAATAAAGATTATGACAGGGACATTTTTACCGCATTTTTTTTACAGAATTTTTACTCCTATTAAATCGCAGAAATAGTGAAAAAATTTTAGGTGCTTGCAAATTAAGAGATTGAAATAGTAAAGAGAAATTTTCTAATATGAAATAATGGTACCAGATTCTTTGGAGATGAGCGTTTCCAAGGAGCGTTTGCCTCTTGTGTCATTTATCCCTTTCAGGAGCAAAGTACTTCTGTTTCTAAAATGCTAAAATTATTGAATGATACCGGCATTTATGAACAAATTTATATGAAAGTAAGTAAAAGCATTTCCTCGCGTACATTATATAAAGCAAAATTTAATTCCTAAATTCTGTTGCGAATTTGGCATTTGGGATTTAAAATTAAGTGGTATATATAATATACCGGTGCCTTTGAAGGGGTCAATGCGATCTTTTTTTTAAAATATAAATTTCAATATATTTACAAATGTGAATGTTTCGAACATGTTTATAAAATTTTAACTTTTCTCTATATTTTGCCCTAATTATTCCATTTAGCTGTCATTTAGATGAAAATAAAACTTAATTTATTGCTTTAATTAGCTGCGTAATTGAATTTATACATACAAGAGTGGCGCAGTGATATTAATTTTAACGTGAATGTTAATGCAATAAATTTATCATGTCTGTCTGTAAAATATGTTTGTTCAAGATGAAAATATATCTTTGAGTACGAACAGCATCCGAAAAACCTATATTCCTGGTTGTGAAAACTGATACATGTACTATAAAGTCAACTCGTAAACGTTTGCGAAAGTCAGTGGCAGCAAAAGAAACCATGGAACTATTAATAAAGAGGAACTGATATATCCTTAAATTAGTGAAGCTTCAACTGTAACCGCTTTAGCAGGGATTGATTACCACCGTGGCAAACTTCAAATTATAATTACAAGTACATTTATAAAACAAAAAAATGTGAAAATCAAATACAGCACGTTCCGGTATCAAACCCGAGTCCTCGGAACAGCGAACAGACGCCGTACCGACCGAGCTATGAGCAACGCAGTTACTCTGTTACAAAGTAAGTATTTCAATTCTGTTATAATATTAGACCCCCCCCCCCCTGGTTTCTCGAGAACTAAGGAGCTTTGTATAAAATCCGTTGGACCTGAGACTAAGGGGCCTCTACATTACAAAATATATAAAAATAATGAAATTCTGTGATTACCAGGGCTGGCCCTCTCCTTGTTAGCGCAATCCTTTACAGAACTGTGTCCAGAATGTGACCAAAATGCGAAAGCACCGTGACTCAAATAAAACACTTACTGTCCAGATTTTTGTTACGTGACGTATTCACGTCACTGGGAAGGTGGTATGTTTTTCTTTCTTTCTAACCGATGACCAGACCCCTACCTGCCTGGTTGCCCCAACTTAACGGGTTTAGTACCTGGCATCGGGGCGGTGACCGCCTAATCGCCGCGAAGCGGCAATAAACTTGACATCATTGCCTCGATCGTCATCCTATCTGCAGTACCTACTGCTCGTTCTGCGCATACTTTGTTTTGCCGGTTACTTAACGTTATATCCTGTTGTTTGGCACCTGCACATTGCTACTCAAGTTGGTCTCGTAATTTAGAACCTTGATCAGATGACGAGACCTTCACCTGGCAAGGCACCTCCACAGGTATAATTCACAGGTAACTTGGAGGACTTTGCACCCACGACGGATTTTACATGCACCAGGCGCCATTACCGTACATGGTGGATTATAGCCAGCAGTAGGCCTCGATCCCGCGGCCTTAGCTGCGGATTCGTTGCTCTGCCAACTGGGCCACCGCTGCCCGAACTACTTCTGATTGACCTGGGGTTTAGAAGCCGAATTGTTGGTGCCGACTTGTCGTAAGAAGGATTTTGGAGGGGGGGGGGGAGCAAAAAAAGAACAAAAAATGGAGCGCCGCAGATAGACAAGTTGCACCGAAAGTTAATTTAGGGTCAAAATGCTAGGCAAACATGACGATGCAGGGGGATGTGACTCCGCCTATCTACCGTACCCCACCGCGTAGAAACTGGCTCCATAGACTTTCCTTTGGAGAGGGTCCGGTAGCTTGTGCAGGCTATAGCCTATGTGCAACTACAAATAATAAAGAGGCGGCAGTCAAAAAAAAAAAAACCCTGAAAGGGAAAGGGGTTAGCTTGTACATGTTATTGCACTTAAAACTTACTTATAGCTATTTACTTAACTATCAATTATTATATATACTGTTTTAATATTATCCTATAGCACTAGGTCACATTAAACTAACTAGAGTAATTTAGATTACTTAAAATGGCCTGGCTATTTAAAATGACTTTATATTTTTAACCATTTCTAATATTAGAATCAGGATTTTATTTATTTATTATTATTTTTATATTATCTTATGGCAAGTTAACTATGAATTGGTAAACTATTACTTAGCTAGGAGGGAATTGATAGGAGACTAACGAGCTGACCTAGTGCAGGGCTCCCAAATGGTCCGCCAACTGAATACCAATATTATTTTAGAAAATTTTTCTTTTTAGATTTTTCTTATAAACCGACCCGGAACCACCTTTGAAACTTAATTCTAGCGCAAACATACCATAAAGTTTTCTGTTAAAATTTATTGGTAATCAGTTGGCGGACCATTTGGGAGCCCTGCTAGTGAGATAAATATACTAATTTCTAATTGACCTAGCTGCTTGAGGTTCTATCTTAGACATAAGCTATGGGGGTTGGGTTTGACATAAATTAACTTTTAATTTTATAATTCATTATATTTGTCTAGTATAATATGCTTATCTCACCCAGTGGACTTGTTCTTCTGAGGAGGTTTCCTTGTCTTGGTATTTGGTCACTGTCGTGGTGGTTGTCTTTTTAATATTTTGACATACTCTTGTGGGTCTTTTCTTTTTCCTTGATTAGATATATGCTTCTCACATACCGTGAGATGCTTGTCTCTATCGTAGGTTGTTTCTCTTTATGACTTTATTCATGGTGGATGTCTAAATTTGAGGTTTTGTCACTTTGCGAACTTGCCGCTGATGGGTGGACTTGTTGTGGTTCATTAATTTGTGATCCTTTGAATTGGCTTTGATCTTAACAGGTTCATTTTCCTTTGTTTGTATGTTATCTTGATACGTGAATGCGCACATAACGATCAGTCCATTGGAACCTAATGGCTGTTATCACGATTTATGCAACATTGTTGCGAGCTATTTGAAAAGGCTTCTACACTACTGGAGTGGGGCTTGTTCCATGACTATTAGTCCGTCAATTTTTTTATGATGACTGTTTTCACAAGATGTGTGGTTATAATTTCTCCTTTGTTGTAGTTGGCTTGCTTTAGTATGTAGTTGGCTTGCTTTAGTATGTAGTTGGCTTGCTTTAGTATGTAGTTTGCTTGCTTTAGTATGTAGTTGGCTTCTCTGTTTCATTTAAAACACATCTTTTCCTTATCCACTTAACTATCTTCCGATGATTCGTTGGGTTTGTGTGAGTGAGCCGTAGCTATCAGTTCGTCATAAATGACTTACACCTCTCAGAAGTGCGATAAATCGATTTTTTTTTGCAAGTAAAATGTTCCTTCAGCTGCGGCCGCGGTCAACTTAATAGTTAAACTCGGGCCTTTTTTTTTTTTTCTTATTAAATCTGAAAATAAGGCAGTTAATTAGTTTGGGGTGGCGATGTCCGCTGCGATGCTATGTGTTTAGCTATGTTCTTTTATGTTTTATTGAGATATTGAGTCTGTGTTATCTATTAACCATCTGATAACTCCTTTGCCCTTGTTTTGTACAGGTGGACATACAGGTGGTATGGCTTATTTTGTGACGAAATGCAGATGACTGAAAAATCAGTCACGATGACTTCGCAGTAGAGTCACGAAGTAACAGTCACTTGAGAGACATAATGTGACAATATAAAGATGCTATCTTTCGTTCAGCACTGTGATTGTAGGGCACAGCCCTATGTATGCTAAGCTTACGCGGTGATACAAAAATGGCGGGTGTCGTAAGCGGAATTGTTTTCAGTATTAGAACGCTTCCTTGAGTTTTAATACCAGTAATTTCTAAAAGTATTCGTCGCTTTTTTTTCTTACAATTAGATAAAAGTGAAGAATACTTTAAGAAAATACTTGTGTTTAAATGCAAGGGACCATACAGACGCTGAGAAAAATCTCCCTACGAATGCCGCCATTTTTTGTGTGAGCGCGTAGGCTTAGTATTCAAAGAGCGGTGCTCTGGATGAGTGTGACGTCACACTGACAGGATATTCTATTTGAGGTATCTGTACATTTTCCCCAGCTAAAACAACGATTAGACTTAGATGGTACTACATAATCTAGAATCTAAATATGTCAGATTAGCTAAAGGAGCTATAAATAAAAAGGATGCGACAGATGGTGTAGTGTCTACCGTTTGCGAGTGAAGTAGCTTTGCGTGTGAGGTTGTCCAGAAGATGGAGGCTGTTGTTTGTTTACATCAAATCAGGGACTGATTAAAGCCGGGGAAAACTTCCAGCACTAAAAACGTAAAGAACGTTTTGACCAGTGGCGGCTCGTGACTGCCATATTTTGGGGCACTAAATGCAATTTTATTATTTTCTTACCATAATTTTTAAAAAGAAATCTTTTCCTTGTTTAATGGTAGAACATTCTGCCAAAAAAAACAAGCAAGGCTTTCTGGTAAAGAAATAGTGGTGAGAGAAGGATAAATTTTGCAGTTCTGCATTTAGTGCCCCAAACAATTTCAGTCACGAGCCGCCACTGGTTTTGACTTATTTATGACTTATAATCCGTATGCATAAGACGTTTAAATAACGCAAATTTGTTATTCAAAACTACCGAGGGAAGTTTCACCCGGCAGTAATCAAATTCACTGACATTGACAGGGGGATTGTTCAAGTTGTCACAATATGGAGGAACCACAGAGCCGAATGAGCAAACTTCCACCAGTAAAAAATGACAGATATTTTTTATGTTATTCCGACATAAAATTAGCATTAATAAGTCGTTGGAATAAGGAGTAAATTTCTATTCAAATATATTGATGGAAGTTTACCCTGGTGGTAATCAGAACCTGTGGAACCGGTTACAGTTGAAGCGTCACCATTTTGAGGATATGTCATTTCCTCTTTATTCATAGTTCCATGGATTAGCTAATGCTGAAAGAATAACATCTTCGTTCTTTATAGTCCAAACAGAAAGTATATTCCCTTTACAGTCAGCTAAAATTTCACAATTCAGATGCAACATCTGTTTCCGTGTAGATTTGCTGTGTTTTCCAAATCTTCAAATGTTTACACTTGCGGTACATCTACCATATGTTTTTAACGTAATATGAAATATGTAAAAGATGTACAGGATTCATGAATATGATAATCGCTATTATTTACGACTTACATCTTTGGTTTATGGCGCGGCGAGATTGTAAAATTGAACTTGATTTTAGTGCTATATAAATTGTCTTATCAAACTGATACCTTTATAAAAGTGATGAGAAGAATTGCGTCTTATTTCAAATTGTAAATGTATTTTTACGTTTAAAGAAAAAGGAAAAAAAGAAAACCAGAAGTAAGCATAAATTAATGAAATTTGGTAATGTAAATTGTAAGCTTATACATCGGAATTTTTCAGACGGAATGAATTAGAATAGTTACGCAGATTAATTGTCTAACTTATTGTAGTCTCCATACAGGATAATTAACCATTTATATACTAACGGTACTTATAACTACCATTAAAATAACTTGTTATAAAATCCATTTAATACATCGATTAGTTGCAATACAGTTTATAATGAGTTATAGCTACATTACTTTATCTTGTTCCAAAAGCATTATTTGTTACACAAAACAAAAATATTTTGAAAAGGATGATTTCTTTTGTCTTTGCATCTATTCAGCTTTCTTGGCGCTGGGGGGGGGGGGGGGGGGATTTTTCAATTAGGAAATATTTCTATATTTCTATTGTAAGAACATTATATTTGTACATTTCCTAATTCTACAAAATACTAAAAAAAATATTTAAATTAAAAGATTTGAGCGGGGTTATAATTACAACTCTGCGCCCTGCAGGCCGAGTAGAGAGTAGCCCCGAATTAACCATTGAATTTCTGAAGGAGAATCAAAATCCATAATCATTTATTTAAGAGGTCTTGTACCTTTTAAGCGCGGCGAAAATTAACAAAAAATTCAAAGTTTGAGTTAGTGTATCTTCATAACCTATTTATGTCAAAAAGTGAGATTTTGAATATTGATTAAACAGATTGTGCTTTGTAATATGCAGTCATTAGAAACTGATTAGCATTTCACCGAATATCTGTATTGCTGAAATTAAAATAGCCCTTTTTTTTACTCCGTAAGTCATTGCTCGCAGGATATCTTGAGAACGTGCACGTGAATTGTTATGAAATTTGGTGTAGAAACTAAGCAAATATGTGTGTTTAAAATGATCTATTCTTCGGTCAAAATTATTTCATTAACTATGTAAAAAAAAAAAAAAAAAAAAAAAATGAAAAATTTACGTTATTTTAATGAATAAAAATAATCATAACTAAAAATATTATCACTGGAATTACTTAAAAGTAGATCATTTTAAACACACATATTTTCTTAGTATCTACACGGAATTTCATAACAATCCATGCTTGAGTTCTCAAGATATCATGCGCGCAATGACTTACAGAGTGAAAAATAGAGCTGTTTTAATTTCATCGATACACAAATTCTGTAAAAGACTAGCCCATTAACCGCCAAAACTATTACGATAGAAATTTTCAAATTTCTTGTTGAAAGTAGTTTCCCACCACAAATTCAGTAAGGTAAATTTAGCTTTACTAAAATAGCAAAATTCCTGTTAATAAATAAGACATTTTTTTAAATTCTAAAATAGTGGTGCCAATGTAATTAATTCATTGCATGAGCAATTATTTTGACTGTTGCGTGAACGCAACGTCAGCGGTTAAGGGGTTAGTAAGTTTCTAGTGGTATTATATTAAAAACCATAATCTGTTTAATCAAAAGTCAAAATTTCATGTTTATACATAAAAAATTAATGAAGATGTACTAATTCAAACTTTCAATGTTTTTGTTGGTTTTCGACGAGTTTAAAAGGTACAGGACCCCTTAATATTTATCTGCATTACCGTATATACTCGCATATAAATCGCCCCCAAATTCGAGAGGAATAACAAACTGAATATCAGTATTTAAAAACAGTGATTGTCTTATCTAACTTCAGAATTATCAAAGATTGTCTGACATTAAATAAGGCGAAGATACCTTTTTCAAATACTGGTGTACCGTCTAGTATGCTCCTGAATTTGGGGTCGGCTTATACGCCAGTATATACGGTATTCTTTTTTTATAGTCGAAGTTTGCACAAGTTCAGGTCTCCCACTGGTCCATTTTTTTGAAAACCAGTAATGTTTTAGAAAGAAATTTGCCGTAAGTTTTTGCAACAATTGCAACAAAAACGCTCTTCTTGGTTTGTTTCTATGAAATTTATAAAGAAGATTTTTCTTTAAATAAAAGTGATATTCAAAAAACGGACCGAGTGGGAGCCCTGCAAGTTGAAAAGTTTCAGAACACGGCTCTGGCACAGTTTTACGACAAACGTGATTTTTTTCGAAACTTTATTCTCATCAAGGTAGGTAAACTCCTTGGGAATTCCAAGGAGTCGACCACCACTTGTTTTGATTTGAAAATTTCTATTTAAGGGGACAGGTACATTTTAAAGTGTCCAAAAAGGGATTCTTTAACACTAGAACCGCCGGAAATTTTACTCAATTGTTAAAAACTGTTTTACACCAAAATTTTTATTTAAAACTATTTAACATATTTATTTAACCTATTTCTCCGTGGTACATATTTAACTTATTTTAGAAAAAAAATTCTGGTTCGAATCAAAATATTTTCATTTGTTAGCGGTCAAAATGACCGCTATGGCGGTTCTAGTGTTAAAAAATAGCTTATAACTAAATATGATACTTTAGGAACATTTAACACTAGGTCTACCGGAAATTTGAGTCAAGTTTTATAAAAATATTTCACCCCAGAATTTTGATTTAAAGCAGTTTAACTTTATTATTTAACTTTTTTCTTCTTTGTATCTTTTAAACTTATTTCACAATCAAATTTCTTGTTTAAACTGAAACATATTCACATGGTAGCCGTCAAAACGACTGCTCACGGTAGTTCTAGTGTTAAAAATAAACGCCACTGAAAAATTCGCATTAGAAAATAAGTTACGTCTAAAACACTTTGAGCTCTTTTTTATATGATCAATGAGAGTCTTAGTCTTTAACCACTTGAGGGGAAGTGGTATATATTTTATCTCACCTACGATTAATGAAAATTTGCACCAGAAAAATTAAATTTCACTCTTCTAACTTTGGTGGAAAAAGACGTGAAATTGCTTTTCCTTATTTTGCCATAAAATATTTGGAAGATTCCGGTACGAATTCGACATTACAGAAACACAATTACTTGCCCCTCAAAGTGTTAAAGTCAATTTCCTCAAAACGGCGATTTTGGTTATTGCGCGCACGATTTCTGATAAAGAATTTCACGAAATTTTCACTGAATGCATTGAACTTATAGAGGTACAAAATGATGTATTATTATGTTTCTCAAGTAAGAAGTTTTAAATTCATGATTACTTTTTTATTAAAAGAAAAAACTCCTCGATAAATCGAGTTTCTTTGGAAAATAATTTTTTCTCGGAAACTACACATTATATTTTTTCATTGTAGGTTCTTTTGAGAACACATTATATCTATACTCATAAAAAAAAAAAAAAAAAAAAAAAAAAAAAAAAAAAAAAACTTGTCTGGATTTAGCTTCTCAAGTGCGAAAAATCATGCGCGCAATGCATGTAAGATTAATTCTTTCGTAAAAATTTTATTATATTTAAAAATAAATTAAAAAACTTTAAATGTGTGTATACTTTTTTGAGAAATTTAATTGATAAAATAAACTTTACTAATATGTGTTTTAAATTTTATAATTAAAAGCCAATCAGTTATAGAGTGATTGAATTCTTATAGAGGTCACCTTTTCATGCATTTTGTTAATTCAAAATGTACATGAGCACTAAATTTTTAAATTACGCAATTTGCAATCACCGCCTTTATTAGCCAAAACTGCAGACATATTAAGCGTTCTATCTTAAATGCGAGATGTAACCGCAAGATTAACCTCTCCAGTTCCGAAGCTAAAATAATAATACAAATGCTTATTCATTGGTTTTTTCCAAACAAAATGACATCGTAAATGACAGAAAAAATATCTTTTCTGAAATTGATCGTTTAGGCGCTTAGAAATTTAGGTTCAAAAATATGGATCTAAAACTACAAACCCCCTTAAAACATCAATTTAATAACTAAATGAACGCAATCACAAATTTAAGAGCTTTAAACAAGTAAATAATCTACAAATCCTCAAAATTTTTTACTGAAAAAGATTTAAGTTAAATACTTATGAAAATTTCTCACTTTTTTGGTCATACTGTCTTTTGAGTATTTTTAGGCATTTTGCAAAGTGTGATGAAAATAACATTTATTTTATGTGGGAATTAGCTTAGATGTTGCCATTTATTCGTTTGTTTTGAACGCAAGAAACATTCAGCTATTAAGAAGTGATGTGAAAATGTAAAAAAATCGGACATTTTAGATTTTATAAAGAAAAAAACAGAAGTCCCCGTTTGGGGACCCAGTGACCGAAGAGGTTAAAGAGGAGGTCACATCAGTAAAGGTCACGCGTCACGTAGTGGATGGGGTTGAACTACAGGAAGATGCCTAACTGTTTTCTTGAATTCTTCACCACTAAAATTCTTCTCCACACCACTAAAATTGTAAAGTTTTTTTGATCTTGATTAATAGCTGAAAAGTTTCCGACTAGATAAGGCGAAGAAAACTTCGTGGTGTCAAGTGCATCTGGACCGCACACCTTCTCGCTACGCCGTTATTTTGCAATAAACCTGGTAGACGAGAGTCATGTTCCATGAGTGACTGAATATTTAGAAAATAAACGCAGATGGTAGACATTCTATCATATATGACGTCACACTAAAAGCCCGCGTATGTGGATTATCAACCCCGTCCACAAGATGGCGCAGCTGTGTTAATTTACGCCCAATTCCAGCATTAAGTTTGTACGCTTAATACGTATGCAGTTTTGTTACTAGCAGATGTTGTAGTGTTTGAAATGAATAAGGCGCAATATTCTGTTAAAAATTTGTGGTTGAAATGTATGCACACGGTCTCACAAATGACACCAAAATTAAATTGTTACAACTAATATCATAGCTGCCAACTTGTACGGATTTTTGCTACCACTAAAATTTAACAGAAATTTCTGCCTTATTTAATTATCAAAATTCACTGCAATTCGGCGATTGAATTCGGCAAATTTTTCTATTAAATTTTAGTGGTAGAAAAAATCCGTACAAGTTGGCAGTATGTAATATGTATGCTTGTTTTTTTTGACATGTATCTTATTACTATTATGGAAAATCTTGCATTTGTAATAGAGGAATAACATATCATATGTTACGCGCCAATTCGTGCAAAAAATTGAAGCGCGACCGCTGGAAGGTTAAATGTAAAAAGAGTATATCCATTGCTGGCAACTGCGATGATTTTTTTGGTCAAAGCTATTTAAGAATAGTAATATTTTCTTATTTAATAGCAGGAACTTTGATTGAATAAGGCAAATACTTCGGGTAATATAATTCGGGTATAGTGGTGATAATAATCGTAGCAGTTGACAGCTATAGTATATCCACAAACAAATTATATTCGAGGTTCTAAACAAAAATTTAAAAGTTGTAGAGAGTTGAAATGAAGGGGAGATCAGAAGGGATATTCTCCCCCCCCCCTCATGTCTCAATCTGGAAAATTTGCGATTTTATGTTCGTTAATGATGTATTTTCTCCCCAGAACTCCACAGTGACTTATGTCCCCCCCTCCCCCCGGAGTGCTCCTGAAGTCCGTCCCTGAGAAAAAAATGTCTGACTTCAGCGCTGAACTACAATGTATTTCGCAATTTTACTTGAAATTAAGACATAAACTATATGACTATTTAAGCTTCTTTCGACAGTGATTTCCTTGAGCCTACTACAATGTAACAATATAAGAAAAAGCTTCCTTGAATTACTAATTAAATCTAACTCACAAAAAAAAAACGTATAAAGTATAACGCCCTATTAATGATAAAGTAGTCCAAAACAGTTGAAACAGCAAATTACCTTTTATCTTTATAAGTGTTTCTGTTATCATATATATCATTTATAAAATACTTATCGTGCGTCATCTTACGAATGGCGTAAAGAATTACCACAATTGCATTAGATATAAGGTTCAAGATCTCTACAGCACAAAGGTGATAATATGACGTCACAGGAAAAGTCTGCTGAACTCATCTATGCATTTCGTTTTTATTTATCTCATGATTATGTTACAATAAATTTTACATTATAAATTAAAGAATGTTGCTGTGATTTATGAAAAGGGCGATAGAGGATATTTCATAATAATTTCATTATAGTTTTTCGAATCATATAAAAACATTAAATGATTAGCAGATAAAAATAAAAATATCAAATAATTTAATTAATGTAATCGTTTAACATATCGCCCTATTAACAAAATCAACTACGTCATCGATACTGAGATGAGGAAATTGTTAAAAAATACCAATTCCAGATCTTCATTTTTAATCCACACTTTTGAGTCATTGTTACCACATCGGGCGGATTTTTTTATTGAGAAATACCGAATTTTCGGCAGAAATTTTGAATAGCTATTTTTATTTTATGTAATGATCGCTATTCCGTTATTAAAATAAAAGAAAATTACAATATAAAAATTTCTGCTGTGAATTAGGAATTTATGAATAAAAATTCGCCAGATGTGGCAACACTTGCACTAACTTGGAAGAGAAACATGAAAACTTCAGTGTGACATTATGCGATAACTCCAACTAACCAGTATATTACCATTATGTATAGCTTCAGAGTTTTACGTTTTTTTGTTACCAATAATTTTTAATACTAAAATTTACCTTATTTAAATCGCAAAAACTTTATTTAAAGAAGTTAAATTTACCGGTTAAAAAATAGCAGTGGGAAAAAAGAGTAAAAGTTCGCAACTATGCATTATGTTGAATGGACAAATATTTGAAATAATGTTTCGAAAGAAGCCATTATTTACACGATCGCAAGCCATTATTTACACAATTTTTTTAAATAAAAGCTGCGATTAACGAAAGATAAGATACAGCCATATTGGTATTCAAATTTTTAATTCTTTGCCTTGGTATAAAGTGATAAATAATATTAATAAAAGAAGAAATTATGATATTTTAACCCTTTATCTATTGACGGTACTTATAAGTACCACTTATTTTAAACTTTCATCCCCTATAACTATATTACTAATATTCTAATGGTATTTCGCAAAAACACTATTTTAACTCCATTTTTTCAGGATACACGGCAGCAGTGTAGTTCTATGTTCGTTATTTTAGCAAGGAAGATTACTATCTTTGAATCAGTCCATGTGTTTTGTGCCGACATTTTGTACATATTGTCACGTTCGTCTTTTTATAGCTGCAAACGTAGTAAAAGACATAAGATAAATGTTGAATTATTTTTATGTGTTCATTATGATCTTAGAATCCAATTTGATTCGCTATTTTAAGTTAACGGTGTATGTGTTTGATTTAACAGTTGAATTACTCGGCGGTACTTATAAGTACCGCCAGTACGCTGGGAGTTGGAAAACAACGTCTTGTTTACTTTTAGTCTTTATAGTTATCCATTGTTTTTATCTGCTTTATAATTTAATTACTAATTTGTAGTGCAGTAATGTTTTCCTGGCATCTCTTTTCTGTTTCATTATTATTTTTTAAAGGGAATTGAAAAGTTGTTGCACCGGCACTCTTTTGCTATGCTAGAAATGGCATATGTAAAATCATATATTGCATATGTGGAGATGCGAGAGAACATGTTGTCCCTGGAATATAGGCGTCGCATAACTACAGGACCGGGCCCACCGTGGCTTAGTGGCACCAGACCGCAAATCGCTTGAGAGCATAGGTGGGCTGCGGGTTCAGCTCCCGCTGGCTTCATTGCACACTATTTGTGATGCTCCCGGATGTAATTCTCTGGTGTTGTAAATTTCCTTGTGCTATCTCATCCTTGTTTATCGACGATGACTTATTAGCGGTCCCCTGATATCAAATGTATGTGTTCAATAAATAAATAAACTAAGGGATTGCTAATAAGATCGAAACCTTAAAAAAAAGTTTTTTTATTGCCATCAAATTTTTATTTTTACTAATTTTTCATGTGTAAAATAAAACTATGTCAATTTAATATTTTTTTATTGTTAACTTTCTAGTGTCTTCTTGTTATTTAGCATTTTTAAGAGCGGAAACATAGGTAACAAAAAGTGTAAAAGTTTGCAGCTGTGTGTACTGACACAGTGTTGTCATTCCGCTATTTTTTTAAAATTCAGATTGCTTGATTACCATCACTTTTTTGAAGTAGTAATATTCGCCTTAGTTCATGACAAATTAAATAAAGTGAAAATAAGACGAATTGGGCTATATTATTATAACCCTATATATGTTAAATAACGCTCCTCATTTGCCACGTTTGACGTTCAATTTCCGGCTTTTTCTTTTAAAAAGATTGACACATCTGAAATTAAACAGACCAAAGCATAATGGAATTACAAAACGCTTAAATGCAGTGAATACCACTAGGTTTTATTCATATATAACGTTTCTTTAGAGTTTTTTTATTTCTTGCTTAATTTTAGTTTTTATTTTGCACTTAATTTCAACATTTAATCTATACCAATAATAGAAAAAGTACAAAATTTTTTGCTTAATTTATTTCAAATTCAATGATATTTCAACTACTTTACCAGAACTTAATGCTATGGTGGTAAGTTTTAATCTCTTGAGGGATATATTTTATCCTACCTAATTTTAATCAAGGTTTACACAAGCAACTTTTAATTAAAATTTACCTTTCTAACTTCGGTGGAAAAAAGTTAAAAAAATTGCTTTTCCTTATATTGAAACGAAAGTTTTCGAATATTGCGGTGTGAGTTCAACATTACAGAAATGGTAATTGCTTGCCCCAGAAAGGGTTTTAGAGCTTAGGATTTATTGCCTGTCAATGATATTCGAATTTAAATCTCGAAAAATTTTCTACATATTATTATTAAAGCAAATCACACATTTTAATTACATATTTCAAATTGTAATTAAATTACTGGATATTTCAATATGATTCCCACAACTCTATTTTTTTCTATCGGAAGTAATAAATCGCCAAGGATTATGAGAGAGATATTTTTCTCTTAAATTGTTCTGCTTCAGTAACAGCTTTTATCCAAAATTCTTCGAACACAAGTAAGTAACTATAGACATAAAGAGAAACTTTCTACTTTTAGCAGTCAGAAAAAATCATGCACTTTTATGTGTTTTACTAGAAAATTTCTATTTCTCTTCGCTAAGTACAGTAAAATATTTCGAACATTAGAGCACTGAACAAAGATAAGTATTCTCTTAATTCAACTTAAGAGGATAAAGTGTAGCATAAAGAATAGTGTTAAAGCAATTTGCATAAAACTTTTCAAAACATGAAAGTATTTCCTAGCATAATGCCGACAGGCTATGAAATTTATATTAAAAATGTGACATTTCAAAATGTAAATTTGCAATTATTAGTAAGATAAAAGTTACATTTTCAAAGATAGTTTACAACCTAAAAGTGTATTTCAGATTTAGAAAATGATGTATCAAGTCAAAGCTTCACGAGGTTTAAAAATATGTTTGTTCTTTCACATTTATTAGGGATGTAAAAAAATTGTTTTATCTGCTGATTTGATTTACTTATTTTGCTTTAACTTTTTCAGGGGCAAAAAGTTCTGTTGATAAATAGTTTAAATGATTGAATGACATCACAATTTATGAAAAATCTGTTTCAAAATATGTACAAAAGTTTCTTCACAAACAGGAAAAGAATTATTCCAAAACTTTGAACCATGGGGTGTAACTTTGCACCACGTCATAATCTTCAATATTTTTGACTCTAAAAGACTAAATAAACTCTAGAACTGTGCTCTGTTGGCAAGGTTCTAAACTGGGATTTGTACTCTTTATTTTAGAAAATAAATTAGCAAAATTATTCGCAATTAATTGCATCATCTAACTATTTTTGTGAAGTACTGTTTTCAAGTTAGTTTTGAATGCTCTTTTGAAGTAGTTGTAATCCAATTAAATTTTCATAGTAAGTAACATTATACTCATTTATCAGACATATTATTATCTAAATGTTGCAAATGTGTTAATATTTTGTGATTATTTATTTATTAATGGTTAATGAAATGTAAAATAAGAAGGCGCTAACATTTTACCACATTTTCCGGATAACCTTGAGCCGGCTCAAAGTTATACTGATGTTTATAATTTACTGATTATAGGTGCTACTGTCAAAAATTTCTCATATTTGCAAGTGTATTTTATATAAATGCCGAAAGTGTGCATTAGATATAACATGTAAATATTTTTACAAATATGTGTAAAATGCATAAAAATTCATTTAAAGGCGTTATTCGGGACGGAGCTACTCCAATTTGTCAATTTGACATTCGACATTTTTTATTCTTGTTTGAATAATGCTAGTACTAGTAAGTATTACTGTAACTATGGATATATTATAGAATTAAAACATTGAAAATTGTTTTTTACTGCATTTTTATGTTTTATATGAACAATAAACAGTTTTTTTTAATTTCCAAATATTCATGGTTCTCCTCTTCCACTTTTAGTCCAGGCAATAGAGACCGTATAGGGGCTATACCTAGCAAAATTCATGGTAGTTCTGGAAAAGGGCTTACTATATGTTTTTTGGGTCGCTGAATCGGAATTTTTAACTTCCCACCAAAATGTCCCCGGCAACCCCCCCAAATTTTGGTAAAATGCCCCCCCCCCCAAAAAGTTTTTATTAAAAAAATCAATATTTTTATTGTTTTAGGGAAAAAGTATCTAGAAATTCAGAAAGTAGACAAAATTTGCAACAAATTAGATACATGGCATTATGACTTAGGATGAAGGGGTAGGGGTGATCTGCCTCGGAACATGCGCGCGGTGCTGCGTGAACTAAGTTGCGCAATTCCACTTAACCACTCACACGTTTACATTCGCCCTCCCATCTCCCCTCCGAATTTCGTCTATAAGGTTTACTGTAAGTTTTTTGGGTCGCTGAATCCGAATTTTTAACTTCCCCCCAAAAATGTCTCCCCCGAACCCCATCTCCCCCAAACAGTTGTTTTTAACTTACATTTCTTACTGTTTTAAGGGAAAAGCATTACGAAATTCAGAAACTAGACAAAATTTGCAAGAAATAGGATATGTGGCATTATGACGTAGGATGAACGTGGAGGGGGAGGGCTGCCTCTGAACATGCACTGCGGTGCTACGTGCACTAAGTTATGAAGTCCAGGCAATAGGGGATTTTACCTGGCAAAATTAATACTAGTTCTGGATTTCGACTCACTTTATGTTTTTTGGGTCGCTGTATCCGAATTTGTAACTGCCCACCAAAATTGCACCCGGCAACCCCCCAAAAAATTGATTTTTTGAAAAAAATTGCTTTTTGGGAAATGCGCGCGAGGCAGCCCCATCTGTCCCCGTTTATCCTACGTCATAATGTCATATATCCTATTTGTTGCAAATTTTGCCTAGTTTCTGAATTTCGTAATGCTTTCCTCCTAAAACAATAAGAAATTTAAGTTAAAAACAACTATTTTTTTTTGGGGGGGGGTTCGGGGAGGAGCAAATTTTGGGGGTAAGTTAAAAATTCGGATTCAGCGACCCAAAAAACTTAAAGTAAACCTTATAGAGAAAGTTCGGAGGGGAGATGGGAGGGCGAATGTAAACGTGTGAGTGGTTAAGTGGAATTGCACAACTTAGTCCACGCAACACCGCGTCGTTTGTTCCGAGGTAGATCCCCCTTCCCCTTCATCCTAATTCATAATGTCATATATCTGATTTGTTGCAAATTTTGTCTACTTCCTGAATTTCTAGATACTTTTCCCATAAAACAATAAAAGATAGATTTTTTAAATAAAAACGTTTTTTGGGGGGCTTTTTACCAAAATTTGGGGGGGGGGGTTGCCGGGGGAAATTTTGGTGGGAAGTTACAAATTCGGATTCAGCGACCCAAAAAACATAAGGTAAGCCGATTTCCAGATGTACCATCAATTTTGCCAGGTAAAATTTCCTATTGCCTGGACTATTTTCTTATGCCTAATAATATTTGTTGCAATACCATAAATTATACAAATCCTGTGATGTTGGGAAATGTAAATTGGGAGTCTTTACATATCTCAAAACATTTTTTGGCGTTCAAAGTTATCCTAACTGCAATACTTTTTTTTTATAATGAATTATTTTGGATAATATTTATCATATGGTGCAAAGTTACCCTAAATGGCCGGGTAACTTTGAACCAGGTTAAAAATTCATTTTTTATTGCTTTTGTCATTAATATTCCTTAATTTTTGTTAGTCATACAATAATTTAGAAACATTTCTTCCCTTTTATGTCACTAGTTGCAACAATATTCTTAAAATAAGAGTGTGGCATATGAAAATAGAGAAAATGCGGTTCAAAGTTACCCTGAATGACTGTATTTATGTTTCTGTTGGACATAATGTCATAATGTCACTCCTGAGTTACATAACAAAAGTTGCTCAAGAAGTGATAGTTTTAAATTGTATACTTTTAAGTGTTTACACTGCACAATAAGTACTATTCAACGATATAATAATTTTTATATTGCTTTTGATAGTTTGCAGAATTAATAATTACTACCTTATAAAGAGAGAGAAAAAAATCGTCAGTCGAGCCCATTGCAAGTAGTATCAACCAAAGATATTATATCCTCCCCGTGACAACAAATCAGAACAAAAACAGACTTTCACGACCTTAAATGTATGTTATCAAACGTACGTAATACATAATAATTCACCAAAAGATCAATAGAAAGCGCCAAATGGCAAAAAAGATCATGTATCTCCTGAGTTATACTATGCATTTAAGGGCTAATACTCAGAGTAAGGAGATTCTTTACTCTGCTACAATATGTCGTTCGTTGCATTCGATATTTAAAATAGTTTTTGAGAACAGAAGAAAAAACTCAATCTATCTACAGATCTTTCAATAATGAAAAGGTCATGAGCTAACTGGTGGATTTTAACCCCTTGAGTGGCACCGGTGTATATTACATACCACCTACGATTAATGAAGTTTTACACCAGAAAAATTTTATTAAATTTTACTTTTCTAACTTTGGTGGAAAAAATCCGTAAAATTGCTTTTACTTATTTTGAAATAGAATTTTTCAAAGATTCCGGTGACAATTCAGCATGTCACAAACGTAATTACTTGCCCCTCAAGGGGTTAAGGAATCTTTTAATGTGATTGACAGGTCTAATTAAAATTTATAAGTGATAATAATTACATATCAGCTTCTGACTTATGCATTTTAATCTAAACACTGGATTTGTAAGTATATGGAACTAATACTCCATAATCGGGTACAAAGCTAAGATTCGAATCATTGATAATTAAAGAAATGATCTCCTATGGTATCATTATATACATGCCTCATAAAAAACAAACATGGTAAGCATAATGCATTTATATTTCGCGCCAAACATAAAATTATAAATGTTCTATTTAAATTATCACAATTTATGGTCGAAGGTGAATATTTGAAGAATTTTCAAACAATTTCCTTCTTTTTATTGGATAAAAATTGTTTCTCATGTATATTTCCATCTCAAAAATATACTTTTCTAAATCACTTCTTTGAAATTGGAAAGGTATGTAAATGTCTAAAATTTCCACAATTCAATATTCCGATTCGGAATCTATATTCTCCTTCGAGATTTTGTACTCTGAAAGCAAAGATATCATATCGAACGCTAGAGAGTACGAAATAAATTTGTTTATCAAAGTGGTATTTTCCCTCACATGCTATCTTTAAGTCTTGGAAATATGAATGATTCCCAATATCAAGCGATTTGAAATAAGGAAAAAGAATTCACCGTTTTTCGAAATTCCGCAAGAAAGATTAAGGTGCTACTTCGCTCACGCGAAAATCCTCTCTCGCTATTGCTAACCTTTAACCCTTAAATGCATAGTGATGCATATCTACACCACTTTTTATTTAATTCTTAGCAGCCCGTATATTTATATAGAAATATTAATCCTGTAAATATTAGAAAAATAAAAAGTTAAAAATCTATCCTAAAATTTCTCTTGTCTAATCTTTAATATCAGAGTAAAAAACAGAATTCTGAAAAAAATATTCATTTAAACCCTTGAAGGGCGGTGGGATATATTTTATCCCACGATTTACGGCAGATTACGACGATTAAAAAAGGTAAAATTTACTACTAAATTTTTGTGGTACAAAAAAACATAAGATGTTGGCAGCTATGGTTAAATGCATAGTGATGTTTATCTGCATCATTTTTTATTTAACTCTTAGCAACCACTATATTTATATAGAGATATTAATCCTGTAAAAATTACAAAAATATGCTACTAAATGAAGTTAAAAATCTATCTTAAAACTTCTGGTGTCTAATCTTTAATATAAGAATAAAAAGCACAATTCTAAAAGAATAATTCGTGCATTTAAGGGTTACGTTTTATAAAATAAAAAAATATATATAAAATAAAGTATTTAGACTCATACTTATTAAAATATTTACTAATTTGCGATATTTTAGTTTTTACTATTGCAGATTTCAACATAAGAAGCGTTTGACGTATTGTGCGAAAAATGTATCTCTGATTTTTTTCATTATGTTTCCGGTGTAATAAACCTTTCTGAGAATCATATCTAAGTTTCTCGAAACAAAATAAAAAATAATGCATTTAAGGGTTAATCCTATGAGAGATTTTTTTTTTAAATCTCGTTTGCATTTCCATATTTTTAAATGAATTTTTTTTTTGTTTGGATAACTCAGGCCAGTCCCTACAAAAGCCGTTTCTTACGTTTTCGATTTTGTCTGCAAGTTTTTTCTTATGATGATACTTTCCCTTTCGGAAACGGTTTCGAAAGTGAATGTATCCTCATGAAAAAAATTGTAAACGAAATCGAAAAATTATAAAACGACCTTTCTAGAGATCGACGTCAGCTATCTAATGGAAAAAAAAAAAAAAAAAAAAAAAAAAAAAAAAAAAAAACGTGGAAAATTATTGAAATGCAAACGAGATATTTAAAGAAATTCCTCCCATAGGATAAACAGCGAGCGGATGTTTCTACGTGAGGGAAGTAGCCTCTTATCCTCTTGGATACATTTGACAACTGAGACTCTTCATGTATTTAGCCACTGATGCCTATTTTTATATTCTATTCATACCACTATTTAACGGAATTTTCTTTTGTAAAATATTTCTCTTGCACATGATGCCAAAATGTATACGAAATATTTTTGTTTTGAGAAAGTGGTGCGTGATGGAATAAAAAAAAAAAAAAAAAAGGTCAGTGGCAGCCCGGAAAGAAATGTGTACCCAAAGGGTTAACCCTCTCGCTGCGCAGCCCGAAATTCTCTCGGGCATGCATTTTTCCGTCTAATTAATCCTCTTTGATTATTCCCGCCAGTACTTTTTTTTATTGTAAATCTTGCCTTATTTAATCGGAGCATTTTCCCGATTAAATTAGACAAAAAATTTTGTTTTGAAAAACGGATGACAAAAGAATAAAAATTCTTAAAAGACGCAATTTTTGGAGCTATTTTGATAAAACAATTACGCAGCGAGAGGGTTAAGTGCAGGGGCTATGAATTTGCATACCACAAGACCAAGCTGACAACCCTGCCGCATAGATGATTTTAAAATTAGTTATGTTTGTGTAAAAATCCTTTTAAAAACAAACTTAAATGTTAGAACGGCTGCAAGTCTGTAAAATTGACTCCAAGTCAAATAAACATCTGTCAACCCTCCGCCTACCAGACGAGTACAATGGACCGAACGGGCACATTCATAACATTTATTCAAACCAGTAATTTCTTTAAGGCTGTTTTCTCAACTGCTCTGCTCAACAAGCGCAAAACGTTTTGACACATTTACAAATTCATTCTTTGACGGAAAAATTTAAAATTGGAAAGCCTGACCATGGAAGCGATTTGGAATCGAACTGTGTTTTTAATTTTTTAATCAATAAATTACCTATTGAGTTGTAAGCGATTTTGATCACGTGTCAAAGACATTTTTCAAGATTCCTTCAGTGGTTATTCTTCTTTCGCGCGGAACGACCCACGCCTACTTAGAAACGCCCACTTCAAAACGACCACTTAGACACTATTTCTGAAACATCTATTGCGTTCACAAAAAAAAAAAAAAAAAAAAAAAAAAAAAACGGAAAAACAGTTCGATTACACAGTTTCTGAACACCAAAACCTGCTAGATTCATACATTTCCGAACAAAAATAAATTAAAACTTATGTCTTAAAGTTTCTCTCTTGGATTTGAGAACAGCCTTAACATAAACTAAATATATAAAACATACAATAATAAGCTAAATAAACAAGTTAAAAAGTTTTAAATACAAATTCTGGTGTAGAATATATATTTTTTTTTAAACTTGAGTAAAATTTCCGGTGGATCTAGGGTTAATACAGGAATTTTACTTATTTTAGAAAACACAATAAAGGGAAGCTTTATTTTACTAAATGCAATTTTTGTTTCAAAATACATTTATTTATGAGCCAGAATAATACAAATCTTTAACTCTTTATCACTCAGTAACTCCGATTTGAAAAATATTTACTCATATATTTTAATACATCATTTTAAGCGTATAAAATTAGTTTAAAAATTTAGATCATAAAAATAAAAAACATTGAATAAAAGGTATTTTTTTCATATCCGCAATCAACAGAAAATGACATACTTCTAATAATATTGTCAATTATCTAATACAAAATTCTAAAGTATTCGGCCTTACCTCTGTAAAAATTTATTTTTGGACGTCTATAGCCTATTAAATTTGATAAAATTGACGAAGTTCATTTTAGCAATAACGATATGAAACTCCTCAAATGATAAATACAATTTTATCATGAAAAATTAATTCTTTATCGCCGTCTGTTGAGAAGTCTATAAACAATTTATATTTATTGCTGTGTTGGAAGAGAGCAGCAATAAATAAAATCGTCTTTTAAGGGCGATCAGGTCTCAAAATTCTATTTTTTTTTATTATTATTTAGGGAGATTTTGTTATGAATTTTTTTTTCTGAAATATGTTTTAATATAATAAGAATATTGCATGTAAAAAAAATCTGAAAAAATCTAAATAATCTTTTTTATTTAAATTTTAAAATTTTAAACGTATTTAACTTTTGATATAACTGTGGAAGTACTTACTCTATTTACAAAATTTTTACCCGTTTGTGTACAGAAAATGCGTCATTTTAAATCTTATGTCTTCAGGATTTCTTAAAATATTGATTATGAATTTTATAAAAAAAACTTTAAGTAAAAAAATGAAGGTTTTTTTATGAGCTAGTTTTTCATTAATTAGCATATTTTCACAATTATCACTCAAAATTAAAAATTCTGAAGACAATTTGTTTGAAATATAGCATAAAATCTCTGTTGAAAATTTCATACAATATATCTTGCAATTAGATATATTCTTTTAAAGTTGACAAATCGTGAAAAAATTCATTCTGAGATAAATGAAGTTAAAGTTTTCTTCCGAGGACAGCTCATGCATCGCTTCTCAAGGCAAAAGGTGTTATATCGCTGGATCTAATGAAGATAAAAAGCATGCGGTTTGCGGTATTTAACGCTAAAACTCAGTATTTTTTTTAAGCCAATAAAAAAAAATTGCATTTTTTGAGAATTTTTAGCCTCAGACCCCATTAAAGCCCAATGTATAGGTAACAATGACCTTTGTGCATGTTGCAGGTGATGTAAAGGGTTAAGCGGTAGAAACTCCGATGCCGAACTTTAACCTTCCAGAGTTGCCACTCTTCAGAGAATTTTCCAGGTGATATATCAGTGTATTTTTACTGAAAAATAAATTGTGGTTAAACGCACGAATTTTCACCTTATTTAAGGAGAGATTTTCTATTAGGAAATACTGGTACAGAAGAATTTCCTGGTCTCTAAATTCCCTGACCCGTATCAACCCTGCCTTTCTTCCTTGAATGGGGCTAATTGAACTTTTTCTATATTTTTTTAAATTGAATTCTAAACAGAAATTTATTCATAAAGTAAGCTATATATAAGCCATAGAGAACTAAGTTAAATATGTTAAATAGTTTTATACACAAATTCTAGTGTGAAATGTTTTTATCAAGCTTGAGTAAAATTTCAGCAGGGTATGAAAGTTAAAACTTTGATGTCTAAGTCCGAGTGTCATACGGGTTGCCTGTTTCGGTGAAGCAAACTAAGAAGCTGCCATCAAAATACTCAAGGCCAGAGGACACGAGTTGTGACGTCATCACTAATGGACCGACTTCTCACTAGTGTTGGAATTCACACCGGAAAATTTTGAATAGCAATTTTATTTTACTTTATTTGTGGAACATCTATTATCTTATAAAACAATAATAACTATTTAAACTTACTGGTGAGAATTTGAAATCCACCAATAACAAATCAGCCAGGTACGGCAACACTGTGGAATTCCGCATCTGGCTGAATTTTTATTTAGGAATTCTGAATTCTCACCAGTAAGTTTTAATAGTTATTATTGTTTTATAAGATGATATATATTCCACAAATAAAATAAAAGAAAATTGCTATTCAAAATTTTCCGGTGTGAATTCTACCCCTAATGAGAAGTCGGTCGATTTGGGATGACGTCACACTCGTGTCCTCTGACCTTGAGTATTACGATGGCAGCGACTAAGCACGAGAGTCTCTCGGGGTCAACTTTAAACTCTCTGAACTAGGAAAGTACCTACTATATACGTTCGCTGTCTTTTAGTGTATTATCTACAAACATTTTATTTTGAAAAAAAAAATACGTCGAAGCACTAAACAGAAGTAAGTATACGAAAATATCTGGAATCAGAGCTTAAGTCGAACGTATTGTGAACCTTGTGGTGTTGCTCTTTGTGCTTTAAAATGTACCACACAAACGAAAATTTTACTAAACAATGTTTATATACAAATAAAACCTATTTTCAGATATTTCTACAACATTTGGGTAAGTTTTTATTCAAATCTATGTAAAATTTCATGTTAAAAAATTATGTTTTCTGATGCGGAACTTAAAAAAAATATATATAACATACCTTTTTCAACAATTTCTCATTAAATATTAATTTTTAGTACATTTATATAATTCCTTGATTATGAATAAAAGCATTTTGAAGTTTATAATAAAAATATTAAAATACATATCTTCCATGTATTTTTAAAAAAAATCATGAAGGGTACCAAATATCTTCAGTCCAGAAGCACATATGCGGTTGAAATAGCTCAGACCTCAAAGTGTTATACCGCATGAACTAGAAATGATAGATCAAGGTCATGGGATTATGAGATAGTTAAAGATGAACCATGGAACTATGAATGAAAAGGAACTGACATATCGTTAAAATAGTGAAGCTTAAACTGTAACAGCTTTCGCAGGGGTTGATTAACGGCGAGGAAAATTCCTACCAGTAAAATTAAACAGAAATTTTCTCCTTATTAATATAAAAATTTCAGGTATAAGAAATGGTAAAAACAGATCTTCATTTTTACTGGTGGATGTTTATTTCGACGGTTGTCAGATCCTGCGTGTACGCCATATTATGACAACCTAAAGAACCTTCTGTCAGCATCAGTGAAAAAGATTATATTACCTGGAAGAGCTGACAGCAGTAAAAACAAATAGAAATTCTCACCGTATTTCTGTGAGAAATTTTCCATGAGTAAGGCTCTTAAGTAACAGGAAAATTTCTATTCAAATTTACTGGTGGAAGTTTGCTCTGGCGGTAATCAGAAACTGTAGATCCGATTTAAAAAAAACAGCCGCCATCTTTTGACAACCTCCTCAGTCACTTCACTCGCAACTGGTAGACAGTACACCATATGTCTCCCCCTTTTTATTCGTAACTCCATTAGAGGAACTGACATAGCCTCAAAAAGCTTCAAATGTAACCGGTTTGGCAGCGGTTCATTACCGTCGGGGCAATCTTACACTAGTAAATGTTAGCAGAAAATTTCTCCTTATTTAAACACCTTATTAATGCAGAATTTCAGTCATAATTATAGCCAAAGATAGATATTTATTTTTACTGGTGGAAATTTACTTCGGTAGTTGTGAGGCCCTGCTTTTTCGCAATATTGTGACAACTTAAACAACACTCTGTCAGTGTCAATGAAAGAGATTATAATACCCGGGCCATCTTCCACCAGTAAAAACGAAAAGAAATTTTTACCATGTTTCTGAGAACCATTTTGCGCTAATAAGCCGCTAAAATAAGGTGAAATTTTCTATTAAAATTTTTCTGGAGGAAATTTGCTTCAGCGGTCATAAGAAACTCTTGTTCCAATGTAAAAAATCCGCCGGCATCTTGTGAGAAACTCCTCAGTTACTTCAGTCGCAATTAATCGACTCTACACTATATGTTTTCTCCTCTTTATTGACCCCTTAACGGTCGCATTAAATTACCGTTTAAAAATTCAAATTGCTTATTATCACCACTTTTTTGAAAAAGAAATATCCCACATTCACGGGCTGAATGTCACGGGAGCGAGAATTAAGGGGTTAATAACTCAATTGTTTAGACTGTTCTATGAATTTATATACCAGTAATTTCTTAAAGTTTTCTAATATTAAATAAGTCTAAGAATGCTTTTAGAAAATACTGGTGTGGCAATTTAGGGGGCCATAAAAACGCCTAAAATATCCCCCTACGACTGTGCCATTTTTGTATCAGCGTGTAGACCAAAAATTCAGGGAGCGGTGATATTCATAATATAGCGACCGGGAGCCGGCAGCACAGACAATCATATCATCCAGTTCACGGATGAAATTCTAGGATTAGTTAAATCTTGATTCGCATATTAAAACGCAACCTGTCTGCCAAGTCATATCTTGGTGGGAAATACCTGAAAACTCGATTTTAGCAGCTGACTCGTAGGTTTGGCGTTGTATTTTCCTGCTCCCTGTCCTTCATGTTTTCATACCATTTGGTGCAGGCAAACACAATGGTAAATCTGAGCAAGGAGCCCTTTTTTCTATTTCATAATTTCCTTGATTACTGTTTATAATGAACGACTTATTATAATTATAGTTTATACCGCTTCCTTTGTGCTCCACAGAAGAAAAAAAAACTTAATAACCGCATTGACGGCGGGAAACCAGCATTCTCCTTTTCTTCAAAAAACACCATTGCCTGGGGGCGTGGCTTCTACATTGCGAAAAATGCGTTTATATCGCGTTGTCCATATTGTTTTTAATTGTAAGACATTATATATTACATCCGTACACTTAAAGATATTTACAGATGTATGAACACGATAAATCTATCTCGGAAATCTATTTACGAAAGACTTTGACAAGAGGGAGGCGCTTCTACTGTTCTTCAACCCAGATTTAATAAAAAATTGCCGTCGTCAATGTGTTAACCCTTTCATGGGCAAAGCACTTCTGTTCCTACAATGTAAAAATTATTGATTTACACTGGGATTTACAGACAAATTTATATGAAAGTAATTAAAATATGTTACTCACGTACATTATAAAAAACAATATTTAATTCCGAAATTCCGGTACGGATGTGGCATATAGGAATTAAAATTGAGTTGTATATATAATATAATACAGGTGCACTTCAACAGGGTTAAAGGCGGCTTTATTTCTTTTAAATAAAGAGCTCTCTTTTTTTATGTTTAACATTGTTTTCCCCGAAGATCTCTATAAAGCTCAATGTTTTCCTATAATAATGTAAATTTTATTACTGCAGTTTTGAATCAATAGCAACTTTTTTAACCCCTTAATTCTCACCCCGTGATATTCACGGGATGTGTCTTTTATTCAGATTGTTTGATTCCCACAAGGTTCACAAAATAGTGTAGCTCTATCACGGTATCATTTTACCTGTCATTAAATAAGATGGATATTTCTTTTTTAAAAAGTGGTACAAATAAGCAATTTGAATTTCTAAACCGTAATTTAATGCGACCGTCAAGGGGTTAATGCCACAGCACGAGGGATGGGAAAATAGAGGTTTATATTTCGAACATAAGGACCCTTCTCAATTGCTGTTTTGCTCAATTGCTTATTGCTTGCTGAATTGCTCCTTGTTTTCACTGAAGTTGTCCATAATAGTGTAAATTTTACTACTGCAGTTCTGAATCAATTGCAACTTTTTTAATGCCACGGCATGAGGAATGAGAAAATAGAGGTTTATATTTCCGACATAAGAACCCTTTGTCAATTGCTTTCCTCCGTTATGTGCTTATCTATTTGAACAACGACAAAATGTATGTTTTTTTAAAAGAAACAAAGGGTTACTTTTTGAAGATTTTAACACCAAAAATGATGCAGAAAAAGAAGTATGTGCTGGTGGTTCATCGAAATTTCTTGAAGTTTGAGGCTACTTTCACTTTCAGAATCGGTTCCGAATTTTATAAAATAAATCTGAAACCAATATCAAAAAAGTAAAAATAAGCAGATCAGAGATCAATCGCAGATAGCCTATGCCTAAAAACAAAATATACATATTTAAATGCAAGGAAGAAATTTGAACGTTCCCATAGATTTAACATTAGGTAGCGAATTTCTTCGCGTGATTAGTTAATAATAGTATGACAAAAGAGTTATAGCGATCAAGAAATCGGAACAAAATCTTTGCCTAAGTGGCAACACTGACTTGCATTCAAATCTACTAATCATGCTTGCTGTATTTGTGGTGAACGAATTCAGGAAAATCAGCAACGAAAGATAACACAGTTTATCAAAAGTATATTTTGCATATTATTTTGGAAGACTTTTAAACTACAAAACTGCCATTAAATATATATATATATATATATATATATATATATATGTAATTCTTTGAGGAACAAATGCGCAAAATATTTTTATTTCAGCGCTTTGAGATTTAGAAAATTTTTCCATGACAGCTTTCAAATATCCACGTTTTATAGAACATTACACAATACATGTTTATACACACAGTTTTCATCCTCCTTTAAATTTTATTAAGTAGGGTCATTAAAATTTTAACACCAAATTCTCTTAGCCCAGTGGTAGGGGAGCAAAAAAAGGCCCAATTCGGAAATAATTAGGGGAAAGCTGGAAATTGTTTTAATCCCTTCAGTTTAGGTCTAGAATGCTACGTTTCCCCCCTCGTACTTGGTGAGCGTTAGGAATTATACATTGATTTATAGTCATAAAACACGTTTGTTTTTAAATACCATAACACTATCTCGAAATCACTAACTTTTTCAAAAACATTGTCAATACAAATGTTGTAGAGCTTAACATTCTGAATAAAATGAGTACGTACACTTAATACTTTTGTTGAATATTAAGGTCACAATTCTACTTTAAGTTTTAGCACCGTGGTCAGAGGGTTGAACTCAGAAATAATTAGGGGAAAACTGGAAATCTTTTTAATCCTTTCAAATTAGGTCTAAAATTAATATTCTATGTTTTTCCCTTCGTACTAAGTGCGCGTTAGGAAATAAGTACACATTTACATTCGAAAAATACGTTTTTCTTTAATATTTTTAACAATATCTGATATTGCGATCATAATTTTTAACAAAAATATTAATGTGAGTATTCATTTTATTCAAAATTTTAAGCTCTAGAACATCTGTATTGGCAATTTTTTGATATAGTTAGCTGTTTTGAGATATTGTTAAGGTAATCTGGTCTCTCCTATCTTGAAGCTCTTGATTAGTGATTAAGGCAAAATTTTGAAATGGAATTGCGACCTTAATTTTGAACAAAAATATTAATGTGGGTACTCGTTTTATTGAGAATTTTATGCTCTACAACATTTGTACTGACAATGGCTTTGATAGACTTAGCTGTTTTGAGATATTCTTAGGTAACTTGGTCTCTCCGGACTTCAAGCTCTCGATTTGCGATTAAGGCAAAATTTTGAAATTAGAATTGCGACCTTAATTTTGAACAAAAATACTAATGTGGGTGCTCATTTTATTCAGAATTTTAAGCTCTATAACATTTGCATTGACAATGTTTTTGATAGAATTAACTATTTTGAGATATTGTTAAAAATATTAAGGAAAAACATGTTTTTCGAATGTAAATACGTACATATTTCCTAACGCTCACTTGGTACGAAGGAGGAAACATAGAATATTTATTTTAGACCTAATCTGAAGGGATTAAAACGACTTCCAGTTTTCCCCTAATTAATTCTGAGCTCAACACTCTGATCACGGTGCTAAAATTTTAAAGTAGAATTGTGACCTTAATATTCAACAAAAGTTTTAACTGTAGGTACTCATTTTATTCAGAATGTACAGCTCTACAACATTTGTATTGACAAAATGTTTTTGAAAAAGTTAGTGATTTTGAGATAGTGTTATGGTATTAAAAAAAAAAAAAAAAAAAAAAAACGTGTTTTTTGACTATAAATCAATGTATAATTCCTAACGCTCATCTAGTACGAGGGGGAAAACGTAGCATATTCATTCTAGACCTAAACTGAAGGGGTTAAAACAATTTTCAGCTTTCTCCTAATTATTTCCGAATTCAACTCCCCTAACCGCTGGGCTATCAATACTTTTCTGGATTTAGTTCTTTAAAGGAACTCAAATGAAGTCGTGTTAAAAGGAGTTGCTACATTTGTTTCATTTAAAAGATGAAATTTGAATTATTTTTAATATGAAGGCGATCTCCTCTGATACAATAAAAAAGAGGTATTTACAGCTAATTTCTTAGCATTAAAACTGTGCTTTTATTTTTTATTTTAATTAGAATAAAAATTATATCCCTCCTTTTGCAATAATCTACGTAGGGTCAGAATAACTGCAACTATTTTTCGATCGAAAAATTAGCCTTATTTAATGACATGTTATTTGCAAATCATTAAGGTGAAGTCTTTTATGCCAAATAAATGGTTGGGCAAAATTGTTGCATACCATTGCTCTATAATATTCTACACAATGCATCCGGAGAAGTAAATGGTGTATAATAATCACCTATTTAAAAAATGGCAACTTATTTTATAAATAAAACGTAGAACAAATGCGAAAATATTTGGATTTCAGTAATTTGAGATTTATAAAATTTCACCAGTAAATATCTGCAAAATCAACCTTTTATTAAACATTAAAAAACACATGTTTATTCAAATAGTTTCAACCCCCTCATCATTTTTTAAGAAATAGGAACATTAAAATTTCAACACAAGAAATAATGATTAACCCCTTAAGCAGTGCTGCCACGAGCGACTATTTTTATATTTTATTGGCACATAAATTTTTAAAAAATAATGTAATACATAGCTGCCAACTTGTACGGATTTTTCATACCACTAAAATTTAACAATATATTTTAGCTAATTGAATCACCGAAATTCAAGAAATTTTAACGTTTAAATAAGTTAAAATTTTCTATTAAATTTTAGTGGTAAGAAAAATCCGTACAAGTTGGCAACTATGGTAATACATTTCTTTTGCACATGTTCTCAAAGTGTATGTAAAAGATTTGATGGTGAGAGATAGAATTAAAAAAAAAAGACTTTGCTTAACCCTCTCGGTGCGCAACCCGAGATTTCCTCGGGCAACGTAAAAGTAGCAAAGTTTGCGCAACCCGAGATTTCCTCAGGGATTCATTTTTTCTACTGACGATTATTTTTTAATTCAACTCGGACCACTTTTTAAATACAAAAAATTCCATATAGACTTTAACAACATCTACAACAGAAATAAACTGCAAAATTTATTTTCTTAAAGTAGTCGTGCGAGGATATAAAAATAGTTTCCAGCGACAGCCCTGGTTTAGCCTGATTTAAATGCTTAATTATTGATTCAGGTTAATGTTTTTAAAAAACTCTTTTGCAAAAAAAAAAAAAAAACGTTTACATATTTCAACTCTAAAATATATATAGATTTGAAATATGTAATAAAAAAAAGTGTAATTTTTCAACCTATTTTGATAAAAAATTATCAGCAAGAGGGTTAAGCGTCTCGCTCGATAAGTGTATGCTACTTTTTTTTAACCCCTTGAAGGGCGGTTATGCCGTCACGGCATCACATAATTTTAATCCCAAATTGCCACATTGGCACCGGAATTTTATGATGAAAATGTCACCTTTATTAAGTACGCGAAAATTTATTTTTACTTGTTTCAAATAAAATCTCTTTTTAATATTGGTGTCAATAAATTATTTGAACATTTTACGAATACAAGTACCTTGCCCCTGAAAGGGTTAATTCAGATTGTTTGATTGCCACCACTTTTTTGAAGTGGAAATATTCACCTTATTTAATGACAAATAAAATATTGCGAGAATAAAGCCAATTACGCCATTAAAAAAAAAAAAAAAAAACTGTGGAAATCAAACATTTTGAATAAAAAAAATGTAGCCTAAATTTCCCGTGAAACAACAGTTGCGAGAATTAAGGGGTTTAACTATATAGTTTTCCGGAATTTGTTCTTGAAATAAGCTCAAATAAAGTGTCAAAAGGGGTTGTTACAGTTGTTTAATTTAAAAATTGAAACTTTGCAATATTTTAAAGACGGAACACTATGACAAATGAAACGCAGGTATTTACAACAAATTTCTTACGCATTAAAACGGTGCTTTTATTCTTATTTTGTTTATAATGAAACTTACATACATTCTTTTGAGATAACCTACCGAAATTTCGCGCGTACCCCCCGTGGCTTAGTTAAGTCTTTTTCAAACCGGAAATTTTATTGAAAAAAAAAATCAAATAAGTGCTAAGCAGAAGTGAATCGCATTTTATCTAAAAAAACTTCTGGTAGGAAATCGAATTATCTGAGGTGCGGCGGATACGTGAGAAATTACGGTACATAAGGTCGGCATAGCTAGCTAGCATACCGCTATTTTTGTGCAGAAAAATTTGCCTTATTTAATGAAAGGTTATTTGCGATTAATTAAGTCGCGGACTTTTATTTAAAAAAGTGATCAGGAAAAGAGTTTGTGTACTGTTACTCAATAAAATTGCACTTAACCCTTTCAGGGGAAAGTCACTTCTATTAGTAAAATACTGAAGTGAATGAATGACACCGGAATTTATAAACAAATTTATTTGAAAATAAGTAAAAGCTTTTCATCCCGTACTCAATAAAACGAAAATTTTAAAACGAAAATTCTGGTGTCAATGTCCCTTTTAGGGATTAAAATTATTTGGTCCAAAAATGAACCACCGCCCTTGAAGGGGTTAAATCATTCGTATAGAAATGAAAAAACTGAAAGCACTTTTGTGAGGACAAGGAAAAATCAACAAAAACATTTCTTAACCAATCGCCACACAAACAGCATAATAATGCTGTTGTGGCTTTCTTGATCAGACACAGAAACCTATTTGGGTAAGTACGCGAGTATTAGTTTTATGTATCTATTTAGTTTATATTTTGCAATAAGTGGTAGTAACTGAAAATTAAATAAATGTGGCACACTACTTTAAATAGTTCAAATAATTCTGTTTTTCAAGGAACATGTATACCAATGAAGTTATTAATAAAGAAGAGGATACACATAGCATAGTATCTACGGGATGCGAGTGAAGTAACTGACGAGGTTGTCACACGATGGCAACTGTTGTTTGTTTCCATTGTATCAGATTCTTATTAATGCCGGGAGAAAGTGTCACCAGTAAAAACCAATAGCGATTTCTGCTATGTTTATGAAAGAAACTCTCATGAATAAGACGTTTACATAAGTCGAAAATTTCTATACTTATTTATTGGTGGAATTTTGCCCAGGCAATAATCTAATTCGCTGGCATTGACATTAGAATTGTTTAGGTTATCAAAATATGGTGGACTCGCAAATTCTAAGTATTTCAAGAACGAACATCTAAAAGTAAAATATTATTTACATTCTTGACATAATTATGACATTTAAATTGTATTAATTAATAAGGAGGAAATTTTTAATGCCACTGAGAATTTTGCCACAAGATGTCATCTGATTTTTTATATAATATCAATAGTTTCTGAATACCGTCGGTGCAAACTTCCGCCAGTAAATTATAAATAAAATATTTCCCCTTATTTTAGCGGCCTTTTCCATGCAAAATTTCTCTCCCAAATATGATAAAATTTTCTATTCGTTTTTTGCAGGTGGAAGTGGCCCATATATTCTACTGACGCTGATATCAGGCTGTTTAGGTTGTCACAATATGGGGGAAACGCAGGGCCAAACTACTGCCGAAATAAACTTCCACCAGTAAAAATGAATATATGTTCCTGGCCTTCATTATGACTGAAATTTTGCTTTAATAATGCATTTAATTAAGGGAAAAATTTCGATCCAAATTTACTGGTGGCAGTTTGCTTTTGCGGAACCTAAAGAACCTGTTACAGTTAAAGCTTCACTAATTTGAGGATATGTCAGTTCCTCTTTAATCACAGTTCTATGATATGTTAGGGGTGTCTAAGTGTGTTTCGCTTGATGCCACTAACTTATTAAAGATATAGTCGATTTCTTAATCACAGAGATTCGATGATTACAGAAGCAACGACAACTGTACAATTTTAATGGTATCTGGCGGACCACAGTTCGACACCCCTGATGGATATGAAACAGCAAAAATTTCTACTTATTTTAAAACAATCGTATGATTCTGCTATTTACGACATGAATCATGTTAGAATCATGTTATGAATCATGTCATTATCCTTCTATAAGCAATTATTAATGTCAGTTTGGTTCGTGACTGGCATTTTTTTGTTTGGGGGGGGGGGAAGGGGCACTAAATGCAAAGCTGCAAAATGTATTCTTCTCCTACCACTATTTCTTTCTATTTCTTTAAAAGAAAAATTTGCCTTATTTTCTGGCAGAACTATCTGCCATTAAACAAGGAAAAGATTTCTGTTAAAAATTTGGGTAAAAAAGTATAAAATGGTCCCCCCATGCTTTTAGTGCCCGAAAATATGACAGAGTAGATGCCAGGGTTCGAACGGCTAAGGGAATTTCCCACCCAGGAAATTCTTCGGTACCAGTATTTTCTTATAGAAAACCTCTCTTCAAATAAGGCAAAATTTCGCGCGTTTTACCAAAATTTATATTTTTTTAAAAATAAAGTAAAACTTATATTTCACCTGGTAAATTCCCTGAAGCGTAGGAATGTTTCCCTGCTGATTATAATAATACTTGAAAGTCCTGACTTTCAAAATGTTGCGAACATGCGTCTTTCAAATTGCGCGCAATATTTCTCTTGAACCGATTTTTTTTGAAGCAATCTTAGGGAATGTTTAGGTTATATCTCTACACCTTAAGACTGAACCACCGCCGTCTGAATACTAGGTTTAAGCGCTTACTCAAAAATAGCGGCTGTCGTAGTCCGATATTTCAGCATTTGCACGGTTTCTTGAATTTGAAATCCAATAATTTTTAAAAGCATTTTCATTTTCATTTTTCTGATATTAAATAAGACAAAGAACTTTTGTGAAATAATGGTGCCTAATTTCAGGACCATACAAGCGCCTAAAAAAATCTGCCTACAACAGCCGCCATTTTTGTAGCGCGTAGGCCAAGTAGTCAGTGGGTGTTGATACCCATAACATAATATTGAAGAAAAGATCCCGTTTTTCTATTTAGTAATATTCTTTATTGTTGTTTATAATCAACCACTTATCATAATTACAGCTTTTGTCGCTACCTTTGTATTCAAAAGAAAAAAAATTCAATTAAATTCGGCTTTACTTATTTTAACCCTTTAACACTTTCAGGGGCCGAATAATTCTGTTCGTAAAATACTGAAACAAATGACTACAATTGTCAAACGAATTTCTTAGAAAGCAAAATCCCGCTATTTCGCACTTTCATTACAAAAGCAAAATTTTATTAAAATATTCTTGATGCCAATTGTCATTTTTAGAATTAAATTTAGGTGGCTAGACTTTCTACACTGTTAAAAATTTTGCAGCATTCTGGCAGGTCATTCGACCGTTTTTTGAAAAAAACGGTTTCATAACCATAATTTAATTATATTACCATAAAATGGCCTATAATATGGTCAGAATAATGTTAAAATTACGGTTGTGTAACCGTTCTCGGAAAAAACGGTCAAATGACCTGCCAGAATGCTGCAAATTTTTAACAGTGTCGCCACCGCCCCTGAAAGAGTTAACGCCCAGTGTACAATATGTTCCAAAAATTGCGTAATTCAGAGAAACCAAATTAATACAAGAAAAATCTAAATAGGAAATTTTCGTTTTTTTAATAAATGAAATGGCTATTATTAAATACATAGGTACCAACCTCAAGCTAATCTTGCGTTATACGTGCGTTACTTTGACCCTAGTTTAATGCGTTTCGAACCAGAATTTTTTTTGAAGAAATGAATTTAAGAACTTTCCGCGTAGAAACCTTGAATTAAATAAATAAATATTCAATAATAAATTTTCTGGTTCGTAAGAGGTTAACCTGGGTCAAATTAATCCAGGTATTACGGAAGTTTAGTAGAAGGTTGGCAGCTATGTAATAAATCAAAAATTTTCATTTTAAATTTCTGGTGCGAATACGGAATCAGGAACGCTGATGATATCTTAAATGATACAAAGGCCATTTAACGGTTAAATAATTAGCTCAGTGAACAACATAGTTTATGTTTAACCCCTTAATTCTCGCTCCCGTCATATTCACAGGCTGTGTCTTTTACTCAAATTGTTTGATTTCCACCAGTTTTATAAAATAGTGAAATTGGCTATATTTTAGTATCGTTTTTCCTGTCATTAAATAAGGTTCTTTTTCCTAAAATTTCTTTTTCCTAAAAGTGGTGCCAATAAGCAATTTGAATTTTTCAACCGTAATTTAATTCGAGCGTTAAGGGGTTAAAATTGTTTTCCCTGAAGTTAAGTTCTCTATAATAATGTAAATTTTATTAGTGCAGTTCAGAGTCTTTTGCAACGTTTTTAATGTCACGGCATGAGTAATGGGAAAATAGGGGTTTATATTTTGGACATACCCATAACATAATATTGATGTATAATATTATGTAATATATATATAATAATATGTATTGATGTAATATAACCTTCTCAATTGCTTCCCTCCATTGTGTGTGTACCTATTTGAACACCGACAAAATGTATGTTTTTTTCAGAAACAAATTTTATATTTTTCATGATTTGAACTCTAAAAATGAAGTAAAAATAAGTTTGTGCTTGTGGTTCTTGAAAAATTCTTGAAATTTAAGGCTGCTTTCACTTTCAGAGTCGGTTCCGAAAATAATTTTATAAAATAAATCAGCAACGAATGTCGAAAAACTGAAAATAAAAAGATAAGAGATCAATCTCAGATATATGTAAAAAAAAAAAAAAAAAAAAAAAAAAAAAAACAACTTTTAAAAATATTTAAAAGCAAGGAAGAAATTTGAAAAGAGCACTCCCATAGCTTTAACATTACCTTGCAAGTTTTTTTGCAGGATAAGTGAGTGGTCTTAATGTATATATTGCTATTACTACTGAAAATTTATTTCAAAAGAGATCTAGCGATCGAGCAGTCTGAAAAAAAATCTTTGCCCAACTGGCAACACAGGCTTGCATTCACATTTGCTGATGGTGTTCGCTGTATTTGTGGGGAACATATTCAGGAAAATCAACAACGGAAGATAACACAGCTTATTCAAAAGTCTATTTTACAAATTTTCGTGGAAGATTCGAAAATTACAAAATAGTCATAATATATATATATAAATAAATATATATATATATATATATATATATCATACTTTGTGGAACAAATGCGGAAAATATTTTGATTTCAGCCCTTTGAAATTGATAAATATTTTCCAAGATATCTTTAAAAAAATCAACGTTTTATAAAACATGAAACCATGCATGTTTATTCACATAATTTTTATTCTCCTATCAATTTTATTAAGTACTGTTATTAAAATTTGAACACCATGAGAAATACTCTATACTTTTTCGGCTTAGTTCTTCAAAGGAATTTAAATAAAGTGTTAAAAGGGGTTGTTACATTTGTTTCATTTTACAAATGAAACTTTTCAATATTTTTAATATAATGATGAAACACTATGACAAAATAGAGCACGGGTATGTATAACAAATTTCTTACGCATTAAAATGGTGCTTTTATTATTTTAATTATAGTGAAACTTATATCCATTCTTTTTGGATAATTTACATTATCTCAGGATATCTACCACTATTTTTCTATCGAAAAATTGCCGTATATAATGACAAGTTATTTGAGATTACCTAACCCCTTGAAAAGCACCGGTATGTTATATAAGACACTTAATTATAATCCCAAAGTGCCACAATGGTACCAGGATTTTGGAATAAAAGTTTCATTTAAAATTTACATAAAGGAAGGCTTTTACTTATTTTTGAAAAAATTGTTCGTAAATTCTGGTGTCAGTCAATCATTTCGAAAACATAACAACAAATGCACTTTGCTCCTGAAAAGGTTAAGACGCAGATTCTCATTTTTAAACAGTGGTTAGGAAAAAAGTTTGCACGCCATTGCTCTATAAAATTCATTGCTCGATTAACCCTAGAACTACCGGAAATTTTACTCAAGTTTTATAAAAACATTCTACACCAGAATTTTTACTTAAAACTATTTAATTTGTTTATTTAACTTATTATTGTCTGATTTATACATTTAGTTTGTTTTGAAGAAATTTTCTGGTTTGAATAGATATTTTGAATATACATGTCGGGTCCATTGGACCCTTCTGGTAGACAGAGGGTTAAAAAAAAGCCTCTGCTTAACAAAAGTACAACAAAATAAAGGAGAGACACACTTTCGTGGACATTACCACACAAACAGTACAAACGTACTCATGTGGCTTTCTTGATTTCTCCGGACCAGTATCTTGAACGGAAGCGAGAGCATTAGTTTCATGTATCCATTCAGTTATTGTTTTGTAATAAGTGGTGGTAACTGAAAATTAAATAAATGTGGCATACTACTCTTAACAATTCAAATAATTCGATTTTTCAAAGAACATTTATATCAGGGTTGCAAAACTGTGGTCCGCGTATGCCGCAAATTTATTAAAGAAATAGTCTTTTTCCTGAATCGCAGAGATTTGATGATTAGATAAGGAAACGATAACTATAAAATTTTAGTGGTATCTTGCAGCGGGCCACAGTGTGACCCAGATGTACAGTGTCAAAAGTTTAAGCGCAACATAAAATTTCAAAATAAAATTAATTTTATTGACTGAAAGTTACTTTTCCTTTAATATGACCTGCAAATTGTGGTTTTAAAAACATATTTAACAGATTTATGCTTTAAAATTTATCTCAAATATTGAAATCCATCAAAAAACAAAAACAAAAATGAGTGTGGCCGATGTTTAAAACTAGAACGTCCACCTGGTGTCAATTCAACACCGATCAAATGACAAAATATCAATTCGAACCAGAATTTTTTTCGTAAAATTAATTAAATTATAACTGCAGAAAGCACAGTTGAATAAATAAGTGAAATTGTTTTAAATAAAAATTCTGGCGATAAATTTTTTTATTCAGTTTGGGGAAAATTTCCAGACGTTCTAGTGTTAAGCAGTTCTTTATTCTTTAGTAAAACAAGAATAATAAAAAAATTAATACTTGCTTATTGCTCCATTCTGCTGAATTATATATTAAATATACGGTTTTCCATCGATAAAATGAGGTTCTGTATTGTTTCTCGTTCAATTTTAAACCACGCGTTGTCAATTGCAACTTTCAAATCTTTAACTGAAGATTACTGCTTTCCACTTGGATGAGAGTGCTTTCCACATGAGTGAGACTACCCCACATATTTTCTGTTATGGTTTAAATCAGGGCTAATAGCCGGCCATTTCAAAACACATACTTTTTTCGACTTTGAACGGAATTTTACAAGTAATGAAAGTAGATTTATCTAAAATAATTCTGCAACCAATGTCGAAAAAGTAAAAATAAACACATTAGAGATCAATCTCACATATCCTATGTAAATAAATAAAATAAAGTAAAAACAAAAATATTTAAATGCAAGCAAGAAATTTGAAAAGAGTGCTCCTATTGGTTTAACATTGGATTGCGAGTTTCTTCGCGTGATTAGGAAAAGTTTTTAATGTATATATCGATATTACAATAGCGAATATTATTATTTGAAAACAGATGTAGCAATAGAGCAATCGGGAAAAAATATTTGCCCAACTAGCAACATTGGTTTGCATTCAAATCTGCTAATCGTGTTTGCTGTATTTGTGGCGAACGTATTCAGGAAAATCAACAACGGTATATAACAGACGAACTAAAATAACTTCTTAAAACACCACTAAAACCTTAAATGCACTAGGCTTTTCGAAAGATCTGAGTCTTTCTTCGTCAGGCGCAAAAAGTCGTGCTTCTACTATGAAAGCAGCAGCAAGACTGCTTTCATAGTAGAAGCACGTCTTTTTGCGCCTAACGAAGAAAGACTCAGATCTTACTGCTTTCATAGTAGAAGCACGTCTTTTTGCGCCTAACGAAGAAAGACTCAGATCTTACTGCTTTCATAGTAGAAGCACGTCTTTTTGCGCCTGACGAAGAAAGACTCAGATCTTTCGAAAGGCCCAGTGCATTTACGGTTTTGGTGGTGTTTTAGAAGTTATTTTACTTCGTATTAATTCACACCAGTTTCAACTTATTTTCTTTGGTATATAACAGAGTTTATTCAAAAGTATATTTTGCATACTTTTGTGGAAGATTTGAAAACGGCAATACAGCCGTTAAAATCAAAATATTTTTTAATTCTTTGTGGAACAAATACGGTACCTTTTTCATGTGAGCGTTTTGAGATTCAGAAAATTTTTCCATGATATCATTAAAAAAATCAACATTTTATAAAACATGAAATCATACATGTTTATTCACACAGTTTTCATCCTCCAGTCATTTTTATTAAGTAGGGTTATTAAAATTTTCAACACGATACGAAGTGTTCCATAATTTTTCGGGCTTAGTTCTTTAAAGGATCTCAATTGTTGTGTTAAAAGGGATTGCTACGTTTGTTACATTTGAAAAATGAAACTTTGAAATATTTTGCTATTGTATAAATATTTTTTCTTTGAAATATATGCTACCAACAGTGTTTCGAATTTAACGAATTTTTTATTTCGGATAAACCAAATTCATACCAGAAATTTAAAATAGTAATATTTGCTTAATTTAATAACAGACATTCCGTATTTAAATAAAGCGAAATTTATTACTGAAATTTTCTGGTGTGAATTCAGATTCTCTGTACTACGGAATTTCTAGAGTGTATTCTACCGTGGGAATTAGAGGGTTAAATTGGTACTTTTATTTCTATTTTTATTAGAATGAGAATTATATATTTATTTTGAGATAATCCCCGTAGGATCAACATAACTAAAACTATTTTTTGATAGAAAAATTTACCTTATGTTATGACAGGATATTTGCGATTCGTTAAGGTGAAGAGTTTTATTCCAAAAAAGTGGTCAAGCAAAATTGTTGCACATTACTGCTCTATAAAATTCTACTCAATGCATCCGGAGAAGAAAACAATATGCTATTAAAACAGCTATTTAAAAAAAATGGCTATTTTTATTATAAATACTCTGAGGATCAAAAACGAAAATATTTGGATTCCGCGGCTTTGAGTTTCAGAAAATTTCACCATGATATATCTGAAAAATAAACTTTTTATGAAACATTAAAACACACATGTTTATTCAGATAGTTTTACACCTCCCTATAATTATTATGAAATAAGCTCTCTAAATTTTCAGCACAATACACAAAGCTTAAATATAGGGGTCGTACCAGTTCTGAAATTTGCAGAACATGAAATTAAGTCGCTACCAGTATTTGCTTTTAGAATATATCTTCTTAAATAAGGTGAGATTTGGCTTAAATAAGGTGAGATTTGCTACATTTGTTTTATTTTTAAAATGAAACTTTCCAATAATTTTATATATGTTGATTTAACCCTATGTCAAAATAAAACAGAGATATTTACAAGCTATTTATTATTACAGTCAGGGGTTTAAAAATCTAGGCGCCAGCGGGGAGTCTCTCACCACTGAATTTTATTAGTTTTCTTCGTTTAAATTTTATTAGCATTATTTCAAAAGTTTAGACGAAATATTAGACGAAAAATAACGAATAAAATTTAATGGTGAGAGACCTCCCGCTGGCGCCTGTATTTTTTCACCCCTGATTATAAGGTATTTACTATTATGCACAGGTATCTATTACTCTTACGCATTAAAACGGTACTTTTATTCTTATTTTATTTATAATGAAACTTATATCAATTTTTTGAGATAATCTACGTAAAGTGAGGGTAGCTACCTCTATTTTTGTATATAAAATTTTGTCTTATCTAATGACAGGATAGTTGCGATTAATTAAGGCGCACACTTTAACTTTTAAAAAGTGATCAGGGAAAAAGTTTGGACACCATTGCTCTATGAAATTCTACTAAAAGCATCCTCAGAACAAAAGTAAAATTGAAAAAATAAAGGATGCACTTTTTTGAGGCAAACCCAAAAATTAATAACAACGTCTCTTAACAGATTGCCATACAAACAGCATAAAAGTGCTCATTTGGCTTCCTTGATTACAAACGTGTTCAAAAAGTCATCGAAAACGCTAGCATTAATTTTGTGTATCTATTTAGTTAATTTTTTTGTAATAAGTGGTGGTAGCTGAAAATGAAATAAATGCGGCATACTGCTCTTAACAGTTCAAGTAATTAGATTTTTTAAAGAACATGTATATCTGGGGTGTGAAATTGCGGTCCGCTTCTGCGGATACTACTAAATTATTAAAGAAATAGTCGATTTCTTGAATCGCAGAGATTTGATGATTAGATAAGGCAACGATAACTATAAAATTTTAGTGGTATCCTGCGGCGGATCACAGTGTCAAACCTTTGATGTATATGAAATAGCAAAACTTTCTACACATTTTAAAACAAGCCGTTTATAATAATCTTATGATTCTGCTGTTCGAGTCCCGATTTACGCGGGTCACCTGGAAACACTTCTCGGGAAGTCGGGACTGGCGTTTTTGGGTGCACTAAAAGCATAGGTTCGAAATGCATTCTTCTCCTATCGCTATTTCTTGAACCCTTAATTCTCGCTCCCTGATATTCACGGGCTGTGTCTTTTAATCAGATTGTTTAATTCCCACCAGTTTTATAAAATAGTGTAATTGGCTTTATTATGGTATCATTTTACCTGTCATTAAATAAAGTGAATATTTTTTTTTTCAGAAAAGTGGTGTCAAAAAGCAATTTGTATTTTTAAACCGTAATTTAATGTGACCATTAAGGGTTTAAAGAAAATCTTTGCCGTATTTTCTGCCATTAAGCAAGGTAAAGACTTATTTAAGAAAAAAATATGGTAAGAAAAGAATAAAATTGCCCGCCATGCATTATTGCCCAAAAATATGTGAGTCACGAGCCGCTACTGATTTAAATAAAACTGTGAAGTCGTGCATTTCAATATGCTGAAAACAACGCGCAATATTTATCTTGAACCATTTAATATTATTTCATGCAATCTTAACGAATTTATAGATTATATTTATGTCTTAATCCTTTCAGGGACAAAGCATTTCCATCGCTAACATGTTGAAATAAGTGAATGTCACAGGAATTCCCAAACAAATTTATTTCCAACTAAGAAAAAAGGCTATGTTTCACATATATAATAAATGGAAAGTTTTATTTTTCAAAATTGTACTCTCTCAGTGGGGAATTTGGGCATAAAAAGTAAGTGATTTCATAAAAGTACCATCGTCCTCCGAATGGTTAAGAATGAACCACCGTCCAAGAATACTAGCACCATGAACTCTGGCACAAAAATGGCGGCTCTCGTTAGCGGATTGTTTTCAGCGTTTGTACAGTTCCTTGAATAGATTTTAAAGTACTTTCCGCTTTATTTTTCTGATATTAAATAATGAAAGAATACTTTTGCAAAATATTGATGTGTAAATTCAGGTTTGTAAATGTGTTAAATCATACAAACTCCTAAAAAAAATCACCTACGACAGTCGAATATCAAGTATAAAATTGGCGTAAATCCAAGTATAAATTGATTTTTATAACATACTATTCAAGAAAAGAGCTCTTTTTTTCTAAACTACATATAAAAATCACTTCAAAACCAACATCAAAATACTCATTAATTGCTATAATTGATAAACATGAATTTTAAAACGGCAAAATACATTTATTTATTTACATTTCGACATGTTTCATTGCTTCAGACGGCAACATTTTCAAGAAAATAAAGTTATAAAACGTTTTTGCAAAAATTAAAATGGAAAAATTTAAAATGAAAAACTAGTAAACAAAAACAAAAACAAGAACCACGTGAACACAAATATAATGAAATTAACTGCAATAGTAAAATGAAAATTTCCGAACGTAAATTATTTTATATTACCGTAATTTCGCGCGTATCCGCTGCGGCTTAGTTAAGTCTTTTCAAACCGGAAATTTTATTGAAAAAAAAGAAGACAAATGAGTGCTAAGCAGAAGCAAATCACATTTTATCTAAAATAAATTCTGGTCGGAAATCGAATTATCTGAGGTGCGGCGGATACGCGCGAAATTACGGTATTATTTCATTACCCTGACTAGCATTTCTTTCCAAATTTTAGGTACCTCCATGGAAGCTGAATCATTGCAAATATTTCCATTGCGTGAGAAGATCTCTATTGATTCTCTGATGATGGATGGCAAATAAGATCTTGCTGTATAAATTATTTTACTATTTTTAAAATCTATTTTCAAAGGTTCGCTGTTATATAGCCTGTATAGTTGTACAACTGTGTAACTGCCACGGGGCAGTTATACAACGAAAAAGGAGATAAAAGACATAAATAAGATATATGATATCGCAATAAACAATGGCTATAAAGAAAGAACATTAAATAAATTAATTAAGAGCTTCAGGAATAAAAAGAAAGGCAATTTTAAAGTGCGAACTTCCAAGTTATCTTCTTTGCAATATGTTCCTGTTTTTTTTTCGAAAGATTGAAATATAAACTCAATAAATACAATATTTCCATTGCTTCGAAACCATCCGCAAAATTAAAAAAACGTAATATGTAAGAAAATAGACCCAAAAGAACCAAATCAATTATCAGGGGTATATGAAATACCTTTCACTAAAGAAGATGGAACAGTGCAATTTTATATAGGAATGACAGCATATAGCAGACACCAAATACAGCAAGAAAACTACAGCTCTGCCAGACTATATAACAGAGAACCATTGAAAATAGAGTTTAATAATAGTAAAATAATTTATACATCAAGATCTTATTTGCCATCCATCATCAGAGAATCAACAGAGATCTTCTTACGCAATGGAAATATTTGCAATGATTCAGCTTCCATGGAGGTCCCTAAAATTTGGAAAGAAATGCTTGTCAAGGTAATGAAATAATAATATAAAATAATTCACTTTCGCAAATTTTCATTTTAATATTGCAGTTAATTTCATTATACTTGTGTTCGCGTGATTTTTGTTTTTGTTTACTAGTTTTTCATTTTGAATTTTTTAATTTGAATTTTTGCGAAAATATTTTATCATTTTATTTTCTTGAAAATGTTGCCATCTGAAGCAATGAAGCATGTCGAAATGTAAATAAAAAAGGGTACTTTAACGTTTTAAAATTAATGTTTATCACTTATAGCAATTAATGAGTATTTTGCTCCTTTTACTATTTAGTAATATCATTGATTACTGTATACAAACAATCCTTTCTATAATTACAGCTTATATGGCTACCTTTGTATTTCACGGAAAATAAATCTCATTTAAATGCAGCTTCATATTTTTTAAACAATAATCTCACTGAGTAATATTTCTTATGATTAACAGTGTTTTTTCCGAAGTTCTCTTTATTAATGTAAATTTTATTAAAGCAGATCTGAATCATTTACAACTCTTTTAATGCTACGGCATGGGGAATGGGAAAAAAAGGCTTTATATTTCGGACATAAGAACACTTGTTTCCCTCTGTTATGTGCGTATCTATCTGAACACTGACAAAATGCATGTTTTTTTTTTTTTGAGAAACAAAGTGTTACTTTTTCAATATTTTCGAACGTATGCAGTTTGTACAATCAAACTATGCAAGGAAATCAACAACGAAATGTATCAGAGTTCATTCAAGAGTATGTTTTGCATACTTTTGAGGAAGATTTGAAAAGTACAAAACAACCATTAAAATAAAAAAAATTGTAACACTAGAACGTGTAGTTGGTGTCGATTCGACACAGACTAAGTGCTTAAATGTCCAAAGAAATTTTTGCCATGATATATCTGCAAAATCAACTTTTTATTAAACATTAAACCATGCATGTTTATTCAAATAGTTTTCTGCCCCCCCCCCTATCTTTTTTTAAGAAATAGGCTCATTAAAATTTTAATACAAGAAGTAATTAAGCCGCCTTAAGCTGGACTGCCACTGGCGACTATTTTTATATTTTATTTGCGCATAATTTTTTTAAAAAATAATGTAGTAACTCTTGCTCAAAGTGATCTCAAAGTGTATGCAAAATATTTCTATTTTCAGAGAGTCGTGCGAGATAGAATTTAAAAAAAGAGCTTTGCTTAAGCGTCTCGCTCGATAAGTGTATGCTACTTAAAAAAAAAAAAAAAAAATTCAGATTGTTTGATTGCCACCACTTTTTTGAAGTAGAAATATTCAACTTATTTAATAGCAAAAAAAAAAAAAAATGATGCGAGAATAAAGCCAATTACGCCATTTTAAAAAACTGTGGAAATCAAAAATTCTGAATAAAAAAAATGTAGCCGAAACTTCCCGGGAAAGTCACGGGCGAGAAAATTAAGGGGTTAAACTATATAGTTTTCCGAAATTTGTTCTTGAAATAAACTCAAATAAAGTTTTAAAAGTGGTTGTTACAGTTGTTTAATTTAAAAAATGAAACTTTGCAATATTTTTAATATGAAGATGAAATCCTGTGACAAAATAAAACGCAGGTATTTACAACAAATTTCTTACGCATTAAAACGTTGCTTTTATTCTTATTTTATTTATAATGGAACTTATATCCATTCTTTTGAGATCACCTGCATAAGGTCGGCATAGCTAGCTGGCATGCCGCTATTTTTGCACAGAAAATTTGGCCTTATTTAATGACAGGATATTTGCGATTAATTAAGGGGTCTCAGGACTCTTAAAATTGGACAAAAAGAAAAAAAAAGACTATTTTCAGCATTTATTATCTTAAAATGTGTTTGACATTAAGACACAATTTTAATTGGCAATGAAAGATACAAGTATGTTCTTTCATTGTAAATATTTAAAAAATTTCAAGATGCAGAATTAGCATTTACAGGGTGCTCTAAACTGTTAGACATTTGACGAGCAGAAAATCGGCATAACAGCTTACGCGCACGATTACAAAATATATTTTGCAACTAGAATGAACATTTTGATGCCTACTTATACTTCATATTATAATAATTACACTGAAGATAAATAAATTTGTATTTAAAGCATTTTTATATTTTTAATACAAAATTGTATTTAGTTAATGCAAAAGTTAGAAAATTTGAACAATATAACCTCCTAAAAAAATATTTTCTTTTTACAATAAAAAGGAAATTTTAGGTTCAGTTTATACAGACTAACATAAAACATATGTTTTGAAATTTTCATGATAAAAGAATCAGAAGTTTTTGAGATATCGTGAGCGTTATGCCCAAAAACGTCATTTGGAGAAAAATTACTTCAAAGTTTCGGAAACACCGCTTTTGCTATTGAACGAGTATCATTCTAAAAGTCATAACTTCAGTTCTAATGGGAGTTTCAAGATAACAATTATATCAAAATGTTCAGAAAACATAGAAGTTTATCATATAAAAAAAAATAAAATTTCGAAAATTTTAAAACTTTAAGAGTCCGGAGACCCCTTAAGTCGCGAACTTTTATTTTAAAAAAGTGATCAGGAAAAGAGTTTGTGCACCATTACCAATGTTACCAGACGAATATACTAAAATTTTATTTTGAATACCAATATTTTCATAGACAGATAATCGCCTTATTTATTTACGAATATTTGTGATTAAAGCAGGCGTACGAGAAGAGTGGTATTTAAAATAAAATTTTAGTGTTCGTCTGGCAACACTGACCATTACTCTATAAAATTGTAGTAAAGTCATCCGCAGAACAAATACAAAAAATTTGGGAGCACTTTTGAGAGGAAAAGAAAAAAATCAATAAAAACATCGCTTGACCAAACGCCACACAAACCGCACGTAAATGATCATGTGGCTTTCGTGATCATATTTGCTGTCTGGCATTAAACCAATGTGCGAGTATTAGTTTTATATATCTATTTAGTTAATATTTTGTATTAAGTGGTGGTAACTGAAAATTAAATAAATGCGGCATACTACTTTTAACAGTTCACATATACGATTTTTTTGGAGCATGTATACCTATGAAGCTATGAATAAAGAAAAGGAGACAGATAGCATAGTATCTCCGGGTTGCGAGTGAAGCAACTAATGCGGTTGTTACAAGATGGCAACTGTTGTTTGTTTCCATTGTATCAGATTCTTATTAATGCCGGGAGAAATTCCCACAAGCAAAAACCAATAGAGATTTCTGACATATTTTTGAAAGTAATTCCACATGAATAAGGAGTTTTAAATAATGACGAAAATTTCTATACTAATTTATTGGTGACAATTTGCCCAGGCAATAATCTAAGTCGCTGGCACTGACATTGGGATTGTTTAGGTTATCAAAATATAATCAACTCGCAAATTATGACTACCGCAAGAAAGAACGTCAAAAAGTAAAAAATTATTGACATTCTTGATTGAATTGTGACCTTTATATTGTATTAATTGATAAGGAGGAAATTTTTAAAGCCACAGTGAAGTTTGTCACAAGATGGCATCTGATTTTCTACATAGGATCAATTGTTTTTTAATACCGTCGGTGCAAACTTCCACCAGTAAATTTTAAATAAAAAATTTCCCCTTATTTTAGCGGCCTTTTTCTTAAAAAACTTCTAATCGTTTTTGCAGGTAGAAGCTGGCCCAGGTATTCTACTGGCGCTGCTATCAGGTTGTTTAGGTTGTCACAATGTGAGGAAACACAGGGCCTGGTCTACTGCCGAAGTAAACTTCCACCAGTAAAAATGAATACCTGTTCTTGGCCTTCATTATGACTGAAATTTTGCTTTAATAAGGGGTTTAAACAAGGAGAAAGTTTCGATTTAAATTTACTGGTGGAAGTTTTCTCTTGAGAACCATGAAATCAGAACCTGAAGAGCCTGTTGCAGTTAAAGTTTCACCAATTTGAGGATATGTCAGTTCCTCTTTATTCACAGTTCTATGATATGTTAGGGGTGTCAAAGTATGGTTCGCTTGATGCCACAAATTTATTAAAGATATAGTCGATTTCTTAAATCAAAGAGATTCAATGATTACACAAGGCAACGATAACGATAAAATTTTAATAGTAGCCGGCGGACCACAGTTTGACACCCCTGATGTATATGAAACAGCAAAAATTTGTACATATTTTAAATCAAACAGTATAAAACAATTGTATGATTCTGCTATTTATGACTAGAATCGTGCTAGATAATCTTTCTTTAAGAAATTATTAAAGTCAATTCGGCTCATGACTGATTTTTTTTATTTTTATTTATTTATTTATTTATTTATTTTTATTTTTTTGGTGGGGGGGAGCACTAAATGCAAAGCTGCGAACTGTATTCTTTTCCTACCACTATTTCTTTAAAAGAAAAATTTGCCTTATTTTCTGGCAAAACTATCTGCCATTAAACAAGGAAAAAATTTCTGTTAAAAATTTGTGTAAAAAAGTATTAAATGGTCCGCCGTGCATTTAGAGCCCGAAAATATGACAGTCACGAGCAAATGCCAGGGTTCGAGCGGGTAAAGGAATTTCCCAACCAGGAAATTCTTCGGTACCAGTATTTTCTTATAGAAAACCTCTCTTTAAATAAGGCGAAATTTCGCGCGTTTAACCAAGATTTATATTTCTTAAAAAATAAACTAAAAATTATATTTCCCCTGGAAAATTTCCTGAAGCGTAAGAATGTTGCGCTGCTGATTAAAATAATACTTGAAAGTCCAGCCTTTCGAAATGTTTCGAACATGCGTCTTTCAAATTGCGCGTAATATTTATCTTGAACCGATTATTTTTTTTCATGAAATCTTAGGGAATGTTTAGATTATATCTCTATACCTTAGCCCTTTCAGGGGCGCCATTTGCAGTCTGCAAACGGTTAATTTTACTGCCCAAAATGCAAAGTGGCACCAGTAAATTTTTACTACAATTTCGATCTCATAATATACGTGAAAAAGTGCTTTTGATTATTTTCAAATAAATTTGTTCTTAAATTGCGGTGCGAATTAATTATTTGAATACTTTTGGAGCAGAAATGCTTTGCCCCTGAAAGGGTTAAGACTGAACCACCGCCTCCTGAATACTAAGTTTAATCGCTGACACAAAAATGGCGGCTGTCGTTTTCCGATTTTTTCAGCATTTGCACGGTTCCTTGAATTTGAACACCAACAATTTTTAAAAGCATTTTCATTTTCATTTTTCTGATTTTGAATAAGACAAAGAACTTTTGTGAAAAAATGGTGCCTAATTTCAGGGGACCGTACAAGCGCCTAAAAATATCTGATACGACAGCCGCCATTTTTGTATCAGCGCGTAGGATAAGTATTCAGTGGGCGGTGATATCCATAGCATAATAGTAAAAAAAAGAGCCCATTTTTCTATTTAGTAATTTTCTTGATTGCTGTTTATAATCAACCAGTTATAATTACAGCTTATACCGCTACATTTGTATTCCACAGAAAAAAAATTCAATTAAATTCGGCTTTACTTTTTTAACTCTTTATTGCCACGGTAGAATGCGTTCCAGAAATTGCATAATTCAGAGAAAACAAATTCATACCAGAAAAATCTAAATAGTAAATTTTCGTTATTTTATTAAAGAAATGTTTGTTATTAGCATTAGAACGGCGGGAAATTTTACTGAAGTTCTATAAAAATATCTCACATCAGAATTTTTGCTTAAACTATTTAAATTATTTAAGTTATTTTTGGGCAGCATATATTAATCTTATATTACAAAAAGTGTTCTATTCGAATCCACATGTATTCATTTTGCAAGGGTCAAAATGATCCCTCGCCGCCATTCTAGTGTTACATAAATCAAAAATTTCCATTTTAAAATTCTAGTGTTAATATGGAATCAGGCACGCTGATGGTATCATGAATGATACCATGGACATTTAAGGGTTAAATAATAAGCTCAGCGAACAGCATATTTTATGTTTAAAATTGTTTTCCTTGAAGTTCTCTATGATAATATAAATTTTATTACTGCAGTTCAGAATGTTTTGGAAACCTTTTCAGGTCTTTGCATGAGTAATGGGAAAATAGGTGTTTATATTTTGGACATAAGCCCTCTCAATTGCTTCCCTCCATTGTGTGTGTATCCATTTGAACACCGACAAAATGTATGTTTTTTTTTCAGAAACAAAGTTTAATTTTTTTCCTGGTTTGAATTCTAAAAATGAAGTAAACATTAAGTTTGTGCTTGTGGTTCTTGTAAAATTCTTGAATTTTAAGGATACTTCCACTTTCAGAATAGGTTCCGAAAGTAATTGTATAAAATAAATCTGCAACCAATGTCGAAAAACTAAAAATAAACAGATAAGAGATCAATCTCAGATATCATATGAAAAAAAAATTTAAAAATATTTAAAAGCAAGCCAAAAATTTGAATAGAGCACCCCCATAGTCTTAACATTAGCTTGCAAGTTTCTTTGCGAAATTAGTGAATGGTCTTAATGTATATATTGCTATTACTACAGCGAATTTATTTCAAAAGATATCTACCGATCAAGCAATCGGAAAAAATCTTTGCCCAACTGGCAACAAGGGCTTGCATTCACATTTGCTGATCATGTTAGCTGTATTTGTGGCAAACATATTCAGGAAAATCAACAACGGAAGATAACACAGCTTATTCAAAAGTCTATTTTGCATATTTTCAAGGAAGATTTGAAAACTACAAAAAAGTCATAAAAAATTTGTATATTAATACTTTGTGGAACAAATGCGGAAAATATTTTGATTTCAGTGCTTTGAAATTGAGAAATTTTTTCCATGCTATCTTTAAAGAATCAAAGTTTTATAAAACATGAAACCATGCATGTTTATTCACATAGTTTTTCTCATACCAGTTTTATTAAGTACAATTATTAAAATTTTAACACCATGCTGACTACTCCATACTTTTCTGGGTTAGTTCTTCAAAGGAATTTAAATAAAGTATTAAATGGGGTTGCATAGCTGCCAACATTTACGCTTTTTTCCTACCACTAAAATTGAATAGAAAATTTTCACTTATTTAATCATCGAAATCTGCTATTTAAATAAAGCCAAAGTTTCTGTTAAATTTTAGTGGTAAGAAAAAAGCGTAAAAGTTGGCAGCTATGGGGTTGTTACATTTGTTTCATTTTACAAATGAAACTTTTCAATATTTTTAATACGAAGATGAAACCCTATGGCAAACAGTGTTGCCACTGGACTACTTTTTTTTAATTAAGGTTTCATGATTGACACTACTTTTTTCAAATGGTAAAATGGCCTTATTTAATGACATGTTAATTATGGCGAAAACAAATGGAATTTTACCATTTCAATGAAGTGGTGTCAATCAAGAAATCTGAATTTTAAAAACGTAGCCCACTGGCAACACTGACGAGAAAATAAAACACGGGTATTTATAACAAATTTCTTACGCATTAATCCGCTCATGACCAGCATCTTTTACACGAATTTTATTCGTTTGGCACCACTTTTTGTTATTTATTTGACTTAACTTTATAAATCACGAAAGTGTCCTAACTAAATAAAATCAATTTTACATTTCTTTTTTACTGGTATCAAACTGAAGCGCTGCAAGCACTTTTTGAGGGTGCATATATGCACTCATGGTCCCGAATGGGTTAAAATGGTGCTTTAATTCTTATTTTAATTATAATGAAACATATATCCATTCGTTTAGATAATTTATATAATCTCAGGATAACTGACATTATTTTTCTATCGAAAAATTGCCTTATTTAATGACAAGTTATTTGATATTACTTAACCGATTGAAAGGCACCGGTATATTATGAGAGATTCTCAAAAGGTGGGATCATTAAATGTTCACTATATGTAATTTTTAAAATTTTCAAATTTAAGGTCAATTTTTTAATAGTATAATATATAAGTCTACAAAATTATACACAAACATTAAAAGACAGCAACTATTCTGGAAAATTAATTATTAAAGCATTTAATTAGAAGTTGTATACGTTAGAAATTTTGGAAATTTTTTCGCACGTACGTTACAGATTTTGGACGTTGCGCTTAGTATTTAAAAAATTCTTAAGACTAAGAATGTAGTAAATGTGTCCTATAATTGTATGTGTATGCATATATATATATGTATAACTAACTTTTTGTTATCCAGTAATAATAATAATAAAATCAAATGTTAATCTCTGATATTAAAATATTTACTACTTTTTTAGAAGTAATATCTTAATTTTATAGGAATTACACATTATGCAAAAAACATACCTTTACATAATATTAGAAGTATCCAACATAAAATTTAGTCTTTTTTTTCTCAAAAAAAACAAAAAAACCAAAACAAAGTTATACTGCCATTTTTTTAATGCACATATCTATAATTTCTTTATCAAAAGAAAAGTCTCTTCTTGCTGTCACCGGGTGAGGTGGATTTGGTGATTTCAACAAAATATCTTCATATTTTAAATTTATGCTGTCTTTTTTAGATGGATAACGAAACCTGTTAAAAACAATGTCTGCCTGAGGAGTCAAAAAATTTATAGAAAATATATGTTCACCATTATCAATGCTGATCTTTTCAATAATACCTGGCCAAAAGTTTTCATCATGAATTAATACAAAGTACCAGTCACCAATGTCAATCTATTTTCAACTGTGAGGAGTCAATTGTAGAAACAATATTTTTTTCACCAGCTTCACTGGTAATGCATTCTTGATTGTTTTTTACAGAGATTGTAAAAGTCAGATCTATATCTTATCTGAATGGTACCAAATTTGTTTGTCGTGTGTACGGAGTGAATCTTTTGAGTACCTTTAACAGTTTTCGCTGGCTGTCTTTTCTATATTTTGAATACTGTCAATTTCTGTTTTCTTTTCTACCAAAGTTACAGCACGAAGTGGCTTAAACTATTTATTTGCCTTGCATTTTGGTGGGGGAGCAAAGAGAAAGAATGGAATTTTAAGGAGATGTGATTCTTAAACCTTGAATTAAAAAAAAAAAGAACTCAAGTACAATAATTTAACAAAAAAATATTTATTTTATTTTTTAAGATGTATGTTAGAACAATGGACTCTGTTATAATATATTTATTTATGTATTTAGAAAATTAAAATTATTAATGTTTAGATCGTTCCACGATTTGGACATTGTTATTAAATAATCTTTTGGGGTACATTTGCTACAAAGAAAACTTTACAAAATACATAAAAACACGTAAGATCACTGAAGAACTACTTTTGAAATAAAAAAGGAAGTTTACTATTAATTTTAAATCATACTTTTAAATAAGCATTTCCGAAATTTCGTAAGGATCGCAGCGGTCGCCATATTGTGCCTATCGTTACACACATTAGTTGAGTATGCTTCAAGTAAAGTTATATTATTACACGTACTAAATACACTTTATTTATACAAAACACGGTATTTATTTACGATAAAACATTATAATAAAAACTTTTTATACGTTTCAGAACACCAAATCACCTTTAAAAATAAATTTACCGAAAATAAAGTCGACGTTTCCATCGTTACACGATTCTTACATTCCACTTTCTTATTTGAAAAAAAATGCATTTATTGCAAAAAAATCTTATAAAAACACATACAAATAATTTAAATTTTTTAAAAATAATTTTAAAGTTAGATAAAAGAGTTTAAAGTACTTACTTGATGTATTTTTCGTGGAAATGATAGCTTTGTCATGTACGCTACTTTCGGACAAAACAAAATACAAAAAAAATCTTTATAGAAAAGTCCTTCTATCTTCAAAAAAGAAATCAGCCTGCCATCTCTTAACGAAATTATCAAAAAATCATCCGTTTCCAAAATAAAGTCTACTTTTAAATGACGTATATAAAATTTGCTTAGGGGGCATCTACATATTAAAATGAATCCAAACTTCATTTTTTTTTTTTCAATGGCAATACCGAATTTTAACAAGATATTTCAAATCTTATGGTTCAAACAATGCCTAGACACCAAATTTCAAGTCATTTGAATGATAAGTTTTTGAATTATTAACATTCAAAATTTAGTGCTTCTAATGTTAAATTACATTTTCATATATTTATTTATATCTCCTGAAATTATGCTCTTATGTGCTTTTTTTTTTTTTTTTTTTTTTTTTTTTTTGTAGCAATAATACTAATATACCCAAACATAAATACGCTGAATTTGCAATTTTTATAATTTTATGATATGAATTAGTAAATTAATATTAAAAAAAATTATGAATTGCAACATACAATTTTTTTGATGGATCCAGATATATTAAGTCCTGCTTTATGGAAATCCAAAATTTCACATTTTTCTTCCAAGTAGTTTTCAAATTATGCTTAAAAAACCGCAAAATGAGGATTTAAGGGGCCGTCTATGATAGAAGTGACTAAATATTTTTACATTTCTTATGCTATCCTGTAATTTAACAGGCTTAATTGACTGCTTAAGGTGCCTTGATCAAGAAGGGAGCACTCTCGGTTAACAATCGAGTACCGAACTTCAATTTGGGTACAGCTCGTAAAATACGCTCGTTTTAAAATAATGAATGTCTCGGAAACTTTTGATACAAATTGGATAAAAATTTTTTTTTAGACTAATTGAAGGGTGTAGAGTTCATTTGTGCTGTCAGAATTATGTACTGCTATTGAAAGAAACAATGTCATGGTTCGTTTTAATATGTAGATGGCCCCTAAGCAAATTTTATATACATCATTTAAAAATAGACTTCCAATCGTTCAGTACCAGTAACGTTCTTCTACGATAATTTGTTGAGCAGTTAGTAGGGGGTGTTTACTTTTTTTTCACGACTGTGCATAAAGGAAGGCTTTTACTTATTTTTCAAAAATTGTCCGCAAATGCTGGTGTTATTCAATCATTTCAATATTATAACAACAGATGTACTTTGCACCTGAAATGGTTAAGACGAAGATTTTTATTTAAAAAAAGTCGTTAGGAAAAATGTTTGCAAGCCATTGCTCAACAAATTTCTAATAAAAGCAACCGCAAAACAAAAGTAAAGCGAACCAAGTGGGTAAGTGTGATTATAGATCGCACAGAGGGTTTCGTTTAATATTCCTTTCAAAACACTTTCTTCCTAAACTATCTTAAAGTTTCAAACAGATTCGCCTTGTTATATTTCCTAATATTGTCCGGGCCTCCCCCCCACGCGAAATGCTACGAGGATGAGGATGGCCACCCAGGGAAACCCAGCAAATGCTTTAGAGTTTTATTGTAGTCCCTGGGGGAAGAACCCGAAATGCTACGATATATCACATGACGGGTATCTGCCAAATTTAGAAAAGTGCCCCCCTGGGGGGGGAGAAGTGGGGAATGGTCACCATGATATTTTGACGCGGACTGATTTTTAAAATTTTTGTTACGTTTTATAAGCTATATTAAAGTTTCAAACAGATTGTTTCAAACAGTTATATTTCCTAATTTTGTTCTCGCCCCTCCCTCAACACCCCCCTGGGAATGCGACGCGCCATTCTTCTTAATTTTTTATCATGCGTTATAAAGTATCTTAAAGTTTAAAACAGATCGCATTGTTAGATTTCCTACTTTAAATGAAATCGCGGTCTGTTAGTTCCACATTCCATCACCAGGGAGCGCACTCTATACTTAACAAAACGGTATCTGAACGAAACTTTTTTACACAACCTATCAGCAGATATATTACTCAAGGGGTTGGCGGTCTTCAGCAAGAATTTAAGTTATTTGTTGAAATTACTATCCGAAAATATTGGTAACTTAACTTTTGACATATATATATTTAATAAGTAGCCTGTTTCTGTGGACTCCGTCAAAAAACTGCACCAGAAAGGGTATGAAACGCTAAAGTAAAAAAAAAAAAAAAAGAAATATTTCGCCCCTCCCCCTCCCCCCACCTGACGAAATTTTAGGCGCCATTTTTTATAAACTTTTTCTTATGTGTTATAAACTATCTTAAAGTTTCAAACTGATCGCCTTGTTAGATTTCCTACTTTAAATGAAATCGCGCTCTGTTAGTTCCACATCCCATCACGAGGGAGCGCGCTCTATTCTTAACAAAACTGTATCTGAACACAACTCCGTTAAACAACCTATCAGGAGATATGCTTTTCGAGTTGGTGGCGGTCTTGAGCAAGAAATTAAGAAATTTGCTGAAATTACTATTCGGAAATAGTGGTAACTAAAATTTTTACATTTTTATATTTAATAAGTAGCATATATCTGTGGACTCCCTCAAAAAACGGCATGTGAAAAGGTCAGAAACGCCAATTTTTTTAAAAAGAAATCTAGCCTCCCCGGAATTTCACGCGGCATTCTTTTTTATACTTTATCTTATGTGTTATAAACTATCTTAAAGTTTCAAACAGATCGCCTTGTTATATTTCTTAATTTCAACAAAATCGCGTTATGTTAGTTCCACATTCCACTACCAGGGAGCGCACTCTATTTTTAACAAAAGAGTATTTGAACGAAACTCCTTCACGCAACCTTTCCGTAGGTACATGGGTCGGGAGGGTGGCGGGAATCAATGGGTATCAATGAAATCAGCGAAACATTTCACGTCGGGATGTCTGAAATTTTAATCAAAATTTTAATATTTAAAAGTTTAAATTTCATATTAAAATATCCTACTATCAGAAACCACGTGACCAAGCTCCGTTTGTCTGGAGAGAAAAAATTATTGCAGCCGTCCGAAATCAAATCTATCGACAGGTGCTTTCGTAATGGAAGAAAATTAAATTTTTATCGATCGATTTTTAGAGGATTTTTTCACTTATACACATCGCAGAAAAACGATCTGTATACCAAATGAAAGTAGATATTTTTCTGCGTCTGTCTATGTTAGTTAAAAATTCTCGCCCGAAAACTTTCTGAGATACAAGTAGATTTATAAATGTTCACTACACATTTTTGCTTAAAGCGTGCCCTGGCAAACCTGCAATTTCACATCTCGAAGCGCAGATGTGTGCAACCTGGAGGAGAAATGAAAATATTTTGAGAGTCTGTTCGTACCTGCGTTCATTTTATGCCGTTTCTTCGTTAATCAGACGTAAAATTGGGAGTTTTTAATTAATAACGTCCGTTAATTACGACTTTTTCAAAATTTCATGATTTGTCGTTTGATCTCAGCTGTCCAGCTATAAGTATGAAAAATTTCAAGTCTCCAACATATATAGTTTCTGAGAACGGGCTCTGTGACTGGCAGACAGACAGAGAAGTTAGACGAATAGGGTTTCGTCAGATGAACGAAACGCTAAAAAAGGAGGGATGAACTTTTGTGGATATACCCAAAATTTAATAACAACATCTCTTGAACGATCACCATTTAAAGAGTACAAACGTCCTCATGTGGCTTTCTTGATTAGATAGGAACAATAAGTATTAACGAATACGAGATCATTAGTTTTATGTACCTATTCAGCGTTTGTTTGTAATAAGTGGTGAAAACTGAAAATGAAATATATGCGGCATACTACTCTTCAGTGTTGCCAGTCGGCTACATTTTTTAATTGAGATTTCGTGATTGGCACCACTTTTCTGAAATTGTGATATTCCCTTTGCTTTTGCCTTAATTAATATGTGATTAAATAAGGCGAATTTTACTATTTCAAAAAATTGGTGCCAATCAAGAAATCTGAATTTTTTTAAAATAGCCCACTGGCAACACTGCTACTCTTAACAGTTCAAAAAATTCGATTTTTCAAGGAATATTTATATCAGGGTTGTCAAACTGTTGTCCGTGGATACCACAAATTTATTAAAGAAATAGCCCATTTCTTAAATCGCAGAGTCTCGATGATTAGATAAGGCAACGATAACTATAAAATTTTTGTAGCATCCGGCGGTGGGCCGCAGTGTGACACCCCTGATGTACTTGTGTCAAAAGATTAAGCACAACATAAAATTTCAAAATAATTTTCTTTTAATTGACTGAAAGTTACTTTTCTTTTAACATGACCTACAAATTGTAGTATTAAAAACATATTTAAACGATTTATGCTTTAAAATTTATCTCAAATAATAAAATCTATCAAAAGAACAAAAATGAGTTTTGCCAAAGTTTAACCCTTAAATGCGCGATTTTTTATTTTGTTTCGAAAAAAGTATATATGATTCTCTGAAAGGTTTATTACACAGGAAAAATAATGAAAAAATCAGAGATACATTTTTCATTTAATACGTCAATCTTTTCTTTTGTTGCACATCTGCAATACAAGTAAAAACTACTGTCATGTGGCTGTTTTACACTAAAATATTGCAAATTAATAAATATTTTAATAAGCATGTCTCCAAATAAGTTATTTTATATGATTATTTATTTTATAAAACGTAACCTTTAAACCTTTAATTCCCATGATAGAATACTTTCTAGAAATTACATAGTTCAGAGAGTCAGACTTTACACCAGAAAATTTTATTGGTTAATTTCGCTTTATTTAAATACGGAATGTTTATTATAACGTAAAGCAGATATTGCTATTTTAATTTTCTGGTGACGTATCTACGAAAAAAAAAATCTATTAAATTCAAAACATTGTTTTTGCATATATGCAAAGCTGCGCACTAAAGAGTTAAGCAGTTCAGTTGTCTTTAGTAAAACAAGAATTAAAAAAATGAAAACTTGCTTATTGCTCCATTCTGCTGAATTACTTTAAATATACGGCCTTCCATCGATAAAATGAATTTCTGTATTATTTCTCGTTCAATTTTAAACCACGCGTCGTCCATGGCATCTTTCAAATCTTTAACTGAAGAATACTGTTTTCCATTTGGATAAACTGCATGGGTGAGAATACCCCCACATATTTTCTGTGTGGTTTAAATCAGGGCTATTTGCGGGGCATTTCAAAATACATACTTTTTTCGACTTTGAACGAAAGTAATTTGATAAGAAAGTAATGAAAGTAGAATTTTATAAAATAAATCTGCAACCGATGTCAAAAAAGTAAAAATAAACAGATTAGAGATCAATCTCAGCTATCCCATGCAAATAAATAAATAAAATAAAGTAAAAATAAAAATATTTAAATGCAAGAAACAAATTTGAAAAAAGTGCTCCTATTGGTTTAAAATTAGCTTGCGAGTTTCGTCGCGGGATTAGGGAAAGATTTTAATGTATATATCGATATCACAATAGCGAATATCATTATTTGAAAACAGATGTAGCAATCCAGGAATCTGAAAAAAAATATTTTCCCAACTGACAAAATTGGCTTGCATTCAAATCTGCTAATAGCGTTTGGTGTATTTGTGGCGAGGATGGCCACCCAGGGAAACCCAGCAAATGCTTTAGAGTTTTAGTGCAGTCCCTGGGGGATGTATTTGTGGCGAACGTACTCAGGAAAATCAACAACGGTATATAACAAAGTTTATTCAAAAGTATATTTTGCATACTTTTGTGGAAGATTTGAAAATTGCAATACAGCCATTAAAATAAAAATATTTTTTAATTCTTTCTGGGACGAATGCCGCAAATATTTTCATGTGAGCGCTTTGAGATTCAGAAAATTTTCCCGTGATATCTTAAAAAAAATCAACTTTTTATAAAACACGAAACCATACATGTTTATTCACATAGTTTTCATCCTCCTATAATTTTTTTACCCTTAAATGCCTCATTTTTCAAAAATCATTGTAATAATGTTTTTTTGCTTTCATTTTTTAAATAAATCATGGGAAAAATACTTTAAAAAATCATATTTTGTTTTAGGTATGATTTACGGCTAAAAAACAGTTTGTTACTAATCGGCAATACTGGTCTTTAATTGAAAAAATAATTTTCCTTGATAAAATTCTATAATATTAAACACGCAAGAATTTTAGGAACTATAATAAGAAATAAATTTTACTTGCTCACTGCAGAACAAAATAGGGTATTTCGCAAGCTTCTAAACAAAACAAAAAGAGCAAGTAGCAACAACTGAAAAAATAAATCTATCTTTATTCTTAAACAGCACAAGTGTTGCCATGTACATGTTGAAAATCGATTTAATAATATTTTCAGAATGTATATTATTGGCAACATTAGGCATTATAGCTTCAATATAATTCTAATAGTATTTTAGAGCCTAAAATTGGAATGCTGCCGAAAAGAAACACTCGGCATTTAAGGGTTAAGTAGGGTCATTAACACTAGAAAGACCGAGAATACTACTCAAATTTTAGAAAAATATTTCACACCAGAATTTTTATTTTAAATTATTAACTTATCCATTTAACTAGTTTTTTTTTTCTTTGTATCTTTTAAACTAGTTTTATAAAAAAAAATTTCCGGTTCGCACCGAGATATATTCATTTGGTAGCAGTCAAAATGATTGCTCGCTGGCTTTCTAGTGTTAAAATTTCAACACTATACGAAATGCTCTATAATTTTCCGGGCTTAGTTCATAAAGGGATTAAATTGTAGTGTTAAAAGGGGTTGTTACATTTGTTTCATTTGAGAAATGAAACTTTGAAATACTTTGAATATGAAGGCGGCCTCCTATGACAAAAAAACATGGGTATTTACAACTAACCCTTTGCACTCGAGGGCTCTGGAGCGGAGACATTTAAAATTTGTCTTCGATCTCGAGGGCTCCGCTACGGAGACACTGCAAATAATTTTGTGATACCTGTCTGGAAAAGCCAAGATTATACATATTGGCAATTGCTTCGAGAGGTATCATACTTTGGACGATTACAAAATGTAATCATTTTATACTTTTTTGGTATTTTTATATATCATAACATTTGTATTCATAAAGAATTAAAAAAATAATAATAAGATATAACTAAAATCGCTTCGAGTTGCTGGTAATACGAATGAAAAAAAACTTCGAGTGCAAAGGGCTAATTTCTTAGCATTAACCTTCTGATTGCCATGGTGGCATATGTGCTATCAACAGTGTTTCGAATTTAGCGAATTTTTTATTTCGGATAAACAAATTCATACAAGAAATTTAAAATAGCAATATTTGCTTTATTTAATAACATACATTCCGTATTTAAATAAAGTGAAATTTATTATTGAAATTTTCTGGTGTGAATTCAGACACTCTAAACTACGGAATTTCTAGAACGTATTCTACCATGGAAAATAGGGGGTTTAATCGTTGCTTTTATTTTTATTTTAATTATAATGAAAATTATATCCCTTATTTTGAGATAATCCCCGTAGGATAAGCATAACTACAAATATTTTTCGATTGAAAAATTTACCTTATTTATGACAGGATATTTGCGATTCATTAAGATGCAGACTTTTATTCCAAAAAAGTGGTCAAGCAAAATTGTTGCACACCACTGCTTTATAAAATTCTACTCGATGCATCCGGAGAAGAAAACAATATGCTATTAAAACAGATGTTTTTTTTTTTTTTTAAATGGCGACTTTTTTTATAAATATTCTCTGGAACAAATACGAAAATTTTTAGATTTCGCGGCTTTTAGATTCAGAAAATTTCACCTTAATATATCCGAAAAATCAAATTTTTATTAAAAATTAAACCACATATGTTTATTCAAATAGTCTTCCACCCTCCCTATAATTATTATGAAATAGGCTCTTTAAAATTTCAACAGAAAGACATAAAGCTTAAATATAGGGGTCGTACCGGCACTGAAATTTCCAAAACATGAAATTAATTCGTTACCGGTATTTTCTTTTAGAAAATCTCTTCTTAAACAAGACGAGATTTTTCGCGTTTTGCCAAGATTTAGTATTCTATAGAAAACTACTGATATTTGTGCTGAAAAATTCCCAGAAGCGTACTACAACTGTATACGTGTCATTCTCTGAAAATGGCAATTTTATTTCCCAGGGGTCTTGAAGACATATTTTTAAAATTATAAAAAGAAAAAGCGATTTAAACTGTCATTATTAATTAGTTATACATATAAACTGTAATTATTTGCTTATCTAAATTGAAATTTGATAAATTTAATGTATATTTTAACACGAATATCATTCCCTCACTATGTCCCCGTTCACATATGTAGGAAAGAAAATGCTTTCTCTACCATTGCAGCACGTATATTTATAATTATTTTTTTTTCAATCCATTAAACATACTTAAATACATATTTAGCCATTTAATTATATTTATATTTTATATAATGAATGAATTAGGGCACTTTTTAATGATGTCCCTAGCATTTGTCGGCATTCCCTCACATAACTATAAATTTGCCATTATTTACTTAGTAGAAAGCAGCACATGCTTTATATATGTCTAGGACAGATTGTACAAGAGTAAAGTGAAGTATCCATCTTTGGTTTGCTCAAAAACGTTCTTGAGTAGTTAGTATATAGCTTTGAAGTACTAGATCAATGTGAGTATTTTTATTACGCGTCATTCCCTCATCTATTATAAATTAAATAAAAGCTAATGAAAGGTCTTTTTATGTTGTTATAGTATTAGAAATGTGTTAAAAAAGACATTTAGTAACTGAAAATATACCTAAGACTAATCACTTTTGTATAACAGGGTTTTCAGAAGTATTTCGTCATTCCCTCACAATCATTCCCTCATAATTTTAATATGAGGGAATGATCTGAATACATTTATATATGTACTATAGAATAAAATAAGAAAATCTAATGCAATAAAATACACATTAAAAAACTCAAAAGACTTTTAATTACCGTAAGTAAAGATAATACATTTTTAATTTTTATCATTTTACAGGGAGAAGTTAAAAAAAAAAATGTACTAATTCAAATAAACATTAACTCTTCTAAATTTTAATGCTTTATCTTTATCATTTCAATTGACATAGAGTAAAAAAAAATATTATTTATTGTCAGTATGACTTCTAATTATAATTTCTTTTCTTTTTTAACCCTTTCAAGGGCTGTGGTATGTTTATGAAACCACTTAATTTTAATTCCCAAGCGCCACAATGGCACCAGACTTTTTATAAATTTTATCAATTAAACATGTATGTGAAATATAGCATTTTTCTTATTTATAAATAAATTTGTTCTTAAATTCCGGTGCCAATCATTTATTGGAGCATTTTAGCAATGGAAGTGCTTTGAAATTAAAATATCAGAAGAAATATGAGATACAGTTTGGTTCATATTATTTTTTGCTAAATATAGCAATAAGGTGCTTGTAGGCTAAATTTTGAGATTTTTGAGGCAATTTTATTAAGCCGTATTTTTTTTTTTTTTAAACAGCCACTTTTCAGAGAATGACTTATATAATTTTCGGGACTTAGTTCTTCAAATCAACTCTAAATAAAGAGTAAAAAAAGGTTGCAACATTTGTATAATTTTTAAAATGAAATTTTCCAATATTTTTAATATGAAGATGAAAACCTGTGACAAAATAATACACGGGGTATTTATTATTACAGGCTGGGGTGTAAAAATCTAGGCGCCAGCTGGCAGTCTCTCACCACTGAATTTTATTAGTTTTCTTCGTTTAAATTTTATTAGCATTCTTTCAAAGAATTTAGACGAAATATTAGACGAAAAAAAAAAAAAAAACCCGAATAAAATTTAGTGATGAGAGACTTCCCGCTGGCGTCTATATTTTTACACCCCTGATTATAGGTACTTATTATTATACACGGGTAATTTATTGTTCTTACGCATTAATGGTGCTTTTTTTCTTATTTTAATTATAATGAAACTTATATACATTTTTTGAGACAATCTACATAAGGTGAGGTTAGTTACCGCTTTTTTTGTATAGAAAATTTTATCTTATCTAATGACAGGATATTTTTGCGATTAATTACGGCGCAGTATTTTATGTTTAAAAAAAGGGGTCAGGGGAAAAGTTTTCACAACATTGCGTTATGAAATTCTACTAAAAGCTTCCGTAGAATGAAAGTAAAACGGAAAAATTGCGGAATGCAATTTTTTAAGGCAAACCTAAAAATTAATAAAAACAATCTTAACAGATCGCCACACAAAAAGCATAAAATTACTCATTTGGCTTTCTTGATTACAAACAGGTTCAAAATATCATCGAATGCGCGAGCATTAGTTTTGTGTATCTATTCATTTAATATTTTGTAATAAGTGGTGGTAACTGAAAATGAAATAAATGCAGCATACTACTATTAACACATTGAGGAAGGGCCATTTTTCGAAAACGAGAACGAAATTTACGTTTACAAATATTAGAAATTAAAACCTGCTCACAACCAGTTAGAAGTAAGCATGGCTGGATTACACCTTTTTACTCATCCTTACAAAATTTTCGGAACCAGCAATATTTTCTTCCATCAATCCTCGAAAACGTCAGGTGACCCGTCCTCAATGTGTTAACATTTCAAGTAATTCGATTTTTCAACGAGCATGTATATCAGGGGTGTCAAACTGTGGTCCGCCTCGGCGGATACCACTAATTTATTAAAGAAATAGTCGATTTCTATTCGATTTATAATAGTCGATTTATAAAAAAACAGCCGCCATCATGTGACAGCCTCCTCAGTTACTTCACTCGCAACTGGTAGACAGTACACTATATCTCTCTTCCTCTTATTCATAACTCCATTCTTCTCATTAGTGTTGGAATTCACACCGGAAAATTTTGAATAGCAATTTTCTTTTATTTTATTTGTGGAATATGTGTCATCTTATAAAACAATAATAATTATTTAAACTTTCTGGTAAGAATTTGGAATGCCCCCAATAAAAAAACAGCCAGATGCGGCAACACTGTGGCATTTCACACCTGGTGGGATTTTTATTTAGTGATTCTGAATTCTCACCAGTAAGTTCAAATAGTTATTATTGTTTTATAAGATGGTAGATAGCTCACAAATAAAATAAAAGAAAATTGCTATTCAAAATTTTCCGGTGTGAATTCCAACACTGGTGAGGAGTCGGTCGATTAGTAATGACGTCAGAACTCGTGTCCTCTGGCCTTGAGTATTCCGATGGCAGCGTACAGACTTCTAAAAAATCTGCCTACACTGTTAAAAATATCGTGAAAAATTACCTCTGTCTTTAAAGGCTATCTATTTTCTGACCAATGAGAACGCTACATAAACACCTAGGAAGCGTTCCAATTGGTCAGAAAATAGATAGCCTTTATAAACAGAGGTAATTTTTCACGATATTTTTAACAGCGTACGACAGCTGCCATTTCTGTATCAGCGCGTATGCCATGGATGGTGATAACCATAACAATATTTCATGAAAACAGCCCATTTTTCTATTTAGTAATTTTCTTGATTACCGTTTTTAATGAACTACTTATTATAACTACAGCTTATACCGCTACCTTTGTATTTCACTGAAAAAAATCAAAATTGAACGCGGTTTCACATTTTTTAAGTAATAAGCTCAGTGAGTAACAATTTTTTATGGTTAACATTTTTTTCCCATAATAATGTAAATTTTATTTCTGCATTTCTGAATCTTTTGCAACTTTTCTAATGCCACGGCATGAGGAATGGTAGGAGAATAGGTTTATATTTTGAACATAGGAACCCTTCTCACTTGATTCCCTCCTTTATGTGAGTATCTATTTGAACAGAGACAAAATGTATGTTTATTTTAAGAAACAAAGGGTTTCATTTCAAGATTTTTACCCTAAAAATGATGGTGAAACGGGAGATTTCGCTAGTGGTTCTTGTAAATTTCTAGAAGTTTGAGGCTATTTCCATATTCAGAATCGGTTCCGAAAGTAACTTTATGAAATAAATCAAGAACTAAAGTCGAAAAATTAAAAATAACCGGATTAGAGATGAATCTCAGTTACCTTATGCGAAAAGAAAAAAAATTAAATTAAAAAATATTTAAATGTAGGCAATACAATTCTAAAAGAATGCTCTCATGGGTTTAACGCTTGCTTGCGAGATTCTTCGAGTGATTAGTGAATGTGCTTAATATACATGTTACTATTAAAATAGCTACTATTATTAGTTCAAAAGACATGTAGTGATCAAGCAATCGAAAAAAGTCTTTACGAAACTGGTAACACTAACTTCCATACAAATCTACTAAATGTGTTCTCTGTATATGTGGAGAATTTCAGGAAAATCAACAACTGATGATAACAGAATTTAATGAAAAGTATATTTTGATTACTTTTGTCGAAGATTTTATTACTATAGAAGAGCCGTTAAAATAAAAATATATTTTTTAATTCTTTGTGGAAAAAATGGGGAAAATATTTTGATTTCAACGCGTTGAGATTCAGAAAATGTTTCTCTGATATATGCAGAGTATCAACGTTTTATATAACATTTACACCAGGGCTCCCAAATAATCCACGCGCTGAATAACAATATTTTTTAACGTAAAATTTCATGGAAACTTTCTTCAATATTTGTGCTAGAATTAACCTCGAAAGGCGATATCTACACAATTTGCAGGAAAAATTCTAAAAATTAAAAAAAAAAGAAGAAAATATTGGTTTTCAGTTGGGGGACCATTTGGAACCTTGTACATGTTTATTCACAAGTTTTCATCGTCCTATTATTTTTATTTACCCTTAACCCTTTAACTGTTTTTGCTTTTTTGACAAAATAAATTTAAAATATGGACACGGCACCACTTTTTTTACTAAAATATTTGGCTTAGTATAATCGGAAAAGGTACGCCATTTAACAAAGCAAAGATTACAGTTAAAATTAAGATATGCTATTAAATAAAGTCAAAAATCTGTCTTAAAATTTCTGGTGTCTAATCTACCCTATATATATAAAATCCTAATGAAACGAATTTATGAAACGAATATATGAAACGGCTGAAATGTAACGATTCTTTGAATCGACTGATTAAACAACTGATTATGTTTCACGACGATTTCTCCTAAAATATGGAATACTTTGCGATGAAATTAACACCAAAAATCAATATTGATCCGCAAATTTCAAAACTGTTATTAGAATTTTAAAATTCGAATGAGTTTTCGAAATATTAATTTTTTTCTAATTTTGTACACATTTTTCTAATGATGGAAACTCAAATTTTAATCAAACAGATATTTTTTTTCTTCAGATTTTAGAAAAGGTTACTATTTTAAACTAATTTGGCGAGAAGTTTGGCCTCCCTTAAATGTATGCTAAGTAATGTATCATGTTACTTTTATTCATAATTCAATTTGTATTTCATTATCATTTTATTTAATACAAACAGAAACATTTAAAATAAATGGCTTTCACTTCTTTATTTTTTTTAAACGAAATGAAAAGAAAAATATTAGGCACAGATCTCATATACGCACCGGGGTACCTAATTGACGCCAAAAATGGCATTATTTTGGTTGACATGGTAACCCGGCTATTGTTGTTTATTTAATAATAAGTGTTTATTTATTTTCTTTTTTTAAATTACATAAATTGTTTTGTTCTATAGTTAATTATTTTTTTGGTTATTTTCCTTTAAAAATAAAAAATAATAGAACATAATTAAAAAATACAGTACTACTTAGTTATTCCATCGACCCATTTCACCAAATTATATAAATCGCCAAACCACTCGCCAAATTATACAAATTTTTATTTTAAATAACGAAAGAACAAAGAAAATAGTATAACATTAATAAATACACAAATAAAACGTCGAAATAAAAATCGCTTGATGATGTAAAGACGTGTAACTTGCTTAAAGTCAAGTGAATGTGACATTTATCAACTATTATTGGCATTTAATCTTATAGTTTGGTGATAGATTTTAGTTCGACGGGATAACTAAGTACACTGCAAATAGAGGCGTCTTAAATTTAGACACATATGTGACTGAAAAAGAATTTTAGACACTTAAGTGTCTTAATCTGAAAATTAAGACATTATAGATGTCTTAATTTAAGATACATAAGTGTCTTAGTATGATCATGGTGTAAATGAACTGAGAATAGTGTCTAAAATATCCGCAAACGTCTTATTTTAAGACACTTCGTTGCTTCAAACGTGTCTTAATTTAAGACGTTTTGATTCTTCCGACGCAATAACCACCAGGGGGCACTGGGGCACTGCCAGTCGCGCATGCGTTTTAGATGTCTTCGTTCAAAGTTGGTATACGTTGTAATTCAAACGAAGTTTGTTTTTATGTACGCGTGTATTTTAATTCGTTTTTCGCGGAATGTGAAGTTCTGTGATTTAAATTCGTATTCACTTGGATTATTTATTTATTGAATACATGCATCTCACGTGTGTGCTTGACATCAAATGTCTCTTAGAAGCTGTCGTCCATATAAGGGCGGGATAGACACAGAACAGAAGTAGACGACGCTTGAAGATTACACCCGGAAATTCTACAAAGCGTGTGCAATGGACTTAGTGTTAATTCGTATTAATTTATATCAATAATATTGTGTTATTCATCTTCGTCCTGTCGAAGCTAGCAAAAAAAAAAAAGAAACTTTTGTCTGGCGGGTCCTATTTTGAGGATGAAACATTTCATTCTTTAAATATGGCTAGTCGGATATATTATGAAATATCGTACTAAAATGATGCAAGCCCTTCTCCTTCACTGGGGTAGATTTTGAAATTTCAAATCGAGGAATTTTTCTGACCTCTTGCAACATCGATTGAAGTAAGTGTCATAATTTCTTTATAGTACTGAAATTAGTGTCTTTTATGATTTTATTTATAGCATAAACAAAATCTTGCATGAAATTCAATTAGTTTTGAATCTGTTTGCGAAAAAACCCATTAATTCTAGAAGTATATATTTTTAAACTTATGACGTTGTCTTTTATTACAAATTATATATTCTGAATTTTCATCTTTTTTTCCCAAATTTAAAGTAATAATATTACTAAAAGAGAGACATTTTAAGTTGAATATTCATTCTCTTGCTTTCAATCGCAGTTTCGTTTCAATGGTTAATTCTTATCTCACGTAACGACCACAATGAAAAAAAAAAAAAAAAAGCTTTGGAAAGATCTTTCTTCCTAACGTAAAACCGCAGATTAAAAAATAAGATAAATAAAGTACCTGAAAACGTATGACGTTGTCATGATTCATCTATTATGTGCTCCTTAATTTTAAAACTGCCAGTAAAAATATACATATGTATTTGATTTGAAATCAAGTATAATATTGATTTTTTTATTATTTTTAGTAGAAAAGTAATTTGAAATTTATAATGGGAAAAAGTAAAAAGCTATAACTTAGATTTTGTACTTAATATTGTGATTTTTGTAACTGTATTTATATACACTTATACGAAAATTACAAGAATGACAATTCGATGTTAAGATATATATTTAAGACAAATGAAGCTTGGAAACTAAGTTATTTTTTCTTCTTGCTATTAATGTAGGATATTTATTTATTTATTTTTATTGATAGTTGAATAGCTTTTGTGATTACCCTGTGATCTACATAAAAACTTGCTGAAGTGGCATGTGGCAATATAATTTTTTTTTAATTTAATTTTTAAATGATAAGAATTTAAAATTTTTTTCGGGAAGGGAGGTGGGGGGAGGGGGATTTTGTATTCAATTTTCGCAAAGCTGATATCATAAATCCTTTTCGATATTGCACTGATTATAATGAAAGTTTTGAACTTTTAGAGTAGGGCAAGATTAAAAACACAAAATATATTTAACAAAATACCGAAGTAATTTTTTTCTTAATGTTATTAAAGTGGAATATTTATTTTTTATTTTTTTTACTCATAGTTAAATAGCTGTTGTGATTATCATCTGATAGATATGTAAAATTGCCTATGTGTCAATATAATTTTTTTTAAATTATATGAATTTTCCTTTTTTGGGGAGATGGGGGATTTTATTTGTAATTTTCGTACATCTGACATTTTAAATCTCTTTCGACATTCAACCGAGTATAATAAATATTTTAAACTTTTAGAATAGGACAAGATTATAAAAAAATATATATTTATCCATGTATCTTAAAAGCGCTTAATAGCGGAAACTTCGGGATCGCGGAATTTGTCTGATGATCGGAGATGTCTGCTTTTGTGAGGTAAAAATATACAAATATGTATGCGTGTGCTTTGCGGATTAAAAAAGTATTCGCTAAATAGAGGTGTCTGCCGTGAATGTCCATTAACCTCCACAATGGATACTCCCGAGTACCGGACATCTCTATTTAGATAACCATAGTGTAGGGCTGCATTTTTTGCAAAAGAACTTCTTGATTAAAGCATGGGTATTAAAGCAGTGTCCCGTCCCCCTACGATTTAAGTGCCACCAAATTTAATGTGCAATATTTGTAAAGCTTATATTTTAAATCCGTTTCGAAATTGTAATGAATATAATCGATGTTTTGAACTTTTAAAGTAAAATAAGATTTAAAAAAAAATCATATTTATCATCAAAACAAATATTTAGATAAATATTTTTTGCTTTAATCTTGTTCTATTCCTGAAGTTCAAAATATTGATTATAATCAGTAAAATGACGTAAAAGATTTAAATAAACAGCTTAACGAAAATTGCATACCAAAATTAGGAGCACCAAAAAAATCAGGCTGCGGGGGGGGGGGGGGTGTGGAGGGGGCAAGACCCCAGCCAAATATTTTTCCAGGGTTCAACGTGGTCAAACATGGCTACGTATGATGCTTACAAAAAAATGGATGCTATTAAGACGTTTGAAGTGTCTGAAATTCAGACGCAAAAAGTGTCTGAAAAAATTCAGACATTTTAAAATGTCTGAAAATTGAACACTCCGTTTCAGACACTTAAGTGTTTGATTTTCAGACATTTTAATTTACGGTGTAGTACCAAAAATACATATGTAACTGGCGTTCGAAAACGAGGATTTCGCCAAATTTTCGTAAAAAAATCACGCCAAACCGGGTGCGTATATGGCATCTGGCCAAATATTAAATGATGTAACAAACGATGACATTTAATTTCAACTTCAAAGCAATGTTTTAATTTACCACTCGAAAAATAAAAAAAAATGCTAACTGGTGAGTTGAAAAATAGTTATTGGCGAGATTTGCACCCGGGTAGCATAACAGTACCAAGAATTCTTTGCGACAATGCTTTTATGTAGTACTATTCGAAAAAAAAATTGATTTTTTTAATCGAAATGGAAAACTTTCGGCACAGATGCCACATACGGTCCCATATTGGCGCTATTTTTTTCTGACGCCAATGTCATATACGCAACGGGTACTTAACTGGCGCCATAGTATCGTTATTTTGCTTGATATGATAAGCCGGATGTTGTTGTTTATGCTGTTGATCTTTTCCCCAAATTAGCGTCGGAAAAAAATAATATGGGGCCGTATATGTAAATAATATGGGGCCAATATAAAAATAATATGGGGCCAATATAAAAATAATATGGGGCCAATATGATATCTGGGCCAAACTTTCATATGAAAAGCGAAGGGATCAGAGCGTATTTATTTATTATGACAATTGATATTATGACAATTGATTTATTTATTATGACATTTGTTTGATTTATTAATATTTGTTTGATTTATTTTATTGATATTTATTTATTTATTTATTATGACAATTGATATGATATTTATTATTACAATAACATGATTTGGACTATTATGATATAGATGAAATGATGGCGCTAAAAGAATATTTGGCGACTTATCACCTGTACCTGGCTAATATTAAAGTACCAAAATGGCACCAGGGATATAAAGAGCGAAGTGGTTCGCCCGGAACTCTTGATGATAGTCACATGACTTAGGCTATTGTTATAGAAATTGTTCTAAAATACCGGCAGACAAAGACTCAGTACACTTAATTCCTTTTATTTTTAGCTTCTTTTCAAACGTTTAACCGATCCTCTTTAATCAAACACGAAAACAACCATTGGATGTCTTAACAGCAACTGATTCGGCCTTAAATTTTTTAAATCAAAGGAAATTGAATGGAAACCCGTTTACAGGGAGATCTGCACAGCTTTCTCAGTATAATTCAATCTTCTATAATATTTTTTAAACCGATCAGATTAGCGTGTTTTTAGATTCTGCGGTGTCTGAACGGGGGTTGGGGAGCGTAGCTTGCAGAGGGCAGAGCCCCCTAGTAATTAATATAAGAATAAAAACACAATTCTAAAAAATACTTGATGCATTTAAAGGTTAAGTTTTACAAAATAAAAATTTATATAAAATAAGGTAATAGATTCATACTTATTAAAATATTTACTAATTTGCAAGATTTTAGTTATGACTGTATTTTTTACTTATATTACAGATGTGCAACATAAGAAACGTTTGACATATTCTACAAAAAATATCTCTTTGATTTTTTTTTCATTACTTTTCCTGTGTAATAAATCTTTCTGATAATCATATATAATTTTTTCGAAACAAAATAAAATATCATGCATTTAAGGGTTAAGTAGGGTATTAAAATTTCAGCACTAGACGAAATGCTCTATACTTTTCTGGGTTCACTTCTGCAAAGGAAAGCAAATGAAGTGTTAAAAAGGGGTAGCTACATTTGTTTCATTTGAAAAATGAAACTTTGGAATATTTTTAACATGTAGACGTACTAAAAACACTAAAGATCCTTTGATGAAATAAAGCATGCGTATTTACAACTAATTTCTTAGCATTAAAAAGTTGCTTTAATTTTTAATTTAATTAGAATGAAAATTACAGCCCTTCTTTTTAGATAATCTATCTAGGTCAGCACAGCTATAACTATTTTTCTATAGAAAAATTTGTCTTATGGATATTGCCAGGATATTTTTGATTCATTACGGTTCAGACATTCAAATAAAAAAAAAGTGATTTGGCAGAATTGCTGCACACCATTAATATATAATATTCTATTCAGTGAATCTGGAGAAGAAAATTGTATATAATGTTAAAAATGGTATTAAAACAGCTATTTAAAAAAATGCTGATTTATTTTATAATTAAAACTTCTTGGAACAATTACGAAAATATTTGCATTTCAGGGATTTAATATTCATAAAATTTCACCCTGTTATATTTGTAAAATCAGCTTTTATAAAACATTAACCACACATGTTTATTCAAAGAGTTTTCTACCCCCTATCAGTTTTATGAAAGAGCCTCATTAAAATTTCAACACAAGAAGTAATGATTAGCCCCTTAAGCATGGCTGTAACTGGCGACTATTTTTATATTCTATTTGCACATAATTTTTTTAAAAAAATAATGTAGTACATTTGTCTTGCTTATGCTGTCAAAGTATATGTGAAATATTTCTATTTTCGGAGAGTGACGCGAGATATAATTTAAGGGGTCTCAAAACTCTTAACTTTGAAGAAAAAAAAAAAGACTACTTTGAACATTTAAAATCTTAAAATGTATATGATAATACAATTTTTATTGGGATGAAAGATATATCTTCTTTCAAAAATTTCTTTCATCATTCTTTCAAAAAATTGCAAGAGGCAGGATTAACATTAACATGACGAGATGAAAATTGGCATAAAAAGCTTATGCACAGGAATAAAAAATAAATTTTGGAAATAGAATGAAAATTTTGATGCCTTCATATACTTTAGATTGTACTAATTAACCTGAACCTAAATAAATATGTACTGAACGCATTTCTATATATTTAATACAAAGTTGTATTTAGCTCATGCAAAATATTGAAAATTTCAGCAGTAAAATCACCCCTAAAAATAGTTTTTGAACAATAAAAACAAAATTTTAAGTTCCGTTTATACAGACTAACATAAAACATACGTTTTGAAAATTTCATGAAAAGATGTTCAGAAGTTTTTGAGATAACGTGCGCATTATGCACTAAAACGTCATTTAGAGAAAAATGACTTCAAAGATTCGCAAACGCCGCTTCAGCTGTTGAGCGGGTATAATTCTAAAACACATAACTGCTGTTCTAATGGGAATTTCAAGAAACAATTATATCAAAATATTCAGAAAACATAGCAGTTTAACATCTAAAAAAAATTAAACCTTTGAAAATTTTGAAGCTTTAAGAGTCCTGAGACCCCTTAAAAAAAGTCACCAGTGGCATCCTTGCTTAAGCGTCTTGCTCGATAAATTTATGTTACTTTTTTAAAATTCAGATTGTTTGATTGCTACCACTTTTTTGAAGTAGAAATATTCACCTTATTTAATGACAAATAAAATGATGCGAGAATAAAGCCAATTATGCCATTTTTAAAAACGGGTGGAAATAAAAAATTCTGAATAAAAAAAAAAAAAAAAAAAAAGTATCCTAAACTTCCAGTGAAAGACACAGGCGCGACAATTGATGGGTAAAATTATACAGTTTTCCGGGATTTGTTCTTGAAAGGAACTCAAATAAAGTGTTAAAAGTGGTATTTACAGTTGTATCATTTAAAAAATGAAAATTTGCAATACTCTTAAATACGAAGATGAAACCATATGACAAAATAAAATACGGGTATTTACAAAAGATTTTTTACGCATTGAAACGGTGCTTTTATTCTTATTTTAATCATTATGAAACTTATATCAATTTATTTGGGATAACCTATATAAGGTTGTTATAGCTAGCTAGCATACCGCTATTTTTTACAGAAAAATTGTCCTTTTTTAATGACAGGGTATTTGCGATTAATTAAGGCGCGGACTTTTATTTGAAAAAAAGTGGTCGGGAAAACAGTTTGTGTGCAATTACTTTACAAAATTGTACTAAAGTCATCCTCAGAAGAAATGCGAAAAGGAAAAAATTTGGGAGCACATTCGTGAAATCAACAAAAAATACATATATAAAAAAAAACTCTCTCCTAACTTATCGTCACACAAATAGCATAAACGCTCGTGTGGCTTTCTTGAACATAACTTGTAGCTTTATACACCAATCAGGCGAGCATTAGCTTTATATATCTATTTAGAAAATATTTGTAATAAGTGGTGGTAACTGAAAATTAAATAAATGCGGCATACTACTTTTAATAGTTCAAATAATTCGATTTTTCAAGGAACATGTACATCAATGAAATTATGAATAGAGCGGAGAAGACACATATCTTCGTGCTGTGCTGCCTTTAGGCTACTTTTTTAAATTCAGATTTCATGATTGGCACCACTTTTCTGAAATGGTGAAATTCCCATTGCTTTCGCTTTAATTAATACGTCATTAACACTAGAACCGCCGTAGCGGTCATTTTGACCGCTGCCAAATTAAAATATTTTGGTTATCACCAGAAATTTCTTTCTAAAATAACTTTAAAATGTACCTCGGAGAAATAAGTTAAATAAATATGTTAAGTAGTTTCAATTAAAATTTCCGGTGTAAAATATTTTTATAACACTTCAGTAAAATTTCCGGCGGTTCTAGTGTTAAATAAGGCGAATTTTACTATTAAACAAAAGTTGTGCCAATCAAGAAATCTGAATTTAAAAAAAGTAGCCGACTGGCAACTCTGTCTATGGGTTGCGAGTGAAGTATCTGATGAGCTTGTCACCAGATGGCAACTGTTATTTGTGTCTATTTTATCGGATTCTTATTAATGCCGTGACAAATTCCTACAAATAAAAACAATTATAAATTTCTGCCATATTTATGAAAGAAATTCTACATGAATAAGACGTTTAAATGAAGACGATAATTTCTATACAAATTTATTGGTGGAAGTTTGCCCGGGAAATAATATAATTCGCTGGTATTGACAAAAGGATTGTTTATGTTATCAAAATATTGTGGAATTGCAAGTATGACTACCGCAAGAACGAACTTCCACCAGTAAAATAGAATTAGTAATCTTGACTTAATTATCACATTTATGTATTGTATTAATTAATAAGGAGAATATTTTGTCATGTCACTGAGAAGGTTGTCACAAGATGGCATGTGATTTTTTACATAGGATCAACAGTTTCTGGATACCGTCAGTGCAAACTTCCACCAGTAAATTTTATATAAAAAAAATTCCCCCTTTTTTAGCGGCTTTTGCATGAAAAATTTCTATTCGTTTTTGCAGGTGGAAGTTGGCCCAGGTATTATACCGACTGTAGATTGTTTAAGTTGTTACAACACGGGGAAAACGCAAGGAGTGCCTACAGCCGAAGTAATCTTCCAACAGTAAAAATGGATATCTGTTCTTGGCCTCAATTATGACTAAATTTTTTCTTTGATAAGGCATTTAAACTAGGGGAAAGTTTCGATTCAAATTTACTGGTGGAAGTTTGCTATTCCGAAACCTGAAATAAGAACCTGAAGATCCGGCTACAGTTACAGCTTCACCAATTTAAGGATATGACAGTTCCTCTTTATTTACTGTTCTATGGTATGTTAAGGGTGTCAAAGTGTGGTTATACCACTAATTTATTAAAAATTTCCTTGATTTTTTGAATAACAAAGATTCGATGATTATAATGCAACGATAACTATAAAATTTTAATGGTAGCCAGCGGAACACATTTCGAGAGCCCTGATGTTTATGAAACAGAAAATATTTCTACTCATTTTAAAACAAACCGTATAAAATAATCGTGTGATTCTGCTATTTATGACAAGAATCATGTTAGATAATCCTTCTATGAGCAATTATTAAAGTCAGTTCGGCTCGTGACTGGCTTTTTCGGGGGCATTAATTTAAAAGCTGCGAAATGTATTCTTCTCCTACCACTATTTCATTAAATGAAATATTTGCCTTATTTTCTGGCAGAACTATCTGCCATTAAACAAGGTAAATATTTCTGTTAAAAAATGTTGAGTAAAAATTAATAAATAGGTTTGATATGCATTTAGTGCCCGAAAATATGGCAGTCACGAGTAGCTACCAATGTTCGAACGGGTAAGGGAATTTCCAATGGAGTTATAAATAAAGAGGAGGTGACATGTATTGCACTGTCTACCAGTTATGAGTGAAGTAACTGAGGAGCTTGTCACAAGACGGCGGCTGCTTTCTTAAAATTGAATTTACAGTTTCCAATTACCAACGGGGCAAGCTTCCCACCAATAAAATTGAATAGAAAATTTCGTCTTATTTAAGCGTCGAATTCGTGGTAATATTTTTTCACAAATATGGTAAAATTTTCTATTTGCTCTTACTGGTGTCAGTTTGCATGGCAAAACAATTAGTTTGTTTCACTCGTTGTTCCAATATGGCGAAAACGCAGGGTCTGACATCCACCAGTAAAAATGAAAATATGTTTCTGGTATTCTTTATGACTGAAATTTTGCATTAATAAGGCGTTTAATTAAGGAGAAAATTTCTATATAAATTTATTGGTGGATGTTTCCACCGGCGGTAAACAAACCCTGTGAAATCGGTTACAGTTAAAGCTTCACTATTTTAAGGATATGCCAGTTACTTTATATTAGTTCCATGGAATATTCAGACGAAGAAATTCTCGGTGCCAGTATTTTTTATGGAAAATCTCTCCTTAAATAAGGCGAAATTTCGCGCGTTTAACCAAGATTTATATTTCTATAAAAATAAAGCAAAACATATATTTCACCTGGGAAGTTCCCTGAAGCATAGGAAGGCTGCGCTACTGATTAAAACAAATTTTTAACCCTTTCAGGGGCGCCGTTTGCAGTTTGTAAACGGCAGTCTGCTTAATTTTAATGCTCAAACTGGTAAATGGCACCAGTAATATTTTAGTACAATTTCAATCTCATAATATACGTGAGATGATTTTGATTGCTTTTGATTATTTTCAAATAAATTTGTTCGTAAATTGCGGTAAGAATTAACTATATGAATATCTTTGCAGCAGTAATGCTTTGCCCCTGAAAGGGTTAACACTAGAATCGCCGTAGCGTTCATTTTGACTGCTACAAAAAAAAATATTTTGATTATCACCAGAAAATTCTTTCTAAAATAAGTTTAAAATGTACCCCGGAGAAATAATTAAATAAATATGTTGAGTAGTTTCAATTAAAATTTCCGGCATAAAATATTTTTATAACACTTCAGTAAAATTTCCGGCGGTTCTAGTGTTAAAGTCCTGCCTTTCAAAATGTACGAACATACATACGTCTTTCAAATTCCGCTCTATATTTCGCTTGAACCATTTATAATTTTTATTTAATGCAATCTTGGCGAATGTTTAGATTATATCTCTGCCTTGATACTGAACCATCGCCCCCTAAATACTAATTTTAAGCGCTGACACAAAATATACACTCGGATTTTTTCAGCACTTGCACGATTGCTTGAATTTGAACACCAATAATTTTTTAAGGCATTTTAATTTTCATTTTCATTTTCTGATATTAAATAAGACAAAGAAAACTTATGTGAAATACTGGTGTATAATTTCAGGGCACCATACAAACGAATAAAAAAATCCGCCTACGACAACCGCCATTTTTGTATCGGCTTGTTGGCCAAGTATTCATTGGACGGTGATGTGCATGACAAAATTTCAAGAAATGAGCCCATTTTCTATTTAGTAGTTTTCTTGATTGCTGTTTATAATCAACCACTTATTATAATTACAGCTTATACAACTACCTTTGTATTCCACAGAAAAAAATTCAATTAAATTCGGCTTTACTTCTTTTAACCCTTTAATGGCCAGGGTAGAATGCGTTCCAGAAATATCGTAATTCAGAGAATCCAAATTCACACCACAAAATTCAAAATATTAAATTTTGGTTCTTTTAATAACGGCATGTCTGTTATTAAATAAATCAAAAATTTCCATTTTAATTTCTGGTGGGAATACGGAATCACGAACGCTGATGGTATCATAAATGATACCATGGGCATTTAGCACGTTCGCTGCCAAAACTATAAAGTAAGAATTTTCAAATTTCTTCATGAAAGTCGTTTGCAACCACAAATTCAGAAAGGTAAATTTCGCTTCACTAATGCAGCAAAATTTCTGCGAATAAATAAGGATATATTTTTATTCTAAAATAAAGGTGAGAAAGTAATTAATAAATTAACCCTCTCATTCATACGGGCCTCATATGAGGACAGATAAATATTGCTCTATAAAGTATTAGAGTTACAAAATTTTTTCATCATTGATTCACGGAGACCTCATTTGTGGATAGATGATATCTAGCAGTCAGCACAATAGTTGTCAGAACCATAACTATAGTCATAATTCACACCAATGTTGAACTAAAATCAAAGTATTGAAGCATTGTCAGGGATGAGATTTCCGCGTTTTTGCACACCAGTATATTCTTAGAGAAAATGTTGTTCTCTTAAATCGCAAAAATGTTCCGATTAAAGGAAATATCATTTTCTCTAACAAAATACTGGTGTGCAAAAACGCGGAAATCTCATCCCTGCATTGTGATATTTGGCAGGATTTGCTACAAACATACCAGGAAATAGTCATACTACCATCAGGGGCTGTGCATATATAACGTTATCACTTTTTTGGCAATTTTGAACCCCCTTCCCCCCCTTACGATATCATACGTTATCATCCCTCGACCCCCCCCCCCCCCGTAATGATATCGTTATCAATGTCTAAAAATTCTTTTCATTTTTTTTCTTTTGCTTGGAGTGATATACAAATATGGTTACATTTATTTTTCGCATACTTCATTGATCATATGAAGAGAACTCAATAAAATATCACTTTATATATGAAAAAACTTTATACTAAATAACACTTAAAAGAAATAGTTACTATTTAAAAGTATTTTATAATAGCTTTTTGCTACATAATACATTCAACAGTAATAATGTTTTCTTGCACTTGACCCCGCACGGGGGGGGGGGGGGGAGGGAGATAGAGCTTCTTATCACCAAAACAGGTGGACAACATTCTGTCTCTTTCCTTTATTAGTAAACACAGGTATCATTTGAAACGTACTTCGCATATGGTTTCTCGAACAGCGAATTATATATGCATACACATATGACAGAAAAAATAGGAAATTTGGAATTAAATAATTTTATAATCATTTAATGATTTTAATAATAACTTTGTACTTTCATAAAAATAGATAGCAGACTAAAAAAAGATAACATTCTATTTTGATGTAAAGGTTAAGTTATAAATAAAAAGAGAAAATTTTAGATGGATAAAAAATGATAACGATATCAAAAGACGAACCCCCCCCCTCCCCCGAGAGATATCTAACGATATCATTTGCCAGACTCCCCCTCCCCCCTAAAATGATAACGTTATATATGCACAGCCCCTCAAGGTATTTTTTTATATATACAATCTATAATCATGTGGTATGTAAAGAAAGAAATTTTTGTAATATTTCTACTAAGTTTTTATTTATAGCATGAAACATATATGTCCTCATATGTGGACAGTTTGCACCAAAGTAAACAGAATTCCATTTTTCTCAACCAGTTTGATTTCTTTTTTTGCAGGTTGTTAAAAATGCAAACATGAATTTTTTATCACTGTTTAAAGGTAACCTTTGTTATCACCTGGATTTTATGGAAATTACAAAACACCAAAAGCTTAGACCTGGTAAAATTAAAAAGTTCAATTGCATCCAGCTTGATATATAAGGGTACAGCTGAACAAAATAAAAATAAAACAGGTTGGCTCTCTGCAGAAGAAACTTTGATAAAACGTTGAAATACACACAATGTGTACCGAACTTTGCGTTTTGATGAAGGAAAGCATTATCCAAAGAAAACAAAAACAAAGTTTGTCAATCGCTGTAGACTTAAAGCTTGCAAAAGCAAAACCCAATGTATTTGTGGAGTCTGTACGGTACTAGTGTGTCCAGAGAGCATGGAATCATTTCATTCCCTATAAAACAGATAAAACTTATGCAGATGTGTGGTAATATGTGAATTTTGAACAATAGTGTTCTCATATGAAGACACTGTGAATGCACCCCTTGTTGCATAACGTCCCCAAATGAGGACGTATCAATATACTAATTAATAGTGTATCAAAAAGTCTGATAACATTATTTCATGATAATGGGATCTCATTTATCACAAAAAACAATTGTTTGATTTTTTTCACTGCGTAAAAAATAATTCATGCATGAGAGGGTTAAAGCCATGAGTATTAAAGCTACAAGTATACTCGTAGTTGCCAGCGAACGTGTTAAGGGTAAAATAAGAAGCTCAGTGAACAACATATTTTATGCTTAAAATTGTTTTCCCTGAAGGTCTCTATAATAATGTAAATTTTATTACTGCAGCTCTGAATGGGAAAATAATGGGAAAATAGGGGTTTATATTTTGGACATAAGACCCCCGTCTCAATTACTTCACTCCATTTTGTGTGTATATATTTGAACACCGACAAAATGTATGTTTTTTTCAGAAACAAAGTTCTATTATTTTCAAGATTTAAACCTTAAAAATGATATGAAACATAAGATTGTGTTTGTGGTTCTTTTAAAAGCCTGAAAGTTTAAGGCTACTTTCACTTTCAGAATCGGTTCCGAAAGTAATTTTATAAAATAAATCTACAACCAATGACGAAAATTAAAAATAATCAGATAAGATATAAATCTCAGATATCACATTAAAAAAAAAGTTATAAATGCAAGCGAGAAATTTGTAAAGAGCACTTCCATAGGTTTAACATTAGCTTGCGAGTTTCTTGGCGGAATTAGTGAATAGTCTCAATGTATATATTGCTATTACTAAAGCAAATTTACTTCAAAGAGATCTAGCTCTCAAGCAATCGGAAAAAATGTTTGCCCAACTGGCAAAACTGGTTAGCATTCACATCTGCTAATCACGTTCGCTGTATTTGTGGCGAACATACTCAGGAAAATCAAAAACTGAAGATAACACAGCTTATTCAAAAGTCTATTTTACATACTTTCGTGGGAAATTTGAAAACTACAAAATAGTCATTAAATAAATAAATAAATAAATAAATAAATATTAATAATTTGTGGAACAAATGCGGAAAATATTTCGACTTCAGCACTTTGAAATTCAGAAAATTTTTCCATGATATCTTTAAAAATTCAACGTTTTATAAAACACGAAACCATGCATGTTTATTCACATAGTTTTCATCCAGCTGTCAATTTTATAAGTACGGTTATTAAAATTTGAACACAGTAGGAAATGCTCTATACATTTCTGGTATTAGTTCTTCAAAGGAATTTAAGTAAAGTGTTTAAAGGGGTTGTTACATGCGTTCAATTTTTAAAAATGAGACTTTTTAACATGAAGATGTATGACAATCAGTGTTGCCACTGGGATATATTTTTTAATTAAAATTTCATGATTGACATCTTTTCAAGATTGTTCTATTTACATTATTTACATAATCTCAAGATAGCTACCACTATTTTTCTATCCAAAAATTGCCTTATTTAATGAAAGGATATTTCAGGTTAATTCACTACTTGAAAGGCACTGGTGTATTACATATGGCAGCAGTGTTGCCAGACGAGCTACTTTTTAAAAAATCGGTTTCTTGATTGGCACCACTTCTTTGAAATGGTAAAATGCGCCTTATTTAATGACATATTAATTAAGGCGCAAACAAAGCGAATTTTACGATTTCAAAAAAGCGGTGCCAATCAAGAAATCTGAATTAAAAAAAAGTAGCCCACTGGCAACACTGTATGCCACATAAATTTAATCCCAAAATGCCACATTGGTACCAACATTTTGGAATTAAATTTTTCATTTATGATGTACATAAAGGAAGGCTTTTACTTAAAAAAATAATATAGTCATAGCTGCCAACCTTCCACTAATCTTTCGTAATGTCTGGTTTAATTTGACTCCGGTTAACCAGATTTCGAGCCAGAAATTTTTTTTCAAGAATGCTTATTTATTTAATTCCAGGTTTCTACCTGGAACATATTTAATTTCATTTCTTGACAAAATTTCTGGTTCGAAACGTATTAAACCAGGATCAAATTAACGCAAGTATTACCGAAGATTAGTTTGAGGTTGGCAGCTATGTATAGTTCATAACACCTGGTGCCATTCAATCATTTCAATAACTTAACAATAGAAGTACCTTGCCCGTAAAAGGGTTAAGGGGCATATTTTTATTTAAAAAAAAAAGTGGTTAGGAAAAAAGTTTGCGCACCATTTGCTCTCTGAAATTCTATAAAATTTTCCAGATAACAAAGCGGAAAAAACGAGGGATGTGCTTTTGCGAACGTAACGAAAATTTAATAACATCATCTGTTAACCGATCTCCGAACACAATCGCACTCATGTGTCTTTCTCGATTATGAAGACCTACTATTCATTCGAACGACCACGAAAACATTAGTTTTATGTATCTATTCAGTTATTGTTTTGGATTAAGTGGTGGCAGTTGAAAATTAAATAAAGGCGGCATACTACTCTTAACAATTCAAATAATTCAACTTTTCAAGGAACATTTATATCAGGGGTGTCAAATTGCTGTCGCAGATACCACTAATTTATTAAAGAAATAGTCGATTGTTTGAATCGCAGAGATTCGATGATTAGATAAGGAACGATAACTATAAAATTTTAGTGATATCCGGCGGCAGGCCGCAGTGTCACACCACTGATGTATATGAAACAGCAAAAATTTCCACTCATTTTTAAACGAACCATATAAAATAATCGTATGATTCTTCTATTTATGACTAGAATCGTGTTACATAATCTCTCTATAAGGAATTATTAAGCGAGTTGCTAGTGTTGCCAGGTAGGTGTCCCGTGTAAATCGGAGTTCCAAATCCAGTATTTTAAACTAATTTTCTTCGCCTTATCTAATTGCAGAATTATCTGCAATTAAAGATGGCAAAATAAACTGTAATAGCAGGTATACAGAGCATTTCGAGCTGTGATTTACGGAGGACACCTTGCAACATTACTCGTGACTGGCATTTTTGGGGACATATAATGCATAGCTGCGAAAAGTATTTTTCTCCTACCGGTATTTCTTTAATAGACATCTTTTCCTTATTTTCTTCAATTAATCAAGTTAGAGATATCTTTTAATGAAATATGGTAAGAAAAGAATAAAATTGTCCATCATGCATTTAGTGCTCGAAAATATGACAGTCACGAAACGCTACTGATTAAAATAAATCTGTAAAGTGGTGCATTTCAAAATGTTGAAAACGTAATATTTCTCTTGAACCATTTAATATTATTTCATGCAATCTTAGCGAATTAATAGAATATATCTCTGTCTTATTTCTTTCAGGAACGAAGAACGTCCATTGCTAACGTGTAAATTAACGACTGGCACCGGAATTTGCCGAACAAATTTATTTCCAAATTAAAAAAAAAAAAAACGCTTTATTTCAGAAACTTTAAAAACTGAAAGTTTTAAACCAAATTTGCGGTGCCAGTGTGTCATTGGAGATTAAAAAGTAAATGGTTTCATAAGTGTACGATCGTCCTTAAGCGCTACCACCGAAATACTCAAGGCCAATAAACACGAGTGTGACTAACGAGTGTGACACGAGTGAACGGAACACCCTGTATATATATATATATACAGGGTGTTCCGTTAAAGGGGTCCAATATTAATAGGGGTAATAGAGGAGATCACATGGAGCATAAATCAGTATATAAAGCCTGGTCGGATCTCAATAGTTTTCAAGTTACAGCAAATAGAATGAAAATTCGGAAAATTGTAAAAGAACCCTCATTGCTAAACTATCGATAATGCTACATAAAAACGAAGCACATATTTAGAAAGAGCAGAAAAAAACCTACAAAATGACATCAATTGTATTAAAATAGCAATATTGATTGACGAGTTACAAGCCCTGAAACAGTGAAAAAAGTACGAAATCCAATATACATCAAAATAGTTAATCGTTAATTCCAAAAAGACAACTCTAGCTACAACAAAGAAAATGTATTAAAATTTGGTCCATTCCGAAAACTTTCGAAAAAGCTTACAATGAACCATATCGGTTTAATTGTGTGAGAGAAATTAATCAGTTTCTTAGTTACAACTCCGCTTTCTTTGACACTAGCAAAGGTTAAACTCCGCCCATCACGATTGGAAACACCGCCTTTTTAATTACTCTCAACTATACATTTTCGATCATGCTTCTTCTGAGATGCAACATTTTTAATTATTCAAGAGTTGAATGAACCAAAATAACTTTACAATAATAGTCTACATTTTAAAGTGGTCTTTTATTGATATAAAGCTTAAGTTAAATTCTTTAAAATTAAACTGGTGGTGAAAATTCGGAAATAATTAAAAATATTGCGATTTGTAACTATGCAAGAAGTTTCAGTACATGTTTTACATGGACAATTATTGTATGTATATGTGCATCATAATTTATGATAGGAAATAATAATAACAAATAGCATAATAATTTTATTAATTATAAATTTAAAAGACACTAAATTTTAAATTAATTCATACAAACTTTGTAATTTACAATTTGAGTACACCACAGTCTGTGACTTACAAAATACTGTGCCAAAAAGTGTTGAAAATAAAAGAAAAATGACAAATAAAGAATTACATTCCACGTACTTTATGACATATGTGAAGCATAGTCTTCTGGCCTGCGCTGCACAGTTCAATGTCGGAAGGCAGACGAACGGACATTATTATAAGAGGTGTTCGAGTTGCGCCCATTAACAGAATCGCACAGCCGACAGCGACGTCGTAAAGATTGGCGAACACGCCGAAAAACTCCGACGGAGTTGGGAATGTCTTCTGCAGCGACAACGATTCGCGCTAGTAAATCCTCCGGTGTATCCACAGGCGTTTCACACACCATCGATTTAAGGTGTCCCCAAACAAAAAAGTCTAACGGATTGAGGTCTGGAGAGCGTGCAGGCCAAGCAACAGGTCCACTGCGTCCAATCCATTTCCCAGGATATGTTGAATTGAGGTGATTGCGAACACCTATGAAAAAATGTGCCGGTGCGCCATCGTGCATAAACCACATATTGTGGCGCAGTGTTGCTGGCACATTTTGCAGTAACTGCGGTAAGATATCCCGTAGGAAAACCAAGTACGTACTGCCATTGAGTACATCTGGGAGTAAATATGGTCCTATGAGATAATCGCCGAGGACCCCTGCCCATATGTTCACACTGAACTTTTGTTGTGCGTTCGACGGGAAAACAGTGTGCGGATTTGTATATGACCATGTGTGCATATTGTGCGTGTTTACCACGCCCTCTCTCGTAAATGTTGCTTCATCAGTAAATAAAATATTTTCCAGAAATTGTGGATTATTTTCTGTTACATTAAGCAACCAGCGTACGAATTCTGTCCGCTGAGCACAATCTGTTACTGATAACAGTTGTACCCGCTGCACATGAAAGGGGTGCATGTTTTCTGCACGCAGAACACGCCACACACTTTGGTGAGAAACACCGACTTCAGACGCAGCAGCTCGTGTACTCGTGGAGGGGTTATCTTTAAAAATATTCAGTACATCTTCTTCCATTGCAGGTGTTCGTACATGTCGAGGTTTCCCTGCATCAATGCTTGCTGTATTAAACGACCCAGTCTCCCGTAATCGTCTATCGATTTTTATGAAGAGTTTCGAACTTGGGCAACGTCTCCTTGGAAATTGCTCACGGTACATGCGCTGTGCTAGACATGCATTTCCATGAGCTTGCCCGTACATCACATGCATGTCCGCATATTCTTCGTTAGAGTATTCCGGCATAATTATTATACATCAACTTACTACAATCCCATTTACAACAGCCTCCCTTTAACATAACGCCCACTGATGACTGCTGTTTTATTACACTTTTCTTCCTATACACATAGAAAATTTGCATAAAAAGTACTTCTTCTTCATCATCCTGAAAGTTCATGGAGGAAACGCAGCAGTCACGGAGTTTGCTTTAAGACAAGGCGAGAGCTGCACAATATGTCATTCACTTGACCAGACTGAATAATGAAAGGGTATTGATAGAGGTTGATCAGAAATGTATAATTAAAAGATATTAAAACGGGGTGTTTACAATCGTCATGGGCGGAGTTGCGCCCTTTCCGAGCGTGCAACAGTACAGAGTTGTAACTAGGGAACTGCTTGATTTCTCCCATACAATTAAACTGATATGGTTTATTGTCAGCTTCTTCGAAAGCTTTCGGAATGGACCAAATTTTATAACATTTTCCTTGATGTAGGTAGAGTTGCATTTTTGGAATTAACGATTAACTATTTTGCTAAATATTTGATTTTGTATTTTTTCACTGTTTCAGAGCTTGTAACTCGCCATTATTTCTCAATATTCTAAAACAACTTATGTCATTTCGTAGGATTTTTTCTGCTCTTTCTAAATATGTGCTTCGTTTTTATGTAGCATTATCGATAGTTCAGCAATGGGGTTTTTTTTAAAAATTTCCGATTTTTCATTCTATTTGCTGTAACTTGAAAATTATTGAGATCCGGCCAGGCATTATATACTGATTTATGCTCCGTGAGATCTCCTCTATTACCCCTATTAATATTGGACCCCTTTAACGGAACACCCTGTATATATATAACCATTAATCAAACATAACCTACCACCATCAAAAACTGTAATATTATGAATTAAAGCTGTAAGTATAAAAAAAGTGTCAAATAATTTATTATAAGAATTATTATGGAAGAAAAAAATAAGAAAGTAGACACCGACAAATAATGGAAAAGCTTATATATTGAATTACTTTTTCAAGGGCACACAATTCAATGATATAAGCAATATGGTAGTTTTCTGTAAGAAAAATAAGCTAAAGCTAAAAATTATTTTTCTCTGTGCCCGAACAACCATTATAATCAAGTGAATAGATTAAAAATTGAAACAGAATAGAAACAAATAATATGAAATGGAAAAATCAATAAAACCTGTTTAAATATTTATAGGATATAAAATAGAAATAATACACAACATACCGATTAATATTTCAGTATTTTTCAATATATCCACTCGCACATGGCTACCAAAATATCGTAAAGATTAAGGTGAATAAAACAGTTAAGAAATCACAGTAATTGATACCAAAGGATGCAGTTAATACATTTTGAAATACCATGATAAATGGAATTAATATAATATAAAATAAAATAAATAGAAAGTAATTACATTATTTAAAATAACTAAAATGCACTATTAAATTAATTAATTACTATTTAACAATATCGACAAAATTTAGCTAAAAAATCCACCTCGTGTAGGAAATTATAACTGAAAAGGAGCTGCAAAAGACAAAATTTATAACTTATCGTCAAAAGACAAATTTTGGTGCTGCCATCTAGTAGTATTTTTATTATTCAAATGTCACAAGATGAACAATTGAAAGCCTTTAAATGTAAAAAATTTTTATTAACAGCAAAACGAAACAAATCCTTATATATAGATAATTATAAACCTAATATAAACCACACTATATATATTTAAAAAAAAACTATTGTTAATAAAATTTTTGAAAAAGCATTCAAAATATTCTATTATCTTACTCATTTAAATGACACTAAGAATTTAAATAATTCTATAACATTGATAATATATAGCTTATAGCTATATGCTATAAAATAAAAATAAATTCAATAATAATTAATATAAATATATATTAAAAATAATATAAAAATCGTTAATAATAACTATTATATATAAGATAATTATAAAATGAACAGGAAATAAAAAACATATTGAAGTATATAGAAGATTATCAGATACTTAAATTCCCATTACCTAAAAATCTCAAATATAGTGTGTGGATTATTTTCATACAGCCATAAAATCCTAAAAGTGTGAACGTGGGACATTCAAACACATTAAACCGATAATAAATTTTATAACACAAAGTGAAAATAGATCAATATTATAAAGAATAGAGGAATAATAATAAAAATAATTACCCAATTTTAATACATACAGTATAACTTTATTTATATTAAATATACTTATATGTATATTAATCACTATAAAAATGACATACTATTAGTAATTAATATGATATTGTCATTAGTAAATTAAAATTTAATAACAAATGATTGTAAATAAGATAAAACTTTAATTAAAACTAATATAATAAAACTAAATATAATATTAATGAAAGTCACCAATTACATATGAAATATTAAATCAACATCCTTGTAAAATACGTATAAAAAATATAGTATAAATACAAAAGCCCCATTTTTTTTAAATTAACCATTGCGTATTATCCAGACAACATCACCCTCCTCCGTACTCTAAAATCTACCCACCCATCCAACCTATAATAATTTTTTTATATTATTTTACAATTTTCAATTTTTTATAGATTTTTTTTATTTTATATATTTTTGTAATTTTGTTTACGCGCGTGTTAATTTGTTTTAAAAGATCATGTAAGTAAAGTACTAATTGTATATTAATGGATATATGAATTTTTTTGGAAAACCATGATTTAATGCATCATAAATTAGTTTTTTAATAATATTGTGTAATTAGAGGAGAAGAGCATAAACATTTTATTCTATATAAATGATTAAGTATTATATTTCGAAATACAGAATGATGTAGACAAGATTTAAAATTTGTAAATGTATTAACTTTGAATTTAAATTCTTTACGTTTGTCATATTGTCATATTGTTGTATTGTCATATTGTTTTATTGTTACGTTTGTGATTGTTTTGTTGTCTTTTATTGTAATTTTAAGATCTAAGAAGTTAATTGTATTGTTAGATAAAAGGTTTTCCGTTAATTCCAAATAAGTGGGATAATCTACTGGAAATTGAGTAATTACAGATTGATCAGTTTCAATTAAAATTATGTCATCAATATAACGATATAAATGTAGATTATTATTAGTAAAAGTACGTTCATAATGATATAAGTCTGATAGTAAACTGGATGTACAACCGCCTTGTGGTATACTGACATGCTGTAAATATAAAGTGTTATCTTGCAATATATAATTATTATAGATAATGAAGTTTGTTAAAGATTTAAAATATGCAATATCTATATTAGATGGTAATTCCAGTTTTTATAATACTTTTTAAATAATGCATTTATAATTTTATGTAAATCTAATAGGTCTATATTATTAAAAAGATCTTTGAAGTCATATGTCGTTATATTATATACACAATGAAGATTTTTTAACATATTGACAAGTTGATAGCTGTTTTTTATACAATGTGTATTATCATTGTTTGTAGTAAGTACATATAATTGATTAAGAATTTTTAAGAGAAGTTTATTGGCTTTATTATTATATGTATTGCAACCAATAGTTACAGTCCTAAATTTAATTGGAGTTTTATGAAATTTGGGAATAAGAACTAAATATGGATAATTAATGTTAGTAGATAGAATATTTAATAGTTTATAATAACTTCGAATTTTACGATTATTTACAATTACATTTTCATTAGTTTTTTGAAATGACTTATTAGAACAAATACAATTTGTAAGAAGTTGGTGATAATAAGATTTACATATAATAGCATAATTATTAGGAGATTTTTCTACATATGTAATAACGTAGTTTTTTTGTAATTTAGTAATTTGTTGGAAAAAATGCTTTGTATTAATAGAAACCAAATCAGAAATATTATTTTTTAAAGCCATAGTTAATTTTTCAATTAGTAATATTTTCCATTGATTAAAATATTCAATAGGCTTATTATAAGAGATTGAAATTTTATAAATAAAAATATCAATATCAATCAATATATCAATAAATAAAACTATCAATTGATAATAGATTTAACATTAAATTTAGATGGAAGTCTATATTTAGTACCATAACCCATTAGTTGTTTCAATTTAAAATCATTAACAATATCAAGATTTCCAGTGATTATATGTCCATGATCATTGTTTATGTATTTTTTTAGAGTGGGGTCATTGCATTTACACGGAAAATTACTTGCAGCAGATGTATTTTTTGAAAATGTATTGTAGTTAAAAATCTTTCTACCAATTGTATTCGGATATTTAAAGGTTTTTGATATATGAAGATTATTAATGGAAAAAAATTATCATTAATTATAGAATTGATATTAACTTTATTAAATATGTGATTTGAAAAAGTAATTATCATTTGAGTATTCATGTTTTGAATTTTATGTTTTTTTTTTTTGTAAATTAATATTTAAAAGATTAACCCTAGTCATAATAAGGTCAATATATATATATATATATATATATATATATATATATAATTTGTGGAACAAATGCAGAAATTATTTTGACTTCAGCACTTTGAAATTCAGAATTTTTTTCCATGATATTTTTAAAAAATCAACATTTTATAAAACATGAAACCATGCATGTTTATTCACATAGCTCTCATCCAGCTATCAATTTTATTAAGTACGGTTATTAAAATTTGAATACAATGGGAAATGCTCTACACATTTCCGGGCTTAGTTCTTCAAAGGAATTTAAATAAAATGTTAAAAGGGGTAGTTACATTTGTTTTATTTTAAAAATGAAGCTTTACAACCTTTTTAACATGAAGATGAAAATCTATGACAATCAGTGTTGCCACTGGGATATTTTTTTTAAATTGAAATTTCATGATTGACATCTTTTCAAGATTGATTCTGTTTAGATTATTTACATAATCTCAGGATAGCTAGCACTATTTTCTATCGAAAAATTGTCTTAGTTAATGAAAGGTTATTTAAGGTTAACTAACTACTTGAAAGGTACTAGTATTTTACATATGCCACTTAATTTTAATCACAAAATGCCGCAATGGTACCAGGATTTTGGAATTAAAATTTTCATTTATAAAGTACATAAAGGTAGGCTTTTACTTTTTTCAAAATATATAGTTCATAACTGCTGGTGTTATTCAATTATTTCAATAATTTAAAAATAGAAGTAATTTGCCCGTGAAAGGGTTAAGGCGCAGATTTTCATTTTAAAAAAGTGGTTAGGAAAAAAGTTTGCACACCATTGATCTCTGAAATTCTATAAATGTATCCAAACAACAAAACGGAAAAAAAGGGGACCGAGCTTTCGCGAAAAATAACAAAAATTTAATAACAACATCACTTAACCGATCACTGAACACAGAGCTCAACCGTACTCATGCGTCTATCTTGATAATGCAGAAAAGATATTGCGCGCGAGCACGAAAGCGTTAGTTTTATGTATCTATCCAGTTATTGCTTTGTAATAAGTGGTGGTATTTGAAAATTAAATAAAGCTACATACTACCCTTAACAGTTCGAATAATTCGATTTTTGAAGGAACATTTATATCAGGGGTGTCAAACTGTTGTCGCGGATACTAGTAATTCATTAAAGAAATAGTCGATTTTTTGTATCGCAGAGATTCGATGATTAGATAAGGAACGGTAACTATAAAATTTTAGTGATATCCGGCGGCGGGCCACGGTGTGACACCTCTTATGTATATAAAACATCCAAATTTTCCACTCATTTTAAAACGAAACGTATAAAATAATCGTATGATCCTGCTATTTATGACTAGATCATGCTACATAATCCCTCTATAAGGAATTATCAAGCGAGTTGCTAGTGTTGCCAGGTTACCCGTGTAAATCGGAGTTCCAAATCCAGAATTTTAAACTAATTTTCTTCGCCCTATCTAATTGCAGAATTATCTGCAATTAAAGATGGCGAAATAAACTGTAATAGCAGGTATACAGAGCATTTCGAGCAGTGATTTATGGAGGACACATCGCAACATTACTCGTGACTGGCATTTTTGGGGACATTAAATGCATAGCTGCGAAGAGCATTCTTCCACTACCGGTATTTATTTAATAGACATCTTCGCCTTATTTTCATCAATTTATCAAGCTAGAGATATCTTTTAATAAATTATGGTAAAAAAAGAATAAAATTGCCCGTCATGAATTTAGTGCTCGAAAATATGACAGTCACGAAACGCTACTGATTAAAATAACATTGCAAAGTGGTGCATTTCAAAATGTTGAAAACGTGCTTCTTTCAAATTGCGCGTAATATTTCTCTTGAACCATTTAATATTATTTCATGCAATCTTAGCGAATTTATAGAATATATCTCTGTCTTATTCCTTTCAGGGACAAAGAACGTCCATTGCTAACGTGTAAATTAACGACTGGCACCGCAATTCCCGAACAAATTTATTTCCAAATAAGAAAAACGCTATATTTCAAAAACATTAAAAACTGAAAGTTTTATACCAAAATTGTGGTGCAATTGTGTCATTTGAGAATAAAAAGTAATCGGCTTCATAAATGTACCATCGTCCTTAAGCGCTACCACCGAAATACTCAAGGGCAGAGGACACGAGTGTGACGTCATCCCTAATTGACCGATTTCTCACTAGTTTTGGAATTTACACCAAATATTTTTGAATTGCAATTTTCTTTTATTTTATAATATATGTCATCTTATAAAACAATAATAACCATTTAAACTTGCTGGTGAGAATTTAAAATCCGCAATAAAAAATCAGGCAGATGCGGCAACACTGTGGTATTTCACATCTGTCTGAATTTTAAATTAGGGATTCCGAATTTTCAGCCATAAGTTTAACACTAGAAAGCCCACGAGCAGTCATTTTGACTGCTACCAAATGAATATACCTTGGTTTGAACCAGATTTTTTTTTATATAAAACTAGATTAAAAGATTCAAAGAAAAAAAAAAAAACTCATTAAATGGATAAGTTAATAATTTAAAATAAAAATTCTGGTGTGAAAGTTTTTTCCAAAATTTGAGTAAAATTCTCGTTTTTTCTTGCGTTAAATAGTTATTATTGCTGATGATAAAGATGTTGATGTCAAGATGATGGATATTCCGCAAATAAAATAAAAGAAAATTGCTAATCAAATCTTTCCGATGGGAATTCAAAAACTAGTGAGAAATATGTCAATTACCCTCATAGCATGCATGATCACGGTGACGTCGTTGTGAAGTCACTGTGAGTCACTGTGGTCACGTCACATCTGTGACCAAAATGCCACCACTCAGTGATGTCACATTGTGACTGAGATGTGAACTTCTTAGAAAACTTTAAAAAATTACAAAAAATATTCAAAACATGTTATTTATGTAAAATTATATTTTCTGGCAATTAAAAAAAAATTGTGACGTCACTGTTATGTCGCTGCATGTAACGTACGTCACGTCACATATGTGACAAAAAACCCCACCATATTGTGAGTCACAGTGTGACAAAAATATGAACATCAAAAATCTTTGAACATGAACAGAAATATTTTAAACATGCCCAAGTTACAGTAACATAAAGAATGAAAACATATTAGTGGGTAGGAAATAGTAAATTCGGACACGAAAAGAGGTGGGGAGGGGGGCATAAAAAGCAGAGCTCCCAAATGGTCCGCCAACTGAATACCAATAAATTTTAACAGAATATTTTATGGTAGGTTTGCGCTAGAATTAACTTTCAAAGGTGATTCCGGGGCGGTTTGTAAGAAAAATCTAAAATGTAAATTTTTCTAAAATAATATTGGTATGCAGTTGGCGACCATTTGGGAGCCCTGAAAAAGGAAAATGCACGGTACAAGTATCAACAAACTAGATTTTCATGCTATATTTTATCAATTTGTTATCTAAGACAGTGAAAGTATACTTTTTTTATGATTTCAATTTTATCTACCATTGCAATTTAATCCTTCACTGATTGTTATTATTATAAAAGTGTTTCTCGAAAAAATGGTACGTACTGGAGCAATTTGGATAACATATTTAGAATTAGGAATATTAAATCTGTACACTTTACATATTTAGTTTGCAGGGAGGAAGTTTTTTTTTTTTTTTTTTTTTTTTTTTTTTTTGTCGACCAGTGGTATTTGAAACACTTCTGTGGTTTCAAACTAAAATTTTCTATTGCAGTTAAGTCTGTAGCTTTTAATGAGCACGTAGAAAGAGTATTCAGAGTTTAGTCATATATGCATTTCTTGCTTTAGAATTTGCATTCAAGTCATATTTTTTTTTGTTAGTGTTTAACTATTTTAAATAACCATTTTAAAAAAAATTCTACTTCTTTCAGACTTTTTAAATAAAATTAGCATTTTCCGAAAAAATATTTATACAAATTTTATACAAAACCCATGATATTCGTATTTTAAATTCGTGTTTTAGAGATACGACTTTAAAAAAAGCTATGTTACAAATTGTTTTATTCTACAGAAAATGAATATAAAAAATGACAGATTGACAAAGAATTTTTTTTTATCCTGTATACTCTCTTTTCATTTATTAAGAAGATGCCTAATTCGTATTTATTACGTGTAAAACAAACTTTACTTAAAAAAAAAGAAAGAAAGAAAAAAGGCAGGTGTTTCATTCAAATAGAAAATTTTCATTACACTCACATAAAGATAAAATGATTGCGCATTTAAACTCTAAAAATCTGTTGTCTACAAAAAAAAATATAATAATGCAGTATAAGCACCTGCTTGCTTCAATATCGTCTGCGCTCGATTAAACCGCAGAATAAAATAAGGATCAGAACTTTTGACGCGGGAAGTATGTCTGACAATTTTGTCATTTTGTCAGAAATATGTCTGACAATTTAGGATAAAACACGGATATTATTAAACTATTTATGGATCTTAAAAGGTATGTCTTATTTAATTTAAATTTTTTATTGCCGTTTGATAGATTATTATCATGAGTTAAATAGTTGTAGTATGTTATATGCAATGGGACTGATCTGGTATTCTTTTCCGAATCGATGCTGTAATATATCTTAATCTGCCATCGCTAGAAGAAAAAAAAGAGCTGATGCAGAGACTGATTCTAACACAGTATTTATCGTCATTAATATTTTGGAGTTAAATATAATATTCGATTATAATGATATTAGGAAACTGTTTCAATTTTGAAATTAACATTCTACTGGGAAAAAGTCTATTTACTTTTGAAAGAATTTTTTTTCATTGCTAATAATATTTTAAATTAGTATTTAAAATCTTAAGGGGTCTCAGGACTCTTAAAGCTTTAAAGTTCTCGAAATTTTAATTTTTTTAGACGTTAAACTCCTATCTTTTCTGAACATTTTGATATAATTATTTCCTTGAAATTCCTATTAGAACTGAAGTTATGGCTTTTACATTTATACACGTTCAATAGCTGAAGCGTCGTTTCGGAAACTTTGAAGCCATTTTTCTCCAAATGACGTTTTTGGGCATAACGCGCACGATATCTCAAACACTTATGAATATTTTTTCATTAAATTTTCAAAACATATGTTTCATGTTAGTCTGTATAAACTGAACCTAAAATTTCCTTTTTATTGTTCAAAATAATATTTTTTTAGGTGATTATACTGTAGAAATTTTCTTAATTTTGCATTAGCTAAATACAGCTTTGTATTAAAAATATAAAAAAGCTTTAAATACAAATTTATTTAGGTTCAGGGTAATTATTACAATCTGAAGTATAAGTAGGCACCAAAATTTTCATTCTAGTTGCAACACTTATTTTGTAATCATGCGCGTAAGCTGTTATGACGCTTTTTTGCTCGAAAAATGTCTAACAGATTGGAGCCCACTGTAAATGCTAATTCTGCATCTTATAATTTTTTAAATACACGAAATGAAAGAACATACTTATATATTTTATTCCAATTAAAATTGTGTCTTAAAATCAAATACATTTTAAGATATTAAACGTTGAAAATGGTCTTTTTTTTCTTTTTTTTCCAATTTTAAGAGTCCTGAGACCCCTTAAATCTTCATACCAATGTTTTCAGATTTAACATTTGCCAAAATTATAAAATAATAGGAATTCCTTATCACATATGGAAAGTTTTTGAGAAATTGTTAAATGCATTTAATTCATCTATTGTAGTTTGTTGTTGTTTAATAGTACAATTATAAACACTAATTATTTAGTGTTTTTCAAATTGATATATTTATTTTTTTAATTGTGTTTAAGCATTTATTTTTTTGCTGTTTGTGATTTTAATCAAACATTTAATTGTAGACATTCAGAATCAGTTATTAAATTTTCTTTGATTGTAAACTCATTTTCTACGTTTTCGATACATTTATTTTATTGGCATTAAAAAAAAAAAAAAAAATATATTTAAGCATTGAAGTAAAGTGTTTTTATGGCCCGATAAAGTTGAAAAGTGTTTATGACTTCGGTTTGTCTGGCCGTCTGTCCGCGCTCTAACTCGCGTAAATATACTCGGATTGACCTGAAATTTTTGGATGTTATTGACGTTTACCATAGCAAGGTCCCTATTTGTAATGAAGTTTGTAGCATATTTAGTTCATTTACAGGGACAGTCAAAAGTACTCCATTACATTACGGCCTGTGGGGAAAAAAATCGTTTCAAATGATTTTTAATGATTTTACACGCTTTCAAACAGAATAAAATTGATATGCATTTATGAAGCGCACTAAAATGTGCATTCCGTGGAATATGCAACGCATAATATAGTTATTGTTTATTTACAAGGCTAAAAAAGGAATTCCAATACATAATGATATAGGGGTGGAGGGAATTGTTTGCGGCGTACTATATTTATGTTAATCTATTTGATATGTAATGAAATTGATATACGTCGTTGAGGTTTACATACTATGAATTATTTCATGTATAATACGAAGTGTATATAGCATTTACAGGGACACACAGAATATTTCAGATACTATATTGTATCCGAAGTACTGTTTATTAGCGATGGTTGCTGGAAATGCATTTTTAATTATGATATGCGCTTTTATGATTCACTACATTTATGCATAGTATATTGTGTATATATATATATATGCTATAATTCATATACAGGACTATACAAAAGTATTCGTAAGGGTTACTGGGTATTGCTTAAAGGTGGTTTTTAAATTTGCATTTTTACGCTGCACTGTATTTAATTTACTAAGAAATTTTTATAGAATATAGATAAAATGATATACAGGGTCACGCAAAGAATTGGATACGTTGCCGTCTATAGATTATAATTTCTGGAAATGTGATTTCAGCAGTTTTAAGAGTGTTTTAGTTTGAATTAAATTTTAACTAAATAGTGGCGCGTAATAAAGGTTCTAGGTAAACTACAGGGTTGTACAAAATTATTTAAGTATTTTTCCATATATTAGTATAAATTGCTGAAAGAGAATTTCAACCTGTTATGCGTTTCCTTGATAAACTAAATTTTCCATTATATAGTATATATATCAATCTACAGATCAAATACAGGACTGTTTAAAAGAATTGGAAAACATATTTGGCTATGGATGGTAACTGCTGAAATCAGTTTTTCAAATGTTTTATGCGTTTTCATGTTTAGTTAGTTATCTTGTTTACGTTATTTCCCCCGATGTCTTGTTAAAACATTCAGGAAGAGTTGGAAAGTGTTTTATAATCTATGCTTAACGCATGATATATCTTAGTTGCTGTTTCTATTTCCCAGATCAGTCTTTTCCTATAAAACATACCAAATCTAATTATCTCATATTCTCAAAATACAATATATACGGGAATAAAAAATTTAAATAAATAGGGCTTATCGTGTCGTTCTATAAATAACAGTTGTATTAATGCCCATTAGACTCCATGTTCGTATTTAGTAAAGCAATGACAAATCACAAAAAATTAAAAAGCTTACACATTCTTAATATTAAGCTTGAATTCAAGATAAGCTTAGAACTTAACAAAAAAAGATGTCAGTTGATAAGCATTGTTTTTTAAATGGAAAATTAAAAATATTTTAGAAGAATAGGACTCCAAAATAGGGATATCTTGCTAAAAAGTACGGTAAAAAGATAAGATTTTATATTTCAAACAAAACTTTACTTTAAAATTATCATAGTGTTTACGACAAGAATCATCACAATATTAATACTTGGAAATTTTTCCAGAGAGAAACATTCGCCTTGTATACAATATTTCAAATGAAAATAAAATTTCAAATTAATTGCTTAAAAGGCGCAAAGGCCAACATAGTGAAAAATATTCTACGCCGGGACTCGATCCCGGGTCATCAGTATAGCGCACTGACATTCTGTTGACTAAACTACATGGAACGATACCCAGCCTGGAAAATTTCTCCCTATTGCATGTTGGCAAGGCTACAAACGCAGCACAAGATGGAATATTTATCGTGAGCCACCGTCATGGGGCAAACACGAAACTTAATTAAATTCAGCATCGATTGAAACTATATTAATACTTGGAAAATTTTCCAGAGAGAAACATTCGCCTTGCATACAGTATTTCAAATGAAAATCAAATTTCAAATTAACATTGCCTTTTAAGCAATTAATTTGAAATTTGATTTTCATTTGAAATGTTTTATGCAAGGCGAATGGTTCTCTCTGGAAAAAATTTCCAAGTATTAATATAGTTTCAATCGATGCTCCATTTAATTAAGTTTCGTGTTTGCCCCATGTCGGTGGCTCACGATAAATATTCCATCTTGTTCTGCGTTTGTAGCCTTGCCAACATGTAATAGTGAGAAATTTTCCAGGCCGGGTATCGTTCCATGTGGTTTAGTCGGTAGAATGTCAGTGCGCTATACTGATGGCCCGGGTTCGAGTCCCAGCATGGAATCTTTTTCACTATGTTTGCCTTTGCGCCTTTTAAGCAATTAATTTGAAATTTGATTTTCATTTGAAGTCATCACAGTGTTTATGACAAGTTCGTCACAAATGACACATATTTCACAAATTGGTCACAATGTGACTTCAAAGCATTGTCACTTTCGTCACAGGTTTGTCACAAAGTTAATGTCAAAATAGACACATATTTCACAAATTGGTCACAATGTGACTTCAAAGCATTGTCACTTTCGTCACAGGTTCGTCACAAAGTTAATGTCAAAATAGTCCCAAATGAGACACTTTTCCCAAATTTGTCACACCGTGACTTCACAGAGTGGTCACAATGTGACGTCACAAACGACCTCTAAAACGGCTATAACGACCTCGCATTCTAGTCACTGTGACGTCACATCGACGTCACGTGACGTCACATAGACGGTCACAAAATCACAGTGATGTCGCCGTGACGTCACCATGCCTTACGGGTAGTATTGACGTCACAATCGTGTCCCCTGGCCTTGAATATTTCGATGGCAGCGACTTAACCCTTTCCGGCGAGCAGTAATTCTGTTTATAAACTGATGAAATAATGGACTAACACCAAAATTTATAAACGAATTTATTTAGCAAATACGAACTTGCTTATTTTTACGTACTTTATAAAAGAAAAAATTTCACTAAATATTCTTGGTGCCGTTTGACAGATTTGGAATTAAAATTAGGTGTTCTTTTTTAAGGACACCGCCCCGAAAGTGTTAAAATGGGTAAGAATGAACGGCCGTCCCTGAATATCGGTCTGAATTATTGACACAAATATGGCAGATTTCGTTGGATAAATGTTTTTCGCGTTTGTACGATTCCTTGAATTTGAACACCAATAAATTTTAAAGCATTTTCCAATTTATTTTTATGATATTAAATAACCAACGAAAACTTCTCTAAAATACTCATGTAAAAATTCAGGGGACCATAAAAACTCCCAAAAAAACCCGTTTTAGGACAGCGGCCATTTTTGTATCAGCGCATAGGCCAAATATACTGTGAGCGCAGATATTCATAGTTCGTACTTGTCAACACTGCGCTAGTTCGTACTTGTCAAGAAATTTGAAGACGAGGAAATTCTTCGGTACCAGTTTTTTATTACAGAAAATCTCTTCATTAATCAGGCGAAATTTTGAGCGTTTAACTAAGATTCATTTTTCTGTAAAAAGATACTTATATTTGTTCTCAAAAATTCCCCGAAGCGTGCGACCCCTGTATTCTTGAAAAGAGCTCTTTTTTCTACTTAGTAATTTCCTTGATTACAGTTTATAAACAATACTCTTTATAATTACAGATTATACCGATACATTTTATTTAACCGAATATAAAAATCTCAAGTAAAAGTAGCTTTTCATTTTTTAAAATAATAACCTCAGTGAGTAATATTTATTATGCTTAACAATCTTTTCCTGTAGTTCTGTGTAGTGTTGTAAATTTTATTACTGTAGTTCTGAATCGTTTGCACCTTTTTTAATGCCACGGCGCAGGCGTGAAGAATGGGAAAATTGGTGTTTATATTTTTGGACATAAGAACCCTTCTCAATTGCTTCCCTCCGTTATATGCATATCTATTTGAACATCGACAAAATGCATGTTTTATTTAAAGAAACAAATGGTTACTTTTTCAAGATTTTAACCCTAAGACGGTGAAAAAGAAAATTACGATAGTAGTTCTTGTAAAATTCTTGAAGTTTGAGACTATGTTCACTTTCAGAATCGGTTTCGAAAGTAGCTTTATAAAATGAATTTGCAACCAATGTCAAAAAATTAAAAATAAACAGATTAGAGATCAATCTCAGATATCCTATGCAATAAAAAATAAATAAATAAATAAATAAATAAATAAATAAATAAAGTAAAAATAAAAATATTTAAATGCACGCAACAAATTTGGAAAGAGTTCTCCTATTACTTTAATATTAGCTTGGGAGATTCGTCGGGCGATTAGTGAATATTTTAAATGTATATATCGATTTAACAATAGCGAATATTATTATTGAATACACATGTAGCAATCGAGCAGTCGGAAAAAATAATCTTTGCCCAACTGGCAAAATTGGCTGGCATTCAAATCTGCTTATCGTGTTTGCTGTACTTGTGGCGAACGTATTCAGGAAAATCAACAACGGAATATAACAGAATTTTTTTCAAAAGAATATTTTGAATACTTTTGTGGAAGATTTGAAAACTACACAACAGCCATTAAAATCAAAATATCTTTCAATTCTTTATGGAACAAATATGGAAAATATTTTCATGTGAGCGCTTTGAGATTCAGAAAATTTTTCCATGATATTTTGTAAAAAATAAACGTTTTATAAAACATGAAACCATACATGTTTGGGCATAGATGCCGCATCTTCACTCAGCCGTTGTTGTTTTGAATTGTTTGGCGATTTTTTGTTGGCGTGTTGGCGGTGTTTACGGATATGACAAACTCGATATGGAAACCTCGCGTGACGTGTCGTGTTCTGGCAACCCCTGAGAAGCTTAGAATTTTGTGCATGTATTTTGATATCATGTATCGTGTTCTATCGTTGTTTTTTTATTTTTATGTTAAATTTGTTGGATGTATTTCATTGACTATAGTTTCTGTAGTCCGTTTAAACGCTCTTGCTGAAGTAATTAAGAAATATGAGGAAATTTTAACAAGAAAGGGAGGTTTGTTTATAGCATGACAATGCGTATTAAGCCTATTTTGGAAAATGACGGCGGTGTTATGAGAGATATTTAGTGCTGGAGGCTTCAAGAAAGCAGATGTCTGTTAAGGTATGTTGATAATTTTATGTATATTTTGTAGCTTTAAGAGTTTTTTAGATTTTGAGATTGCTACAAAACGAGAACTGCTGAATTTTGAGAATGCTATACCACGAAAAATGCTGAATTCGGCGATGTTTTTTTTTCGGTAAATGAGCGCGAAGCGCTCATCAACTATTGCTGATTGCCACTTTAGGGAGTTAGGTTTTTTATGTATATTTTGCTGCTTTAAGAGTTTTTTACGTTTTGAGATTGCTACAAAACGAGAACTGCTGAATTTTGAGAATGCTATCCCGCGAGAAATGCTGAATTCGGCGGTGTTTTTTTTTCGGTAAATGTGCGCGAAGCGCTCATAAAAGGATTACTGATTGCCAGTTTAGCGAATTTTGTTTATTATTTTCATTTTATTTTCGTTAACCCAAAACATGCGTATAAACCGGTGCTTGGCGACATTTACTACTTGGCGGAAAAGGGGTTTTCACGCAAAGAAGAATTCCAAGATGGCAGCCGGGGGAACTTATGACATCTGTTCCCATGTTTGTTCATATAGTCCTATCGTTTTTATTAAGTAGGGTTATTAAAATTGTTACCCAATACGAAATGCTCTATACTTTTCCGGGCTTAGTTCTTCAAAGGAACTCAACTGTGGTGATGAAAGGGGTTACTACATTTGTTTCATTTTTTGAAATATGTTTAATATGAAGGTTACCTCCACTGATAAAATAAAACATGGGTATTTACAACTAATTTCTTAGCATTAACCAAACCTTAGCCCATGGTAGCATATATGCTAGGAACAGTGTTTCGAATTTTGTGGATTTTTAATTTCGATATTCCAAATTCATACCAGAAATTTTAAATAGCAATATTTGCCACATTTAATAACAGGCATTCCGTAATTAAATAAAGCGAAATTTATTACTGAAATTTTCTGGTGTGAATTCCTATTCTCTGAACTACAGAATTCCTACAACGTATTCTACCATGGCAATTAGAGGGTTAAATTGGTGCTTTTATTTTTATTTTTATTAGAATTGAAATATTATCCTTTCTTTTGAGATAATCCACGTAGGGTCAGCATAACTACAACTATTTTTTGGTAGAAAATGTACCTTGTTTAATGACAGGATATTTGCGATTCATTATAAAGGTGAAGACTTTTATTACAAAAAAGTGGTCACGCAAAATTGTTGCACACCACTGCTCTATAAAATTATACGCAATGCATCCGAAGAAGAAAACAATGCGCTATTAAAAGAGCTATTTAAAAAAAATGGTGATTAAAAAAAAATAACCCCATGAAGGTCGGTGATGCCGTCACTGCATCATATAATTTTAATCCCAAATTGTCACATTGGCACCGGAATTTTATGATGAACATTTCATCTTTTTTAGGTACGCGAACATTTACTTTTACTTGTTTAAAAATAAAATCTCTTGTTAATACTGGTGTCATTAAATTATTTGAACATTTTACGAACACAAATGCCTTGCCCCTGAAAGGGTTAAACATGTGAACAATACTATAATATTTGGATTTCGGGGCTTTGATATTAAGAAAACTTCACCTTGATATATCCGAAAAATCAACTTTTTATTAAACTTTAAACCACACATGTTTATTCAAAAAGTTTTCCACCCTCCCTATAATTATTATGAAATAGGCTCTTTAAAATTTCAACACAAGTCATAAAGCTTAAATATAGCGGTCGTACTAGACCTCAAATTTCCAGAACATGAAATTTATTCACTACTAGTATTTTCTTTTAGAAAATATGTTCTTAAATAATGCGAGAATTGGCGCGTTTAACCTTGATTTATTATTCTATAAAAAATTACTGATATTTCTGCAGAAAAATTCTCTAAAACGTACGACTACTGTATATACATTTCCGGACTTAGTTCTTCAAAGAAACTCAAATAAAGTGTCAAAATGTGTTGCTCCATTTGTTTCATTTTAAAAATTAAAATTTCCAATATTTTTAATATGAAGACGAAACCCTATGACAAAATAAAATACAGGTATTTTCAAGGTATTTATTATTATGGGCAGGGGTGTAAAACCACAAGCGGGCAGACTCTCACCGCTAAATTTTGTTAGTTTTCTTGCTTAAATTTCATTAGCATTCTTAACAAAAATTTAGACAAAATATTAAACGAAAAATACGAATAAACGATATACATAAAAGAGCTGTGCCTATATTTTTATGACCCTAATTCCTATTATCAGAGGTTAAAAATTAGGGGGACTATAATTCCAATAATATAGTAATTCATATAATATTTATTATACTTATCCATTGAAACGGTGCTTTTATTCTTACTTTAATTATAATGAAACTTATAGCCATTTTTTGAGCTAATCTACATAAAATGAGGATAGCTACCGCTATTTTTGTATAGAAAATTTTGTCTTATCTAATGACAGGATATTTGCGATTAATTAAGTCGCAGACTTTTTTTTAAAACAAGTGGTCAGGAAAAAATTTGGACACCATTGCTCTATGAAATTCTACTAAAAGCATCCGCAGAACAAAATTAAAACGGAAAAAATGCGTGATGTACTTTTTTGAGACAAAACCAAAAAATAATAAAAACGTCTCTTAACAGATCGCCACACAAACAGTATAAAAGTGCTCATTTGTCTTTCTTGATTACATCCGGGTTCAAAACATCAGCGAACGCTCAAGCATTTGTTTTGTCTATCTATTCAGGTAATTTTTTGTAATACGTGGTGGTAACTGAAAATGAAATAAATGCGGCATACTACTCTTGACAGTTCAAATAATTCGATTTTTCATCGAACATCTATATCAGGGATGTCAAATTGTGGTCCGCCTCCGCGGATACCGCTAATTTATTAAAGAAATAGTCGATCTCTTGAATCGCAGAGGCGGATTCGATGATTAGGTAAGGCAACGATAACTATGAAATTTTAGTGGTATCCGGCGGCGGACCACAGTGTCAAACCTTTGATGGAAAAGAAATAGCAAAAATATCTACACATTTTAAAACAAACCGTATATAATAATCGTACGATTCTGCTGTTTATGAGTATAATCGTGTTTGATATTCCCTCTATATGCAATCATTAAACGAGTTGCCCCTCGGAGCTATTGTTTGTATGTTTCCCACGTAAATAGGGGTTCTATATACCCTGGATACCAGTATTTTAAAGTAATTTTCTTCGCCTTATCTAATAGCAGAATCTGCAACTAAACAGGGCGAAAAAATCTGTAAGATATTAGTAGTGTCTGGAGCATTTCGTGCCCTGATTTACCCGAGACACCTGGCAACACTACTCGGGACGACGGGACTGGCATTTTTTGGGTGCACTAAATGCATAGCTTCGAAATGTATTCTTCTCCTATCGCTATTTCTTTAACCTCTTAATTCTTGCCAGTGTTGCCAGATTGGAGACTTTTTTAATTCACATTATATGACTGTCACCACTTTTTAAAAATAGTATAATTCGTCTTATTTTTCAGAAATTTTAATCTATTTTTTAATAGGCCGAATATTTCTATTTAAAATAGTGGTGAAAATCTACAATCTGGGGTCAAAAAGGTCCCTAATCTGGCAACACTGATTCTCGCTCACGTGATATTCAGGGGTTGTTTCTTTTATTCAGATTGTTTGATTCCCACCAGTTTTATAAAATAGTGTAATTGGCTCTATTATGGTATCATTTTACCTGTCATTAAATAAGGTGAATATTTCTTTTTCAAAAAAGTGGTGCCAATAAGCAATTTGAATTTTTAAACCGTAATTTAATGCGACCTTTAACACTAGAACGCCCGGAAGGAGTCGATTCGACTCCGACCATACGATTAAATGTCATTTGAAACCAGAAACTCTTTCAAAAAATTAGTTAAATTTTAAAAACCCAGATTTACGTTAAATAGATCAGTCAAATAATTTTAAATAAAAATTCTGGTCCAAAATATTTTTATGAAACTTGAGTAAAATTTCCGGGCGTTCTAGTGTTAACACGTTGAGTGGCACGGTGACTGACACTGAAGCTGAAAAATTTACAATGTTTAAAGTAATTTTTAAATAAGTATAATCCTGTAATAAGTAAAAGGTAAGTACATTTTAAATAAATTTTCAGTAATTATTTAAAACAATCTATATATTTTTAGTTTTATATTACATTTTATACCGCCAGTCATCGGTGAATGACGCGTTCTAAACAGAAAGTTCAGTGTCAGTCACCGGTGACTGATGTGGCGCTGAACAAGTTAAACGAGGAAATTATTCAGCCGGTTTCTCATACGCAAATAGCATTTGAACGTTGTTGCCTGGTGAAACGTTGTTCTGGTGTCTCGTGTAAGAAGGAAAAATGCGTAACAGCACGTTCTGACTTTGATAAAAGTCCACCAATGAACCAATTACTATTCACAAATTCTGAAATCAAAGGGTTCAGGACGGTAATACGGAACGACGTGCGGGATCTCAACGACCCCTTATCACTAGCAGTCAAGAAGACAGTCGTGTTATCCGCATGGCCTCAATGGATCGTACAGCCACGTCACGAGCCCTGAATCAAGAAATGGGGTTGTTCGCAAGACAACAAGTGTCTGCACGAACAGTTCGACGACGTTTGCAGCAGCATGGATTCTCAGCTCGGAGACCATGGCTGCGACTTCCCTTGACGTGCGTCATGGACAGGAGCGCTTAACGTGTTAAGGGTTTAAAGGAAATCTTTGCCGTATTTCTGCCATTAAGCAAGGTAAAGACTTAGTTTAATAAATTATGGTAAGAAAAGGACAAAATTGTCCTCCATGCATTTAGTGCCCAAAAATATGTGAGTTACGAGCCGCTGCTGATTTAAATAAAAGTGTAAAATTGTGCATTTCAATATGCTGAAAACGTGTTTGTTTCAAATTACGCGCAATATTTCTCTTGAACCATTTAATTTTATTTCATGCAATCTTAACGAATTTATAGATTATATCTGTGTCAATCCTTTCAGGGACAAAGCATTTCCATTGCTAACATGTTGAGATAAGCCAATGTCACCGGAATTGACAAACAAATTTATTTCCAAATAAGAAAACCGAAATTGCGCTTGACATCGTGGCCTTTGGGAATAGAAAATATGCGATTTCATAAACACAGGGATCGCATTGCTTAGGGAAAATTTTATTGTTCCTACCAGAACCCTTAATCCGTAATCTAAATGATCATTTTGTTTTAAGTGTGCTATAGAAAGGTACGAGGAAGATATTATTTTTAAAACAATGGAACACGCAATAAAAAATTCCCTATAGAATGCGACCCCTGTGTATCATCGCCCTTGGAATAATTAAGAATGAACCACCATCCGTGAGCACTAGGTGCTGACACAAAAATAGCAGCTGTCGTTAGCCGATTGTTTTCAGCGTTTGTACGGTTTCTTGAATAGATTTTAAAGCATATTCCACTTTATTTTTCTGATAATAAATAATGAAAGAAAACTTTTGCAAAATACTGATGTGTAAATTCAGGTGTGTAATTGTGTAATTCCATACAGACTTCTATAAATAAATCGCCTACGACAGTAGCCATTTTTGCATCAGCGCGTTGGCCTAGTATACAATCGGTGGTGATATTTATAACATACTATTCAAGAAAAGAACCCTTTTTTCTATTTAGTAATTTCCTTGATTACTGTATACAAACAACCCTTTTTATAATTTCAGCTTATATCGCTGCCTTTGTATTTCAAAAAAAATCTCAATTAAATGCACCTTCACAATTTTTAAACAATAACCTCACTAAGTAATATTTCTTATGTTTATCAGTATTTTTCCCGATGTTCACTATAATAATGTAAATTTTATTAGTGCAGTTCTGAATCATTAAAAGTTTTTTAATGCCACCGCATGAGGAATGGAAAAAAAAAGCTTTATATTTCGGACATAAGAACTCTTCTCTTGTTTCCCTCCGTTATGTGCTTATCTATTTGAATACCGACAAAATGTATGTTTTTTAAGAAACAAAGTGTTACTTTTTCAATATTTTAACCCTAAAAATGAATGTGAAAAAGAAGTTTGTGCTGGTGGTTCTTGTAAATTTCTTGAATTTTGAGACTAATTTCACAATCAGCTCAAGAAAGAAACATTGTAAAATAAATATGCAACCAACGTCGAAAAATGAAAAATAACTGCACTACAGATCAATCTCAGCTATCCTATAAAAAATAGAATAAAAAAACTTAAATACAGGCAAGAAATTTGTATAGAACGCTCACATAGGTTTAACATTATTTGCGAGTTTTTTAGAGTGGTTAGTGAATGTTATTAATGTAGATATTTGTATTACTAAAGCGATTATTATTTCAGAAATGTTATCAGCTATCAAGCTGACGATTTTTTTTTGTCCAACTAGCAACACTGGCTTACTTTCAAATCTGCTAATCATGTTCGCTGTATTTGTGGCGAACGTATTCAGGGAAATTAACAAAGAAAGGTAACAGAGTTCATTCAAGAGTATGTTTTCATACTATTTTGGAAGATTTGAAAAGTACAAAACATCTATTAAAATAAAAATATTTTGTAACACTAGAACGTCTAGTTGTCGATTTGACACAGAGTAAGTGATTAAATGTCGAATTGAACTAAAATTTGTTTCTTAAAAAAGTTAAATATAAACCATAGAAAACTAATTTAAATAATTAAGTAAAATAGTTCTAAAAGAAAATTCTGGCGTGAAATGTTTTTATTAAGATTGAGTAAAATTTCCGGACGTTCTAGTGTTAATTCTTTGCGTTACAAATGCGGAAAATATTTTGATTTGAGCGCGTTGAGATTCAGAATTTTTTTTCGACTGACACCAGTCAAAGTATACTTGAAAAATTCCCGGACATTCTAGTGTTAAGCGTCTTATTCCTGTAATTATTTTCTCAAAAATATGGCAAAATTTTCTATTTGCTTTTACTGGTGTCAGTTTGCCTGGTAAAACAGTTGGTTGTCGCAATATGGCCGAAGCAAAGGGCCTGACATACGCCTAACTAAATTTCCACCAGGAAAATTTAAAATCTGTTTCTGACATTGCTTAGGACTGAAATTTTCCATTAATAAGGCGTTTAAAATATCTATATAAATTTACTGGTGAAACAGTCCTTCGGCGGTAACCAATTCCTCCGAAAGCGGTTACAGTTGAAGCTTCACCATTTTAAGGATACATGGTTCGTACGGATACCGTTATTTCTACAGGAAAACTACCAGTAGCTTTTTATAGAAAATGAAATCTAGGTTAAACACGCAAAGTTTCGCCTTCTTTTAAGAAGAGTTTTTCTATAACATAATACTGGTGCAGAAAAATTTTCTGGCCTGCAAAATTCAAGGAGGCGTACGAACCATGGGATATGTCAGTTCTTTTTTATTAATAGTTCCATGGGCAACACTGACCATTACTCGATAAAATTGCAGTAACGTCATCCGCAAAAAAATGCAAAGTGGAAAAAATTGGGAGCACTTTTGTGAGGAACACGAAAATTCAATAAAAACATCTCTTAAAAAATCGCCACACGAATAGTATGTAAATACTCATGCGGCTTTCTCGATCATACCAGAACAGAGTCTCCCACAAACAAAATACGCGTGTATTAGTTTTATATATTTAATTAATATTTTGTAATAAGTGGTGGTAACTGAAAATTAAACTTACGCGGCATACTAATTTTAACAGTCCAAATTATTTGATTTTTCAAAGCAACATGTGTACCAATCAGTGTTTGGTATGAACGCGTTCTTTGAACGAAAACTCACGAACTTAACTCACTTTCTGTGAACTTTGAGTAGAACTTGACTCAATTTTTTTTTTATAAACGAACGTGAACTGAACGAAAGCTCAAAAAATCCGTGAGTTTGAACGAAATTTACAACTCAAACTCAATTTTTTTCATAACTTATTTGAAAATTTTCCAGCCGTTAAGATCACGTTTTTCCCATTCAAAAGCCATTTAGAGGCCTAAATGGCTTTTCATGGCTCAGTCTAAATAGCTGGGTCGTGCTCGGGTCTTGGAGTCTCTCTCTGGAAGCTCGGGCCGGGCTGAACCGGACTTATTTCTGGGCTTGTGCTTTATTATTCATAAAAGTTTGCACCGACAGAAATTTTCTGGCCCTGTCACCCCTGCTTGCATGAAAACTATTGCCCCGTCCCAGTCTGACTCGTGCAAAAATCTATTTAAGGAACAACCTACCTTAAGTCAATATTTTTTTCCGAAAAAAGATATTTTTTTAAATTACCATCATTCTACAATTAAAATTCTTTTTAAAGAATAGTAGTACCTATAAATTTCTAGGGGGGCGGGGGGGTGGATACAGTAGTGAAAAATCTGTTAGAATCTGTCTATTACGAAATCCTGCTTTGAGATTTGAAATTTTTTAAAATTCTATACAATAAAATGTTTGAAATTGCATAGCAAAGAAGAAAAATCCGTTGTGGGCTGGTTTCCCTATGAGCAAGTTTATCATCTGTTTTAAATGCATTACATTCTTTTCACAAGTAGTATTATCCTCATTTTACATAGATCAATTTTTTGGGGGGGTGGGTGGGGGGGGAGTTAAACACGGGATTGTTTCATAGGCAGGTTCTTTTTCTCGGGTTTTATGGTAATTTAATTTTATTGCTTAGAAATGTATCTACCCATCTTAAAGAATAAAAAAATAAATACATGAATTTTAATTGTGGAATAATAGCGATTTAAAAATGCGTGCATTTAAATAAATAAAAAAAAAATGGGCCGGGCCAAATTTTACTGATATTTTTACTAGGCCAGAGTCGTGCCGGTCCAATGATTTTCAAATGAACTGGGTTGGCATTGGGACTGAAAATTTTTGCCAGTTCAGACCCCAAGAAGAATGCAGCCAAGCCCCGGCTTGGGTCGGAATATAAATCCAGTCCCGGCCCATCTTGGTCCAAGCCCCTAGAAAAAAGTAATTCCCAAACGAAGCTCGGACCGATTGTCAGGAAGGATAATTGGGCCGGGCCCATGAAGACCCTTATATTGAATAACCAAAAGATTAGTTCACAAAATTTTGTAAAGTTGGACGAAAAAATTCTAAAATATATTTTTTAATAAAAAACGAGTTTTTAGTGAACTTCGCCCACTTTTATAGATGAGTTGGAATTGAATGAGATCGTTTCAAAAATTTTGAATCTGAACGTGAACTTGACTCATTTTTGAGAAACTGAGTTTGAGTTTGAATTAGTTCGTTTTTTTTTTTTTTTTTTTTTTTTTTTTTTTTGTAAGCCTGCCCAACACTGGTACCAATGAAGCTATGAACGATGAAGAGGAGACAAATAACGTAGTATCTACGGTTTGCGAGTGAAGTAACTGTAGATGTTGTCACGAGATGGGAACTGTTGTTTGTTTCCATTGTATCAGATTCTTATTAATGCCGTGAGAAATTCCCACCAGTAAAAACTAATAGAAATTTCAGCCATATTTATGAAAGAAATTCTACATGAATAAGGCGTTTAAATAAGGACGAAAATTTCTATACTAATTAATTGGTGGAAGTTTGCCCAGTCAATAATCTAATTCGCTTGCATTGACATTAGGATTGTTTAAGTTATCAAACTATGGTGGGCTCACAAACTATGACTACTGCAAGAAGGAACATAAAAAAGTAAAATTTTATTGACATTCTTGACTTAGTTATGACATTTATATCGTATTAATTAATAAGGAGGAAATTTTTTATGTCACTCAGAAATTTGTCACAAGTTGACATCATTTTTTATACATAGGATCAATAGTTTCTCAATACCGTCGGTGCAAACTGCCACCAGTAAATTTTAAATAAACAATTTCCCCTTATTTTAGCGGACTCTTCCAGGCAGAATATTTCTCACAAATATGATAAAATTTTCTAATCGTTTTTGCAGGTTCAATTTGGCCCAGGTATTTTACTGGCGCTGCTGTTAGTTTGTATAGGTTGTCACACTATAAGGAAACGCAGGGTCTGACTACCGCCGAAGTAAACTTCCACCAGTAAAAATGAATATCTGTTCTTGGCCTTCATTATGACTGAAATTTTGCTTTAATAAGGCGTTTAAACAAGGGGAAAATTTCGATTCAAATTTACTGGTTGAAGCTTGCTCAAGCGAAACCTAAAATCAGAACCTGAAGAACCTGTTACAGTTAAAGCTTCACCAATTTGAGGATATGTGAGTTCCTCTTTATTCACAGTTATATGATATGTTAGGGGTGTCAAAGTATGGTTCGCTTGATGCCACTAATTTATTAAAAATATAGATGATTTCTTGAATCGCAGAGATTCGATGATTACACAAGGCAACGTTAACTGTAAAATCTTAGTGGTAGCCGGTGGACCACAGTTTGACACCCCTGATGTATATGAAATAGCAAGTATTTCTACTCATTTTAAAACAAACCGTATAAAATAATCGTATGATTCTGCTATTTATGACTAAAATCATGTTAGATAATCCTTCTATAAGCAGTTATTAAAGTCAGTTCGGTTCGTACCTGGCTTTTAGGGGGCACTAAACGCAAAGCGGCGAAATGTATTCTTAACCGACCACTATTTCTTTAAAAGAAATATTTGCCTTATTTTCTGGCAGAACTATCTGCCATTAAAGAAGGTAAAAATTTTTGTTAAAAAATTTGGGTAAAAAGGAATAAAATGGTCCGCCATGTATTTAGTTCCCGAAAATATGACAGCACCATCAGCTACCAGGTTTCGAACGGGTATGGGAATTTCCAGACCATTAAATTTTTCTGTACCAGTATTTTCTTATAGAAAATTTCTTCTTAAATAAGGCCAAATTTCGCCCGTTTAACCAAGATTTATATTTCTAAAAAACAACAACTACAACAAAAAAAAAACCCAAAAAAAAAACCATATATTTCACCTGGAAAATTCCCTGAAGCGTCCCAGCAAAGAAGAAATTGCTGGCCAGCATCAAGATAGGTGCTGGCAATGATGGAGAAGTGCTGGCTAATCGTCTACCACTGCATGACCACTGCTGGACAGCTTCAGTCTACTTTGCTGTTGGAAATCATCAGATAAAATTCTCATGGGTCTCCGTTTTATCTCTTGCGCTGACCCACCACACCATGGAAGTGCACGAACTTTTGCAGTATTATTGATGGGAACCCTTACGCTAGGTGGCGTAATTTATATAAGTTAAACAAAAATTCACTGATTGTAATTTTTATTCAAATATTTTAATCTGAAGTGTAAAAATATTTAAACAATTACGCTTCAAGTTTAACAAATTATAATTTATTAGACTTTTAAATATTTTGTCAAGTCAATATTAAAATAAGAGTTATTTTTATCACCCCGCGGCAAATTAATGAATTTGAACGCAAATATGAAATGACTATCTTAATACAATTTGAGCTTTCAAGCTATTTCTTTTTTGAAACTGTAAATAATATAGCACCACTGTCACCAACAAAGTAAATGAATAAATAAATAAATTCTTTATTTCAAAGCACTTTTTTATATTTTTTATCTCGTTTCACTAAGTTACAAAGGATTTCGGCTTTCGTAATTTATAGAGTTGAGAACCAACCAACGTATAAAATATATAGGATTCCTATACAATACAATAATTTCTATACAAGTTTAATGATTGGAAACGCAAATCACAAATGAAACAAACTTGAAATAGTGTAATTAGAGCGCAAAAACAACGAGCCGTAGTAGAATACGCTGAAAGTACTTGTTCATGTCCGATCGCGAAAACCAAACAGCATCGAGCGTGGTTAGTACTGCGGAGGGTTGGAAATAGCTGCAAGTTCAAATATTTCTATAGACATTTCTATTATAAGCACTTCTATATCTGCTGGTGAAACTATCTGATAGAAAAACGGGTCATTATTCTATAATACTTTTTCTATAAGTTTTTTTTATAGAATTCTATAAGAAATTTTTGTAAAAGAAAGTGCTGGGCCAGCAAAGGAATACCAGTAGGATAGGTGCTAGCACTGCAGGAAAAGCGCCGGACTAAAGTAATGAGATAGCATGCCCATGCTCGCCTGCTGTTGCCCATCACTGATGTTCCAGCTGCATTCCGGTCGGACACTTTTTTACAAGTTTAAGTAATGGCACCATTGCACTTTACCGCTGATGGCAGTGCTGGCTGCCATCTTTTTTCCAGCTGATGGCCCACTATTCCTTTCTTTGCTGGGGTAGGAATGCTGAGCTGCCGATTAAAATAATACTCTAAAGTCCTGCCATTCAAAATGTTACGAACATCCGTCTTTCAAATTGCGCGCAATTTTTCTCTTGAACCATTTATAATTTTTTTTCATGCGATGTTAGCGAATGTTTAGATTATATCTCTGCCTTAAGAGTGAACCACCGCCCCCTGAATACTAGGTTTAAGCTCTGACACAAAAATGGTGGCTGTGTTTATAATCTTTTCACTGACACTGACAAGAGTCTTGGTTGTCACAATATGGAGCAACTACTACCGCTGAAGTAAACTACTACCAGTAAAAATGAATATCAGTTTTTGTCATTATCTTTGACTGAAATTTTCCCTTAATAAGGCGTTTGAATAAAAAGAAAATTTCTACTTAAATTTACTGGTGGAAGTTATCACCGGCGGTAGTGAATCCTTGCGAAAGCGGTTACAGTTGAAGCTTCACTATTTTAAGGATATTATCAGTTCCTCTTTCTTAATAGTTCCATAGCACTTTTGTGGATGAAGAAATTTTTTATTTTTTATTTTTTAACTATTTTGAAAATTTTGGAACAAGACCCTGCTGGGGGCTTCTTTGGTCCATTCACTTATTTTGATATAAAATGAATATATTTCATACGTAAATGAATACATTTTTATTGAAATTCCCTTGCAATAGCATTTGCTAATAAATTAAAACTGCAAGCTCAATAAATAAATGTTTTTTTAACATTTATATACACAATAAAACTGTTTTAATATTAAAGAAGCGTGAAACAGTTTTCGTCGCGTTATCCTCAGCAACTGGAACAAAAGCAATTAATGCAACATTTTGCTATTGTAACATTTAAAAAAAAAGTTACTTAAAATATGTTTTAACAGATTTGGTTGTATAAAAGACTATTCTAAGTAATTGGGGCTATTTTCGGTCCAAAAAAGGCCTGGCACAAAGTAGCCCCGAAATAGTAGTTTTCACGTTAGCTTTAATAAAACGCAAACATTTCCTCTCAGAATAAAGGTTAAAGGAAAAACTATGATCATACATGGGTTACAGGTTAATAAAGATAATATTTTGACACTTACCTTATTTGTAGCTGTTATCCAGATTGTTTCACTATAGAAAGTTTGGAGAGTTAAAATTTACACAGGAAAACAGTTGTTTACAAACACATCCAGTGTTGCCACTAAAACGATTTAAATTACCCCAACACTATTCAAATAACCTATAGTAAGGTATAAAATATTTTTCAAGGGCAAAAAATCCAAATTATCTTGTATTGTTTGTTCAATACAAAGAATAAAACCTTTTTTTCTACGCGATGGACCAAAGTATGCCCCGGTCGACGGTAATCAAAATTTAATAACAACATCCCTTAACTGATCATCACACAAAAATATGCGTGATGATCAGTGTTCATGTGACTTTCTTGTTTACATCGGCTGAATAATATCAACGAACACGGCAGCATTAGTTTGATGTAACAATTCTCTTACTGTTTTGTAATAAGTGGTGGTAACTGAAAATTAAATAAATGCGACATACTACTCTTAACAATTCATAATTCGATTTTTCAAGGAACACTTTTATCAGGGTTGTCAAACTGTGGTCCGCGGATACCACAAATTTATTAAAGAAATAGTCAATTTCTTGAATCGCAGTATAATCGATGATTAGATAAGTCAACGATGACTATAAATTTTAGTGGTATCCAGCGGCGGGCCACAGTGTGACATCCCTGATGTACAGTGCCAAAAGTTTTAAGCATTTTTCTATTTAATAATTTTCTTAATTGAACAAACCACTTATTATAATTAAAGCTTATACCACTACCTTTGTATTCCACAGAAAAAAAATTTCAATAAAAATCGGCTTTTCTTCTTTTAACATTTTAATGCCCAGTGTAGAATGCATTCCAAAATTGGCGTAATTCAGAGAAACCAAATTCACACCACAAAAATCTAAATAGTAAATTTCGGTTATTTTAATAACGAAGTGTCTGTTATTAAATAAATCAAAAATTTAAATTTTAAACTTCGTGTGTCAATACGGAATCACGAACGCTCACGGTATCATAAATGATTCCATGGGCATTTAAGGGTTAAATAATAAGCCATATTTTATGTTTAAAATTGTTTTCCCTGATGTCCTCTATAATATGTAAATTTTATTACTGCAGTTCTGAAAGTTTTGCAATTTTTTAATGTCACGGCCAGTGTTGCCAGTGGGCTACTTTTTAAAAATTCATATTTCTTGATTGGCACCACTTTTCTGAAATGGTAAAATTAACCTTGTTTTCACCTTAATAGATATGTCATTAAATAAGGCGAATTTTAATATTTCAAAAAACTGGTGCCAATCAAGAAATCTGAACTTTAAAAAAGTAGCCCACTGGCAACACTGGTCACGGCATGAGTAATGGGAAAATAAGGTTTTATATGTTGGGCATAAGACCCCTTCACAATTGCTTCCCTCCAATGTGTGTGTATCTATTTGAACACTGCCAAAATGTATGTTTTTTTTTTCAGAAACAAAGGTTTATTTTTTTTCCTGATTTGAATTCTAAAAATGAAGTAAAATATAAGTTTGTGCTTGTGGTTCTTGTAAAATTCTTGAAGTTTAAGGATGCTTTCACTTCCAGAATCGGTTCCGAAAGTAAATGTTTAAAATAAATCTGCAGCCAATGTCGAAAATCTGAAAAATAAATAAGAGATCAATCTCAGATATCATATGAAAAAAAAAAAAACATTTAATATATTTAAAAGCAAGAAAGATATCTTAATAGAGCACTCCCATAGGCTTAACATTAGCTTGCAAGTTTCTTTGCGGGATTACTGAATGGTCTTAGTGTACATATTGCTATTACTACAGCGAATTTATTTATAAAGAGATCTAACGATCAAGCAATCGGAAAAAATCTTTGTCCAACTGGCAAAACTGGTTGGCATTCACAATTGCTAATCATGTTCGCTGTATTTGTGGCGAACATATTCAGGGAAATCAACAACGGAAGATAACAGAGCTTATTCAAAAGTCTATTTTGCATATTTTCGTGGAAGATTTGAAAACTAAAATAAAGTCATAAAAAATATGTATATTAATACTTTTTGGAACAAATGCGGAAAATATTTTGATTTCAGCGCTTTGAAGTTGAGAAAATTTTTCCATGATATCTTTAAAAAATCAACGTTTTATAAAACATGAAACCATGCATGTTTATTCACATAGTTTTCATCCTCCTATCAATTTTATTAAGTGCGGTTATTAAAATTTGATTACCATGCGAAATGCCGTATACCTTTCCGGGCTTAGTTCTTCAAAGGAATTTAAATAAAGTGTTAAATGGTGTTGTTACGTTTGTTTCATTTTAAAAATGAAACTTTTCAATAATTTTAATATGAAGTTGAAACGCTATGACAAACAGAGAGACTGGGCTTCTTTTTAAAATTAAGATTTCATGATTGACACTATTTTTTTAAAATTGTAAAATTGGCCTTATTTAAAGACATATTAATTATGGCGGAAACAAATGGAATTTTACCATTTAAAAAAAGTGGTGTCAATGAAGAAATCTGAATTTAAAAAAAGTATATCACTGGCAACACTGACGACAAAATAAAACACGGGTATTTATAAGAAATTTCTTACGCAATAAAATGGTGCATTTATTCTTATTTTAATTAGAGTGAAACTTATATCCATTCTTTTTAGATAATTTACATAGTCTCAGTATAGCTACCACTATTTTTCTTTCGAAAAATTGCCTTATTTAAAGAGAACTTATTTAAGATTACTTAACCCGTTGAAAGGCGCAGGTATATTACATATGCCACTTAATTATAATCCCAAATTGTCATAATGATACCAGGATTTTGGAATAAAATTTTTCACTTAAAATCCGCAAAAAGAAAAGCTTTTACTTATTAAAAAAATATGTTCGTAAATGCTGGTGTCATTCAATCATTTCAATATTGTAACAACAGATGTACTTTGCCCCTGAAAGGGTTAAGACGCAAATTTTTATTTTTAAAAAGTGGTTAGGAATACAGTTCGCACTGCATTGCTCTATAAAATTCTACTAAAACCTCCGCATAAACCAAAGTAAAACGAAAAAAAAAGGATAGATGCACTTTTGTGCATACAACCAAAATTTAATAACAACATCCCTTAACCGATCACCACACCAGCAGTACAAACATACTCACGTGGCTTTCTTAATTACATTGGGATAATAATAACAACCAATATAAGAGCATTAGTTTTATGTATCTATTCAGTTATTGTTTGTAATAAGTGGTGGTAGCTGAAAATTAAATAAATGTGGCTTACTACTCTTAACAATTCAAATAATTCGATTATTCAAGGATAATTTATTGTCAAACTGTGGTCCGTGGATACCACAAATTTATTATAGAAATAGTCCATTTCTTGAAACGCAGAGATTCGATGATTAGATAAGACAACGGTAACTATAAAATGTAAGTGGTATCCGGCGGCGGACCACATTGTGACACCACTGATGTACGGTGTCAAAAGTTTAAGCACAACATAAAATTTCAAAATAAAAATATTTCTATTGACTGAAAGCGTAAATTTTCTTTTAACATGACCTACAAATTGTAGTTTTAAAATCATATTTAACAGATTTATACTTTAAAATGTATCTCAAATAATAGAATTTATCAAAAGAACAAAAATGAATGTGCCGAAGTTTAAGCTGTTTTTTAGTCTTTAGTAAAACAAGTATAATAAAAATAATACTTGATTATTGTTCCATTCTACAGAATTACTTTAAATATACATTTTTAATCGATAAAATGAGGTTATGTATTGTTTCTCGTTCAGTTTTAAACCACGCGTTGTCAATGACATCTTTCAAATCTTGAACTGAAGAATACTGCTTTCCATTTGGATGAACTGCATAAGTGAGAATACCCCCATATATTTTCTGTATGGCTTAAATCAGTGCTCATTACCGGCTATTTCAAAACACATACATTTTTTGACATTTAACGAAATTTTATAGGTAATGAAAGTAGAATTTTATAAAATAAATCTGCATATAATAAAGCAAATAAAAAAGTAAAAATAACCGATTTGGGATCAATCTCACGTATCCTATAAAAAAAATAAATAAAATAAAGTAAAAATAAAAGTATTTAAAAGCAAGCAAGAAATTTGAAAAGAGTGCTCCTATATGTTTTACATTAGCTTGTGAGTTTCGTCGCGCGATTAGGGAAAGTGTTTAATGTATATATAGATATCACAATAGCCAAAATTATTATTTGAAAACAGATGTAGCAATCGAGCAATCGGAAAAAAAAAATATTTGCCCAACTGGCAACATTGACTTGCATTCAAATCTGCTAATCCTGTTTGCTGTACTTGTGGCGAACATATTCAGGAAAATCAACAACGGAATATAACAGAATTTAATCAAAAGTACATTTTGCGTACTTTTGTGCAAGATTTGAAAATTGCAATACAGCCATAAAATAATAATAATAATAATAATAATTCTTTGTGGAACGAATAGGAAAAATATTTTCATGTGAGTGCTTTGAGATGCAGAAAATTTTCCCGTGATATCTTTAAAAAAAATAAATGCTTTACATGTAATCATATATGTTTATTCACATAGTTTTCATCCTCCTATCTTTTTTATTAAGTAGTGTTATTAAAATTTCAGCACGATACGAAATGCTCTATAATTTTCCGAGCTTAGCTCTCCAAAAGAACTCAATTGTAGTGTTAAAAGCGGTTGCTACATTTGTTTCATTTGAAAAATGAAACTTTGAAATATTTTGAATATGAAGATGGCCTCGTCTGATAAAATAAAACATTCGTATTTACAACTTATTTCTTAGAATTAATCATCTAACTCCCATGGTAGCATATATGCTACCAACAGTGTTTTGAATTAGCGGATTTTTTATTCCGGATTTAATAACGAATTAAATTTTATTTAACAACAGACATGCCTTATTTAAATAAAGCTAAATTTATTTTTGAAATTTTTGGTGTGAATTCAGATTCTTTGAACTATGGAATTTCTAGAACGTATTCTAACATGGGAATTAGAGGGTTAAATCGTTGCTTTTATTTTTATTTTAATTAGAATGAAAATTATATCCCTTATTTTCACATAATCCCCGTAGAGTCAGCTTAACGACAACTATTTTTTGATAGAAAATATTACCTTATGTTATGACAGGATATTTGCGATTCATTGACATGAAGACTTTTTTTCCAAAAAGGTGGTCAAGCAAAATTGTTGCACACCACTGCTCTACAAAATTCTACTCAATGCACTAGGAGAAGAAAACAATATGCTATTAAAACAGCTATTTAAAAAAATGGCGACATTTTTTATAAATAATCTGTTGAACGAATACGAAAATATTTGGATTTCGGGGCTTTGGGATTCAGAAAATTTCACCATGATATATCTGAAAAATAAACATTTTATCAAAGATTAAAACTCACATGTTTATTCAAATAGTTTTCACCTCTCTATAATTATTATGAAATAGGTTCTTTAAAATTTCAGCACAAGACATTACGCTTAAATATAGGGGTCGCACAGGTCCTGAAATTTCCAGAACATGAAATTAAGTCACTACCAGTATTTTCTTTTAGAAAATCTCTTCTTAAATAAGGTGAGATTTGGCGCATTTAAGCTAGATTTATTATTCTACAGAAAATTACTGAAATTAGGGCTGAAAATTTCCCTGAAACGTACGAGCCCTGTATATACTTTTCCGGACTTAGTTCTTCAAAGGAACGCAAATAAAGAGTAAAAAGAGGTTGCTACATTTGTATGATTTTTAAAATGAAATTTTCCAATATTTTTAATATGAAGGTAAAAACCTGTGACAAAATAAAACACAGGTATTTACAAGGTATTTATTGTTACAGGTAGAGGTGTAAAAATCTAGGCGCCAGCGGGCAGTCTGTCACCACTGAATTTTATTAGTTTTCTTCGTTTAAATTTTATTAGCATTCTTTCAATAAATTTAGACGAAATAATAGACGAAAAAAACGAATAAAATTTAGTGGTGAGACACGTCCCGCTGGCGTCTATATTTTTACACCCCTGATTATAGGTAATTATTATTATACACGGGTAATTTATTATTCTTACACATTAAAACGGTGCTTTTATTTTAATTTTAATTATAATGAAATGTATATCCATTTTTTTAGATAATCTACGTAAGGTGAGGATAGCTACCGCTATTTTTGTACAGAAAATTTTGTCTTATCTAATGACAGGATATTTTTGCGATTAATTAAAGCGCAGACTTTTATTTTTTAAAAAGTGATCAGGGGAAAAGTTAGCACACCATTGATTTATGAAATTCTACTTAAAGCATCCGCAGAGCAAAAGTAAAACGGAAAAATTGTTCGGATGCACTTTTTTGAGGCAAACTCAAAAATTAATAAAAGTTATCTTAACACATTGCCGCACAAACAGCATAAAAATGCTCGCTTCGCTTTCTTTATTATACACAGATTCAAAATAATATATCATCGAGTACTCGGTCATTAGTTTTGTGTATGTATTCAGTTAATTTTCTTTAACACTAGAACGCCCGGAAATTTTGCTCAAGTTTCATAAAAATATTTGACACCAGAATTTTTATTTAAAATTATTTGACTGATTTACTCAACGTAAATCTGCGTTGTTTAAATTTAACTTATTTTAAGAAAGGATTTCTGGTACCAGTTGACATTTAATCTTATGGTCGGAGTCGGATCGACTCCTTCCGGGCGTTCTAGTGTTAATAAGTGGTGATAACTGAAAATGAAATAAATGCGGCATACTACTCTTAAGGGCATCGGGTAAGCGAAATTTAACCAAAAAATCGATTTTTAATTTTTTATATGATTAAATACTTTAAACTTTTATCTTTTCAACGATGTATTACACATGTTTATATATATAAAAAAAAGTGTTGGATTTTTTCATTCTTTCTAAGAGCACTTCACAGCAGTGGGCTACTTTTTTTAAATTCAGATTTTTTGATTGACACCACTTTTCTGAAATGGTAAAATTCCCCTTCTTTTCGCCCTAATTAATATGTTATTAAATAAGACAAATTTTACTGTATCAAAAAAGGGGTGCCAATCAAGAAATCAGAATTTTAAAAAAAAGTAGTCCAATGGCAACACTGCTTCACAGCTTTAATTGACTTTTTCTCAAAACTTCGATTTTTCAGATTTGTGTTCCTTTTTTTTCAATATCTATTAAACTTAGGAACTGAGATTTTTCTAAAATACATATATTACAGTGGTGGAAAATTGGCGCAGGGGAGGAGCCTATTGACACCACTAATATTTTATTGTATTCTTCCCTTTAATAAAAGCTCAGAAATTCTGTCATTAGATAATCCGAAAAATTCTACAAAAATTTAGTGGTGTCAATAGGCTCCTCCTCTGCGCCAATTTTCCACCACTGATATTATGTTATAGTGCATACGTTAACACAGGGATTTAATTATTTGATGAGAATTATTTATTTCAGGCAGTGAAATCTTACCTAAAATGCTAATTTAAAAATGTCTTTCAGTAAATAATTAATAATTAATTTTCAGTTTTACTTAGAAAGACAATGGCAGGGCTCCCACTGGTCCGTTTTTTGAAAACCAGTAAATATATAGAAAGAAATTACTGGTAGGTTTCGGCAGCAATTGGAAGAAAAACGCTCCTGGCAAGTTTCTACAAAATTTATAAAGAAGATTTTTCTTTAAATAAAAGTGATGTTCAAAAAACGGACCAAGTGGGAGCCCTGCAATGGTGTGTTAAAATACGTAAAGCTATTCGATCGTAAAGCTACGTTATTCAAAGTACTCTAAAAAATTTAGACCTCTATCTTTCTCCATTTCTGAGAAAAAGATACATAAATTTGGTGTGTTTTAACATGGCCGAGATAGACCTTACCCGGTCCCCTTAACACATTGAGGACGGGTCATTTTCGAAAACGAGCACGAAATTTACGTTTACAAATATCAGAAATTAAAACCTGCTCACAACCAGTTAGAAGTAAGAATGCCTGGATTACACCTTTTTTACTCATTCTTACAAAATTTCCCGTACCAGCAATATTTTCTTCCATCAATCGCCGAAAACGTCACGTGACTCGTCCTCAGTGTGTTAACACTGGAACCGCCGGCTATTTTACTCAATTTTTATAAAAAAGTGTTTCACACCATAATTTTTATTTAGAACAATTTAACTTATTTAATTAGCCTATTTTTGTGCCTCATAGATATAAAATATCTTAGGAAAAAAATTCTGGATCGAATCGATTATTATCAATTTTGGCAAGGGGTCAAAATGACCCCTAATGGTGGTTCTAGTGTTAACAGTTCAAATAATTCGATTTTTCAACGAACATGTATATCAGGGGTGACAAACTGTGGTCCGCCTCCGCGGATAGTACTAATTTATTAAAGAAATAGTTCATTTCTTAATCGCAGAGATTCGATGATTAGATAAGGCAACGATAACTATAAAATTTTAGTGGTATACGTCGGCGGATCACAGTGCAAGACCTCTGATGTATATGAAAAAGCAAAAATTTCTTCACATTTTAAAACAATCCATATATAATAATCATATGATTCTGCTGTTTATGAGTAGAATCATGTTTGACAATCCCTCTGTTATTAATTAAACGAGTTGACGCTTGTGGCTAGTGTTGCTAGATGTCTCACGTAAATCGGGGTTCTAAATGCTCAGGATACCAGTAATTTAAAGTTTTCTTCGCCTTATCTAATGGTAAAATATTATGCAATTAAAGATGGCGAAAGAAACTCTAGGAGATTAGTGGTGTCCAGAGCATTTTGTGCCCTGATTTACGAGGGAAACACCTGGCAACAATGCTCGAGACTGGCATTTAAGGGTGAACTAAAGGCATAGCTGTGAAATGTATTCTTCTCTTATCGCTATTTCTTTAACCCTTTAATTCTCGCCCCGTTATATTTACGGGCTGTGTCTTTTATTCAGAATGTTTGGTTTCCACCAGTTTTATAAAATAGTGTAACAGGTTTTATTATGTTTTCATTTTCAGAAACGTTGCGCTAATAAACAATTGAATTTTTAAACCGCAATTTAACGCAACCGTTAAGGGTTTAAAGGAAATCATTGCCGCATTTTCTGCGATTAAGGAAGGTAAAGACTTATTTAAAAAAAATATGGTAAGAAAAGAATAAAAATGTCCGCCATGCATTTAATGCCCAAAAATATGTGAGTCACGAGCCGCTACTGATTTAACTAAAACTGTAAAGTCGTGAATTTCAATATGCTGAAAACGTGGTTCTTTCAAATTATGCGCAATGTTTCTCTTGAACCATTTAATATTATTTCATGCAATCTTAACAAATTTATAGAGTACAGTCAATCAGGGTAACTTTGATCTGCATTTTCTCTATTTTCATATGCCACACTCTTATTTGAAGAATATTGTCGCAACTAGGGGCGTAAAAGAGAAGAAATGATACTAAATTATTGTTTGACTATCAAAAATTAAGGAATAATAAGGATAAAAGCAATAAAAAATGGATTTTTAGCCTGGTTCAAAGTTACTCAGCTATTTAGGGTAACTTTGTACCATATGATAAATTTTTATATAAAATAATTCATTATAAAAAAAAGTATTGTAGTCAGGACAACTTTAAACCACAAAAAATGTTTTCAGATATGTAAAGGCTCCGAATTTACATTTCCCAACATCACAATATTTGTATAATTTATGATATTACAACAAATATTAGGCATAAGAAAAGTTGAAGAAGAGAACCATGAACTTTTAGAAATAAAAAAAACCTGTTTATTGTTCATATAAAACATAAAAATGCAGTGAAAACCAATTTTCAATGTTTTAATTAAAATAATATATCCATAGTTACAGTAATACATACAAGTAATAGTATTATTCAAACAAGAATAAAAAACTTCGATCGTATGAAATGTCAAATTTGAGTAGCTCGGCCCCTAATTACGCCTCTAAATGAATTTTATGTATTTTACACATATTTTTGAAAATATTTACATGTTTTTTCTAATGCACAATTTCGGCATTTATATAAAATACAAGTGCAAATACGGGAAATTTTCGACAGTAGCACCTATAATCAGTAAATTATAAGCATCAGTGTAATTTTGAGCCGGCTCAATGTTACCCTGAAAATGCGGTAAAATGATAGTACCTTCTTTTTTTACATTTTATTAACTATTAATAAATAAATAATCGCAAAATATTAACACATTTACAACATTTAGATAATAATATGTCTGATAAATGAGTATATTGTTACTTACTATGAAAATTTAATTGGATTACAACAACTTCAAAACAGCATTCAAAATTACCTTGAAAACTGTACTGCACAAAAATAGTTAGATGATGCATTTAATTGTGTATAATGTTGCTAATTTATTTTCTAAAATAAAGAATAGAAATCCCAGTTTATAACCTTGCCAACAGAGCACAGTTCTGGAGATTATTTAGTCTTTTAGAGTCAAAAATATTGAAAAATAGGAGGTGGTGCAAAGCTGCACCCCGTGGTTCAAAGTTACCCTGATTGACTGTGTTCCTGGGTCATTCTCTGAAAAGTGGCTGTTAAAAAAAAAAAAAAAAATTGCGACCCAATAAAATTGCCCCAAAAATCTTAAAATTTAGCCTACAAGTACTTTACGAACTAAAATAACTTTTTAAAACACCATCAAAACCTTAAATGACTAAGCGTTTCGAAAGATCTGAGTCTTTCTTCATCACTTGCAAAAAGACGTGCTTCTACTATGAATGCAGCAGCAAGACTCATAGTAGAAGCACGTCTTTTTGCGCCTGACGAAGAAAGACTCAGATCTTTCGAAAGGCCTAGCGCATTTAAGGTTTTGATGGTGTTTTAAGAAGCTATTTTAGTTCGTATTAATTCACACTAGTTTCGACTTATTTTCTACAAGTACCTTATTGCTATATTTATCAAAAATTAATATGAGCCAAGCTGTATCTCATAGTTCTTCTGATATTTTAATTTCAAAGCACTTCCACTGCTAAAATGTTCAAATAAATGATTGGCACCGGAATTTAAGAGCAAATTTATTTGCAAATAAGAAAAATGCTATATTTCACATACATGTTAAATAGATAAAATCTATAAAAAGTCTGGTGCCATTTTGGCACTTGGGAATTAAAATTAAGTGGTTTCAGAAACATACCACCGCCCTTGAAAGGGTTATAAAAGAAAAGAAATTATAATCAGAAGTCATACTGTCAATAAATAATATTGTTTTTTTACTCTATGTCAATTGAAAAAATAAAGATAAAGCATTAAAATTTAGAAGAGTTAATGTTTATTTGAATTAGTTCAAATTTTTTTTATTTATTTTTAACTTCTCCCTGTACGATAATAAAAATTAAAAATGTATTATCTTTACTTACGGTAATTAAAAGTCTTATGTGTTTTCAATGTGTATTTTATTGCATTAGATTTTCTTATTTTACTGTTTAGAACATATAAAAATGGATTCAGATCATTCCCTCATATTAAAATTATGAGGGAATGATTGTGAAGGAATGACGAAATACTTCTGAAAACCATGTTATACAAAAGTGATTAGTCTTAGGTATATTTTCAGTTACTAAATATCTTTTAAAACATATTTCTAATAATGTAATAACATAGAAAGACATTTAATTAGTTTTTATTAAATTTATAATAGATGAGGAAATGACGCGTAATAAAAATACTTATATTGATCTAGTATTTCAAAGCCATATACTAACTATTCAAGAACGTTTTTGAGTAAACAACAAGATGGATACTTCACTTTACTCTTGTACATAGCTGCCAACCTTTACGCTTTTTTGCTACCACTAAAATTTAGAAGAGATTTCCGCCTTGTTTAATCGTGAGATTTCGACCATTAAATAAGGTAATATTTACAAGAAAATTTTAGTGGTAGGAAGAAAGCGTAAAGGTTGGCAGCTATGTTTGTAGAAACTGTCCTAGACATATATAAAGCATGTGCTGCTTTCTACTAAGTAAATAATCGCAAATTTATAGTTATGTAAGGGAATGACGACGAATACTAGGGACATCATTAAAAAGTGCCCTAATTCATTCATTATATAAGATATAAATACACTGGGTTCCAAAAGTTAAGGTATAGGGACTGGATGCTTTCGATTACACACGTTTTGTCGAATATCTACAAAAGTTATTGGCGAATTGTTCTTGAACTTCTGGGATGAAAAGAACATGTTTGATTTCATATTTCTTGGTGAAGATTTAGTCGGGCCGACAATTAGGGGGCTAATAATAAATTTAATTATAAAAAAATATTTGCGATCAGCTATGCAACAGAAAATGCTGGAAATGGTTTGTCACTGCGTTAAATGACAATTTGGGTCCTGTTCAACGTTTGTGTGCATTTGTGTAAGCATAGCACTCATATTCGTGAAGATGTTATTGTGTCTGTGAAAAATTCAAAAGTTTTTTGCTTATTGCATACAGAGTTTTCAACCAAATTTAACACAACTTTCCGAAAACTTGCCAAAGAATAGTAGCAATAGTATACTGCAATTAAAACATGAATATATTGAATATTTCATGAGATATGGGCATTTTTATGAGATAATTTTTAACTGCGCATGCGCGGAAGATTTCAAAATTTTTATATCACAATTTGGTAGTCAGTATTTTGGGACAACGTCTATAAAAAACCCAGTCAAATATTGTGAAAACTTAGAAAGATATAGTGAGCTGATTGAAAAGTTGTGGAAAATCCCTTATAGTAAAGTTATTTTTAGGAAGTAACTCACTATATCGACCCTATATTTGTGAATTTTCGCGAAAGTTGACTGGACTTTTTATATAAGTTGCCCCAAAATACTGACTACCAAATTATGAAATAAAATTTTTGAAATCTTCCGCGCATGCGCAGTTAAAAATTATCTCCTAAAAATGCCCATATCTCATCAAATACTCAATATATTCATGTTTTAATTGCAGTATACTATTGCTACTATTCTTTGGCATGTTTTCGGACAGTTGTATTAAATTTGGTTGAAAACGCCGTAAGCAATAGGCAAAAAACTTTTGAATTTTTCACAGACACAATAACATCTTCACGAATATGAGTGCTATGCTTACACAAATGCACACAAACGTTGAACAGGGCCGAAATAGTCATTTAACGCAGTGACAAACCATTTCCAGAATTTTCTGTTGCATAGCTGATCGCAAATATTATTTTGTTATTAAATTTATTATTAGCCCCCTAATTGTCGGCCCGACTAAATCTTCACCAAGAAATATGAAATAAAACATGTTATTTCATCCCAGAAGTTCAAGAACAATTCGCCAATAATTTTTGTAGATATTCGACAAAACGTGTGCAATCGAAAGCATCGAGTCCCTGTACTTTAACTTTTGGAGGCCAGTGTATATTTAAATGGCGAAATATGTATTTAAATGTGTTTAATGGATTGCGAAAAAAATAATCATAAATATACGTGCTGCAATGGCAGATTTGCAATGGCATTTTCTTTCCGACATATGTGAATGGGGACATAGTGAGGGAATGATATTTGCGTTAAAAAATTCATTAAATTTATCAAATTTCAATTTCAATAAGCAAATAATTACAGTTTATATGTATAACGGATTAATATTGATAGTTTAAATCACTTTTTCTTTTTTTAATTTTAAAATTATGTCTTCAAGGCTCCTGGGACATAAAATTGACACTTTTAAGAGAATGACTCATATCTGCCTTAGCCCCTTGAGGGGCAAGTAATTGTGTTTCTGTAATCTCGAATTCACACCAAAATCAGCAAAAAGAGTTATTGGAAAATAAGGAAAAGCAATTTTACGACTTTTTTCCACCAAAGTTAGAAAAGTAAAATTTAATAAAATTTCTCTGGTGCAATTCTTCATTAATCGTAGGTGGGATAAAATATATCCCACTCAAAGGGTTAATCCTTTCAGGGACAAATCTTTTCCATTGCTAACATGTTGAAATAAGCTAATATCACCGGAATTTACAAACAAATTTATTTCCAAATAGGAAAAAGGCTATATTCTGTATACGTAATAAATGGAAAGCTTTATAACAAAATTGTGCTGTCATTGGGGCCATTTGGGAATAAAAAGTTAGTGGTTTCTTAAAATTACCATCGCCCTTGGAATGGTTGAAAATGAACCTCCACCCATGAATACTAGGCCGAACATTAGGCGCTGACACAAAAATGGCGGATGTCGTTAGTGGATTGTTTGCAGCGTTTGTACCGCTCCCTGAATAGATTTTAAAGCATTTTCCGCTTTATTTTTTTTTATATCAAATAACGAAAGGACACTTTTGCAAAATACTGATGTGTAAATTCAGGTGTGTAAATGTGTAAATTCATACAGACTCCTAAAAAAAATCGCCTACGACAGTTGCCATTTTTGCATCAGTGCGTAGGCAAGTAAACGATTTGAGGTCAAATTTATAACATACTATTCAATAAAAGAACACTTCTTTCTATTTAGCAATTTCCTTGATTACTGTATACAAACAACCCTCATTATAATTACAGCTTATATCGCTGCTTTTGTATTTCACGGAAGAAAATCTCAACTAAATGCAGTTTCACATTTTTTAAACAATAATCTCCTTTAGTGATATTTCTTATGTTTAACAGTGTTTTTCCCGAAGTTCTCTATAATAATGTAAATTTTATTACTGCAGTTCTGAATCATTTACAACTTTTTTAATGCCACGGCATGAGGAATGGGAAAAAAAAAAGCTTTATATTTCGGACATAAAAACTTCTCTTGCTTCCCTCTGTTATTTGCGTATCTATCTGAACACCGACAAAATGCATGTTTTTTTAAGAAGCGAAGGGCTACTTTTTTAATATTTTAACCCAAAAAATGAATGTTAAAAAGAAGTTTGTGCTGGTGGTTCTTGTAAAGGAGGTGAGTTGATAAGGGCCATTTTTCGCCCATCAGCCCCTTGATGTGACTTACGTTTTTTTCATTAGTATACCTCATAATAACCAAGAAAAAAAATATTTTGAATGAAAGTTCTATAATTGGTGGGAAAAATATAACATATAATCAACTAAATATTATGTACATTAATGAACATAAAACACTATTGTCATTAGTTTTAATCCATATACTCAATAGTAAATACAACACTAAATGCAAAATCAAGATGAATGGAGCTTATTACGACTATTATTTCAATATATGAAATATCGGAAATAATCAATAATGGAAAATATGGTACAGTTTCAGGCACTTTCGGCAATGTGTTTTAGATTAGTCTTCTTCCCTGCTTTTTCACCCAGATCACTACTGGACTATCCAGCGTCGGCCTGTTGTAGTGTATGAGCTTATTCAAGACTTGGTCTTTTAACTTCGTTTGAAGCGGCAGTAAGCCAGAAACCATGATACGGAAGCAACACATGCACAACATTCTACGACCCTTGCGCCTACTTTTCATTGACAGTACCATTGTGTGATTTTACTTCGCTCTGTTTTTAAATAATAGTTTTTCGCATTTGTTTGTCGTGATGGTAACAGAAATCATCTTCACGATGTATGTAAAGAGAGTAAATACTTTCTTAATTTAAGTTGGCATATTCCGGAAAATCTTGAAGATCTGTATCAGTTAGTTTAGTCCAGATCTCCTTTTGCGTGCACGTTGCACAGAAGATGTTATTAATCTTTTTTCTTACATTGAATTATGTGGACAGAACACCATTAGAGTGATCAGTTCTAAGCTATACCAGTAAAATTGCCAAGAAAGTCGGGATGACCTCTTTTTCGAGGAACGCATTTGGGACTTTATTAGTTCAAAAATACAGTTAAAATTATACATGGATATATTCATGAGCGTATAATAATCGGACTCGGAAAGCTGTTCCGGTGTGACAAAACCGAGAACACTGTTCTTTACTACTATTCAGACATTGTTTAAAAGACTTTCAATATATTTTTCATTCATTGATGTATTCTCAGTTACAGGGCGTAAAGCTTCCAACTCACTGAATACCAATCCCGTAATATGAGTTTTACAGCATCGTTTTTCTGACGAAATATAGAGTCCAGTTTCTATAAAGGCTTGAGTTTGAGCTGCTTTTGGTACAGTCATGAGGAAGTTCTTACACGTACCTATTAAACAATATGTGTTACAGTTGTGGCAACGAGGTAGTGATAAACTTTTAGGTTGCTTATTTGTGGTGTCTTCGGCAGTAGGCGTTGACGCATGATCTCTTATTGTTACCACAGAAGAAGAAATAGGAATATTTCGAGCCCGAAGCACACGAAATACGTATGATCTGAATTTAAAGAACAACTTAGAACCACTCTGTCGATCGCAGTTTTTAGAACTTTTAAGTATCGACATAACTTTTGTGTTAGATAAGATACGAAAATCACTATTTGTTTTTCGCCACGTTTTACAACATTCGCACTGACTTCCAGGAATTATCTGTTATTAATTTTTTCAATAAATAGTTACAGCAGTTTTATAACACAACATTGACATCTGAACTACGTAAATACTTTTTAAGCGCAGCAAAACGAATCTGAACACGCTCTGATAATAAAGCAACTGATTACTCGCCTTGAGAAGTCTATGATACTCCCACGAAATATATTTTTCTCTAATAGGTAGAAGCGCACACAGATCCAAAATAAAATAAGGCTCATATGAAAGCTTATAAAGAGTATTATCAATTTAAGTTAAAATTAATTTGATTCATGGAACTCTTCTTAAAAAAAAATAATAATTCAAAGATGAAAAAAATGACAAAATGTAGGAAAAAACCGAAACACTTTATTTTCGGGCTATAATTTATATGACTTACGATTTTTTTAGCACTTAAATCTTATATTATAAAAAAATACATATCTTTAAGTATACAAAAACATTGAAAAAATTTCTGAAACCGAAACTTTTTTTTTGCGTGTATGATGGGCGTAATAGTCCTTATCAACCTACCTCCTTTCTTGAATTTTGAGACTACTTTCACTTTCAAATCAGCTCAAGAAAGAAAAATTGTAAAATAAACATGGAACCAACGTCAAAAAATAAAAATAACCACATCAGAGATCAATCTCAGCTATCCTATGAAAAATTAAAATAAAAATAAAAAATAAAAATATTTACATGCAAGCAAGAAATTTGAAAAGAACGCTCCTATAGGTTTAACATTACTTTGCGAGTTTCTTCGTGTGATTAGTGAATGTTATTAATGCATATATTGCTATTACTAAAGCAATTATTATTTCAGGAAAGGTTTAGTGATCAAGCAGGGATGAGATTTCTCCGCTTTTTTGCATACCAGTATAATCTTAGAGAAAATGTTATTTTATTTAATCGGAAAATAATGCGATTTACGAGAACAATATTTTCTGTAATATAATACTGGTATGCAAAAAAGGCGGATAAATCTCATCACTGCGATCAAGCTAACGAAAAAAAATGTTTGTCCAACTGGCAACGCTGGCTTGCTTTCTAATCTACTAATCGTGTTTGCTGTATTTGTGGCGAAGATATTCAGAGAAATCAACAACGAAAGGTAACAGAGTTCATTCAAGGCATACTTTTGAGGAAGATTTGAAGAGTACAAACCAACCATTAAAATAAAAATATTTTGTAACACTAGGACGTCTAGTTGTCGATTCGACACAAAGTGATTAAATGTCGAATTGACCTGAAATTTGTTTCTTAAAGAAGTTAAATATAAACCATAGAAAACTAATTTAAATAAAATAAAATAAAATAAAATTTAAAGTAAATTAGTTCTAAATGAAAATTCTAGCATGAAATGTTTTTATTGAGTAAAATTTCCGGACGTTCTAGTGTTAATACTTTGCTGAACAAATGAGGAAAATACATTGATTTCAGCGCATTGAGATTCAGAAAATGTTTTCATGATATCTTTTAAAAATCAAGGATTTATAAAACATTAGCACTAGAACTACCGCGAGCCTTCATTTTGACGGCTACCATATGGATAGGTTTCGGTTCAAACCAGAAATTTGATTATGAAATAAGTGTATAAGATTCAAAGAAGAAAAACGTTAAATAATAAAGTTAAACTGTTTTAAATCAAAATTCTGGTGAGAAATATTTTTTTAAAACTTGACTCAAATTTCATGTATTTCTAATGTTAAACTATACATGTTTATTCGCATAATTTACCTTTTTTTATTAAGTAGGGTCATTAAAATTTCAACACAAGATGAAATGATCTGTACCTTTCTGGGCTTAGTTCTCCAAAGGAACGCAAATGAGTTTTAATAGAGGTTTCTACATACATTTGTTCCATTTGAAAAATGAAACTTTGCAATATTTTTAATACGATGAGAACTTCCTCTGATAACATAAAACATGAGTATTTACAACGAATTTCTTAGCATTAAAACGGTGCTTTTATTTTTATATTCTTTTGAGATAACCCACGAAGGCTCAGTATAACTAGAAGTTTTTTCGATAAAAAATGTGCTTTATGTAATGACAGGATATTTGCAATATTAAGGTGAAGACTTTTAATCAAGCATAATTGTTGCACACCATTGGTTTATAATATTGTACTCAATGCATCCGGAGAAGAAAATGGTATTTAATAATGGCATATAATAATGGTTTAATAATTGCATATAATAATGGTATATAATGGTAAATATCGCATTAAAACAGGTATTTAAAAAATGGCGATTTATTTTATAAATAAATTTTCGTGGAACATATAAGAAAATATTTGGATTTCAGGGATTTGAGATTCATAAATTTTCACCATAATATATCTGCAAAATGAACTTTTCATTAAACCACACATATTTGTTCAAATAGATTTCTACCTGCCCCCTATTATTTTTATGAAATATGCTCATTAAAATTTCAACACAAGAAGTAATGATTAACCCCATAAGCAGGGCTACCACTGGCGACAATTTTTATATTCTATTTGCATCAAAATTAAAAAAATAATAATAATGTAGTTCAATTCTCTTGCACATGTTCTGAAAGTGTGTGTGAAAGATTTCTATTTTCAGTGAGTGGAGCGAGATAGAATTTTAAAAAAGTCGCCAGTGTCAGCCTTGCTTAAGCATTTCGCTCATTAAGTGTATGCTACATTTTTAAAAATTAAGATTGTTTGATTGCCACCACTTTTTTGAAGTAGAAATATTCACCTTGTTTAATGACAAATGAAATGATGAGAGAACAAAGCCAATTACGCCATTTAAAAAAAGCTTGTGAAAATCAAACAATCTGAATAAAAAACTGTAAGCTAAACTTCCCGTGAAAGTCACTGGCGCGATAATTAACCCTCTGATTGCTTAATTTTTTTTTCAACATATATTCGACCAATATGAAATCGATCAGTATGTCTTCTTTTATTACATATTTGAAATCATCATGTATTTGAAATATGTAGTATATTTATAATTCGCATTTTAAACTTTTGCGATGATAATTTTATAAACAAGATTGCTTCAAAAATTGTACATTATATATTTTTTCCTACAAATGACTTGTCCGTGGAAATCGCGGGATAAGCAGTCAGAGGGTTAAGGGGTTAAACTAAATAGTTTTCCGGGATTTATGTTTGAAAGGAATTCAAGTAAAGTGTTAAAAGTAGTTGTTATAGTTGCTTCATTCAAAAAATGAAACTTTGCAATATTTTGAATATGAAGGTGAAACACTATGAAAAAAAAAAAAAAAAAAAAAAAAAAAAACAAGTATTTACAACGAATTTCTTACGCATTAAAACTGTGATTTTATTCTTATTTTAATTATAAAGAAACTTATATCCATTCTTTTGAGATAACCTACATAAGGTTGGCATAGCTAGGTAGCATAGCGCTATTTTTGTACAGACAAAATTGCCTTATTTAATGGCAGCATATTTGCAATTAATTAAGTCGCGGACTTTTATTTCAAAAAAGTGGTCAGGAAAAGAGTTTGTGTACCATTACCCTATAAAATTGTACTAAAGTCATACTCAGAACAAATGCAAAAGTTGAAAAATTTGGGTATACTTTCGCGAGGATAAAGAAAATTCAATAAAAACATCACCTAACTAATCGCCACACAAACAGTATAAAAATGCTCATGTGACTTCCTTGAACATAACACGAAATACCTCATGAACAAATACGCAAGTATTAGTTTTATTTATCTATTTAATTAATATTTTGTTATAAGTGGTGCTAATTGAAAATTAAATAAATGCGGTATACTACTTTTAACAGTTCAAATAATTCGATTTTTCAAGGAACATGTATATCAATGAAGCTATGAACAAGGAGGAGGAGACACATAGCGTAGTATCTATGGGTTGCGAGTGGGCTGACAGATGAGGTTCTCACAAGATGGCAACTGTTGTTTTTTTTTTCATTGTATCAGATACTTATCAAATGCCGGGACAAATTCCCACTACTAAAAACCAATAGAAATTTTGTGCAATATTTATGAAAGAAATTCTACATGAATAAAGCGTTTAAATGAGGACGAAAATTTCTATACAAATTTATTGGTGGAAGTTTTCCCGGGCAATAATCTACTTCGCTGTCTTTGACATTAGCATTCTTTAGCCCCTTAAGAATTGCTTAATATTTATAAAAAACATCCAAAATGAATTTTTTTTAATCTCAGAAATTGAGTAATTATAAGATTTCTAAATAAAATAGGCAATTTGTGGTTATTTTTAGGCGAAAAGAAAAAAAGATGTTATAGTACAAATTCACAATTGCCGAAAAGCCATCGTGCGGGAATTTTGCATCTTAATGTTTGTTTTATACCATAGAAATTAATAGGGATAAGATCCACATTTTTTTAATTTTTTACAACTTTACAAATGATTACAGATAACATTTAAATTAATATATATACATAAAATGTTGACTATCCATTAAAATCAAATTATCGTCAGAAATGATTGATTCATCAGAACTCATAATTAACTCAAACAAAAATCGTACTAACCAAACTCGAACGCGAATTTTCAAAGACTTGATAAAGAATGCCAGTAAAATTTTTCAAATTTCAGAAATTTTTTCCGTTTAAAATTCTTCAGCCCGGCAATATCACGGATGCGAGAAACAGACAACGACAACTCAGCCCGACATACTGACGGGAGCGAGAATTACGGGGTTAAGTTATCACAATATGTTGGAGTCGCAAAGTATAACTACTGCAAGAACGGACTTCCACAGTAAAAGGTAATTAATATTCTTGACTTAATTATGACATTTATATTCTATTAATTAAGAAGGAGGGAATTTGTCTTGTGACTGAGGAGGTTGTCAGATGGCATCTGATTTTTTACATCGGATCAACAGTTTCCTAATACCGTCGGTGCAAACTTCCAGAAGTAAATTTTAAATGAAAAATTTCCCCTTATTTCAGCGGCCTTTTTCAAGCAAAATTTCTCTAACAACAGGGTTGACAGTTTGGCCTCCAACTTTAATCCGAAATTTCAAATTCGTACAGGATATTTCGAAACAAGGATTTTTCCTCTTTGTGGTCCGTAAATGTCTCTTACTAAATAAAGCATAAAATACCGTAATTTATTTCTGGTATGAACATTAAATTTCAGATTAAAAATGGAGGCCAAGCTGACAACCCTGTCTTACAAATATAATAAATATTTCTATTCATTTTTACAGGTGGAAGTTGGCCATATATTATACTACACTGCAGGGCCGAAACTAAGGTGAGGCAGAGGGGGCATGTGCCCCGGGCGCCAGAACGAATGGGTGCCAAATGAAGGATTATACCTTTGGAAAGGATCATTTTCTTCTAATGGACTGATGGCTTCCATTATTATGAAACAACCATTATAAATGAAGTGTTAGGTGAAGATGAAAGAGCAGCCGTAAAAAGTTAGAACTCTGATTTTCTGGTCGGAATGGGGGAAAAAATGGCAATATTTTTTTTTGAAAAAAAAATTATGGTCATTTTTTCCCCATTAGGATCAGAAAATCAGAGTTCTAACTTTTTACGGCTGCTTTTTCATCTTCACCTAACACTTCATTTATAATGGATGTTTCATAATAATAGAAGCCATCAGTCCATCAGAAGAAAATAACTCGGTGAAAGCGGAAACTCGGTTAGGGGGGACTCGGATAATCGGGACTCTACTGAATATGTCATTTTAAAAATTATCTTTAGAATATTTTTGTTGATGTTCAGAGGGACCCTTGGATCCGCCACTGTACATTACGTAGTTCAGTATTACATATTTTATGATTACATATTTTAAATTTTAAAATAAGTCGTCTATTATAAAATTAGTAAACTTCTCTTTGTAAATATACTTTGTGGAAGAGGGGGGGGGGGGGCGCCAAAATCCATGTTTGCCCCGGGTGCAAAAAAGGCTAGTTTCGGCCCTGCTACACTGTCAGAAGTTTGTTTAATTTGTCACAATATGGGGGAATCCAGGGCCTGACTACTGAGGAAGTAAACTTCAACCAGTAAAAATGAATATCTCTTCTCGGCCTTATTCATGACTGAAATTTAGCATTAATAAGGCGTTTTAATAAGGGGAAATTTTCGATTCAAATTTACTTGTTTGCGTTTCCTTTTGCGGAAATCGGAATCTGAAGAACCGGTTATAGTTAAAGCTTCACCAATTTGGGACTGTTTAGTTAAAGCTTGACCAATTTGGGACTGTTTAGTTAAAGCTTCACCATTTTGGGGCTATGTCTGTTCCTTTTTATTCATAGATTCATGAGTATCGCAGGGGTGCCAAAGTGTGGTGAGCCTGAATCAAATATTTTATTAAAGAAATAATCGATTTCTTGAATCGCAGAGATTCGATGATGACATAAGTCAAAGCCAAATATAAAAGTTCAGTGGTAGCCGGCGGACCACAGTTTGACACCCCTGATGTATATCAAAGAGTGAAAATTTCAACACATTTTAAAACAAACCGTATAAAATAATAGTATGGTTCTGCTATTTGTAACTAGAATTATCTTGGCTAATCCCTCTATAATAAATTATTAAAATCAGTTGCGGGCCGTATCTGGCTGTTTTGGGGACACTGAATGCATACCTTCTAAAGATATAATTCTGTTACCCCTATTTCTTTAACCCCTTGAGTGGCGGTGGGATATATTTTATTCCCACCTACGATTAATGAAGATTTGCATCAGAAAGATTTTATTAAATTTTACTTTTCTAACTTTGGTGGAAAAAAGTCATAAAAATGCTTTTCCATATTTTGCAATAAATATTTTTATGGATTCCGGTGTGAATTCGACACTACAGAAACACAATTGATTGCCCCTCAAAGGGTTAAAAGAAATCTTTGCCTTATTTTCTGACAGAATATGCTGCCATAAAACAAGGTAAAGATTTCTTTAAAAAATTACGTTAAGGAAAGAATAAAACTGTCCACCATGCATTTACTGCCCAAAAATATGATATATACGAGCCAGTACTGATTTGCCCTCTAATGCCCATGGTAGCAAGCATGCTACCAACAGTCTTCCGAATTTAGTGAATATTTAATTCAGATATTCCAAATTCCCATCAGAAATTTAAATTAGCAATATTTGCTTTATTTAATAACAGACATTCCATATTTAAATAAAAAGAAATTATTGCTGAAATTTGTTGGTGATAATTCAGATTATCTGAACTACGAAATTCTTAGAGCGTATTCTAATATGGGAATTAAGAGGGTTAAAACAATACTTTAAAGTCGTGCATTTCAAAAAGTTGTGAGCATGCGTTTTTCAAATTGCGCGCAATATTACTCTTGAACTATTTAATATTTTTTTCATGCAAACCTAGCGAATTTTAAAATTATATCTCTGTCTTAAGCCTGAACCACCGCCCCCTGAATATTAGTTTTAAGCGTTCACATAAGAATGCCAGCATTGGTAAGCGGATTTTTTTAAGCATTTGTTTGGTTCCTTGAATTTAAGCGCCAATAATTTTTAAAAGTATTTTCGCTTCATTTTTCTGATATTAAATAAGAAAAAGAAACTTTTTGTGAAATACTAGTACCGTACAGAGGCCTAAAAAAATCTGCCTACGACGGCCGCCATTTTTGTATCAGCGCGTAGGCCAGGTCTTCAGCGGGCTGTGCTGCATCCAGTGTTGCCATTGGGCTACTTTTTTAAAATTCTGATTTCTTGATTGGCACCACTTTTTTGAAATAGTGAAATTCGCCTTATTTAATAATATTAGGTTGAGCAAAAACTTCTGGGAATTTTTTAATCTAATAGTTACCAGAATTTGTATCGTATATAGGAGTACTAGGGGTAGAGTCCAGACATGGCTCATTCCGATTATGGCCTCTTTCGATCAATGCAACACTTTTACTAAAGCCGTCAATTTGAATCCTTTAATAAATTGAAGAACCGTGTCAAAAGTTTCTCGATTCTAAGGAGCCGCTATGGAACTTCCAGAAAATCCGGGATCTGGCAGAACTATAGCAGGAAGTCGTGGACTATGATGGTCTCTACTTTGAAGAATAGTCCTTGTTGCTTTTGTTGTTAATTTGCACACAACAACGCAACTTTCACAAATTTCCCAGAAATTTTTGCTCAACCTAGTAATTAAGAAGAAAACAAGGGGCATTTTATCCTTTCAGAAAAGTGATGCAAATCAAGAAATCTGAATTTAAAAAAAATAGCCCACTGCCAACACTGGTGGTATCCATAAAAATCTATTCAAGAAAAGAGCTCATATATCTATTTAATAATTTTCTTGATTACACTGTAAATTAAAATGTCTGAAATTCAAACACTTAAGTGTCTGAAACGGAGTGTTCAGTTTTCAGACATTTTAAAATGTCTGAATTTTTTCAGACACATTTCGTGTCTGAATTTCAGACACTTCAAACGTCTTAATAGCATCCATTTTTTTTGTAAGCATCATACGTAGCCATGTTTGACCACGTTGAATCCTGGAAAAATATTTGGCAGGGGTCCTCCCCCCCCCCCCCCCCTACAACCTGATTTTTTTGGAGCTCCCAATTTTGGTACGCAAATTTTGTTAAGCTGATAATTTAAATCTTTTACGACATTTTACTGATTATAATCAATATTTTGAACTTCAGGAGTAGAACAAGATTAAAACAAAAAATATTTATCTAAATATTAGATTTTTAAAATTTGTTTTATTTTTAATCTTATTTTACTTTAAAAGTTCAAAATATTGATTATAATCAATACAATTTCGAAACAGATTTAAAATATAAGCTTTACAAATATTGCACATCAAATTTGTGGGCACTAAAGTCGTAGGGGGGCGGGGCACGGCCCAGTATGCCCATTCTTTAATCAAATAGTTCTTTTGCAAAAAATGCAACCCTGCATTATTGTTATCTCAATTGAGATGTCCGGTATTCGGAGTATCCGTTGTGGAGGTTAATGGACATTCCCGAATAGCTATTCTGAAACATCTATTTAGCGAATACTTTTTTAATCCGCATGGCATACATATTTGTATATTTTTACCTCACAAAAGCAGACATCTCCGATTATCGGACAAATTCAGCGGCAAGGGCTATTGAGGACTTTTAAAGTACATAGATAAATATATATATTTCTTATAATCTTGTCCTACTCTACTTCATATAATTTAAAAATAGATTTAAAAAAAATTATATTGCCACATAGGCAATTTTACATATATATCAGATGATAATCATAACAGCTATTAAACTATGAAAAAATAAATAAATATTCTACTTTACCCTTTGCACTCGAGGGATCCGGAGCGCAGCTATTTAAAATTTGTCTTCAAACTCGAGGGCTCCGCTACGGAGACAATGCAAATAATTTTGTGATACCTGTCTAGAAAAGCCAAGATTACATGGTATCACAAAATTATTTGCATTGTCTCCGTAGCGGAGACCTCGAGTTTGAAGACAAATTTTAAATGGCTCCGCTCCGGAGCCCTCGAGTGCAAAGGGTTAATATTGAGAAAAAAATTACTTCGGTATTTTGTTTATTTATATTTTGTGTTTTTTAATCTTGTCCTACTCTAAAAGTTCAAAACTTTCATTATAATCAGTGCAAGATTTAAGGTATCAACTTTACGAAAATTTCATACAAAATCCCCCTCCCCGAAAAAAAAATTTAAAAATCCTTATCATTTAAAAATTAGATTTTTTAAAAATTTATATTGCCACATGGGCTTATTGTTATCATTCCTATGAGCTACTAAACAAGACATCTTTAAAGCAAAAAAAAAAAAAAAAAAAAGTTAGCACTTGATATCACTATGATACAAACTTGCGATGCTTATCAGTAAAGTCTAATTGGAAAATGACCTTCGAATCCACACATGCAGCGAAATCTAAATAAACAAATGATTTCCTTTTTCCTGACTGGCTTACTTCTATGTTTCCAATTCAAAAGTTTTCACACATTAAAAGATTTAAAGGCTTTAGAAATATATCTAAGAAATACTTGAGATAAACATTCATTTTCAATTATATATAAATTTTATGAAAAGCAATTGATTTTCTTTTCCAAAAGCGAAAGTTTATAAATATATTTTTTAATTTCAGCTGAATATTGTTCAATGGAAAAAAGGCAATCCCGAAAATCCCGGATTTTTCCAGTAAAAATTCAGGAATTTTCGGGGTTAAAATTAAAGCGGGATCCCGGGATCTCAATCCGAATCCATTGAAACTAAGAACTGCCATATTGAAAATAAAACAGAACAAGAGAATGAACTTAACTTATTACTTAAGAAGAATGAACTTAGACTACTTAGAGAATGAACTTAACTTAAATATGTCTGTTTTTTAGTGATGTTATTACTTTAAATTTGAGAAAAAAGATGAGAATAAATAATACATAATTTGTAATAAAAGACAACGTCATAAATTTAAAAATATATACTTCTAGAATTAGTGTTTTTTTTTTGCAAAAAGATTCAAAACTAATTAAATTTCATGTAAGATTTTGTTTAGTACAATAAATAAAATCATAAATGACACTAATTTTAGTATTATAAAGAAATTATAACACTTACTTCAATCGCTGTTTGCAAGAGGTAAGAAATATTTCTCGATTTGAAATTTTAAAAACTACCACAACCACAGTGAGGGAGAAAGATTTTCATCAGTTTAAAAGGTAATTCCATAATACATCCGACTAGCCATATTTAAAGAATGAGATGTTTCATCCTCAAAACAAAACCCGCCAGACAAAAGTTTCTTTTTTTTGCTAGCTTCGACAGAACGAAGATGAATACACAATATTATTGATATAAATTAATACGATTTAACACTAAGCCCATTGCACACGCTTTGTAGAATTTCCGGGTGTAATCTTCAACCGTCGTCTACTTCTGTTCTGTGTCTATCCCGCCCTTATATCGACGATAGCTTCTAAGAGACATTTGATGTCAAGCACACACGTCAGATGTATGTATTCAATAAATAAATAATCCAAGTTAATACAAATTATAATCGCAGTACTTCACATTTCGCAAAAAACGAATTAAAATACACGCGTACATAAAAACAAACTTTGTTTGAATTACAGCGTATACCACTTCGAACGAAGACATCTAAAACGCATGCGCAACTGGGAGTGCTAGTGCCCCCTGGTGGTTATTGCGTCGGAAGAATCAAAACGTCTTAAATTAAGACACGTTTAAAGCAATGAAGTGTCTTAAAATAAGACGTTTGCGGATATTTTAGACATTATTCTCAGTTCGTTTACACCATGGCCATAGTAAGACACTTATGTATCTTAAATTAAGACATCTATAATGTCTGAATTTTCAGATTAAGACACTTAAGTGTCTAAATTTCTTTTTCAGTCACATATGTGTCTAAATTTAAGACGCTTCTATTTGCAGTGTACTGTTTATATTCAGCTACTTATTATACCGGTACCTTTGTATTCCACAGAAAAAAAATCCAATTAAACGTTTTTTAAATAATAAGCTCAGTGAGTAACATTTTTTATGGTTGACCTTGTTTTTCTCTATAATAATGTAAATTTTGTTTCTGCAATTTCTTCAGTTTCTGCAAGTTTCAATCTTTTGCAACTTTTCATAATGCCACGATATGAGGAATGGGAAAATAGGTGTTTATTTTTTTAACATATGAACCCTTGTCATTTGATTCCCGCCGTTATGTGAGTATCTATTTGAACAGCAACAAAATGCATGTTTTTTTAATAAACAAAGAATTTCATTTCAAGATTTTTACCCTAAAAATTATGGTGAAACGGAGATTTCGCTAGTGGTTCTTGTAAATTTCTTGAAGTTTGAAGCTACTTCCACTTTCAGAATATGTTCCGAAAGAAACTTTATACAATAAATCAGGAACCAAAGTCGAAAAATTAAAAATAAACGCATTAGAGATTAATCTGAGCTACCCTATGTAAATAAATAAATAAATAAATAAATAAAAATTAAAATAAAGTAAAATAAAATAATAAGTAAATAACAAATTGAAAATATTTAAATGCAGGCAATAAAATTTTAAAAGAATGTTCTTAATTTACATATTGCTATTAAAATAGCGAATATTATTAGTTCAAAAATAATGTAGTGATCAAGCAGTTGAAAGTAAAGCTTTACCAAACTAGCAACACTGGCTTCCATTCAAATCGGCTAAACGTGTCGCTGTATTTGTGGCGGATTTCAGGAATATCAACAACCGATGATAATAGAGTTTATTGAAATGTATATTTCATTTACTTTTGTAGAATATTTGAAAACTATAGAAGAGTCGTTAAAATAAAAATATTTTTTAAATTCTTTGTTGAACAAATGCGGAAAATATTTTGATTTCAGCGCTTTGAAATTCAGAATATTCTCCCATGATGTGTCTAATAAGTCAACGTTTTATAAAACATTAAACCACACATGTTTATTCACATAGTTTTCATCCTCCTATCATTTTTATTAAGGTCATTAAAATTTCAATACAAGACGAAATGTTCTGTTCTTTTCCGGGGTTAGTTCTTCAAAAGAACTCAAATGAAGTTTTAAAAAAGTTTGTACATTATTTTCATTTGAAAAATGAAACTTATTTTTAACATGAAAACATTTTTACAGTATTACAATATTATTACAATATTTTTGATATGAAGACGAACTCCTCTGATAAAATAAAACATGGGTATTCACAACTAATTTCTTAGCGTTAACCCTCTTATGCCAATAGTAGCATATACAGGGCTGCCACAAGCCAATTTTACATTCTGTTCGCACCACTATTTTTACATACTATGCTTTTTAAAATGTTTCTCTTGTGCATATTGTCAAAGCATATGTAAAAAATTTTTGCTTAGAAAAAATTGTGCGAAATGGAATTAAAAAATAATCGCCTGTGGCAGCCCTGCATATATGGCACCGACAGTGTTTCGAATTTAGAGGATTTTTTTAATTCGGATATTCCAAATTCATACCATAAATTTAAAATAGCAGTATTTGCTTTATTTAATAACAGACATTCCGTATTTAAACAAAGTGAAATTTACTATTTACATTTTCTGGTGTGAATTCAGATTTTCTAAACTACAGAATTTCTAGAACGCATTCTACCATGGGAATTAGAGGGTTAAATCGGTGCTTTTATTTTTATTGTAACTAGAATGAAAATTATATCCCTTATTTTGAGATTATCCCCATAGGGTCAGCATAACTGCAACTATTATTTTATAGAAAAATTTGCCTTATCTAATTACAGGATTGTTGAGATTCATTAACAGTGGAATGACGGTAAGGGCCATTTTGGCCCGAACCATATGGGTATATTTCGGTTCGAACCGGAAATTTCTTTTAAAATAAGTTGAAAAGATACAAAGGAAAAAAAAAAGGGGCTCTTTAAATAAGTTAAAGAGTTTTACATAAAAATTCTGGTATTAAATATTTTTATATAAGTTGAGTAAAAATTCCCGTCTTTCTAGTGTTAACGTGAAGACTTGTATTCGAAAAAAGTGGCCAGGCAAAATTGCTGCACAGCACTGCTCTATAAAATTCTACTCGATGTATCCGGAGAAGAAAACAATATGCTATTAAGACAGTTATTTAAAAAACAAATGGTACTTTTTATAAATGCTCTCTGGAACAAATACGGAAATATTTGGATTTCGGGGCATTGAGATTCAGAAAATCTCACCATGATATGTCTGAAAAATCAACTTTTTGTTAAACATTAAACCACACATGTTTATTGAAATAGTTTTCCACCCTTTCGATAATTATTATGAAATAGGCTATTTAAAATTTCAACACAAGACATAAAACTTAAATATAGGGGTCGTACCGGTCCTGAAATTTCAAGAACATGTAATTAATTCGCTACAAGTATTTCCTTTTAGAAAATATCTTCTTTAATAAGGAGACAATTGGCGCGCTTAACCTAGATTTATTATGCTATAAAAAAATACCCATATTTGTGCTGAAAACTTCCCTGAAACGTATGACCCCTGTATATACTTTTCCGGACTTCGTTTTTCAAAGGAACTGAAATAAAGTGTCGAAAGTGGTTGCTACATTTGTTTCATTTAAAAAATTAAACTTTCCACTATTTTCAATATGAAGCTGAAACACTATGACAAAATAAGCACAGGTATTTAAAAGTTTTTTATTATGATAGGCAGGTGTGTAAAAATCTAGGCACCAGCTGGCGGTCTCTCAACATTAAATTTTATTAGTTTTCTACGCTTAAATTTTATTATCCAGGGATGAGAGTTCCGACTATTTGCACACCAGTATAATCTTAGAGAAAAAGTTATTTCATTTAATCGGAACATTTTTGCGATTTAGCAGAACAACATTTTCTCTAAGATTATATTGGTGTGCAAAAAGTCGGAACTCTCATCCCTGTATTATCGTTCGTACAAAAAATTTAGACGAAATACTAGACGAAAAATAACGAATAAAATTTAGTGGTGAGAAACTGCCCGCAGGCGCCTATATTTTTACATCCCTGATTATACGTATTTATTATTATACACAGGTGTGTAAAAATCTAGGCACCAGCTGGCGGTCTCTCAACACTAAATTTTATTAGTTTTCTTCGCTTAAATTTTATTATCCAGGGATGAGAGTTCCGACTATTTGCACACCAGTATAATCTTAGAGAAAAAGTTATTTCATTTAATCGGAACATTTTTGCGATTTAGCTGAACAACATTTTCTCTAATATTATATTGGTGTGCAAAAAGTCGGAACCCTCATCCCTGTATTATCGTTCTTACAAAAAATTTAGACGAAATATTAGACGAAAAATAACGAATAAAATTTAGTGGTGAGAAACTGCCCGCAGGCGCCTATATTTTTACATCCCTGATTATACGTATTTATTATTATACACAGGTGTGTATTATTCTTACGCATTAAAACTGTGCTTTTATTCTTATTTTAATTATAAAGAAACTTATATCCATTTTTTGAGATAATCTACATAAGGTGTTTCTACCACTAATTTTGTATAAAAAATTTTGTCTTATGACACGATGGTTCCGATTAATTATGATGCAGACATTTATTTAAAAAAAAAGTGGTTAGGAAAAATTTTGCACACCATTGCTTTAAGATATTCCTCTAAAAGCAACCACAGAAAGAAAGTAAAATGGAAAAATGCGGGACACACTCCCTCGGGGAAAGCCAACCTAAATAACAACGTTTCTTAACACATCGCCACGCAAACAGCTTGAAAGTGCTCACTTGGCTTTCTTGATTGAAGAAGAGCTCCAAATACCATCGAAAACTCAAGCATTAGTTTTATATATCTATTCAGTTAATTTTTTGTAATAACTGGTGGTAACTGAAAATTTAAATAAACGCGACATACTAACAGTTCAAATAATTCGATTTTTCAACGAACATGTATATCAGGGGTGTCAAACTGTGGCCCGTGGATACTACTAATTTAGCAAAAAACAGAATTGAACAGATTGAATTTCAGAAATTCAGTGATTAGACAAGGCAACATTAACTATAACATTTTAGTGGTATCGGGCGGCGGGCCACAGTATGATACCTCTGATGTATATTAAATAGCAAACATTTGTACACATTTTAAAACAAACCGAATATAATAACCGTATGATTCAGTTGTTTATGAGTAGAATGGTGTTTGATAATCCCTCTATAAGAAATTATTAAATAAGTTGCGGCTCGTGACTAGCGTTGCCAGGTGTCCCGCGTTAAATGTGTTTCTAAATGCTCTGCACACCAGTATTTTAAAGTAAATTTCTTGGCCTTATCTAATGGCAGAATTATCTGCAATTAAATATGGCGAAATAAACTGTAATTGATTAGTGGTGTTCAGAACATTTAGAGCCCTAATTTACGCTGGACATCTGGCAACACTGCTCGTGACTGGTACTTTTGGGGACAGTAAATTTCATAGCTGCGAAATGCATTCTTCTCCTACCGCTATTTCTTTAAAAGAAATCTTTGCCTTACTTTCAGCCATTAACCAAGGTAAAGATTTATTTTTAAAAAATTACGGTAAGAAGAGAATAAAATTGTCTGTCATACATTTAGTGACCGAAAATATGACAGTCACAAGCCGCTAGAGATTGAACTAAATATGTAAAGTTGTGCATTTTAAAATGATGAAAACATGCTTCTTTCAAATTGCGCGCAATATTTCTCTTGAACCATTTAATATTATTTCATGCAATCTTAGCGTGTTTATAGATTATATCTTTGTCTTAACCCTTTAGTGAGCAGCTTTGAATATATGCAAACAACAGTGTTTTGAATTTAAGAAATTTTTTTATTCGTATATACCTAATTCACACAAGAAAATTAAAATAGCAATATTTGGCTTAAATAATAGCAGACTTTCCATACTTAAATAAAGCGAAATTAACCATTGAAATCTTCTGGTATAAAATCAGATTATCTGGACTACGTAATTTCTAGACGGTATTCTATCATCGGAATTAAAGGGTTAAAGGGTAAGTTTTATAAAATAAATAATTATATAAAATAAGGTATTTGGAGACATTAAAATATTTACTAATTTGCAATATTTTAGCGTAAAACAGCCACACGACAGTAGTTTTTACTTACATTGCAAATGTGCAACAGAAGAAAAGATTGACGTATTATATGAAAAATGCATCTCTGATTTTTTTATTATTTTTCCTATGTAATAAACCTTTCAAAGAATCATATGTAGTTTTTTTGAAACAAAATAATAAATCGCGCATTTAAGTGTTAATCCTTTTAGGGGCAAAGCACTTATATTGGTAACATGTTGAAATTAACGAGTGGCATCGGAATTCACGAACAAATTTATTTCATAATAAGAAAAAGGCTATATTTCACATACATAATAAACCGAAAGTTTTATACCAAAATTGTGATGCCATTGTGGCATTTGGGAATAAAAAGTAAGCGGTTTCATAAACGTACTATCGCCCTTGAAATGCTTAAGAATGAAGCACCGTCCCTGAATACCAGGCTGAAGCGCTGGGACAAAAATGGCTGCTGTCGTTGGTGGATTGTTTTCAGGGCTTGCATTGTTCCTTGAATTTTAACACCAATATTTTTTAGAGCATTTTCGCTTTATTTTTCTGATATTAAAAATCAAAGAAACGTTTCGCAAAACAATGATTTATTTAATTCAGGGGACCACACAAACTCCTAAAAAAAGCTTACGAGAGTTGCCATTTTTGCATCACCGCGTAGTCCAAGTATAAAGTCGGTGATGATATTCATAGCATACTATCCAAGAAAGGAGCCCTTTTTTTCTATTTAGTAATTTCCTTGATTACCGTTTATAAACAACCCTTTGTATAATTACAGCTTATACCGATACCTTTGTATTTTACAGAAAAAAATCAATGAAATGCAACTTCACATTTTTAAAATAATCAAAGATGAGATTTCTCCGCTTTTTTGAATAAAGGTATAATATTAGAGAAAATGTTGTTCTGTTAAATCGTAGTATTTTCCGATTAAATGAAATAACATTTTCTCTAAGATTATACCGATATGCAAAAAAGCGGAGAAATTTCATCCCTGAATAATAATCTCAGTGAGTAATATTTCTTGTGTTTAACAGCGTTTTCCCCGAAGTTCTCTACAATAATGTACATTTTATTATTTTAGTTCTGGAACATTTACAACTTTATTAATGCTACGATATAAGGAATGGGAAAAAAAAGCTTTATATTTCAGACATAAGAACTCGTCTCAATTGCTTCCCTCCGTTATGTGCGTATCTATTTGAACACCGACGAAACGCATGTTTTTTTTTTTTTTTTTTTTTTTTTTTTTTTTTTTTTTTCAGAAACAAAGGGTTACCTTTTCAAAATTTTAACTCTAAAACTGAATGTGAAAAAGAAGTATGTGCTGGTGGTTTGTGTAATTTTCTTGAATTTTGATGCTACTTTCATTTTCAGAATCCGTTCCGAATGTAAATTATAAAAAAATTGTAACCAAAGTCGAAAAATTAAACTAACCGGAAAAAGAGAAAATTAAGAAATCAGTCTCAGCCACAGCTGCCAAGTTTTACGCTTTTTTTCCTACCACAATTTTTGATCAGAAAAATTTGCCTTATTTAATCCTATGCTTAAATAAGATATATTTCTCTGTTAAAAAATAGTGGTAGGAAAAAAAAAGCGTAAATCTTGGCAGCTTATGGTCTCAGCTATTCTATGGAATAATAATAATAATAATGATAATAATAAATAATAATAATTTAAAAACATTTAAATCAGTGATGGAACAGTGGCGCAGTAATTGAGCGACTATCACCAATAATTTTTTATAATATTCTTCGCCTTCAAAAATCTCAGAAATTCTGTCCTGAATTTAAATGAAGAATAATAATAAAATTTTGCGGTGTCAATTGATTCTCTGCTGCTACACCGTTCCATCACTGTTAAATGCAAGCAAGAATTTTGAAACGATCGCTCCCATAGGTTTAAAATTAGCTTGCGAGTTTCTTCGCGTGATAAGAGAATGTCATTAAATTATATATTGCTTTTACTAAAACGAATATTATTATTTTAAATGAGCTGTAGCGATCAAGCAATTTCAAAAGAAATCTTTGCCCAACTGGGAACACCGGCTTGCATTCAAATCTGCTAATCGTCTTGGCTGTATTTGTGGTAAACGCATTCAGGAAAATCAACAACGGGAGACAACAGACTTTATAAAGGAGTTACGAATAAATAGAAGGAGACATATAGTGTAGACCCTACCAATTTCGAGGGAAGTAACTGAGGTGATTGTCACAAGATGGCGTCTGATTTTTTACATCGGATCTACAGTTTCTGATTACCGCCAAAGCAAACTTCCACCAGTGAATTTTGAATAGAAAATATTGCCTTATTTTAGCGGCTTAGTCGTGAAAAACTTCTATTACAAATATGCTAAATATGTCTATTCCATTTTGAGGTGGAAGTTGAAACGCATATTATAATATCTTTTACTGATACTGCACCGCCGCCTGAGTACTAGGCCTGAGCGCTGACATAAAAATGGCGGCAATCGTAGGCTGATTTCGTTTAACGTATGAACAGCCCCTTAAATTTGGACACCAGCATTTTATAAAAGATTTCTTTGACTTGTTTAATTTCAGAAAGTAAAGTGGAAAAAAAAACTTTAAAAAATTATTGGTACGAATATTCAAGGGGCGCACATACGCTGAAAAAAATTCACCTTCGGCAGCCGCCATTTTTCTGCCAGCGCTCTTTCACCTAGTGTTAACAATGGAGTTATGAATAAAAAGGAGGAGACATATAGTGTATTGTCTACCAGTTGCGAGTGAAGTAACTGAGGAGGTTGTCACAATATGGCGGCTGCTTTTTTGAAATCGGTTCTTCAGTTTCTGACTACCGATAGGTTAAGCATCCCACCAGTAAAATTGAATAGAAGATTTCGTCTTAAAGAAGCGTGTTATTCATGGAATTTTTTTTCAAAAATGTCATAAAAATTTCTATTTGTTTTTACCGGTGTCAGTATGCCTTATAAAACTGTCGGTTTGTATCCATGGTTGTCACAATATGGCGGAAACTCAGGGCCTAACTACCACCAAAGAAAACTCCTACCAGTAAAAATGAAAAATTGTTTCTTCCACTATTTATGACTGAAATTTTGTAAAAATGAGGCGTTTAAATAAGTTTAAAATATCTATATGAACCTACTGGTGGGAGTTTCCACCGTCGATAAACAACCCCTTTGCTAGCGGTTACAGTTGAAGCTTCACTATTTTAACCCTAGAACTACCGAAAATTTTACTCAAGTTTTATAAAAATATTGCACATCAGAATTCTTATTTAAAACTATGGAACTTATTTACTTAACTCATTATTGTCTGGTTTACACATTTAGTTTATTTTAAAGAAATTTCTGGTTAGAATAAATATTTCGAATGTACCCATCGGGCCCATTGGACCCGTCTGGTAGACGGAGGGTTAAGGATATGTCAGTTCCTCTTTATTAATAGTTCCATGGTGTTAACACTAGAACCGCCGGAAATTTTACACAAGTGTTATAAAACTATTTTGCAACAGAATTTTTATTTAAAACTATTTAACATATTTATTTAACTTATTTCTGCGTGGTACATATTTAATATATTTTAGAAAAAAAGATGTGGTTTGAATCGAAATATTTTCATTTTTTGCCGGTCCAAATGTCCGCTTTGTCGGTTCTAGTGTTAAAGGGGTGATTGCAGTGTTCCCAGATTGGGAATTGTTTTAATTCAGATTATTTGACCGTCACCACTTTTTTTAAATAGTATAATTCGAATTATTTTTTAGAATTTTTAATCTATTTTTAAATAGACCGAATATTTCTATTTCAAAAAAGCGGTGACAATAAAAAATTTGGGACAAAAAAGTCTCCAATCAGGCAACACTGGGTGGTGGATACTGACAGGAGGTTATCACAATACGGCGGAAGCGAAAGGCCTGGCTGCCGCCGAAGAAAACCCCCACCAGTAAAAATAAATCTCTTTTTAGGGGCATAATTATGACTGACATTCTACAAAGATAATGGGTTTAAATAAGGGAAAAACTTCAATTCAAATTTACTGATGGAAGTTTGTCTCGGCAGTAATAAGCCATTGCGAAACCTGTTACAGTGGAAGCTTAACCATTTTGAAGGTATGTCATTTCCTCTATATTGATAGTTCCATGGAGTCTATTAAAAAGCATATTTTGCGTAATTTTGTGGAAAATTTGAAGACTACAAAACAACCATTAAAATTAAAAAAAAAATTCTTAATTCTTTGTAGAAAAAATGCGGAAAATATTTTGGTTTCAGCGCGTTCAGATTCAGAAAACTTTCCTATGGTATCTCTAAAGTATCAATGTTTTAAAAATATCAAACCATACACCAGGGTTCCCAAATTGTCGGCGAACTGAATACCAATATTTTTAAAAAGAAAATTTCATGGTAAGTTTCTACAACATTTGTGCTAGAACTAACCTGCCAGGTTGTTTCTGCCCAATTTGCAAGAAAAATCTAAAAAGAAAATGTTTCTAAGGAAATATTGGTATTAAGTTGGCGAACCATTTGGGAGCCCTGTACATGTTTATTCACATAGTTTTCATCCTCCTACCATTTTTATTAACACATTGCCGTCTGGCATTTTTTTATCAAATCGAATTTTAAAACAGTAGAAGCTCCTCCTTGTTCTGAAAGTCTTTTGCAAATTGGTGTTCTACATAGGTTTCTCATGTTTATGCATCGGTAAATAGCTTTCAATGTACCAATTAGATATAAAATCTCTTACAATCTAAAAAAACATGGACAACATGATATAAATGCATTTTCTGTAAGGTAGAAGCATTGCCCTTAGTCAATGATTTATTTTGAACGAAAACGAGAATTCTCTTTTCCCGTCGTGAATGTGTTAAGTAGGGTCATTAAAATTTCAAACTAGACGAAATTTTCTATACATATCGGGGTTCAGTTCTTCAAAGGCACTCAAATGAAGTGTTAAAAGTGGTAGCTACATTTGTTTCATTTGAAAAATTAAACATTGCAATATTTTTGACATGAAGACGACCTTCTTTGATGAAATAAACAATGGCTATTTACAACTAATTTGTCAGCATTAAACAGGAGCTTTTATTTATATTTTTATTAAAATGAAAATTATATGCCTTCTTTTTAGATAATATATGGAGGGTCCGCTTAGCTAGAATTATTTTTCGATAGAAAAGTTGTCTTATGGATATTGTCATGATATTTGCTATTCATTAAGGTTCAGATTTTCAATTCCAAAAAAGTGGTCTGGCAGAGTTGCTGCACACCACTGATCTATAATATTCTATTTAATGAATCCGGAGAAGAAATTGGCATATAATAATGGTATATAATTATGGTATATAATGTTAAATATGGTATTAAAACAGCAATTTAAAAAAAATGTGATTTATTTTATAAATAAAACTTGGCTTAACAATTTCGAAATTAATTCGATTTCAGGGATTTGAGATTCATAAAATTTCACCGTGATATAGCTGCAAAATCAACTTTTCATTAAACATTAAACCGCACATGTTTATCCAAATAGTTTTCACCCCCCCCTATCATTTTTATGAAATAGGCTCATTAAAACTTCAACTCAAGAAGTAATGATTAACCCCTTAAGCAGGGCTGCCACTGGCGACTATTTTTATATTTTATACGCATATATATATATTTTTAAAATAATGTAGTTTATTTCTCTTGCACATGTTCTCAAAGTTTATGTAAAATATTTCTATTTTCAGAGAGTGGTGCGAGATAGAATTAACAAAAAGTCGCCAGTGGCAGGCTTGCTTAACCTTTCTAGTACCATTTGGGTCTTATTTGACCCCAGCTATTTTCTATTTTGAAATTTTCAATGTTTTAAACCAGAAAAAAATGATTAATGTTTACTTAATATGTATGAAATTAAATAGGCACCTCCTGGGAAGATATTATATATAATAAAATTTAATTTCTGGTTCAAATCATGTAAAACTAAGAATCCCCAGAACATATTAAAAGCTGGTACTAGGAGGGTTAAGCGTCTCGCTCTATAAGCGTATGCTACTTTTTTTAAAAATTCAGATTGTTTGACTGCCACCACTTTTTTGAAGTAGAAATATTCACCTTATTTAATGACAAATAAAATTATGCAACGCTAAAGCCAATTACGCTTTTTTAAAAACTGGTGGTAAACAAACATTCTGAATTTAAAAAAATGTAGACTAAACTACCCGTGAATGTCAGGTGGCGCGAGAATTAAGGGGTTAACACGGTGATTGCCACGCTATGTGTATACTCATAGCTATAATATTCGTGGCTTTAATTTTAGTCCAGGCAATAGAGACCGTATAGGGACTTTACCTAGCAAAATTAATGGTAGTACTGGAAATCGGCTTTCTAGATGTTTTTTGGGTCGCTGAATCCGAATTTGTAACTTCCCACCAAAATTTCCCCCGGCAACCCCCCAAATTTTGGTAAAAAGCCCCCAAAAAAGGTTTTTATTAAAAAAATTCCATTTTTTTATTGTTTTAGGGGAAACGTAGCTAGAAATTCAGAAAGTAGACAAAATTTTCAACAAATTAGATATATGACATTATGACTTAGGATGAAGGGGAAGGGGGGATCTGCCTCGGAACATGCGCCGCAGTGCTGCGTGGACTAAGTTGCGCATTTCCACTTAACCACTCACACGTTTAGATTAGCCCTCCCATCTTCCCTCCGAACTTTCTCTATAAGGTTTACTTTAAGTTTTTTGGGTCGCTGAATCCGAATTTTTAACTTACCCCCAAAATTTCCCCCCTCGAACCCCCCCCCCCCCCCCAAATAGTTGCTTTTAACTTAAATTTCTTATTGTTTTAGGGGAAAAGCATTACGAAATTCAGAAACTAGACAAAATTTGCAACAAATAGGATATATGACATTATGACGTAGGGTAAACGGGGAGAGAGGGGTTTTCCTCGGAGCATTCCCCGCGCGCTTTTCTCAAAAACCAAATTTTTAAAAAAAATCAATTTTTGGAGGGGTTGCCGGGTGAAATTTTGGTGGGAAGTTACAAATTTGGATTCAGCGACTCAAAAAACATCTAGAAAGCCGATTTTCAGTACTACCATTAATTTTGCCAGATAAAATTCCCTATTGCCTAGACTTCATCATTTAGTGCACGTAGCGCCGCAATGCATGTTCCGAGGTAGCCCTCACCCTCCCCGTTCATCCTAATTCATAATGTAATATATCCTATTTGTTGTAAATTTTGTCTAGTTTCTGAATTTCGTAATGCTTTTCCCCTAAAACAAAAAGAAATTTAATTTAAAAACGACTATTTGGGGGGGGGGGGGGGAATTTTTGGGAGAAAGTTAAAATTTCGGATTCAGCGACCCAAAAATCTTAAAGTACACCTTATAGAGAAAATTCGGAGGGGAGATGGGAGAGCGAATGTAAACGTGTGAGTGGTTAAGTGGAATTGCGCAACTTAGTTTACGCAGCACCGCGCGCATGTTCCGAGGCAGATCCCCCCTTCCCCTTCATCTTAAGTCATAATGTCATATATCTACTTTGCTGGAAATTTTGTCTACTTTCTGAATTTCTATATACTTTTTCTCTAAAACAATAAAAAAATTGATTTTTTTAATAAAAACCTTTTTTGGGGGGCTTTTTACCAAAATTTGGGGAGGTTGCCGGGGGAAATTTTGGTGGAAAGTTACAAATTCAGATTCAGCGACCCAAAAAACATCTAGAAAGCCAATTTCCAGTACTACCATTAATTTTGCTAGGTAAAATTCCCTATTTCCTGGACTATTTATTACTTTCTCAGCATTATTTAAAAAAAAATTGCCTTATTTATTGGCAGAAATATCGCTGTATTAGTAAAGCGAAATTTACCTTTCAGAATTTGTGGTGGCAAACGACTTTCAAGAAGAAATTTGAAAATCCTTGATTTTTGAGGTAGTGAACGTGTTAAACTATGTAGTTTTCCGGAATTTTTTCTTGAAATGAACTCAAATAAAGTGTTAAAACTTGTTATTACATTTGTTTCATTTAAAAAATGAAACTGTGCAATACTTTTAATATGACGATGAAACCCTATGACAAAATAAAACACGGGTATTTACAACAAATTTCTTACGCATTAAAACGGTGCTTTTATTCTTATTTTAATTTTAATGAAACTTATATAAATTCTTTTGAGATACCTACATCAGAGTTGCCAAGTCTCCGGCTTTTTGCACACCAGTATTAACTTAGAGAAAATAGCATTCTTTTAAATCGCCTAAAGGTTCCAGTTAAACAAAAGAATATTTCCTGTATTAAAATACTGGTATCCAAAAAGCCAGAGACTTGACAGTTCTGCTACATAAGTTCGGCATAGATAGCTAGCATACCGCTATTTTTGTACAGAAAAATTTGCCTCATTTAAGGGGACGGGGAGTGCAAAATTCAACCAAAAAATCGATTTTTATTTTTTTCTATCATTAAATAGTTTAAACATTTATATTTCCAACGATGTGTCACACATGTTTATGTATAAAAAAAATAAGTGTTGAAATTATTCATTCTTTCTAAGAGTACTTCACAGCTTAATGGCCTTTTAAATTTTTAATTGACTTTTTCTCAAAACTTGGATTTTTCATAGTTATGTTCCCTTTTTTCAATATGTATTAAACTTGAGAACTCAGATGTTTTTAATACTTATTTTATGTTATATTGTATACTTTAACACAGGGATTTAATGATTTGTTGAGAATTATTTATTTTAGGCAGTGAAATCTTACCAAAAATGCTAATTTAAAAATGCCTTTCAATAAATAATTAATAATTAATTTTGAGTTTCACTTAGAAAGAAAATAGCCTGTTAAAATACGTAAATCATGTTATTCAGTGGTGGAAAATTGGCGCAGAGGAGGAGCCTATTGTCACCACTAAATTTTAGAAGTATTTTTCGGCTTATCTAATGACATAATTTCTGCATTTTTATTAAGTTGAAAAATACTATAAAATGTTTTTGGTGTCAATAGGCTCCTCCTCTGCGCCAATTTTCCACCACTGTGTTATTCCAACTACTCTAAAAAATCTAAACCTCTATCTTTCACCATTTCTGATAAAAATGTACATAAATTTGGTGAATTTAACATGGCGGCGGTATGCTTTCCCGGTCCCCTTAATGACAGGGTATTTTCGATCAATTAATTCGCAGACTTTTATTTCAAAAAAAGTGGTCAGGAAAAGGGTTTGTGCACCATTACTCTATAAAAGTGCACTAAAGTCATCCGCAGCAGTGTTGCCAGTGGGCTACTTTTTTAAAATTTATATTTCCTGATTTCCACCACTTTTTGAAATAGTAAAATTCGCCTTATTTAATGATACATTAATTAATGCGAAAACTAGGGTAACTTTACCATTTCAGAAAAGTGGTGCTAATCAAAAAATCTAAATTTTAAAAAAGTACCCCACTGGCAGCACTGGGCCGCAGAACAACTGCAAAATGGAAAAAAAAAATGCGTGCACTTTTTTGAGGACAAAGAAAATTCAACAAAGAAACGTCTTAATCAATCGCCACGCAAACAGTATAAAAATGCTCATGAGGCTTTCTTGATCCCATTGAGCTAACACTGTTAAACAAACATGTGAGTATTAGTTATATATATCTATTTAGTTAATATTTTGTAATAAGTGGTGGTAACTGAAAATTAAATAAATGTGGCATGCTACTTTGAAACCCTTCAAGGGCGGTGGATCATTTTTGAACCACTTAATTTTAATTACTAATTGCCACATTGGCCTCAGAATATTGAAATGCAAATTTTTTCTTAAAGAAAGTACTTGAACAAAAGCTATGGCTTATTTTGAAATAAATTAGTTTGTAGATTCTGGTTTCAATCACTCATTTTAGTATTTTAAGAATAAAAGTACCTTAACCCTGAAGGGGCTAATATTGGGCGAGTGCAAAAATTCTACCCGTTTTGAGCATATGTAAATGTCAAGTGGAATACAGTCGTTACCGCTTATGTTTCGAAGACAGGAAAGTGGATAATAACGCGTGGAGCAGTTGAGTATGTATTGGCACAACGTGTGACAGAAGAATTCATGCGGAACGGGAAACAACATAGCAAGACAGCAAGTCCATGTCAGACATTATTTACGGTACGAGTATGATAGAGCTGTTACAGGAGCCGGTGCTTGCTGCAGCATTTATCAAGTGTGCGGGGAAGATGCCATGGACGATAGCACCTGCTATATCTGGTTTAGGAAATTTCTGTATGGAGACAGGAGCTGTAAAGATCATGCCCGTTTTGGACGCCCGCCAGTGGCTTCTGTCGAAGATCTGGATGCAGCCATAGCAAATTCCCCACATCCAACAGTCGGAGAATGAGTGGAAACGTTCTCGGTGCAAAGAACAATAGTCAAAAGACGGATGCATGCGCTTGGTTTCATCACCAAATTCGATCAGTGGGTACCACACCGGCCTACTGTAAGGTAACGATAAGAGAGGATCAGCACCTCTGTTTCTTTGCTTTCCCGTAACAATAGGGAATCAATTTTGAACCGAATTGTAACGGGTGATGAGAAGTGGGTATTGTACCGTAATATGAAGCGTCAAGGGACCATGTGCCAATGTTGCAGAGGGTACTCCATCGACTTAAACAGGAGGACTCCATTCCAAAAATGTTTTACTCAGTGTATGGTTTAATACAAGGGGAATAACCAACTAGGAGGTCCTCGCATCGAACCAAATGATCAAGGCAGACCTCTACTGCCAACAACTGGACAAATTGTGAGCAAAACTGACGCTTAAGCAGCCAGAATTCATCAATCGCAGGGGGTATCTCTTTCAACACGATAAAACCGGCTCTCATGTAGATTTATGGACTCGTCAAAATTTACTGGGCATTAGTTGGGAACTTTTACCTAAAATGGCGTATAGCCCCGACCTTGCACCTTTGATTTATTACCTTTTTTTATCGTTGCATAACGCCTTTGCTCACCGAAACTTCAATGATGTGGAAACTGTAAAAACGGTGTTACAACAGTATTTTGACCGTAAAACAGAGGGGTTTTATCGGCGTGGAATTCCCTCACTGCCAAACAGATGGCAAGAGGTCACACATAATGATGGTGCATGCGTGAATTCAGAGGTGCTTAACTTTTTGTATTCTCCGCCTTTCTGTTTTCGGTAAAAAACGGGTAGAACTTTTGCCCTCACCCAATAGTTCAAATAATTCGATTTTCTAGGAACATGTATATAAGTGAAGCCATGAGTAACCCTCTACTGCCTATGGTAGCATATTTGCTACCATCAGCGTTCACGATTTACTGGATTTTTTTTATTCAGATATTCCGTATTCACACCAGAAATTTCATACAGGAAATCAAAACCGAAATTTTTAATTTAATTTACAGTAGACATTTCGTTATTAAATAAATCGAAAGTTGCTGTTAGATTTTTGGTCTGATTCTCTGAATTATGCAATTTCTGAAACGCATTCTACCCTGGGAATTACAGAGATAAAGGGGAAGAGACACACAGCGTAGTATCAGTGTTGCCAGATTGGGGACTTTTTTAATTCAAATTATTTGACTCTCCCCACTTTTTTAAAATAGTATAATTTGCCTTATTTTTCAGAATTTTTAATATATTTTTAAATAGGCCGAATATTTCTATATAAAAAAAGCGGTGGCATTCAACAATTTGGGGACAATAAGTCCCCAGTCTGGCAACACTGCGTAGTATCTACGGGTTACGAGTGAATTAACTGATGAGTTTGTCACAAGATGGCAACTGTTGTTTGTTTCCATTGTATCAGATTCTTATTAATGCCGGGAGAAATTCCCACCAGTCAAAATCAATTGAAATTTCTGCCATATTTATGAAAAAAATTCTACGTGAAGAAGGCGTTTAAATGAGGACGAAATTTTCTATTCAAATTTATTGGCGGAAGTTTTCCCGGGCAATAACATAATTCGCTGGCATTGATATTAGCTGGTTTGTGTAGGTTATCAAAATATGGTGGAATCGCAAAGAATGACTACCGCAAAAAAAACTTCCACCAGTAAAAAGTAATTGATATTCTTGACTTAATTAAGACATTTATATTGTATTAATTAATACGGAGGAAATTTTTCTTCTCAGTGAGAAGGTTGTCACAAGTTGACATTTGATTTTGTACATCGGATCAACAATTTCTGAATACCGACGACTAAACTTCCATCAGTAACTTTCGGTGGTTCGTTTTTGGACCACTTAATTTTAGTTCCTAAATGCCGCATTCCCAACAGAATAGTGGAATGAAAATTTTCCCTTTATTAAGTGCGTAAGCAAAAGCTTTTGCTCGTTTTGAAATGAATTTGTTTCTAATTTCTGGTGATATTCTCTCATTTCAGCATTTTACTAATAGAAGTACCTTGCCCCTGAAAGGGCTAAATAAAAATTTCCACTTATTTTAGGGATCCTTTCATGTAAAATTTCTCTCACACATATTGTTATGTAATAACATCCTTTCCAATTAAAATTAATTTAAAAAGCTATTTTAAAATATTTAAATTAAATCAAAAAACTTCTTTACTTTCAAATTTTAAATTCTACCTTTAAATATTCATTAATTTTCGTTAAGTTCGTTTTTCAGTTAAATTTCACTTTAAAACAATTTTAATTTAATCGCCATAAAAGATCGTCAAAAATTATCAATAATAAAATAATAAATCTTAAAATTAATACATTCTACCGTAATAGAATATTTTTATAATAATTTTCAAATCTAAAATTCATCATTTAAAGTCATTTTATTCAAACACTTCTATTACTCTGTGTGGAATCGTCGAATTTAAATCAGCCAATCAACGACGTCCGTTCCTAACGGCGGGTTTTTGATAGCGTTCTTTTGCAATAGCATCGCTCTCTTCCTGCCTGGATTCTACGGCGAGTGGACGTATTCCGCTCTCGGCGGCTCCGCCTTTTTCTTTTTCATGGCATATCGGCGTCGGGCTGAACGGGTCCTTCGCTTGATATTGCCATTTTAATATCTCACTTAAAAATAATCTTAAAGTTAAATCTTACATCAAAGTAAAATTTGCATAGGTATTGGATGAATTGGCTTCACAACCTCGTTATGTACAGTTCTGTTGTCACCAACGTCATAAAATGTTTTCTTTAAAATGAGATGACGAAGAAAAATCTCGGGATGTGTTTCAGCGATCGGTATGAAGAATTCAAATATGGGCCGTCCTACGCCATCCGTCCTTTATATTGTAAACATGCATCTATGAAGATAAATTTAGATCTACCAGTTTGTGATATTTGAAAGATGCTATGAACAGGTATGAAGGTTACAGTTTTTCTGGGCGTGGCCTAACAAGATTTCCGAAATGATTTTTCTTTTTGGATATATAAATCTTGCAGTAGTCTTATTGTATATTACGACATGAAATGTAGGATTTATCGTCTGTATAAACTAAAAAGCGAACTATGTGGTGGAACTCTTACAGCAGTAATCTTAACGATGTTGGAATGATCAGTATCAATTTATCTTTAATGTTTTTGAAGAAAATTCTATGCACCTTCGATATTCTATAGAGTAAAAATTTAAATATATTCGAATATAATAATGAAACATTTTGATATTATAATTGTAAAGAACAGATGCATCTCGTTTTCTCTCCCCATTCCCCCCATTTAATTAAAATAATACTTTAATAAAGAAAATTGTTTATTTAAATATATTTGTGTATTTTTATGTGTTTTGATTTACGTGTCACTTAATATTATCATAAAGTGCCAAATTAATTTATTACAATTATGTATTAAAGAATTATTATTTATAAACGTTCTAAGGTAAATATTTAACACTTGGCACAATTTAAATATGTTCAACATATACAATTTTCAAGCAAGAAGTATTTTCTTAGTTCAGGTGAGTCTAAAGTTTATTATTTATATTTTACCATGAAGTTACCAAGTTATATTTATTTACATCTCTCACATGCAATGTTTATCCTAACCACTAACGATCATTGGCCATTATTAATAGTAAACTTTCTGCTTTCTAATTCAAATTAAATTTACATAATATATTTATAACTCCTATTTTTGATAATTTAAATTTAAAATCCTTCTTTCCCTTTATTTTATTTATTTTTTTTTCTACCTAACACATATAATAAAATTTCTTATTGTTTTTACAGGTGTAAGTTGGCCCAGGCATTATACTGACACCGATAGAATGTTGTTTAACCCCTTAACCTACGATTTACGTCTCAAGAGCTCCACGGTTTGGCAAATCCATAGCTACCACTAAAATTTAATAGAGATTTTCACCTTGTTTAATCATGGAAATTCGACGATTAAATTAAACTATATTTACTGTGAAATTTTAGTGGTAGGAAGAATTTACATTTGGCTTGATCATCGTACGTGGGCTATGCCCGTCATTTTAGGTTAAGGGGTTAACCCATTAGTGCGCAGCTTTGCATATATGCAAACAAAAGTGTTTTGAATGTAATAGATTTTTTTTTTATTCGTATATACCTAATTCACACCAGAAAATTAAGCTAGCAATATCTGCTTTAATTATTAACAGACATTCCGTATTTAAATAAAGCGAAATTAACCATTGAAACTTTCTGGTGTGAAGTCAGATTCTCTGAACTACGTAATTTTTAGAATGTACTCTATCATGGGAATTGAAGGGTTAAAGGTTAATTTAAAAAAATAAATAATTATATAAAATTAGATATTTGGAGACATCTTATTAAAATATTTAGTAATTTGCAATATTTCAGCGTAAAACAGGTACACGACTGTAGTTTTTACTTGTAATGCAGATGTGCTACAGAAGGAAAGATTGACGTATTATATGAAAAATGTATCTCTGATTTTTTTTTTCATTATTTTTCCTGGTAATAAACCTTTCAGAGAATCATATATATATTCTTCGAAACAAAATAAAAAATCACGAATTTAAGAGTCAATTTTCACAATATGTGGAAAACGCAGGGCCTGAGTACTGCCGAAGTAAACTTCTACATGTAATAATGAATATCTGTTCTTGGCTTTATTTATGAGTGAAATTTTGCTTTAATAAAGCGTTTAAATAAGAGGAAAATTTCGATTCAAATTTACTAGTGGAAGTTGCGTTTTCAGAAATCAGAACTTGAAGAACTGGTTACAGTTAAAGCTTCACCATTTTGAGGATATTTCAGTTCCTCTTTATTCATATTTCTATGTGCATGTCAGGGGTGTCAAAGTGTGGTTCGCCTGGTACCACTAATGTACTAAAGATATAGTCGATTTCTTGAATCGCAGCGATTCGATGATGAGATAAGGCAAATATAATTGTAAAATTTTAGTGGTATCCGACGGGCCACAATTTGACACCCCGGATGTACATGGAAAGGAAAAATTTCTTCACATTTTGAAACAAACCGTATAAAAAAATCGTATGATTCTGCTTTTTATGACTAGAATCATGTTAGATAACCCCTCTACTAGCGATTTTTAAAATCAGTTGCATGCTTTACCCCTGAAATGGTTAAATAAAAATTTCTCCTTATTTTAGCGGCCTTTTTCATGCAAATTTTCTCTCACAAATATGATAAAAATTTATTTTCGTTTTACAGGTGGAAGTTGGCCCAGGTATTATACTGGCACTAACAGAAGGCTGTTTAAGTTTCCACAATACGTGGAAAACGCACGGCCTGATTACTGCCGAAGTAAACATCTACCTGTAATAATGAATATCTGTTCTTGGCCTTAATTATGAGTGAAATTGTTAAAATCAGTTGCGGCTCGTGACTGGTTTTTTTTTTTTTTGGAACATTACATGCATAGCTGCGAAATGCATTCTTCTCCTACCACTGTTCTAAAAGAAATCTTTGCCTTATTTTCTGACAGAATTTTCTACCATTAAACAAGGTAAAGATTTCTTAAAAAAAAAAAACCCCGGTCAAGTGCGAGTATTACTCGCGCTCTGAGGGTACCATGCAATAAATATGTGAGTTATTAACTGTATTATAAAAAAAATAGTTGCTAAAAGAATAATAAGATTTTGTAAAAAACTATACAACGTAGGGTTGGGGATAGCGCATATATTAGAAAAGTAATGAATGGATATACCATAAAAGTTCGAAGAGGTATGAAGCCTAAATAATATCAAATATTCCTATTCTGTTCAACTTTTTTTAAATCTTATTCTAATCTGTTTATGATGAACTTAATTCGGTAATGACAATAAAAGTAGTGCACATTTAAACTTCATTTGGCATTTCATTAAACTAAATTCAGCGTAGTAATAATCTTTTATTTTTACAGTGTATCTAAAACAAAACACTTGTTCAAAGTTTAAACTTGGCACTGTGTGTTTGAAAGGATGTCTCAAAGTTGAAACGCCGCCTTTGTCCGTGCCGCGTTTTTCTAGGTAGGTTTTTAATTATCTTTTAAAGACACGGGTATTAAGCGATCCACCCAATGCAAAATACTCGCGCATCCCATAGTATGTATGTGATTAATTCTAAGTAAATTAGTCTGTTTTTATCAATTTGATGTTTATTGCTTTTATTTTGCTACTGGGCATTGCATTACACAAATGCATCGTTAAAAGTTGTTATCTACATTTTAAAAGCCGATGGTTCATAAAGTACGCCGCCCCTGTCATTATGTATGTGCAATCCGTTCGTGTTTTAACACAAGAACCGCGGGGAATTTTACCCAAGTTTAAAAAAAATATTTTACGCCAGAATTTTATTTAAATCTAGTTAACTTAAAAATGTAAATTGTTTTTGTGTAGTATATATTAAACTTATGTTATGAAACAAATTTCTGGTTCGAATAGACATCTAATCGTTGGACTCGGCTCAAAATGACCCGTCACCGCGATTCTAGAGTTAAGGGTTAATATCTCGGTTAATTACCGACGATTTTTTCCGAAAACCACTATCAGCAATGCTTTTATACGTCTACTACGAAAGGTACTCTCACCTTTGCCGAATGCCCGCAAATCGAAATTTGTGTTTCACGGAAAAATGTTCTTTTCTCAAACACTATGTGACCTTGGACTATAATTTTCCTGCAAGGTTTAAGTTAACGTCTACTACCTCTAACTTTTTCCTAATTTTAGTTTGTATAGATTCGGAAATAGACGGGGGAAACATATTTTTGCACTACATTTTCGACGATATATCTGCAACTATAATTCTTAAAATTAAAAGAAATGTATTTTTGAGTTCAGCGTTACGAAAGCTTTCGCGCGATACCCCACACGATATACAAAGAATATATTTTTGCTTCAAGTAGCTTATTTAGCCCCTCTACTTTTTCCTAAATATATTTGTGAATGTTTAATATAATGTAAATATGTGGGTCAATAGTCTTTATTACTTCCCCTAATTTGAACATTCCACGTTCCATAGTTTGCGAGTAAAATGGCTATGACAGACGGAATGACAGACACAGGAGTGATCTTATAATGGTTCTGTTTTTACTTTTTAAGTTCGGAACCCAAAAAATTACGAAAAGAGAAGAAGAAAATTGTCCGCCATGCATTTAGTGCCCGAATATATGACAGTGACGTGCAGCTCTATACTGATCAAAGTAATATTTTAACCTTTAAATGCATGACTTTTTATTTTATTACGAAGAAAATATATAAGATTCTAAGAAAGTTTTTTTTTTCAAAAGAAAAATAATTAAAAAAATCAGAGATACATGATATTCAAAATATTAGAATAATTACTTTTTTTTTTTTTTTTTTTTTTTTTTTTTTTTTTTTTTTTACAAATTGAAAATATCGTTTGGTAATTTAATATCTTTTAATGCACATATGCAAACGATATTTTTATTAAGAACATACTGTTGATTAAACTTATTTATTATCTTAAAATCAATATCATTTTTGAAATGATTAATTGGAAAAAAAATTATTTTGAAAAGTCAAAATATTAGAATACTTATTCAAGTGGTTCAAAATATTAGAATATTTCACATTAATTCTACTTTAAGTATCACCAATTCATAATTGGTGGCATCATCGATAAAATTCAGACGATTTTATTTAAAATCAGTATTCTTTTTGCAGTTTGTTTGCTTTTTCGTCTTAAAATGGGTCGTGTGAGTGACATTCTATTAAACTTCATATGGTTGATTTGTATCCGTACGGTAAAATTCAATGTTATATAGCGAATTATTTACATTGTTCGTAATTAAGTGTTATCAAAATACTAACACAATATTAACCCTCCGTCTACCAGACGGGTCCATTGGACCCGACAGGTACATACAAAATATTCATTCAAACCAGAAATTTCTTTAAAATAAACTAAGTATATAAACCAGACAAAAATAAGGTAAATAAATAAGTTAAATAGTTTTAAATAAAAATTCTGGTGTAGAACGTTTTATTAAAACTTGAATAAAATTCCCGGTAGATCTAGGGTTAAAAAAAGTGGAAAATTTCCAAATAATCGCCGAAATGGCGGCCGAAAACCAAAAACATCTGCTTGAGATTACACGAAAATGAAGCGTATAGTTAAGAAAACCGTTTTAAAAGTGTGCGATTCTTGCACCGATAATGGAAAGAAGAAGGAGTTGAAGTTTCTACATCGACAATATTAAGACGTCTCCATAAATTTAAGTTTCAATATCGTGTACCGAAAACAAAACCTCTCATGACTGCAAAAGAAAAGCATATACTATTGAATTGGTGTAAATCAAGACCTTTATGGAGCGAAGAAGATTGGAAAAATATGTTATTTAGTGATTGATGAAAGTATGTTTTGTGTTTCATATGGTAATCAAGGTATTCAAGCTAGAATCATTTGATAAAAAAGGCCTTAAACGTTCCGTAAAATTTGCTGCTAGTGTCATGGTTTGGTATTGGATGAGTGCACAAGGACCTGGAAGGTTATGCATCTTCTACGAAAAGGTTAACTCTCAGATATATCAAGAAAGTTTGGAATATTACATGATTCCAAAGATTTATTTGAAGAGGATTCTCATCTTTCAACAAGATTTAGTGTCACCGCATACCTCGGTGTCAACTAAGAGTTTGTTCCGCCAACGCAACATTAAGGTACTTCCTTGGCCACCAAACTCACCAGACCTTAATCCCATCGAAATCTTATTGTGTATAATGAAGGAAAAACTCCAAGAAAATCCTCCTTCAACTTAAACTGAGTTAGTGGCACGCATAACGTCTATTTTGGCCAATATTGATAGAAATGTTTGTAAACACCTTGTATATAGTATGCAAGATCGATTGTACGCTGTCATGAAAGCTAAATGGAATGCTACAAAATATTAACTACCATTTACTTCATATTCATAAGGTAATATTGTTGCGTAAAATAAAATATTCTAATATTTTGAACCTATCTAAATTTTGTTCTAATATTTTGATGTGTTTCAGAAAGCTGTATACCTAATTTATTGGACTGTATTTTATATTTTGTAAATGTTAAAATCTTATCTAAACATTCCATATTTAATTTATAAGAAATTTAATAGCATTTACTTAGTATCAAAAATAAATAAATGAAAAATAATTTTTTCTTATTACTTTTTCTCAATTATTCTAATATTTTTAATATAAGCTGTATATTTTTCGTATAATACGTTAACTTTTTCTTATGTTGCACACCTGAAACTCAAGCAAAAACTACTGTTATAGCTAAAATAGTGCAAAATTAGTAATTATTTAATAAGTATGAATCTAGGTAACTTATTTTGTATGAATATTATTTTGTAAAACTTAACCCTTAAATGCATGAATTATTCATGAAATATTTTATCATAGGTATAATGTAAGAAAAATGGCATTTAATTAATTTTAAATTTCCACCACTTTTTGCAAAAAGTGTACCGACTACATTCTTGGAAACAATATAAGAAAGTCTTGCCCAAAATACATGTTGTTAAATCAAGATGACCGCACGAGTTTGCTGTTCGTGTGGTGGTATGTTAATCGTAAGACTCAATTAACCCCTTAACCTACAATGACGGGCATAGCCCGCGTACGATGATCGAGCCAAATGTAAATTTTTCTTATCACTAAAATTTCACAGTAAATATAGTTTAATTTAATCGTATAGTTTAATTTAAATTCCATGATTAAACAAGGCGAAAATCTCTATTAAATTTTAGTGGTAGCTATGGATTTGCCAAACCGTGGAGCTGTTAGACGTAAATCGTAGGTTAAGGGGTTAAAATTCCTAGGTGCGAAATAGGTCCAGAATATTTTCGCAAAATTTCCCTTTACAATGTACATGTAGAAAATAGAATTTATTTCAAAAACAAATTGTTCTTAAAGGGACCGGGTAAGCTCTATCTCGGCCATGTTAAAATACACCAACTTTATGTACCTTTTTCTCAAAAATGGTGAAAGATAGATGTCTAGATTTTTTTGAGTACTTTGAATAACATGCTTTACGTATTTTATCAAACCATTTTCTTTCTAAGTGAAACTGAAAATTAATTATTAATTATTTATTGAAAGACATTTTTAAATTAGCATTTTTGATAAAATTTCACTGCCTAAAATAAATAATTCTCAATAAATCATTAAATCCCTGTGTTAAAGTATGCACTATGACAGTATGTAGAAAAAATAGAGTTCTTAAGTTTAATAGATATTGAAAAAAAGGAAGACAAAACGGGAAAACTTTTGAAAAGAAGTCAATTAAAGCTGTGAAGAAGTGTTGCCAGTGGACTACTTTTATTAATTTCTGATTTCTTGATTGATACCACTTTTTAAAAATAGTAAAATTTGCCTTATTTAATAACATATTAATTAAGGCGAAAACAATGGGCATTTTACCACTTCAGAAAAGTGGTGTCAATCAAGAAATCTGAATTTTAAAAAAGTAGCCCACTGCTGTGAAGTGCTCCCAGAAAAAATGAAAAAATCCAACACTTTTTTTTTATATATATAAACATGTGTAAAACATCGTTGAAAAGATAAAAGTTTAACATGTTTAACTGTATAAAAAAGTGATAATCGATTTTTTGGTTGAATTTCGCTTACCTGGTCCCCTTACATTCTACTAGCATTTCAACGTTTTAGCAACAGAACTATTGGGTCGTTCGGAAAGTCGGGACCGTTTGGGAAAATCAATTCGTACCGAAAAATTCTGCCCAGTAATTTTTAGAAATTAGATATCGGAATCAATCTGTAATAATTAAATGATAGAATTTTCAGGGACGAATTAATTTTCCCAAACGGACACGACTTTCCGAGCGACCCAATACTTTACCGTAAAAAGGTAAATATATTATATTCGATGTTCATATTTTCATTATTATTATTCACAAAATTTCTTTTGAAAATTCACCGCACTGTGTTTCTCGCTTTTTTTCTGCCCGTGATGCCTTTTGCAAGAGTACAGAAAATGAAAAGAAAAAATTCTGAACTATGGATTTAACTTCATTTTCTATAAATACAACTGTAACATAAATGTCACTTTTTAATACGCATAAAGTTCTGTATAATTGTGTGCTGTTTATTTTTATAATGATTCATGTTAATCCTTAAATGCATGAATTATTCTTTTAGAATTGTGTTTTTTTTATTCTTATATTAAGGATTAGACACCAGATATTTTAAGATAGATTTTTAACTTTTTTTAGTAGCATACTTTTGCAATTTTTACAGGATTAATATTTCTATATAAATATAGTTGTTCCGGAAAGTTAAATAAAAAGGGATGCAGATATCGTCGGTACCACGTCAAACTATCCAATGTGAAAACGGTGGGCTACTTTTTTTAAAGTCTGATTTCTTGATTGACACCAATTTTCTGAAATGGTAAAATTCCCCTTGTTTTCTCCTTAATTAATAAATTATTAAATAAAGTTAAATAAGGTGAATTTTACTATTTTGAAAAAGTGGTGCCGATCAAGAAATCTGAATTTTTAAAAAGTACCCCACTATTTTCACATTGGATAGTTTGACATGGTACCGACGATATGCTTTAAGGGTTGACGCGCTGCCATCGAAATACTCAAGGCCAGAGGACACGATTGTGACGTCATCACGATTCGACCGACTTCTCTCTATTGGTATTGTGTTGGTATCCACACCAGAAAATTTTGAATAGCATTTTTTAAAATTTTATTTGTGGAATAACTATCATCTTATAAAATAATAATAACTATTTAAACTTACTGGTGAGAATTTGGAATATCCCAATAAAAAATCAGCTAGATGCGGCAACAATGTGGCATTCCGCATCTGGCTGAATTTTTATGTAGGGTTTCCGAATTCTCGCCTGTAAGTTTAAATAGTTATTATTGTTTTATACGATGATAGATATTCCACAAATAAAATGAAAAAAAATTGTTATTCAAAATTTTCCGGTGTGAATTCCAACTCTAGTGAGAAGTCGGTCATTAGTGATGACGTCACAACTCGTGTCCTCTGGCCTTGAGTATTTCGATGGCAGCGGTTAACTCTTTGCGCTGTGGCGCTATAAGAGGATGTAATCCGCTAGCCATCAATGTTGCTGTATGAGGCAGATTTTTTTTTTTTAGAAATTTTGAATTCACTACACAAAAATTTAATTGGTAATTTTCTTTTACTTTATATATAGAATATCAATCATCTTGTAAAGAAAAAATAAGAGTTAAAACTTTCTGGGGAGAATTCGGAATGTCTAATTAAAAAATTAGTAAAATATCATTAAGTACCCTGTGTATGTCATATTTTTCATATATATATGAAAAATCAAAATTGGGGCATTCTTTAATAAGAAGGCGACCGTTTTTTAAAATTGCAGTCATAATTTGATAGAAGATATTATTAAGATTATAATGACACCTATCTTGGGTTTTGCTGCGAAACTGCTGCGAATAAAGGTAGATGTACCATTAATTTTTTTTTTTTAAATACTGAAGGCATATTTTGCTAAAACTTGAAATAATCAATGTTTAGTATAGGGGTGCATATAACCGCTGGCCTTCAGGCAACCATGTTACCACCAAGTTTGTGCACAATAATTTGCATTATTTAATGGCAGAAGCTTTACTATTAAGTAACTCAAAAATAACATTTCGGATAGTGTGGTGGCAAACGACTTTCAGGCAAAAAGGGTGTGCGACACTGTTCAGGTACAATTTTACAGAATTATTTTTGAGTCAATATAAAAACATACTTTATGAAATATATTCTTTAAAAAATATTAAGAAATTGGACAGACATCAATTATGCATTTTTGGTGACCGGCAAATTTCTATGAGGGCAATAGAAGCCCCACCGTCCTTTTTTTTTTAACACTATGAGCATAGATAGATTTTCCAGTTTCACGCGTTGATAAAGATATTCCGATATGCGAATATAATATAAAATTTGCTACAAGTTAAATAAAATAATGTCAAATATATGATAAAAATGCATATATTTTCTGTCAAAATGTACAAAATTTTTAAGCATGAAAAATTACATACCGTAATTTCCGGAGTATAATCCGCGGATCAAACAATTCTGTTTGGACCCAGAAATTTTATTTAGTTATTCATGCCAAATATTTACCGTGATTTAAAAAGTTACCTTTTATTTAAAAAATAATTCTGGATTGAAAAACGATTGTTTGATCCACGGATTATACGCCGGAAATTACGGTATGTGGAACTAAGGATTCAGAACACGCAATTTCGATGGCGTTTGCTTATAAGAGGGTTAACCCTTTCAGGGGCAAAGTACGTCTATTAATAAAATGCTGAAATGATGGATAGACACCAGTATTTAAAAACAATTCTTTTCGGTAATAAGTAAAAGCTTTTCTTCACGTTCTTAATAGCAGGGAAATTTTCATTCAAAAATTTTGCTGCCAATGTGTCATTTAGGAATTAAAGTTAAGGGGTCAAAAAATGAACAACCGCCCTTCAAGGGGTGACGATACGCATAAAGAACTGTTGTCGCAGAAACCAACGTTTCTCTTTCCTATATCAAAAAGTAAATATAGGGTACAGATTCAGGCCCTAAAAAAACACAGCTGAGTATTTGCGTACTGAGAGACATAAGTAGACATTCCAATAAGAAGCAAAAGCATAAATACCAATTTTCGTATTCCTTTTTAATCAATTATTTTCAGAATTTTTGAAGGTAAAAATAATTTTTACATTTTTATTAGGTTTAGCTAAGTAAAATAAGAAACTTCTTTTTCGATACAAAATTTCTGGTAGAAATGGAATTTTTAAAATTAAAGGTTGGCAGCAGTGCTTTTGTGCATAATCGAATGATTCATTCGAATAGTAAAAACATTCATTATTATCCTCACTAATTGTGAGGAAATAAAACACGTATATTTATAATAAATTTCATATAAATTAAAACGGCACTTTTATTCACATTTTAGTTACAAAGAAAGTTATACCCATCGTTTTTTTTATCATTATTATCATTCATTAGTCGCAAAATTATCACAAATTTTGTATAGAAAATTTTACCATGTTTAACCCCTTGGGTTCACATTTGTTTCAGGGATGCAACTGCAGCATATTTTAACACTAGAACGCCCGGAAGGAGTCGAATAGACTCCGACCAAATGATTAAAAGCCAACTGGAGGCAGAATTTTTTCATAAAACAAGTTAAAATTAAACCACGCAGAAATACGTTAAATAAATCCGTTAAACAATTTTAAATAAAAATTCTGGTGTGAAATATTTTTGTGAAGCTTTGGTAAAATTTCCCAGCGTTGTAGTGTAAAATTCCATCTCGAAACGTTTTCTCAAAACAAAAATCTTTCATATAAACTTTAACAGAATATGCAAAAGAAATATACTACAAAAATTTTCTTTTCTTTAAATAGTAAATAAGAATAGAATAAAAAAATATGCGAAAGTGGCCAAATGCATGACAAGTTTCAGTCCTCAAATTTACCCAAGGAGTTGATGACAGGATATTTGTGATTCATTAAGGCGATGATTTTTCTTCAAAAATAGTGGTCAGGCAGGCTCTAAAGTTTTCTAATAGGTTGCCAGATTGGCCTTCATTTTTATTCAGAAATTTCGAGTTCCTACCAGAATCAAACAACAGTATTTTACGCTTTATCTAATGAGAGACATTTAGCGATCACATAAAGTGAAAATTTTTCTTTCGAAATTTCCGGTGTGAATTTGAAAATTCGGATAAAAATTGAAGGGAAAACTGACAACCCGGAGATTTCAGAGAACTGCTCTACGTGATGCTACTCGCTTATAAGCCGACACCTACATTAACACTTCAACGCCCGGAAGGAGTCGATCCGACCCCGACCATATGATTAAATGTCAACTGAGACCAGAAATTCTTTCAAAAAATAAGTTAAATTTAAACAAAGCAGATTTACGTTAAATAAATCAGTCTAATAAATTTAAATGAAATTCTGGTGTCAATATTTTTATGAAACTTGAGTAAACTTTCCGGGCGTTCTAGTGTTAAAAAAAATATGTCGAACACCAGTATGTTTGGCTAGTTATCTTCGCTTTATTTAATATAAAAAAAATTGGAAATTCCGCTGTTAAATAAGACGAATGTATCATTTTAAATACTGTTATGCAGTCTGTTATTCCTCTCTGATTTGTGTTCGGCTTTTATGCCAGTATAGTTTATGGAACTATGAATAAATAGGAATTGTCTTATCCTCAAAATAATGATGCTTCCACAGTAAACGTTTTCGCAGCAACTCATTACCGCTGAGGCAAACTGCCACCAGTAAATTTGAATATAGGTATCTCCGCATTTAAACGCCTTTTCAATGAAGAACTTCAGTCCTATTTATGGCCCAAGACAGATATTTATTTGTACTGGTGTAAGTTTATCTCAGCAGTAGTCAGGACCTGCTTTTCCACTATATTGTGACAACCAAAACAACATCCTCTCAGTATCACTGAAAGAAATTATAATTCCCGGGACTACTCCCACCAGTAAAAACGAATGGAAATTTTTACCATGTTTTTGAGAGAAATTTAGCGTAATAGGCTGCTAAACAAAGCCGAAATTTTCTATTAAAAATTTACTGGTAGAATTTTGCTTCGGCGGTGATCAGAAATTGTTGATCCGATGTAAAAAATCAGCCGCTATCTTGTGACAACATTTTCAGTTACATCCTACGCCCCTAAATCAGGTTTGCCAGTGGGCTATTTTTTTTAAATTCAGATTTCTTGATTGCCACCACTTTTTTGGAACGGTAAAATTACCTTTGTTTTCGCCTTAATTAATATGTCATTAAATAAGGTGCATTTTACCATTTCAAAAAAGTGGTGCCAATCATGAATCTAAATTTTAAAAAAGTAGCCCATCTGGCAACACTGTCCTGAATATCAAGGCCTGAGCGCTGACACAAAAATGGCGGCTGCCGAAGGCTGATGTTTTTCAGAGTGTACGGTCCCTTAAATATTCGTACCAATATTTTTTTAATGTTTTTTACGCTTTACTTTTCTGACATTATACAAGTCAGAGAAATCTTTCATAAAATACTGATGTCCACATATAAGGGACCGCATAACTTCATTGTATATACGGTAAAAGATCGGGCGAATGAAAGCAAAAGGAAAAAACATATCCGGAGACAAGATTAACCTAAATTACACACAAACATCATTAAACGTACTACCCCACGAACCAGACAATAAAGTTCAGGTGGCTTTCATGATCGCAGAAATTGAACATGCAACTAGTTTGACAAATTTGCATCATTTCTGTATATGGATTCAATTAACTTCTTGTAAAAAGTGGTAGTAACTGAAAATTAAATAAAAGGGGCGCACTTATCTTAACGCGTTGCTGCAGTGTTGCCAGTGGGCTACTATTTTTAAACTCAGATATCTTGATTAGCCCCACTTTATTTAAATTGAAATATTCGCCCTACTTAATGAGATATTAATTAAAGCTGAAATAAGTGGAATTTTACCATTTCAAAAAAGTGGTGCCAACAAATAAATCTGAATTTTAAAAAGGTAGCCCACTGGCAACACTGCATTGGCGACGGTCAATTTTTATAAAATCCGAATTTTAGAAACTCCTCCCAAGTTTATTCATTGGTAAATATCTTTTAATATACGAATTTAACATAAAATGTCTTATAATAATAAAAAAAAAAATGGACATCATGATATAAATGCATTTTCTGAAAAGTAGAACCCCCGCCCATTAGATGTTTTTTGAATGAAAAGAAGATTTGTCGTTTCCCGTCGTGAATGTGTTACGAGTTCAGGAAATGTTCGAAAAGGAACATGTATATGAAAGAGCAAAATTTTCTGCGCATTTTACAAGAAACCGGATAAAAAAATGCTATTATGATGCTAGTTATGGCTAGAATGATATTAGATTATACCTATGCGTTCAATTCTGAAGAATCTCAGAAATCTAGACGTAGACACCTCTATTCGAGTTATATCACTTTAAACTACAGTCAGTTTAACCCTTTATCTACTGCAGTTTTTTTCATGTAATATTTTTTTTTTAGTTACTACAATGAAAATTAAAGGATAAAGATAAAAAAATACTCTCCCGTGAGAAATTTAATTATTTAGAGGTAATTAATTAAAGTGGTACTTTAATGTACCGTCAGTACACTATGACTAAAATATCGTAACAGAAAACCTACAGCGAATTTCAAATGGCATCAGAAAATATTTTCGATTTAATACGTATGTGAAATATAGTCTTTTTCTTATTTATAAATAAATCTTTTGGGAAATTCCGGTGACAATCATTTATTTCAACACATTAGAATTGCAAATGCTTTGAGTTTAAAAAAAAACTTCTTTTTTTTTAGGTTTGGATCTTGTTAGCAGTCATTCAGTTATGCGAAGCCTATATTCCAGGGACAGCATGTTCTCTCGCATCTCCATATATATAATATATGAATTTACATATGTCATTTCTGGCATAGCAGAAACGAGCCGGCGTCACAACTTTTTTGATTTCCTATAAAAAATAACAATGAAACAGAAAAGAAATACATGGGAAATCATTACTACACTACTTTTAGTAATTACATTTTAAAGCAGATGTAAACAATGGATAACTACTCAGACGAAAAGTAAACAAAAAGTTTTTCTACAACACCCAGTGTACTGACGTCACTTTTAAGTACCACCGAGTAATTCAACTGTTAAATCAAATACACACACCGTTCAATTAAACTAGCTAGTCAAACTGTATTATAAGATCATAATGAACACATAAAAAAAATCCAACTCTTATCTTATATCGTTATATCCTTTACTGTGTTAGCAGCAATAAAAAGACGAGCGTGACAATCTGTACAAAATGTCAACACAAACCCCATCGTCTGTGTCAAAGAAAGACTCCTTCCTCTCTAAAATAACAAACCTAGAACTACTGCTGCCATGTATCCGGATAAAGTGGAGTTAAAAGAGTGTTTTTGCAAAGTACCGTTAGAATATTAGTAATATTTACTATGGGATGAAAGTTTAAAGTGAGTGGTACTTATAAGCACCGTCAGTAGAAAAAGGGTTAAAGAAAATTGATATTACCAATTTTCGCAGACAATTTTTTATAAAATCACACCAAAGGAGTCTTTATATTGTGAATATTGCATTTTTTCAGAATATGAATGTTATTTTTGAATTAGATATCGACTACATATTATAAGCACCGTCTTAACGGTGGCTATGAAAGTAACCTTGGACACTAACTTCATAATGTTATCTCTAATTTATTTAATCATAGAACAAAGAAGTAATAGATTTTTAATAGATAATAATAAATAATAATAGATAAATTTTTTAGACTAGCGGTAGAATTTTGCCTGATATCCTGATTCTCCCTAGTGAAATTGGCGCTTATAAACTATGGTATAAAATTTATATATTTTTTTTAAATATACATGGAGTTATGAAAGAAAACACATTAATAATATTAGAGGTACTGGAAAATTATATCGCATAATGTTCTTTGATGCCTACTTTTTTAAAATTCAGATTTCTTCATTGGCACCATTTTTAAAAAGTAGGCGTGAAGGAACATTATGCGACTGAATTTTCCGGTCCCTAATATATACACAATGGTGTTATGAATAAAGAGGGGAAGACATGTAGTGTAGAGTCTACCAGTTATGACTGAAGTAACTGAAGAGGTTATCAAAAGATGGCGGATGATTTTTTTTTTACATTGGAGCAGCAGTTTCTGATGACTGCCGAAGGAAACTTCCAACAGAAAATTTTAAATAGAAAATTTCACCGTAATTTAGTGGCTCATTCATGCAAAATTATTCTCATAAATGCGGAAAAATTTCTATTCGTTTTTACTGGTGGAAGTTGGCCCGGTACTATAATATCTTTCACTGATACTGATAGGAGGTTGTTTTGGTTGTCACAATATTGCAAAAACGCAGGGCCTGACTACCGCCGAGGTAAACTTCGACCAATAAAAATAAATATCGGTTTTTGGCCATAATTGTAACTCAAATTCTGCATTAATAAGTTGTTTAAATGAGGAGAAAATCCTACTCAAATTACTGGTGAAACCGGTTACAGTTAAAGCTTCACCTTTTTGAAGATATGTCAATTCCTCTTTATTCATAGTTACATGCAGAGTTGCCAGTTTGGCCTCCATTTTTATTCAGAAATTCGAAATTCTCACCAGAATCGAAAAATACTCTTTTTTGCTTCACTTAATGACAGACATTTCGTTATTACACAAAGGAAAAATTCTTCTTTCGAAATTTATGGTGTGAATTTAAAAATTCGAAACAAAAATTGAGCCCAAACTGGCAACACTGGTTCCATGATATGTGCAAATTTAGAAATAAATAAATTACAATTATTGATGCATAAACTTCCAGATTCATGCCAGTAAGATTCCAGTTTATGTGTAAAATAAATAAAAGAAACTCACATCTGCAAACTTTGTTTATGACTAATCTTCAAATAAAATATTTGGTTGCTGTATTAGATTTTCTTATGTGTGATCTAATCCTTTCAAGGATGGTTGTATGTTTATGAAACTACAAAATTTTAATTCCCAAACGCCACATTGGCACCAGAAATTTTTAAAAATATTTTACATTTAATATGCATGTGAAATATAACCTTTTTTCATATTTCCAAAAAAATATGTTCGTTAATCCCGGTGCCATTCATTTATTTCAACAATTTAGCATCTAAAATGCTTTGCCCCTGAAAGGGTTAACGGTTGCAGAAAATGGTTCCTTTGACGTTTGAAAAGCAAAAGTTTTCTATATCTTGGAAAAATAATGATTGGAATGAATGGAAAATTTATAAAAACACCTGTTTGACGATGCCAGTTCTGTTTATGTAAAAAAGGATTCAGATCATGATCTGTGTTGCCAGATGTGCCAAATAAATCAGGGTTCCAAATGCTTTGGACACCACTAATTTCTGACAGTTTATTTCGCCATCTTTAATCACATATACTATTGTCATTAAATAAGGCGAAGAAAATTAACTCTTTGCGGTCGAGTGTTGGCAAACAGCCGCCCAAGCTTTTTATACATGATCCTATTTTTATATTCTTTTCGCGCCACTATATTTTAAAAGTACATTTTTTAGGGAATTTCTTTTGCACATGTTGTCAAATTCGAAGTAAAAATATTTCTAAAGAAAAAAGTGGTGCCAACCGCATAAATTCATGTAAGAGATGTCTGTGCCTGGGAGGAGTACTTGGACCATTAAGGGATAAAATACTGGAGTCCAGTATTTGGATCGCCGATTTACGCGGGACACCTGGCAGCACTAGTCATTCATAATTTCTTTTTTAAAATATGAGTTTATAATTAGTTTTCATAATTAAAAGTATACTTTGAACGAGAAAATAAATGCCTTGAATATGTTTTGGTCCATTCAATTTATCTCACCAAAAACAAAAATTTTAAATCGAATGATTTTTTTTTTCATTTTAATTTATTCCATATTAAAGTTTGTCACGTGAATTTAATATTATTGTCGTTAAATTTTGAATAAATTTATAAAAAATATCCAGTGCTATATAGTTTTTTAACCTCTAAACGGTCGCATTAAATTGCGGTTTAAAAATTCAAATTACTTATTGGCACCACTTTTTTGGAAAAGAAATATTCGCCTTATTTAATGACAGGTAAAATGGTACCATAATGAAACCAATTACTCTATTTTATAAAACTGATGGGAATCAAACAATCTGAATAAAAGACACAGCCGGCGAATATCACGGGAGCGAGAATTGACGGGTTAATCAAAGAAATTCAAATAAGGTTTTAAAAGTGGGTGTTACCATTTCAAAAATGAAACAAACCCAATTTGAAAAATTGCACTCATTTGCTGACATAACATAACATTTGGAGTATAATGGCAACTTTGTTGTGATGTTATCGTAAGTGGTCTGCGAATAAAGGAAGGTTCACAGATTTGTTGTGTATATTGACTCTATATTTTGCAAAAACATGAAATATACGATGTTCTAGTATAGGGGTGTACCACTGCTTTACCGCGGCCCACTGAGATACCACTATCTTTTATTTTTTCGCAGAATAATTTGCACTACTTAAGGACAGAACTTTTTGCTATTAAGTCAAAAATAACATTTCGGATATTGTACTTTTATCAATTTAAACATGTACGAGGACTGTTCGATAAGAATGATCATAATTTTTTTTTATTTGCATATTTTATTGCACACAATTTACGTTTATGTTCCATTGTTTGGTCTTAATGTGTAATGAATGCGTGGTAGTTTTTTATTCCAAGCAGTACGTCAGTGGAGAAAGAGAAAGAGAGTTAAGAAATAGAAAGACAATCGTATTCAACGAAAATGGACACTGAGTTCCTGTAAGTGAGCTTGCATTAAGTCAACATAATACCGTCGCTATTATTGCCAGAGAAGATATGAGAACTGTTAAAAATATTTTAGTTATAATGGTGTGCCTCCCACACATTATTATAGGAGAAATTAACATGAGATGTGTTTGTACGCCTTGAATTCCGAGACTTCTCATACCCGAACAACAGGACGTTTGCTTGGAAGTTGTTCGAAATTGAAGGTGATGCTACATGATCATGAGATGAGTCCCCTAATGTAATAATACGTTTCGACTAACGATTTTTTCAGGTGAAAGCAAAATTTGCATAAGGTAAGAGCGTACTTGCTCATTGCGTGTTGCCTCCATCGTTCCCGTAGGACATACCGAAAGTATCTGAACATTCATGACTGCCACTGACGTAGCACTGGAAATACACAATCACCACATATTCATTACACATTAAGCTAACAATGCAACATAAATGTAAATTTGTGTGCAATAAAGAACGTTAATACAAAACTATGATCATTGTTTGTTGAACAGCCCTCGTATTAAGTTAGTTTGAAACATAGTTTGTGTCTAAGTGGTTCTTAAATTGTATTTTAAAAGGTATGGTTCAAAACACGTTTGAATTAACCCGTTAAAAATTCACGTTGCGTTTTCGCAACTTTATCGTTATGATTTTTTTGTTTTATTGTGTATAGTTTCTTCAACAAATTGACTATCACATATTGCTTATATTACTTTTACTTTTAACGCATTAATTCTCGCTCCCGAGATATTCAAGGGCTGTGTCTTTTATTCAAATTGTTTGATTCCCACCAGTTTTATAAAACAGGGTTCGTACGGGTCCTTGAATTTCCACACTAGAAAATCTTCGGTACCAGTGTTTTCTTACAGGAAATCTCTCCTTAAGTTTAAACTAGATTTATTTTATTTATCTCTATTTATATTATTTAGGACTAATATTTAATATATGGCTTGCCAATACAAAGTAATGCTCGCATATGAGGCCAGGAGAGTAGTATTACCTCCTGGACCCGTCCTCGTGTTCAGGCCACTAATGTTAAGTCAATGGGAAAAGTACCTGTCATTCACCGCCAGAGGGCGCAATTGTTTTCTCCCTATGTGAAAAATGCTTATGTCTTATTATTGAAACAAGTTATGAGCTTGATTTTTGAAATATGTTTATATTTTAGTATGTTTAAACTATGTACCAAGTTTGGTACATTTGGGTGGGTTAGGGGGGGAGGGGGGCTAATATTTAATATATGGCTTGCCAATACAAAGTAATGCTCGCATATGAGGCCAGGAGAGTAGTATTACCTCCTGGACCCGTCCTCGTGTCCCAGGCCACTAATGTTAATTCAATGGGAAAAGTACTTGTCATTCACCGCCAGAGGGCGCAATTGTTTTCTCCCTATGTAAAAAATGCTTATATCTTATTATTGAAACAAGTTATGAGCTTGATTTTTGAAATATGGTTATATTTTAGTATGTTTAAACTATATACCAAGTTTGGTACATTTGGGTGGGTTGGGGGTGCTAATATTTATGGTATCATTTTACCTGTTATTAAATAAAGTGAATATTTCTTTTTCAAAAAAGTGCGGCCAATAATCAATTTGAATTTTTAAACAGTAATTTATTGCGACCGTTAATGAGTTAAGGAAAAAGCGATGAGTTAAGGAATGAGTTAAGAACAGAATGTTTTGAACATTTTTATTGATATATTTTGGATTATATTCATAGATACTCTATAAAGAATGAAATAAAATTCAAAAATTCAAGGTTCGGATATTGTAGCAGTGAAACTGTAATTATGGGTAGTAAATATAATGTACCGCTACATACTAAGTGCTTCAGAAATTTTCATATAGCAAAAATGTGGCTGATTTCTACCGACGTTTCGTTTTCGTTGTATAACATATCCTACATAAAAAAATTGTAATTCCCTTTTTTTCTCTTATTAGTCATTAATATGCTTAATATAAAATTGTATTTCATATGTGATAAGTATAAGATGGTTTAGCCCTTAATATTACTTTTTTCTGAATGTGTGGCAACACAGGCATAAAATTAATTTTTCTTTTCTTGAAACTGAAGGGTAATTTTTATGCATTTTTATACATGCCAAAGTTGTCCTTTCAGTATTTAGTATCTACGATATTTTGTGATTTGAAAAAATTTCCCTATTTACTGACAGTATATTTGCGATTTATTATTGCAAAGTTTTTTATTTCAAAATAATGGCCAGGGGAAAAAGTTTGCTGTCAACTGCTTTATGTAGTTATTAGCAGGGGTCGAACGCTTAAGGTTTTTTTTTTCAGGAGAAACATCGCTTTTTGTTTATAGAAAAATAAATCTAGGTTAATCGTGCGAAAATTCGCCTTATTTAAGAAGATATTTTTCAATAAGAACATACTTTTACCTAAGAATTTCCCGGTCGTGAAATTTCAGGATAAGTACGTCCCCTGTTATTAGTGATGTGCAGAATCGCCGCCATCGAAATACTCAAGACCAGAGGACACGAGTTGTGACGTCATCACTAATCGAACGATTTCTCACTTTTGTTGGAATTCATACCGGGAAAAATTGAATAGCAATTTTCTGTTATTTTATTTGTGGAATATACAGGGTGTCCATAATTAAATGACCCTACTTTAAAGTTGTCTACAGACAAAAGTATTCTTCATAAAGTTGTGAAATTTTGTGAAAGACATAATAAAGGGATGGAAATTTGTTTAAGCTATAAAATATGTAAATAAATGTAGTTACAAAATTTCGCGACCAGAGATCATGTGTGCAATCTAGACCGGAATCTCACGTTGTTCTAAGATCAGTGTGATGGTCTATGTAATCTAGGAAGAGCTTGTAACTATTCTGTTTCTCTCCGCGGCTTTTTTTTTGATAACTCGTGGTAGGAGTGGAGTTCGTGTATTTGAAAAAAATTTACATAATGTTCGTTTACAGGTCATTTCTATTTTGTACACCGCAGCACTAGTGTGCGCTAACAAATTTAACGCGTACTGAACACGCTCAAAGTAAAATCGCTCAGCTCTAAACCAACTACAACACAAACAGATAAGAAGTATTCTCGTGGCTTTCGTGATCGAAATGACTCGCTCCACTTCATATACATGTCTGCTAGCATTATTTCCGTATGTGTAGCCAGTTAATACTTTGTAATATGTGGTGGTACCCGAAAATTAAATAAATGCCATACAATTCTTAATCCTTAAATGCGCGATTTTTTTTTGTTTCGAAAAAATTATGTGATTCTCTGAAAGGTTTATTACACAGGAAAAATAAGGAAAGAAAAAGAGAGAGATATTTTCCGTATAATATGTGGAACTATGCAACAAATATCCCTGATTTTGAGACTTTGCTACAGTTTAACAAAAAGATATAAAATGCGAAAATGGATAACGGTACTCACAAAGTCGTTAATAAAAAATCGTGTACTTCCACGTATATTTCTTTAGTGCGCACCACACATTGACTTTTGGGCTGTTTATTTCCACTTCCTGTACGGCATGGGGTTTTCAGAGCCCCGAATTCTCCAATTGTGCTTATTAACTTTGTTAGAGACATGAAATGTTGCCTCATCAGAAAAAAATACCCGCTTGAGGATATCATGTTAATTTTCGATGAGATATAACATTTCCATAGAAAACGCTACATGCAAAGGGCCATTATTTGGTTGTAGATTTTGCACAATCTCCGTTTTGTACCCACAGAGCCTGAGATTTTTACGAAGAATATTGTGAAGTGTTGTTCATGGCATACCTAACTCAGACGCGGCTGTTCTGATCGATTTGCGAGGGCTTCCAAGGAAGGCTTTGTTCACGTCTTCCGCGCATTCATCTGAAACTGCACATCGAATACCTTCGCCTTTTCTTAGTACACTTCTTTTTTAACCCCTTAACTGTCGACGAAATCTTGCGCCTGTGCGATCTCCAGTGTCTTTCTTAAATCGCATATTTCTGAAATTATAGAAGATGTATATTCGTTTTCTGAAATATCAGTAAGAAAATGCACATGTTATACTGCTACATATAATGGCTCAGGTGGTAAAAATTGCCTCGCTATAATTGGAATTCCCCATCCCTTTAATAGATGCATGCATTTTCTAAAGACGTATATATACGTACGGGCCTGTTAAGGGGTTAATGAACGTTTTAGTCATGTAACTGTTAAGAAACAGGAAATGGCATATCCTTAAAAAAGTGAAGCTTCAACTGTAAGGGGGCTCATTACCGCGGCGGAAAACTTCAACCATTAATTTTAAGTAAAAAATTTCTCTTTATTTGAACGCTTCATTAATGAAAAATTCCAATCAAAAATAATGGCAAAAACTGACACACATTTTTACTGGAGGCAGTTTACTTTGGACGTAGTAGTTCCGCCACATTGTGACAACCAACGTATATACGTAAAGGGAAGTTAAAGGGTTAACCCCTTAACCTACAATGACGGGCATAGCCCGCGTACGATGATCGAGCCAAATGTAAATTATTCTTACCACTAAAATTTCACAGTAAATATAGTTTAATTTAATCGTCAAAATTCCATGATTAAAGAAGGCGAAAATCTCTATTAAACTTTAGTGGTAGCTATGGATTTGCCAAACCGTGGAGCTGCTAAAAGTAAATCGTAGGTTAAGAGGTTAATGAACGTTTTAGTCCCCTTCATAATACTTTAAGTATAGGTGCCAACATCTCTTAATTATTCCGGAGTTTCATCTAGTACAAACGTTTTTAAAACCGGAAAGAGTGTATAAAACTATGTGCCTTTTTCTAGAAAGTTTTTATTAGATTGCATTAAAAATGTTTTTCATTAAATAACATTTCCGGTTTAAAACATATTTGTCTTGAATCAGACTCCGGAATAATTAAGAGATGTTGGCATCTATGCTTTTAGCATCAGGTGGATATATTTTGTATAGTGTTTTCAACATTCATCGTATAACACAGATAAATTTGTTCTTTCACGTGCTGTGTCACCATGTTTCCCTTTATTGACTCGCAACAACAGCAGGTGCGTCATAGAATCATCATCAACAACAATAACAACAAAACATGTCGTTGAACTTTAAAATTTTGGCTTTCTCATTCTTTAAATAGCTACATCCCCTGTCAGAAATATCTCTTTCATGGAAGTTTTAATTCTGGGACATTTGATTTGGACACACTGTAGGCTAATTCTATGAAAATTTGCGATGTCTGTCACACCAAAGCGATATAAGTAAGCGTACAAACTTAATACTGGAATCGGGCGCAAATTAACACAGTTGCGCCATCTTGTGGAAGGGGTGATAATCCACATACGCGTGATTTTAGTGACGTCATATATGACAGGATATCTGCGCATATTTTCTAAATCTCTAGTCACTCACGGAACTGCATTTGTTCGAAAAATGTATTGCAAAATAACGGCATAGCGGGAGGGGCATCAAGATGCACTTGCCGTCACGAAGTTTCCTTCGCCTTGTGAGGAACATTTCAGCTATTAATCAAGGTGAAAAAAACTTAGCAGTTTTAGTGGTGTGAAGTAAGAAAACAGTTAGGCATATTCCTGTAGCTTAACCCCGTCCGCTAAGTGGCGTGCGACCTTGATTGATGTGACCTCGCGTTTAACGCATTAACCGCCAAAACTATTAGGCTGAAGTTTTTAACTTATTAGCCGAACGTCGTTTGCCACCACAAACTCTGAAAGATAATTTTCGCTTTATTTAGTCTTAAAATTTTGTGTCTTTAAGGAAGGTCAATATTTTAATTGAAAATTAGTGGTGGGTATGTAAATAATTTTAAAATGTGCATTTATTTTGACCGTTACGTGAACGCAACACCAGCGGTTAATTGGTTAATCTTGCAGTTACCTCTCCCATTTAAAATAGGACGATTACTTATATCGTTTTGTGTCACGCAGCTGTATATCGCTATTCTTGTTGGCCACCGTCATTTTCGAAAAGTTTGCGTTGCGTTATTCATTTGATGATATATCTCCTATAAAATAAGTCAAATTTTTCCGCTCTAAAATACTGGTAGCCAACAAGCGTAGTGATTTTAAGCTGCGTGACAGACATGACAAGTTTTAGTGGAATAAGCCCGTATATAGAATGTAGATCTTTGTTAGATCTCAATGGAGTTAAATTTACATTTGCACATTTAACTCCATGGTACAAAACCATGATACAACAACTTGGTACAACAAAATGTACAATATGTATATTTTGTTCGCGGAATACATGAGCGCCACTTTTTTCTCCTACGGTGAGATGTCAAAGCAAAAGTTTGTGGGGAAAAAAATATCTACTAGTAATTCATTTCCGCGTAGTACTTATTTAACAAATTTTATGGGAAAATGTCTAGTTTGAATAGAAATTTTTACATACTCTGTGTCAGGGTCACAGACCTAAAACTGTTTTTGTATATAACAATTGGCTTTATTTAATGACAGAAAATTTGAGACGTAGTCGAAGATTGAAAGTCGGAGATTTGTACTTCAAAATAGTGGTTATAGTAAATATCGCAGAGAACTACTACCGTAATTACCGGCCTATAAAACGCGGATCAAAGAATCCTTTTTCGGCGCAGAAATGTTTTAAGATAAAATGTAAATTTTTAGATCGCGGTAAATATTTGGGTTCAATTAATAAATAAAATTTCTGGGTCGAAACAGATTTGTTTGATCCGCGGATTATAAACGGTAATTACGGTAACTGCATCATTGTAATTCTACTAAGTGCATTAAAAAAAAATGCCCAGCTAAACTGATGGCATTGAGCTCACAGGCTATTCACACTAATTGTATATTATACTCTTATTTTAAAGAATAATGCCCCTAAAAAAAATAAGTGAAGGGGAATTAGCCCACGTTTCCCCCAGTGTACTTAACCAGTGAACCTCCAAATCTAACCAGGGAAGCCCCTTAACATAATAAACCGGTATACCAAATTTGGAGCAAATCGAACAATCCTGCAAAAAACCCCCATTTATCTAAATTAAGGGGGTGGACTAGCTCCCCTTTATCCTTAACCAATGAATCCCCGAAACTAATCAGGGAAGTTCCTTAACATAATAAACCGGTAAACCAAAATCAGAGCAAATCGAATCCTTCTACATGAAAAACTCATTTATCTGAATTAAAGGGGGTGGACTAACCCCCTTTTCCCCTCTTTATTCTTAAGCAATGAACCCCCAAAAATAATCAGGGAAACTCCTTAACATAATAAACCGGTATACCAAATTTGGAGCAAATCGAATAATCCTGCAAAAACCCCAATTATCCAAATTAAGGGGTTGGACTAGCCCCTCTTTATCCTTAACCAATGAATCCCCAAAACGAATCAGAGAAGCTCCTTAACATAATAAACCGGTATACCGAATTCGGAGCACATCGAATAATTCTGCATGAAAAACCCATTTGTCTGAATTAAGAGGGGTGGACTAACCCCTCTTTTCCCCCTTTATCCTTAACCATTCCCCCAAAACTAATCAGGAAAATTCCTTAACATAATTAACCGGTATACCAAATTCGGAGCAAATGGAATCATTCTGCATGAAAAACCCATTTATCTGAATTAAGGGGGTGGACTAACCCCCCTTTTCCCCTTTTATCCTTAACCAATGAACTCCCAACACTAATCAGGGAAGCGCCTTATCACAATGAACCTAGAAAAATTTTTTGAAGCAAATCGGATGTTTCTATCAAGAGTTATCGCGTTACGTACGTACGTACATACGTACATACATACTTACAGAACGGGCGGGCACATTAGCTCTCAGACTTTGATACCCCTGACGGCCACACGTGTCGCAACGACCGCAGCCGAGGGGCAAGAATCATGCACACAAGCCAGTGAACACTCACCAAGGAAAGGGGACAAAACTGCCAAACGAACCGACGGCGCAATAAACTACGACTAAGCATAGACACGGCGGATTGGATGACGCTCTAGAGACATGGGTCCAACAGCCAACTCTCAAAGCAAGAAAGTACCGGCACAAAAACGAGAAAGAAAGGCTTGGTAACGGATGACAAACATCTCCTTTTCGTCGACGTGTGAAGGCAACTGTGAAAACAGAGTACATTTTGTAAAAACTTTATAGACCAAGCACCACACAAACAGCAAAAACCATTCATGTGAATTTCTTGAACAAGAAGAAATCTAATGGCCCCTTAGATACACGTGTATTTCCGGGTAAGTATTCAATTAACTTTTTGTAATATGTGGTAGTAACTGAAAAATTAAATAAAGGGGTATACTACTCGGAAGTGTTAACACTAGAACGCCCGGAAATTTTACTCAAGTTTCATAAAAATATTGACACCAGAATTTCATTTAAATTTATTAGACATTTGTTTAACGTAAATCTGCTTTGTTTAAATTTAACTTATTTTTTGAAAGAATTTCTGGTTCCAGTTGACATTTAATCATATGGTCGGAGTCGGATCGACTCCTTCCCGGCGTTCTAGTGTTAATGTAGGGTCGGCTTATAAGCGAGTAGCATCACGTAGAGCAGTTCTCTGCAATCTCAGTGTTGTCAGTTTTCCCTTCAATTTTTATCCGAAATTTCAAATTCACACCGGAAATTTCGAAAGAAAAATTTTCACTTTATGTGATCGCTAAATGTCTCTCATTAGATAAAGCATAAATTACTGTTGTTTGATTCTGGTAGGAACTCGAAATTTCTGAATAAAAATGTAGGCCAATCTGACAACCTTGTAGAAAACTTTGGAGCATGCCTGACCAATATTTTTGAAGAAAAACCATCGCCTTAATGAATCACAGATATCCTGTCATTAACTCCTTGGGTAAATTTGAGGACTGAAACTTGTCAAACATTTGGCCTCTTTCCATATTTTTTTATTCTATTTATACAGTACTATTTAAAGAAAAAAAAATTTGTAGTATATTTCTCTTGCGCATGCTGTTAACATTTATATGAAAGATTTTTGTTTCGAGATGGAATTTTACACTACAACGCTCGGAAATTTTACCCAAGCTTCACAAAAATATTTCACACCAGAATTTTTATGTAAAAATATTTAACTTATTTATTTAATGCATTTCTGCAAGTTTAAATTTAACTTATTTTATGATGAAAAATTCTGGCTCCAATTGGCTTTTAATCATTTGGTCGGAGTCTATTCGACTCCTTCCGGACGTTCTAGTGTTAAAAAAAACTGCAGTTGCAGCCCTGAAACAAATGTGTACCCAAGGGATTAAACATGGCAAAATTTTCTATACAAAATTTGTGATAATTTTGCGGATAATGAATGATAATAATGATAAAAAAGGCGATGGGTATAACTATATTTGTAACTAAAAGATGAATAAAAGTGCCGTTTTAATTTATATGAAATTTATTATAAATATACCTGTTTCATTTCGTCATAATTAGCGAGGATAATAATGAATGATTTTACTATTCGAATGAATCATTCGAGCATGCGCAAAAGCATTGCTGCCACCTTTAATTTTAAAAATTCAATTTCTACCAGAAATTTTGTATTGAAAAGAAGTTTCTTATTTTACTTAGATAAACGTAATAAAAATGTAAAAATTATTTTTACCTTCAAAAATTCTGAAGGTAATTGTTTAAAAAATTATACGAAAACTGGTATTTATGCTTTTGCTTCTTATTGGCATGTCCACTTATGGCTCTCAGGACGCAAATACTCAGCTGTGTCTTTTTAGGGCCTGAATCTGTACCCTATAGTTACTTTTCGATATAGGAAAGAGAAACGTTGGTTTCTGCGACAACAATTCTTTATGCTTATCGTAACCCCTTGAACGGCTGTTGTTCATTTTTGGACCCCTTAATTTTAATTCCTAAATGACACATTGGCAGCAAAATTTTTGAATGAAAATTGTCCTGTTATTAAGAACGTGAAGAAAAGCTTTTACTTATTACCGAAAAGATTTGTTTTTAAATACTGGTGTACATCAATAATTTCAGCATTTTATGAATAGACGTACTTTGCCCCTGAAAGGGTTAACCCTTTTATAAGCAACCGCCATCAAAAATGCGTGTTCTGAATCCTTAGTTCCACCTACCGTAATTTCCGGCCTATAATCCGCTGATCGAACAATCGTTTTTTGACCCAGAATTTTTTTTAAATAAAAAGTAACTTTTTAAATCACGGTAAATATTTGGCTTCAATGACTAAATAAAATTTCTGTGTCCAAACAGAATTGTTTGATCCACGGTATGTAATTAATTATTCATGCTTAAAAATTTTGTACACTTTTGACAGAAAATATATGCATTTTTATCATATATTTGACTATATTTTATTTAACTTGAAGCAAATTTTATATTAAATTCGCATATCGGAATATCTTTATCAACGCGTGAAACTAGAAAATCTATCTCTGCTCATAGTGTTAAAAGATATATAAAAACGACGGTTGGGCTTCTATTGCTCTCATAGAAATTTGCCGGTCAACAAATATTCATAAGAGATATCTGTTCAATTTCCTGATATTTTTTAAACAATATATTTCATAAAGTATTTTTTTATAGTGACTCAAAAATAATTCTATAAAATTATACTTGAATAGTGCCGCACAACCTTTTTGCAGGAAGTCGTTCGCCACCACAATATCCGAAAGGTTACTTTTGACTTACTTATTAGTAAAACTTCTGAAATAGATAATGCAAATTATTGTGTAGAAAATTGGTGGTAAGTTTGTCATCTGAATATTAATATTTATGAGATAAAAATGTTTTTTTCGATTATTTAAAAAACGGATTTTCTCAAAAACTGCAGCGCGGAATTTCATGCCATTAACTAAGGATCTATAGATACCAAAGATGCATAACTGGCATTTTTTGTATAATTTTCTGTTTATAAAAACTGTGTGAAATAGCGAAATAAATATTAAAAAAAATAAAAATAATATCTTATGGTTATCCGAAAATTACCATTTTCTAGTAAAAAATTCTCCATGTGTGCCCGTATATTGTATATAAATGCCGAAAGTTTGCGTTGGATACTGCATACAAATATTTACAAAAATATATATTAAAATTATTGAAATTCAATTTAACCCTAGATCTACCGGGAATTTTATTCAAGTTTTAATAAAACGTTCTACACCAGAATTTTTATTTAAAACTATTTAACTTATTTATTTACCTTATTTTTGTCTGGTTTATATACTTAGTTTATTTTAAAGAAATTTCTGGTTTGAATGAATATTTTGTATGTACCTGTCGGGTCCAATGGACCCGTCTGGTAGACGGAGGGTTAAGGCGTAATTTGGGGCGGAGCTACTTAACTTCGACATCCGAAGAATTTTTGGAACAATGTCAGCATACAATATCTCAACTCATGTATTTTAGATTCCATTAAGCATATAAGCCATGTTTTTCAACTTCATGTTCATTTTGATATCGAGAGCGTTGAGAATGTTTCTCATGTGTTCATTAAAATTAAAATACAGCAATTCTGTAACTGTTTATTCCAAAAATTCTCCGGGTGTGGAAGATGAGTAGCTCCGCCCCAAATAATGCCTTAACATGAATTTCAATAACTTTAATATACATTTTTGTAAATATTTATATGTAGTACCCAACGCAAACTTTCGGCATTTATATAGAATATACGGGCACATATGGGGAATTTTTTACAAGAGAATGGTAATTTTCGGGTAACCAAAAGACATGATTTTTTTTTAATTTTTATTTCGCTATTTCACACAGTTTTTATAAACAGAAAATTATACAAAAATTAACAGTTATACATCTTTGGTATATATATATATATCCTCAATTAATGGCATGAAATTTTGTGCAGCAGTTTTTGAGAAAATCCGTTTTTAGAAAAATCGAGAAAACATTTTTATCTCATTAAATATCAATATATATAGGGTGATAATTGGGGAAATATATTTTCAAATAGGTAGCCACATCTGTGAAAAAATTCAGGAAATTTGATTAAGGCATGCTTCCAATGCTTATCCGGCTATGCCCTTTGCCATTATTTACTTAGTAGAAAGCAGCACATGCTTTATATATGTCTAGGACAGTTTGTACAAGAGCAAAGTGAAGTATCCATCTTCTTGTTTGCTCAAAAACGTTCTCGAATAATTAGTATATGGCTTTGAAGTACTAGATCCATGTAAGTATTTTTATTGCGCGTCATTCCCTCATTTATTATAAATTTAATAAAACTAATGAAATGACTTTTTATGTTATCATATAATTAGAAACGTGTTTCAAAAGATATTTAGTAACTGAAAATATACCTAAGACTAATCACTTTTGCATAATATGGTTTTCAGAAGTATTACGTCATTCCCTCACAATCATTCCCTCATAATTTTAATATGATGGAATGATTTAAATTGTGAGGGAATGATCTGAATCCATTTATATGTGTACTAACAGTAAAATAAGAAAATCTAATGCAATAAAATACACATTCAAAAACTCATAAGACTTTTAATTACCGTAAATAAAGATAATACATTTTAATTTTTATTATTTTACAGGAAATAAAAAATAAATTTAAAAAAAATGTACTAATTCAAATAAACATTAACTCTTCTAAATGTTAAAGCTTTATCTTTATTTTTTCATTTGATATAGAGTAAAAAAAATATAATTTATTGACAGTATGACTTTTAATTATAATTTCTTTTCTTATTTAACACATTCAAGGGCGCTGGTATGACATTTAAACTTATGGTCTCTAATTTTACAATTTACCAAATACAAACCCGAAGATGGGATAAAATTTAAAATCTTTTATCTGTTTTTGAAACACTTTAAATTAATATCTTAAATAATTAGTAATAGTATGTATGAAAAGGACGAATATTTAAGAAAATTTAAGACCATAAGTCAAGCAATTTTTCTTGTGTGTGTGTGTGTGTGTGGGGGGGGGGTTCCGATGGGTGTTCGCACGGGCGCCAAAATGTCCTTGGGCCTTGATATAAGATAAGGTTTGGATTTTATTTATGTGTTCATTATGATCTTAGAATACAATTTGACTAGCTAGTTTAATTGAACGGTGTATGCATTTGATTTAACAGTTGAATTACTCGGTGGTACTTAAAAGTAACGTCAGTACACTGGGTGTTGTAGAAAAACTTTTTGTTTACTTTTCGTCTGAGTAGTTATCCATTGTTTACATCTGGTTTAAAATGTAATTACTAAAAGCAGTGCAGTAATGATTTCCCTGGTATTTCTTTTCTGTTTCATTGTTATTTTTTATAGGAAATAAAAAAAGTTGAGACGCCGGCTCGTTTCTGCTATGCTACAAATGGCATATGTAAATTCATATATTGTATATGTGGAGATGCGAGAGAACATATTGTCCCTGGAACATAGACTTCGCATAACTGAATGACTGCTAACAAGATCCAAACCTGAAAAAAAAAGAATTTTTTTTTTTACCTCAAAGCATTTTCAATTCTAATGTGTTGAAATAAATGATTGTCACCGGAATTTCCCAAAAGATTTATTTATAAATAATAAAAAGCCTATATTTCACATACGTATTAAAACGAAAATATTTTCTGATGCCATTTGAAATTCTCTGTAGGTTTTCTGTTACGATATTTTAGTCATAGTGTACTGACGGTACTTTAAAGTACCGCTTTAATTAATTACCTCTAAATAATTAAATTTCTCACGGGTGAGTACTTTTTTATCTTTATCCTTTAATTTCCATTGTAGTAACTGAAAAAAATATTACATGAATAAAACTGCAGTAGGTAACGGGTTAAACTGACTATAGTTTAAAGTGATATAAATCAAATACCGGTGTCTACGTCTAGATATCTGATATTCTTCAGAATTGAAGGCATAGGTATAATCTAATATCATTCTAGCCATAACTAGCATCATAATAGGACTTTTTTATCCGGTTTCTTTTAAAATGCGCAGAAAATGTTGCTCTTTCATACACATGTTCCTTTTCGAACATTTCCTGAACTCTTAACACATTCACGACGGGAAAGGACAAATCTTGTTTTCATTCAAAAAACATCTAATGGGCGCAGGTTCTACTTTTCAGAAAATGCATTTATATCATGATGTCCATATTTTTTTATTATTATAAGACATTTTATATTAAATTCGTACCTTAAAAAATATTTACAGATGCATAAACTTGGGAGGAGTTTCTACTGTTTTAAAATTCAGATTTTATAAAAATTGACCGTCGGCAATGCAGTGTTGCCTGTGGGCTACCTTTTTAAAATTCAGATTTATTTGTTGGCACCACTTTTTTGAAATCGTAAAATTCTACTTGTTTCAGCTTTAATTAATATCTCATTAAACAAGGCGAATATTTCAATTTCAAAAAAGTGGGGCTAATCAAGATATATGAGTTTATAAATAGTAGCCCACTGGCAACACTGCAGCAACGCGTTAAGATAAGTTCGCCCCCTTTATTTAATTTTCAGTTACTACCATTTTTTACAAGAAGTTAATTGAATCCATAGACAGAAATGATGCTAAGTAGCCAGTCTAGTAGCATATTCAATTCCTGCGATCGTGAAAGCCTCCTGAACTCTATTGTTCGGTTCGTGTGGTAGTACATTTAATGATGTTTGTGTGTTTTTTAGGTTAATCTTGTCTCCGGATATGTTTTTCCTTTTGTTTTCATTCGCGCGATATTTTACCGTATATACAATGAAGTTATATGGACACCAGTATTTTATGAAAGATCTCTCTGACTTGTTTAATGTCAGAAAAGTAAAGCGTAAAAAACATTAAAAAAATATTGGTACGAATATTTAAGGGACCGTACACACTCTGAAAAACATCAGTCTTCGGCAGCCGCCATTTTTGTGTCAGCGCTCAGGCCTAGTATTCAGGGCAGTGTTGCCAGATGGGCTACATTTTTAACATTCGGATTCATGATTGGCACCACTTTTTTGAAAATTTAAAGTGCACCTTATTTAATGACATATTAATTAAGGCGAAAACAAAGGTAATTTCACGTTTAAAAAAAGTGGTGGCATTCAAGAAATCTGAATTTAAAAAAAGTAGCCCACTGGCAACCCTGATTCAGGGAGCGTAGGAAGTAACTGAAAATGTTGTCAGAAGATGGCGGCTAATTTTTTACATCGGATCAACAGTTTCTGATCACCGCCGAAGCAAAATTCTACCAGTAAATTTTTAATAGAAAATTTCGGCTTTGTTTAGCAGCCTATTATGCTAAATTTCTCTCACAAACATGGTAAAAATTCGTTTTTACTGGTGGGAGTTGTCTCGGGAATTATAGTTTCTTTCAGTGATACTGACAGGAGGTTGTTTTGGTTGTCACAATATAGTGGAAAAGCAGGGCCTGACTACTGCTGAAATAAACTTACTCCAGTACAAATAAATATCTGTTTTGGGCCATAAATATGACTGAAATTCTTCTTTGAAAAGGCGTTTAAATGCCGAGAAAACTATATTCAAAATTGCTGGTGGCAGTTTGCCTCAGCGGTAATGAGTTGCTGCGAAACCGGTTACTGTGGAAGCATCATTATTTTGAGGATAAGACAATTCCTATTTATTCATAGTTCCATAAACTATACTTGCATAAAAGCCGAACACAAATCAGAGAGGAATAACAGACTGCATAACAGTATTTAAAATGATACATTCGTCTTATTTATCAGCAGAATTTCCAATTTTTTTTTATATTAAATAATGCGAAGATAACTTGCCAAACATACTGGTGTTCGACACATTTTTTTAACACTAGAAAGCCCGGAAATTTCATAAAAATATTGACACCAGAATTTCATTTAAATTTATTAGACTGATTTATTTAACGTAAATCTGCTTTGTTTAAATTTAACTTATTTTTTGAAAGAATTTCTGGTCCCAGTTGACATTTAATCATATGGTCGGAGTCGGATCGACTCCTTCCCGGCGTTCTAGTGTTAATGTAGGTGTCGGCTTATAAGCGAGTAGCATCACGTAGAGCAGTTCTCTGCAATCTCAGTGTTGTCAGTTTTCCCTTCAATTTTTATCCGAATTTTCACATTCACACCGGGAATTTCGAAAGAAAAATTTTCACATTATGTGATCGCTAAATGTCTCTCATTAGATAAAGCATAAATTACTGTTGTTTGATTTTGGTAGGAACTCGAAATTTCTCAATAAAAATGTAGGTCAATCTGTCAACCTTGTAGAAAACTTTAGAGCCTGCCTGACCACTGTTTTTAAAGAAAAATCATCGCCTTAATGAATCACAGATATCCTGTCATTAACTCCTCTGGTATATTTGAGGACTGAAACTTGTCATGCTTTTGGCCACTTTCGCATATTCATACTGTATTATTTAAAGAAAAAAAAATTTGTAGTATATTCCTCTTGCACATGCTGTTAAAATTTATATGAAAGATTTTTGTTTTGAGAAAGCGTTTCGAGATGGAATTTTACACTACAACGCTCGGAAATTTTCTGGATCCAAACAGAATTGTTTGATCCGCGGATTATACGCCGGAAATTACGGTATGTAATTATTCATGCTTAAAAATTTTGTACACTTTTGACAGAAAATATATGCATTTTTATCATATATTTGACCATATTATATTCGCATATCAGAATATCTTTATCAACGCGTGAAACTGGTAAATCTATCTATGCTCATAGTGTTAAAAAAAAAGGAAGATTGGGCTTCTATTGCTCTCATAGAAATTTGCCGGTCAACAAATATTCATAAGAGATATCTGTCCAATTTCTTAATATTTTTAAAGAATATATTTAATAAAGTATTTTTTATATTGACTCAAAAATATTTCTTTAAAATTATACTTGAACAGTGCCGCACAACCTTTTTACCTAGTGTCGTTTGCCACCACAATATCCGAAAAGTTACTTTTGACTTACTTAGTATTAAAACTTCTGCCAATATTTAATGCAAATTGTTGTGTACAAAATTGGTGGTAACTTGGTCGTCTGAAGGCCAGCGGTTATATGCACCCCTATACTAAACATTGAATACTTCAAGTTTTAGCAAAATGTGCCTTTAGTATATAAAAATATGGTACATCTAACGTTATTCGCAGCAGTTTCGCAGCAAAACCATCGATAGGTGTCATTATAATCTTCTATCAAATTATGATTGCAATCTTAAACTAGTGATCGTCTTCATATTATAGAATGCCCAACTGTGATTTTTCAAATAGTAACACCCACTTTTGAAACTTAATTTGAACTACTTTTCTCAAATCAGCCAGAGAATTTATTTACTAATTTTTGAATTTTCTTCAAACTTTTAAGGATTCTAATGCTAAATTCACCTGAGAATCGTTAATTTATATCTTCCAAAAGAATTATCCACTTTAAAATTTTTGTTTCTAGTAAGATACATTTAATGAACCCAAGTAATTTTAAGGCATTTTATTTTTACTCAAAACATAATTTTATGTATCAAATCTAATTAGAAATTCATGTTACGAAACATTATGAATTATGACCAAAACAAAAACAGAATGAGCACCGTTAGAAACATGGGTGTGTCACTCTACAATTCATTCTTCTTCAACATATCGCAAAGTTTTAATTCTGAAAGTAATCCCCTATAAGTAAATCGAAAACAGCAACCCAAAAATTTATTCGCAAAGATATTTTCTGAGAATTACTTTTGAAGATTCTGGTGTCAGCAAATTATTTCATCATTTTACGAACAGAATTGAAGAGCTAAGTGGATGAACATGTTATGCTGCATTTTTTTAAAAATTTGTTTTATCTTTTGGATGAAAGCGTTATGAGGTATCCTATCACACGGTGAAGCTAAAATACTAAGATTCCATTTAGTCTTGAAGATTTAAGACATTATTCATTAATATTTAATATTTTAATATTTAATAATATCAATAATATTAATAATTTTTAATATTTAAAAATTAAATATGAATAAGTTTTTGTGGGAGAGTTTAGTACCATACCTGTTAATATTTTAAACACATGGTATTAAATAGAAAATAAATCATTAACCCCTTAACAGTGACATTTGTTTTCTTACCAAAAAATTAAAAATGGGGCTGGACACCACTTTTTCCATACTAAAATATTTACCTTACTTAATCGAAAAATATCTGACAATCAATAAAGATAAATTTACAGTTACAAATTAGTGGTATCAAAATGCTTTTAATAACGAAGCAAGCAAAGTGTTTTGCCCGAAACCAGTTCGGGCCACTGTGAAGAGGTTAAAATTTACAGCAAAAACTTTCACTTCAAATTTCTCCAAATGTAATTTTTGTTACTTAACATGTTCTTCCACTTAGCTCTTCACTTCTTCTACCCCTAAAAGGGTCTTAAATAAAGTTTGATAATGGTGAACCACTTTATTTATTTTATGCATGGATTGCCTCTACAATTTTATGCTGTGAAACTGCAAATTTATCCTTTGATATCTTAATTTATTTTTTCTTCTTATGCGGGTATACTCTTCATACATTTTATTTTATAAATCCAAAGATTTGACAAAAATACATAAACTGTATATTTTTCCGCCCCACCTTGTTTCGAATATGTTATCAAAATATCGAATTCAAATATGGTCTTATAAAGGGGTGGGGAGTAATAATTTTTAAAAAGTGTTTGTGCAGATTTTAATATCTAGATGACTCCTATTTTAAAAATTGTTTTCATATTCTGAAAGAAGACAATATTCCAAGTCTAATAACACGTTTGACGTGATTTTCTCGTGAACGGTCTGGTAATAAAGATAGGTGTATCTTTTTTTCATATGCTACAAATTTTGATTGTGCTTGAAAGTGATTCATCTCAAATAGGGGTTTTCCCTAATTCTGTGGTTATTTAGCATTCTGCGCAATGTATTCCTGTAACTACCTGATATTTTTACTCGTCACGTAGTGTCAGGTTGTATGTGGCATCATTTTCCTAACAGTATTATTTTACATTTACTTTGCCCTTATTTAATCTTTGAACGTCATTCGATTAATAAAGGCCAAATTAAGCATATAAGAATACTGATACGTAAATGATCGGATGAAGGAGTCGGATCGACTCCTTCAGGGCGTTCTAGTGTTAAATAATGTTCAAAAGGAACATGTTTATGTCATGGAACTAGGAATAAAGAGGAACTGACACATCCTCAAAATAATGAAGCTTCAACTGTAACCAGTTTCGCAGTGGCTCTTTATCTCTGGTGCAAACTTCCACTAGCAAATTTGAATAGAAATTTTCTCCTTAATTAAAACCTTATTCATGCAGAATTTCAGTCATAATTATAACGAAAAGTAGAAATTCATTTTTACTGGTGGAATTTTACTTCGGCAGTAGTCAAGGCCTGCGTTTCCACCCAATTGTGACAACCTAAACAACCTCCTATCAGTGCCAGTGAAAGATATTATAGTACTTTGTTGAACTTACGCCACTTAAAACGAATAGAAAATTTTAACATATTTGTGAGAGAAATTTTGCATGAATAAGCCGCTAATACAAGGTGAACATTTCTATTCAAAATTTACTGGTGGAAGTTTGCTCCGGCGGTCATCATAAACCGTTGGTCGAATGTAAAAAAACAGCCGCCATCTAGTGATAACCTCTTCAGTTACCTCACTCGCAAATGGTGGAAGCTACACCATATATCTCGTTTTATTTATTCATAACTCCATTGTAGATGAAATTGGAAATTCCGCGCATTTAACCCTCTCGCTGCGTAAGTAATTCTACGCGATGAGCGTCTTTTACAGAACTTTTAATCTTTTATCACCGGTTCTTTAAAGCAGAAAATTTTCACTATAGTAATCGGGGAAAATGTCCTGATTAAATGAGACAAAGTGTTCGCTAAAACATAACTGGTGAGAATAACGAAATAGTATTAATTAGACGGAAAAATGCATGCCCGAGTATATCTCGGGTTGCGCAGGGAGAGGTTTAAAAGAAAAACAAAACAATTCCTATAATTATTCTAGATATTACTAGAATCATATAATCATATTTGAATTAGATGATAACTATGTCAGCAATGATTAAAATATTACTTAACAGCCGGTCATTTAAAAATGATAAAAACACACTTTTTTTAATTGCGCGTAAGATTTCTCTTGAATCATTATATTTTTGATATTTTTACATACCGTCTTAATGAATTTATGTATCATATATATCGCTTAAGTCTAAACGTAAGCATGTGTCTGTTTCAGAAAAAAAAACCTTTTTAAAAATATTGTTGAAAAAATTGTATATTGTTTTCTTGAAATGTATGCATGAATACATTTTTGCAGATGAAGTATGAAATATATTGAGGTTTGATATACAGAATAATTTGGTATTCATGACAGATGTTTTGTTATCAAATAAGTGGAAAATAGCACATCTGTATTTGGTGGTGGCGAACAACTTTCAAGCCAAAAGGTTTTGCAGCACTAGTGTTAAATAACTGTTGTTGTTTTTTTGAGTCAATAATAATTATATTTGACACAAATTCTTTAAAAAAATATTATGAATTTGGTCATGAACTTTTTTGAACCGTGATATTCTATCCACAACTCTCTGTTTTGAACATTATCACCTCATATAGGTATACAAGTTCACGCATTAAACCTTGCCGGCGCTTAGCACTTCCATAGCTAAAATGATTACATGAATGATTGACACCAGAATTCACGATCACATTTATTTGGAAATAAGAAAAACTTCATTTCACACACATAATAAACGGAAAATAGTAGTACCGAAATTCTGGTGGCATTTGGGAATGTAGCTGGGTGTTCCACGTAATGGAACTCTGAGCCACATTGAGTTAATAAAGTGTCACAATATAGGGATTTAATATAAATTTGCTAAACGTCAAATTTTATTGTATTTATCGCGAACTTCTGGAAAATTAAAAACCGAAAATAACGGAGTAAATTCATTATTATATTTCGCAAACATCTCTCAGGAAGGATTGAAAACAGCAAAAAAGCTATTCTAAAAGAAAATGTTGATTTATTTTTAAAAAATTTTTGTGAAAAAATGCTGAGATATGTTTACCATGAAATTCCTAGAAAAATTAAGTGGAAAGTTTTATAAAACTTTGATCAATACGTATTTTTCTGCATAGAATTTTATCACCCAATTTTTATTAAATAGGTTTATTAAATTTTCGACAAAAGTCTAATTTTTGAAACTATATATTTTTTCGGGCTTAATACTTCAAAGGAACTCAAATAAAATGTTGACATTTTTGTCATATTTAAAAAAAAATATATATATATATTCGAAACGTTTTTAATATGACGACGACCCCTTATAAAAGATAAAACACATATATTAATAATGAATTTCATATAAATCTAAACGGTGCTATAATCCTTATTTTAATTAGAACGAAAGTTACATAAATAGTCTTTTTTAAATGGAATTCTGAATAAAGTGGAAAATACACATAGTGCACAGTGCCAGTGGACTACTTTTTATTAAATCAGATATCTTGGTTGCACCACTTTTTTGAAATGGCAAAATTCACCTTGTTTTCGTCTTAATTAATATGTCATTGAATAAGGCGTATTTTACCATTTCAAAAAAGTTATTCCAGCCAAGAAATCTGAATTTAAAAAAAGTATACCACTGGCAACACTGATAGTGTAGAGTCTGCCTGTTGCGACTGAAGTAACTAAGGACAATTTCATTAGAGGGCGGCTGAATTTTTTCATCCGAACATTTCCGATAACCACTGAAGTAAATTTCCAGCAGAAAACTTTGTATAGAAAATGTCACCTTAACCCATTAATGACGAGTTTCTTTTACGCATTTTTAATACCTAGGTACCAGTTGACACCAGTTTTCCCATAAAGTAATTTTAATTTATTTGATCTCTCAAAGTTTGATATTAAGTAATATGAAAATTTCCTTACTAAAATACGGGTTTCAATATTTGAAATGTTCTTATTACTTACATGGTAGATTTTCGTACCAACCGGCATTAATGGGTTAATTGTTATTATTCTGTCCAAAAAAATACAGGGTGTAAATAATTAAATGAATCTACTTTAATGTTACCTGCAGAAGAAAATATTGTTCAGAAAGTTGTGAAATTTTGTAAAGAACATAATAAATAAATGGGAATTTGTTAAAGCGAAAAAAAATTAGTTCAAAATTTCGCCAACAGACGGATTTTTAAATGAATTTACATTAAGCAAACATTTACGATAGTTTACATATTTCATTGCAACAAAACATGTTTCACATGACGGCCATCATTTTCAGCTACCTTCTGGAATCGTAAGATAGCATGCTCCACAGTTGACTGCAGTGTGTTCTGGGAAATGCTAAGAACATGTCATGAAATACTGCCTTTAATATCAGGTAAAGTTCTTGGATTATCATGACTTACCCAAATGTTTAAAATGCCACCAAAGCCAAAAGTCAGATGGATTGAGGTAAAGGACATCTGGGGGGCAATAGATTACGAAACTGGCGGCTGATGATACGTTCTTTTGCGAAGTGATTCTTAAGGACGTCCTTAACACAGTGGCTAATATGTGGAGGAGCTACATCTTGCATAAAGTTGTACGTGAAATGTACTGACGTGCTTGCAGGAATTTACATTTTTTGATCAGGAGTTTTTTATCTTTTAACAAGGATGCATATCGCTGCCCGGCGATAGAGTATGTTACTGGACCTCTAGCACTCAATTCCTCGTAGATATATGGACCGAGAATAAACGATGACGAAAACTAACACCGCGCCATCACCTTTGGTGAATGCAACGGAATCTGTAAGATTGAAAGTGGATTTTCTGGTTCCCAAATTCGGCAGGGCTGAGTATTCACTGAACCGTTCAAATGAAAATGCGCTTCGTCTGCCCGGAGGATATTCCAAGGCCATTCTGAATCAACCTCAAAGCGTGCAAGAAACTGAAGTGAGAACTAGTGTCTCGAAATCATGTGGAAGCAACTCCCGCGCAATTTGAAGCTTTTACGGATAATAGCGGAGGATTATCCGCATCACATTTTGGACAGTTGAACGAGGCATATCCAATCCAATGCGTCTGCCACTCACTGACAGTGGTACTAACCTGTACGCTGGAAGCTTTGTCCTATTCCACCTGAAGCGCAACCCTCTCTATTGCTAAATTTTACCAGACGATTCCAGATCACGGTTATCAGTTTGGCCTTTTTTTTAAATTCAAAATTTGGAATTCTAACCGGGATTTCTAAAAGAATACTTTTTGTATATATATAAACGCGTAATATCCTAAATTAAATAAAGCAAAGACAACTACTAAGATTTCTTGGTGTGAATTTGAAATTTCTGATTTAGTAAAAAGAGTTATGTTGAAAATGTTTTGTTGTAAGAAAATTCGTAAACTATTATAAATGCATGCTAAGTCACAGCCCCCTGAATATTTTTTAGCGGGCGGTCTGTATCTTTGTCTTATTTAATCTGAGAAAAATAAAGCGTAAAACTTTTAAAAATTATTGGTGTTCGAATTGAACGGATCGTAAAAACTTCGAAAAAAATCCGCCAACAACTGCCGCCATTTTTTTTGTCAGAGATCAAGCCTAGTGTACAGTGGGTGGCGACTAAATGTGTAACTCATTAAAAAACTCCCTCTGGTGGCAAAATTTTGAACTTTTTTTGAGCCAAAAGTATTTCAATCCCTTTATTATGTCCTTCACAAAATTTCACAACTTTCTGACTAATTGTTTCGTCTGTAGACCACTTTAACCCGTTCAGGAACAGCATCTTTTACACTAATTTTATTCGCTTTGCACCACTTTTTGTTAATTATTTGACTTAACTTTGTAAATCACGAAAATGTCGTAATTAAATAAAATCAATTTTACTTTACATTTTTACTGGTATCAAACTCAAGAGGTGCAAGCACTTTTTGAGGGTGTATATGTACACCCATGGTTAAGAACGGGTTAAAATAGGGTCGTTTAAATATGGACACCCTGTATTTTTAAATTTTTTAAATAAATGAACATGCGCACTGCTATCTAGACTCAAAAGAAACTGAAATATCAAATAACGTGAAATTTACTCAAAAAATATGAGCTTGGGTCTCTAGAGCATATGTAATTAAAGATGGCGAAATAAACTGTAAGAGATTAGTGGTGTACAGAGTATTTTTTCTCTGATTTACGCGAGACACCTAGAAACAGTACTTGGGACTGGCATTTTGGGGCACTAACTGCATAGCTGCGAAGTATATACTTCTCCTACCGCTATTTCTTTAAAGGAAATCTTTGCTTTATTTTCTGCCATTAACCCTCTGTCTACCAGAAGGGTCCAACGGACCCGACATGTACATTCAAAATATTTATTCAAACCAGAAATTTCTTCAAAACAAACTAAATTTATAAATCAGACAATAATAAGTTAAATAAACAAATTAAATAGTTTTAAGTAAAAATTCTGGTGTAGAATGTTTTTATAAAACTTGAGTAAAATTTTCGGTAGTTCTAGGGTTAAGCAAGGTAAAGATTTAAAAAAAACTTTATGGTAAGAAAAGAATAAAATTGTCCGCCATGCATTTAATGACCAAAATATATCAGTCACGAGCCGCTACTGATTAAAATAATACTTTAACCTTTAAATGCATGATTTTTAATTTTATTTCAAATAAAATGTATATGATTCTAAGAAAGGTTTATTATACAGGGAAAATAATGAAAAAAATCAGAGATATATTTTTCGTATAATACGTTGACTTTTTCTTATGTTGCACATCTGCATAACATTTAATTAATTTTAAATTTCCACCACTTTTTACACAAAATTTACAAACTACATGCTTGGAAATAAAACTTTTTATCTTGTATCAGAGAATTTTTCTATAGTAGATCACGAAAACCGCACGAGCCTGCTGTTCGTGTGGTGTTACCCCAATCGTAAGATTGATACACCGATCGTCCGATGTGTGAAATGGATCCAGAATATTTTAGCAAAATTTCCCTTTACAATGTACATGTAGAAAATAGGATTTATTTCAAAATCAAATTGTTCTTAAATTCTATCAGCATTTCAACGTTTTAGCAACAAAACTATTGGGTCGTTCGGAAAGTCGTGTCCACTTGTGAAAATAATTTCGTACCGGGAAATTCAGCCCGGTAATTTTTAGACATTAGATATCGGAATCAATATCTAATAATTAAATAATAGAATTTTCCGGTAAGAATTGATTTTCCAAACGGACATGACTTTCCGAACGACCCAATACTTTACTGTTAAAAGGTAAATCTATTATATTCGATGTTCATATTTTTTATTATTATTCACAAAATTTCTTTCGAAAATTCACACCACTGTGTTTCTCGCTTTTTGTTCTGCTCGCGATGCCTTTTGCAAAAGTACGCAAAATGAAAAGGAAAGAAATCTCAACGATGGATTTAACTTCATTTCCCATAAGTACAACTGTAATTACAATTTTTTAATGCGCATAAATTTCTGTATAATTGTTTGCTGTTTATTTTTATAATGATTTATGTTAACCCTTAAATGCATGAATTGTTCTTTTAGATTTGCGTTTTTTATACTTATATTAAGGATTAGAAACCAGATACAGTAAATTCTGTCTAAGACGGACTCTGTGCTAGCCGGAAATTTGTCTATCGCCGAAAATTCCCGGCGAACCCCTAGAAAAGCATTAATTCTTGTTGCATAAGCCGGAATCTGTCTAACACGGAAACGGAAATGTTCTTAAGGTCCAACTGAAACCAAAATTTTGCGTAAGCCGGAAAAAAAGATACTTTAAAAATGAAAAGCATTTCGTTCATGAAGCTTTAGTACATACGTCATTTATTCAATGCAGAGAATTTTAATTCAATTTCGTAATACTTTTAAAATGTTAATTTAAGGAACTAGAAACTGTTTAAATTTTAAGGAAATCTTGCATTTAAAAAAATAAAATTATTATTACTAGACGGATGTACATTTATGAAAATATATATTTTCTAAAGTACAATATATCATGCTTTAATGTTGTACTCAAATTCAAATTGATACCTTACTATCTCATTCCCGAAGGTTTTTTTTTTTTTTACCTTTTTATCAAAAATATAAAATGCTATTCTATTGACGCATGCTTCATTCCAATGAATCACGTGTTTAGAAAACTCATTGCACGGGTTATTTGTTTTTCGTCTTGTCTAAGGAATCCTTGACAAGAAGATAACCAAGTGGATCGTAAAAATTGCTTCAAAATCGAAACTCAATACTCCATTCCTGCGGGATAAAGTCGATGTTGCCAAATTAAAAGAAAAATAATTATTCTGTAGAAGATCTTTGTATTAAGTTTAATTGTGGAAAAACTCAAATTTATGACGCTATAAAAAGAATGAGTTCAAAACATCTAATAGAAAGAGGAAACGTGCTGTGAAAAATTACAACATTGGTGCATTAACTTTTGGATGTTTTGCGATTGCTAGAGTGAAAATTTTGCTCACACGTGGACTTTTTTGCGAAAATATAGGTAAAATGCATTGGTTAATGAGTTTCCATAATCTACCCAACATTACCATGAAGCATGCTTGCTGACACATGAAAAACGTCCATAGCATGAAATTCGGGAAAGGAAAGGAAAATTTCATCTACCGATTGAAAGATGTCAAGAAAAGGACATATATAATTGCAATGAGACTGGAGTATTTTATCGTTTGTGCCAAGTAAGTCACTTGTTAAAAGAGGTAGCTAATGCCGGTGAGGTAAAACCTCCAACGAGCGTGCGACTGTTTTGCTTTTTGCAAATTTGGAGGGCAGTTTATAAAAAAAGTTAGTGATTTGGAAATCGAAAACGACGTTATGTTTCAAGAATGTTAATATTGGTAAACTGCATTGTGACTTGGAGGTCTCAGAAAAAATATTGGGTGTCGATTGTCTTAACACTTTGAGTGCCACGTCAGTCGCCGTTGATTGACACTGAACTTTCCGTTTAGGCCGCGTCAGTCATCGGTAACTGACGCTTATAGATTGTATAACGGGAATCTTTTATCGTGGCCCAAATTTAAAGATAGGCAAAATAGACTTGGCATTCAACGTGTTAAGGGAGGGGCGGCTGAAGGATTTCAATAGACGAATGATTGAAGGGAAAAATAAGTGTTCCTCGATAATGCACATTGTCATGCCGACTTCAAAGTGTCGAATATAAATTTACAATTTCTTCCGGTGGATACTACTACAACGACACAATGAATGGATCAATGAGTTATTAAAATGCTGAAACCCACTGCAAAAGGTATATCCTGTGGTCGATTATTGCGTCTTTTGATGATTGTTCTTCAGTCACCGATCTGACGAAAAACATCGGTGTTTACGATGCTGTTAAATGGATTCCTAAACTTTGCTCAGAAATGTCGCCTGAAAAAACTGATCATTGTCTTAGGAAAGCAAATGCGGATGACCACGCTTCTGAAAACATTGAAGACAGCGCTGGAATTCAAACATATCAGGACGGCTTGAGAAGAATTAGGTGCCTCGAAATTATTTTTCTTGCAAAGAGAAACGAAAAAAATAATACCGAGAATAACAGACTTACGCGTTAGTGCAGAATACATGGTAAACCGAAAGAAAAAAACAAGCATCGATAAAAGTTTATTCTTTGAATTTTTGAACTACTATGCGAAAGATGAAGCATGTAATTTTATTGGTTAAATTAAATGATTTTCATTAAATTTCAGAATTGGAGCAATTTTACATTGGTAATATTTATTTTTGTGTTCAAATAAAATCTTTCGAAATTATTAAAAACAATAGATTTAATAACAATTCAATTTCATTAAAAATTTAATTTTAAAGAACAATACTAAAAGTTACAAACGTAAAAAATAAATAAATAAATAAATAAAATATTGTGCATTTTTGGGGGGTTGGGAGGGGGGAGGCTCTTTTGCATAAGCCGGAATATTGTCGACCGCGGAAAATTTTCTCAGTCTCGACCGATTCCGCCTTAGATAGAGTTTACTGTATTTTAAGAGAGATTTTTAACTTTATTTAGTAGCAAATTTTGGTAATTTTTACAGGATTAATATTTCTATATAAATATAGTGGTTCCTGAAAGTTAAATAAAAAGTGATGCAGATACGCATTTAAGGGTTAACCCCTTGCGCTCTGGCGCTGCAAGGGGATGAAATTCACTAGCCACCAGTGTTGCCGCATCTGGCAGATTTTTTTTTTTTTTTTTTTTTTTTTTTAGAAATTTTGAATTCACACCACAAAAATTTAATTGGTAATTTTCTTTTACTTTATTTATCGAAAATTAATCCTCTTGTAGAGCAAAAATAAGAGTTAAAACTTTCTGATGAGAATTCGGAACTTCTAATTAAAAAATCATCTCGATATGTACGCTATGTACGTGATTGCCGGAAATGACCAATATCGAGGCTATCGAAAAAAAAAAGGCTACCGTGGTGCTTTACGCGTATCTTTTTTTACAAACCGCTGATGTCATGTGATCTCGAATGCACCAATGCAGGTGTACAATCAGAGCATGACATCAATCTAGCGGTCTGTATAAAAAAGATATGAGGAATGCATCGCGGTAGACTGTCTTTTTCGTTAGTCCATAGATGCCAACTTTTAAGCTTTTTTCATACCACTAAAATATTATAGAAAATATTGTCTTATTCAATCGTCGAAATCTCATGATTAAACAAGGCGAAAATCTTTTTAAAATTTTAGTGGTAGCCAAAAAGCGTGAAGGTTGGCAGCTGTGCGTTAGTCTCACACCAAAATAGTATGACGTACGTTGCATATGTCACAGAGCGTAAGAGATTAAAGTCCAGCATCTGAAAATGTTCAAAACGCGCGTTTTTCAAGTTGCACGCAATATTTCTCTTGAACCATTTAATGTTTCTTCATGCAATTTTAACGAATTTCTAGATTATATCTGTGTCTTAAAACTGAACCACCGTCCCCTGAATATTAGGCCTGAATGGTGACACAAAAATGGCGGCTGTCTTAGGCGGATTTTTTCCGTATTTATACGGTCTCTTGAATTTGAACACCAATAATTTTTAAAAGTACTCAAACCTAGTATTCATGAGGCGGTAACTGAACCTAAATGTGTTTATATTAAAAAAGTATTTAAATACTGAAATTCAAGCTATAAATTTTAGTTCCTCGAAGTTTATCCATACATAATAGACGGGGAGCCGGCAGCACAGACAACCATATCATCGAGTTGGAGGCTGAAATTCCAGATTTAGCTAAAACTCGATTCCCATATTAAAATGCAATCGGTCTGCCAACTCATATCTTGGTGGAAAACACCTAAAAACCCAATTTTACCGGTTGACTCGTAGGCTTACCATTGTGTTTTCCTGCTACCAGCCCGCCATGTTTTCATACCTTTGGGTGCAGGAAAACGCAATGGTAAACCTACGAGTCGACCGCTAAAATCGGGTTTTTAGGGGTTTTCTACGAAGATATGAGTTGGCAGACCGATTGCGTTTTAATACGGGAATCGAGTTTTAGCTAAATCTGGAATTTCAGCCTCCAACTCGGTGAGGTGGTTGTCTCATGGTTAACACGTTAAGTTCCACGGTGACTGACACTGAAGCTGAAAAATTTCCAATGTTTTAAGTAATTTTTAAGAAAGTATAATCCTGTAATAAATAAAAGGTAAGTAAATTTTAAATAAATTTTCAGTAATTACTTAAAACAATATATATATTTTTAGTTTTATATCATATTTTAGACTGTCAGTCATCGGTGGATGACGCTTTCTAAATGGAAAGTTTAGTGTCAGTCACCGGTGACTGACGTGGTGCTTAACGTGGTAATACGTATTCTTGAATTTTGCAGACCAGAAAGTTTTTCGGCACCAGTATTATCTTATAGAAAATTTCTTCTTAGAAGAAGGCGAAATTTTGCGTGTTTAACCTAGATGTCTTTTTCTATGGAAATATACTGGTAGTTTTTTTTGAGAAATAACGGTATCGGTACGTGTCTGTGCTGCCGGCTCCCGGCCTATTATGTTTTTTGTAGCTGAGCCAAAAAAAACGTATATAGGTTCAGTATTAAGGTATAGGAATAATCTAAAACATCTAAAAATATTATGCAAAAATCAGGCCCGGAACGCTAGCGGATTCTTCATCATCTACGTATCAGTATCCTTATATGCTTAATTTGGCCTTTATTAATCGAATGACGTTCAAAGATTAAATAAGGGTAAGTAAATGTAAAATAATACTGATAGGAAAATGATGCCACACACAACCTGACACTACGTGACGGGTAAAAATATCAAGTAGTTACAGGAATACATTGCGCAGAATGCTAAATAACCACAGAATTAGGGAAAACCCCTATTTGAGATGAATCACTTTCAAGCACAATCAAAATTTGTAGCATATGAACAAAAGATACACCTATCTTTATTACCAGACCGTTCACGAGAAAATCACGTCAAACGTGTTATTAGACTTGGAATATTGTCTTCTTTCAGAATCTCAAAACAATTTTTAAAATAGGAGTCACCTAGATATTAAAATCTGCACAAACACTTTTTAAAAATTATTACTCCCCACCCCTTTATAATACCATATTTGAATTCGATATTTTGATAAAATATTCGAAACAAGGTGGGGCGGAAAAATATATACAGTTTATGTATTTTTGTCAAATCTTCGTGGATTTATAAAATAAAATGTATGAAGAGTATACCCGTATAAGAAGAAAAAATAAATTAAGATATCAAAGGATAAATTTGCTGTTTCACAGCAGTAAAATTGTAGAGGCATTACATGCATAAAATAAATAAAGTGGTTCAACATTATCAAACTTTATTTAAGACCCTTTTAGGGGCAGAAGAAGTGAAGAGTGGAAGGACATGTTAAGTAACAAAAATTGCATTTGGAGAAATTTGAAGTGAAAGTTTTTGCTGTAAATTTTAACCTCTTAACAGTGGCCCGAACTGGTTTCGGGCAAGAACACTTTGCTTGCTTCGTTATTAAAAGCATTTTGATACCACTAATTTGTAACTGTAAATTTATCTTTATTGATTGTCAGATATTTTTCGATTAAGTAAGGTAAATATTTTAGTATGGAAAATGTGGTGTCCAGCCCCATTTTTAATTTTTTTGTAAGAAAACAAATGTCACTGTTAAGGGGTTAATGATTTATTTTCTATTTAATACCCTGTGTTTAAAATATTAACAGGTATGGTACTAAACTCTCCCACAAAAACTTATTCATATTTAATTTTCAAATATTAAAAATTATTAATATTATTGATATTATTAAATATTAAAATATTAAGTATTAATGAATAATGTCTCCAATCTTCAAGACTAAATGGAATCTTAGTATTTTAGCTTCACCACGTGATAGGATACCTCATAACGCTTTCATCCAAAAGGTAAAACGAATTTAAAAAAAAATGCAGCATAACATGTTCATTCACTTAGCTCTTCAATTCTGTTCGTAAAATGATGAAATAATTTGCTGACACCAGAATCTTCAAACGTAATTTTCAGAAAATAGCTTTGCGAATAAATTTTTGGGTTGCTGTTTTCGATTTACTTATAATGGATTACTTTCAGAATTAAAACTTCGCGATATGTTGAAAAAGAATGAATTGTAGACTGACACACCCATGTTTTTAACGGTGCTCATTCTGTTTTTGTTTTGGTCATAATTCATAATGTTTTGTAACATGAATTTCTAATTAGATTTGATACATAAAATTATGTTTTGAGTAAAAATAAATTGCCTTAAAATTACTTGGGTTCATTAAATGTATCTGACTAGAAACAAAAATTTTAAAGTGGATAATTCTTTTGGAAGATATAAATTAAAGATTCTCAGGTGAATTTAGCATTAGAATCCTTAAAAGTTTGACGAAAATTCACAAATTAGTAAATACATTCTCTCGCTGATTTGAGAAAAGTAGTTCAAATAAAGTTCGGGAAAAAATTCGGGAAAACGGACAACCCTGAGATTGCAGAGAACTGCTCTACGTGATGCTACTCGCTTATAAGCCGACACCTACATTAACACTAGAAACCCCGGAAGGAGTCGATCCGACTCCGACTATATGATTAAATGTCAACTGGGACCAGAAATTCTTTCAAAAAATAAGTTAAATTTAAACAACGCAGATTTACGTTAAATAAATTAGTCTAATAAATTTAAATGAAATTCTGGTGTCAATATTTTTATGAAACTTGAGTAAAATGTCCAGGCGTTCTAGTGTTAAAATAAATATGTCTAACAGCAGTATGTTTGGCTAGTTATCTTCGCTTTATTTAATATAAAAAAAAATGGAAATTCCGCAGTTAAATAAGACGAATGTATCATTTTAAATACTGTTATGCAGTCTGTTATTCCTCTCTGATTTGTGTTCGGCTTTTATGCAAGTATAGTTTATGGAACTATGAATAAAGAGGAATTGTCTTATCCTCAAAATAATGATGCTTCCACAGTAACCGGTTTCGCAGCAACTCATTATCGCTGAGGCAAACTGTCACCAGTAAATTTGAATATAGTTTTCTCCGCATTTAAACGCCTTTTCAATGTAGAAATTCAGTCATATTTATGGCCCAAAACAGATATTTATTTGTACTGGCATAAGCTTATTTCAGCAGTAGTCAGGCCCTGCTTTTCCACTATATTGTGACAACCAAAACAACTTCCTCTCAGTATCACTGAAAGAAATTATAATTCCCGGGACAACTCCCACCAGTAAAAACGAATGGAAATTTTTACCATGTTTGGGAGAGAAATTTAGCATAATAGGCTGCTAAACAAAGCCGAAATTTTCTATTAAAAATTTACTGGTAGAAGTTTGCTTCGGCAGTGATCAGAAACTGTTGATCTCATGTAAAAAATCAGCCGCCATCTTGTGATAACATTTTCAGTAACTTCCTACGCCCCCTGAATCAGGGTTGCCAGTGGGCTACTATTTTAAATTCAGATTTCTTGATTGCCACCACTTTTTTGAAACGGTAAAATTACCTTTGTTTTCGCCTTAATTAATATGTCATTAAATAAGGTGCATTTTACCATTTCAAAAAAGTGGTGCCCATCTGGCAACACTGCCCTGAATACTAGGCCTGAGCGCTGACACAAAAATGGCGGCTGCCGAAGGCTGATGTTTTTCAGAGTGTGTACGGTCCCTTAAATATTCGTACCAATATTTTTTTAATGTTTTTTACCCTTTACATTTCTGACATTAAACAAGTCAGAGAAATCTTTTATAAAATACTGGTGTCCACATATAAGGGACCGCATAACTTCATTGTATATACGGTAAAAGATCTGGCGAATGAAAAGAAAAGGAAAAAACATATCCGGAGACAAGATTAACCTAAACAACACACAAACATCATTAAAAGTACTACCACACCAACCGAACAATAGAGTTCAGGTGGCTCTCATGATCGCAGAAATTGAATATGCTACTAGACTAACTAATTAACATAACTTCTGTGTATGGATTCAATTAACTTCTTGTAAAAAGTGGTAGAAACTGAAAATAAAATAAAGGGGGCGCACTTATAGTAACGCGTTGCTGCAGTGTTGCCAGTGGGCTACTATTTTTAAGCTCAGATATCTTGATTAGCCCCACTTTTTTTAAATTGAAATATTCGCCCTATTTAATGAGATAATAATTAATGCTGAAACTAATGGAATTTTACCATTTCAAAAAAGTGGTGCCAACAAATAAATCTGAATTTTAAAAAGGTAGCCCACTGGCAACACTGCATTGCCGACGGTTAATATTTATAAAATCCGAATTTTAAAACAGTAGAAACTCCTCCCAAGTTTATGCATCGGTAAATATCTTTTAATGTACGAATTTAATATAAAATGTCTTATAATAATAAAAAAAAAATATGGACATCATGATATAAATGCATTTTCTGAAAAGTAGAACCCCCCACCCATTAGATGTTTTTTGAATGAAAACAAGATTTGTCGTTTCCCGTCGTGAATGTGTTAAGAGTTCAGGAAATGTTCGAAAAGGAACATGCATATGAAAGAGCAACATTTTCTGCGCATTTTAAAAGAAACCGGATAAAAAAATGCTATTATGATGCTAGTTATGTCTAGAATGATATTAGATTATACCTATGCGTTCAATTTTGACGAATCTCAGAAATCTAGACGTAGACACCTCTATTTGAGTTATATCACTTTAAACTATAGTCAGTTTAACCCTTTATCTACTGCAGTTTTTTTCATGTAATATTTTTTTTTCAGTTACTACAATGAAAAGTAAAGGATAAAGATAAAAAAATACTCAGCCGTGAGAAATTTAGTTATTTAGAGGTAATTAATTAAAGCGGTACTTTAATGTACCGTCAGTACACTATGACTAAAATATCGTAACAGAAAACTTACAATGAATTTCAAATGGCATCAGAAAATATTTTCAATTTAATACGTATGTAAAATATAGTCTTTTTTCTTATTTATAAATAAATATTTTGGGAAATTCCGGTGACAATAATTTATTTCAACACATTAGAATTGAAAATGCTTTGAGTTTTAAAAAAAAACTTTTTTTTAGGTTTGGATATTGTTAGCAGTCATTCAGTTATGCGAAGTCTATATTCCAGGGACAACATGTTCTCTCGCATCTCCACGTATACAATATGTGAATTTAGATATGCCATTTCTGGCATAGCAGAAACGAGCCGGCGACACAACTTTTTTGATTTCCTATAAAAACTAACAATGAAACAGAAAAGAAATACAAGGGAAATCATTACTACACTACTTTTAGTAATTACATTTTAAAGCAGATGTAAACGATGTATAACTACTCAGACGAAAAGTAAACAAAAAGTTTTTCTACAACACCCAGTGTACTGACGTTATTTTTAAGTACCACCGAGTAATTCAACTGTTAAATCAAATGCATACACCGTTCAATTAAACTTTCTAGTCAAACTGTATTCTAAGATCATAATGAAGACATAAAAAAAATCCAAACCTTATCTTATATCCAGGGCCGGCCCAAGAAATTTTGGAGCCCGTGCGAGCACCCATCGGGGCGCCCCCCACCCACACACAAGAAAAATTGCTTGACTTATGGTCTTAAATTTTCTTAAATATTCGTACTTTTCATACATACTATTACTAATTATTTTAGTTATTAATTTAAAGTGTTTCAAAAACAGATAAAAGTTTTTAAATTTTATCCCATCTTCGAGTTTGTATTTGGTAAATTGTAAAATTAGTGACCATATGATTAAATGTCAACTGGGATCAGAAATTCTTTCAAAAAATAAGTTAAATTTAAACAACGCAGATTTACATTAAATGAATCAATCTAATAAATTTAAATGAAATTCTGGTGTCAATATTTTTTGAAACTTGAGTAAAATTTCTGGGCGTTCTAGTGTTAAAAAAAATATGTCGAACACCAGTATGTTTGGCTAGTTATCTTCGCTTTATTTAATATAAAAAAATTGGAAATTCCGCTGTTAAATAAGACGAATGTATCATTTTAAATACTGTTATGCAGTCTGTTATTCCTCTCTGATTTGTGTTCTGCTTTTATGCAAGTATAGTTTATGGAACTATGAATAAAGAGGAATTGTCTTATCCTCAAAATAATGATGCTTCCACAGTAACCGGTTTCGCAGCAACTCATTAACCACTGAGGCAAACCGCCACCAGTAAATTTGAATATAGTTTTCTCCGCATTTAAACGCCTTTTCAATGAAGAATTTCAGTCATATTTATGGCCCAAAACAGATATTTATTTGTACTCGTGTAAGTTTATTTCAGCAGTAGTCAGGTCCTGCTTTTCCACTATATTGTGACAACCAAAACAACCTCCTCTCACTATCACTGAAAGAAATTATAATTCCCGGGCCAACTCCCACCAGTAAAACCGAATGGAAATTTTTACCATGTTTGTGAGAGAAATTTAGCATAATAGGCTGCTAAACAAAGCCGAAATTTTCTATTAAAAATTTACTAGATGAAGTTTGCTTCGGCGGTGATCAGAAACTGTTGATCCGATGTAAAAAATCAGCCGCCATCTTCTGACAACATTTTCAGTTACTTCCTGCGCCCCCTGAATACTAGGCCTGAGCGCTGACATAAAAATGGCGGCTGCCGAAGGCTGATGTTTTTCAGCGTGTTTACGGTCCCTTAAATATTAGTACCAATATTTTTTTTAATGTTTTTTCCGCTTTGCTTTTCTGACATTAAGCGAGTCAGAGAAATCTATTATAAAATACTGGTGTCCACATATAAGGGACCGCATAACTTCATTGTATAAACTTTAAAAGATCGGGCGAATGAAAACAAAAGGAAAAAATATATCCGGAGACAAGATTAACATAAAAAACACTCAAACATCATTAAACGTACTGCCACACGAACTGAACAATAGAGTTCAAGAGGCTTTCATGATCGCAGAAATACAATGCGGTAGTATACTGATTAGCATCATTTCTGTGTATGGATTCAATTAACTTCTTGTAAAAATTGGTAGTAACTGAAAATTAAATAAAAGGGGCGCACTTATCTTAACGCGTTGCTGCAGTGTTGCCTGTGGGCTACTATTTTTAAATTTTGATTTCTTGATTAGCCCCACTTTTTTGAAATTGAAATATTCGCCTTTTTTAATGAGATATTAATTAATGCTGAAACAAGTGGAAATTTTATCATTTCAAAAAAGTAGTGCCAACCAATAAATCTGAATTTTAAAAAAGTAGCCCACTGGCAACACTGCATTGCCGACGGTCAATATTTATAAAATCCGAATTTTAAAACAGTAGAAACTCCTCCCAAGTTTATGCATCGGTAAATATCTTTTAATGTACGAATTTAATATAAAATGTCTTATAATAATAAAAAAAAAATATGGACATCATGATATAAATGCATTTTCTGAAAAGTAGAACCCCCACCCATTAGATGTTTTTTGAATGAAAACAAGATTTGTCGTTTCCCGTCGTGATTGTGTTAAGAGTTCAGGAAATGTTCGAAAAGGAACATGCATATGAAAGAGCAACATTTTCTGCTCATTTTAAAAGAAACCGGATAAAAAAATGCTATTATGATGCTAGTTATGGCTAGAATGATATTAGATTATACCTATGCGTTCAATTCTGTAGAATCTCAGAATTCTAGTCACATCTATTTGAGTTATATCACTTTCAATTATAGTCAGTTTAACCCTTTATCTACTGCAGTTTATTTATGTGATATTTTTTTTCAGTTACTACAATGAAAATTAAAGGATAAACATAAAAAAATACTCACCCGTGAGAAATTTCATTATTTAGAGGTAATTAATTAAAGCGGTACTTTAAAGTACCGTCTGTACACTATGACTAAAATATCGTAACAGAAAACCTACAGAGAATTTCAAATGGCATCGGAAAATATTTTCGATTTAATACGTATGTGAAACATAGTCTTTTTCTTATTTGCAAATAAATCTTTTGGGAAATTCCGGTGCCAATCATTTGTTTCAACACTTTAAAATTGAAAATGCTTTGAGGTTAAAAAAAAACTTCTTTTTTTTTAGGTTTGGATCTTGTTAGCAGTTATTCAGTTATGTGAAGTCTATAATCCCGGGGCAACATATTCTCTCGCATCTCCACATATACAGTATATGAATTTACATATGCAATATCTAGCGTAGCAGAAACGAGCCGGCGGCTCAACTTTTTTGATATCCTATAAAAAATAACAATGAAACCTAAAAGAAATACCACTGAAATCATTACTACACTACTTTTAGTAATTACATTTTAAAGCAGATGTAAACGATGGATAACTACTCAGACGAAAAGTAAACAAAAAGTTTTTCTACAACACCCAGTGTACTGACGTTACTTTTAAGTACCACCGAATAATTCAGCTGTTAAATCAAATACATACACCGTTCAATTAAACTAGCTAGTCAAACTGTATTCTAAGATCATAATGAACATATAAAAAAAAATCCAACTCTTTTCTTATATCGTTATATCCTTTACTGTGTTAGCAGCAATAAAAAGACGAGCGTGACAATCTGTACAAAATGTCAACACAAAACCCATCGTCTGTGTCAAAGATAGACTCCTTTCTCGCTAAAATATCAAACCTAGAACTACTGCTGCCATGTATACGGATAAAGTGGAGTTAAAAGAGTGTTTTTGCAAAGTACCGTTAGAATATTAGTAATATTTACTATGGGATGAAAGTTTAAAGTGAGTGGTACTTATAAGCACCGTCAGTAGAAAAAAGGGTTAAAGAAAATTGATATTACCAATTTTCGCAGACAACTTTTGATAAAATCACACCAAAGGAGTCTTTATATTGTGAATATTGCATTTTTTCAGAATATGAATGTTATTTTTGAATTAGATATCGTCTACATATTATAAGCACCGTCTTAACGGTGGCTATGAAAGTAACCTTGGACACTAACTTCATAATGTTATCTCTAATTCATTTAATCATAGAACAAAGAAATAATAGATTTTTAATAGATAATAATAAATAATAATAGATAAATTTTTTAGACTAGCGGTAGAATTTTGCCTGATATCCTGTTTCTCCCTAGTGAAATCGGCGCTTATAAACTATGGTATAAAGTTTATATATTTTTCTTAAATATACATGGAGTTATGAAAGAAAACACATTAATAATATTAGAGGTACTGGAAAATTATATCGCATAATGCTCTTTGATGACGACTTTTTTAAAATTCAGATTTCTTCATTGACACCATTTTTAAAAAGTTGGCGTGAAGGAACATTATGCGACCGAATTTTCCGGTCCCTAATATATGCACAATGGAGTTATGAATAAAGAGGAGAAGACGTGTAGTGTAGAGTCTATCAGTTACGACTGAAGAGGTTGTCAAAAAATGGCGGCTGATTTTTTTTTTTTTTTACATTGGAACAGCAGTTTCTGATGACCGCCGAAGGAAACTTCCAATAGAAAATTTCGCCTTAATTTAGTGGCTCATTCATGCAAAATTTTTCTCATAAATGTGGAAAAATTTCTATTCGTTTTTACTGGTGGAAGTTGGCCCGGTACTATAATATCTTTCACTCATACTGATAGGAGGTTGTTTTGGTTGTCACAATATTGCAAAAACGCAGGGTCTGACTACCGCCGAGGTAAACTTCGACCAGTAAAAATAGATATCTGTTTTTGGCCATAATTGAAACTCAAATTCTGCATTAATAAGTTGTTTAAATGAGGAGAAAATCCTACTCAAATTACTGGTGGAACCGGTTACAGTTAAAGCTTCACCTTTTTGAAGATATGTCAATTCCTCTTTATTCATAGTTACATGCAGAGTTACCAGTTTGGCCTCCATTTTTATTCAGAAATTCGAAATTCTCACCAGAATCGAAAAATACTCTTTTTTGCTTTACTTAATGACAGACATTTCGTTATTACACAAAGGAAAAATTCTTCTTTCGAAATTTATGGTGTGAATTTAAAAATTCGAAATAAAAATTGAGCCCAAACTGGCAACACTGGTTCCATGATATGTGCAAATTTAGAAATAAATAAATTACAATTATTGATGGATAAACTTCCAGATTCATGCCAGTAAGATTCCAGTTTATGTGTAAAATAAATAAAAGAAACTCACATCTGCAAACTTTGTTTAAGACTAATCTTCAAATAAAATATTTGGTTGCTATATCAGATTTTCTTATGTGTGATTTAATCCTTTCAAGGGTGGTTGTATGTTTATGAAACTTCAAAATTTTTTAATTCCCAAACGCCAAATTATCACCAGAATTTTGGTAAAATATTTTACATTTAATATGTATGTGAAATATAACCTTTTTTCATTTTTCCAAAAAAATATGTTCGTAAATCCCGGTGCCACTCATTTATTTCAACAATTTAGCATCGAAAATGCTTTGCCCCTGAAAGGGTTAACGGTTGCAGAAAACTGGTTTCTTTGATCTTTGAAAAGCAAAATTTTTCTATATCTTGGAAAAATAGTGATTGGAATGTATGGTAAACTTATATAAACATCTGTTTGACGATGCCAGTTTTGTTTATGTAAAAAAGGATTCAGATCATGATCTATGTTGCCAGGTGTGCCGCAAAAATCAGGGTTCCATATGCTTTGGACACCACTAATTTCTGACAGTTTATTTCGCCATCTTTAATCACATATACTATTGTCATTAAATAAGGCGAAGAAAATCAACTCTTTGCAGACGAGTGTTGGCAAACAGCCGCCCAAGCTTTTTATACATGATTCTATTTTTATATTCTATTCGCGCCATTATATTTTAAAAGTACATTTTTTAGTGAATTTCTCTTGCACATGTTGTCAAATTCCAAGTAAAAATATTTCTAAAAAAAAAAGGGGTGCCAACCGAATAAATTCATGTAAGAGATGTCTGTGCCTGGGAGGAGTACTTGGACCATTAAGGGTTAAAATACTGGAGTCCAGTATTTGGATCGCCGATTTACGCGGGACACCTGGCAGCACTAGTCATTCATAATTTCTTTTTTAAAATATGAGTTTATAATTAGTTTCCATAATTAAAATTATACTTTGAACGAGAAAGTAAATGCCTTGAATATGTTTTGGTCCATTCAATTTATCTCACTAAAAACAAAAATTTTAAATCGAATGATTTTCTTTTTCATTTTAATGCATTCCATATTAAAGTTTGTCACGTGAATTTAATATTAGTGTCGTCAAATTTTGAATAAATTTATATAAAATATCCAATACTATATTGTTTTTTTAACCTCTTAACGGTCGCATTAAATTGCGGTTTAAAAATTCAAATTACTTATCGGCGCCACTTTTTTGGAAAAGAAATATTCGCCTTATTAAATGACAGGTAAAATGGTATCATAATAAAGCCAATTACACTATTTTATAAAACTGATGGGAATCAAACAATCTGAATAAAAGACACAGCCGGCGAATATCACGGGAGCAAGTATTGACGGGCTATTCAAAGAAATTCAAATAAGGTTTTAAAAGTGGGTGTTACCATTTCAAAAATGAAACAAACACAATCTCAAAAATTGCACTCATTTGCTGACATAACATAACATTTAGAGTACAATGACAACTTTGTTGTGATGTTATCGTAAGTGGTCTGCGAATAAAGGAAGGTTTACAGATTTGTTATGTATACTGACTCTATATTTTGCAAAAACGTGAAATATACGATGTTCTAGTATAGGGGTGTACCACCGCTGTACCGCTGCCCACTGAGATACCACTATCTTTTATTTTTCCGCAGAATAATTTGCACTACTTAAGAACAGAACTTTTGCTATTAAGTCAAAAATAACATTTCGGATATTGTACTTTTATCAATTTAAACATGTACGAGGACTGTTCGATAAGAATGATCATAATTTTTTTTATTTGAATATTTTATTGCACACAATTTACGTTTATGTTCCAATGTTTGCGCTTAATGTGTAATGAATGCGTGGTAATTTTTTATTCCAAGCAGTACGTCAGTGGAGAAAGAGAAAGAGAGTTAAGAAATAGAAAGACAATCGTATTGAACGAAAATGGACACAGAGTTCCTGTATGTGAGCTTGCATTAAGTCAACATAATACCGTCGCTATTATTGTCAGAGAAGATATGAGAACTGTTAAAAATATTTGAGTTATAATGGTGTGCCTCCCACACATTATTATAAGAAAAATGAACATGAGATGTGTTTGTACGCATTGAATTCCGAGAATTCTCATACGCGAACAGCAGGACGTTTGCTTGGAAATTGTTCGAAATTGAAGGCGATGCTACATGATCATGAGATGAATCCCCTAATGTAATAATACGCTTCGACTAACGATTTTTTCAGTTGAAAGCAAAATTTGCATAAGGTAAGAGCGTACTTGCTCATTGCGTGTTGCCTCCATCGTTCCCGTAGGACATACCGAAAGTATCTGAACATTCATGACTGCCACTGACGTAGCACTGGAAATACACAATTACCACATATTCATTACACATTAAGCTAACAATGCAACATAAATGTAAATTTGTGTGCAATAAAGAACGTTAATACAAAACTATGATCATTGTTTATTGAACAGCCCTCGCATTAAGTTATATTGAAACATAGTTAGTTAGTAAGTGGTACTTAAATTGCATTTTAAAATGTATGGTTGAAAACACGTTTGAATTAACCCGTTAAAGATTCACGTTGCATTTTCGCAACTTTATCGTTATGATTTTTTTGTTTTATTGTGTATAGATTCTTTAACAAATTGACTATCACATATTGCATATATTACTTTTACTTTTAACACATTAATTCTCGCTCCCGAGATATTCAAGGGCTGTGTCTTTTATTCAAATTGTTTGATTCCCACCAGCTTTATAAAACAGGGTTCGTACGGGTCCTTGAATTTCCACACTAGAAAATCTTCGGTACCAGTATTTTCTTACAGGAAATCTCTCCTTAAATAAGACGAAAATTCGTCCGTTTAAACTAGATTTATTTTTCTATAAAAAAAATACTGATATATGGCCTTGAAAATAAAGGTATCCGTACGAACCCTATAAAATAGTATAATTGGCTTTATTATGGTATCATTTTACCTGTTATTAAATAAAGTGAATATTTCTTTTTCAAAAAAGTGCGGCCAATGATCAATTTGAATTTTTAAACAGTAATTTATTGCGACCGTTAATGAGTTAAGGAAAAGAAGTTATTAATTGATTCGAGTTGTAAAAAATGGAAATGTGAATAAAATAGAACATAATGTTTTGAACATTTTTATTGATATATTTTGGATTATATTCATAGATACTCTATAAAGAATGAAATAAAATTCAAAAATTCAAGGTTCGGATATTGTAGCAGTCAAACTGTAATTATGGGTAGTAAATATAATGTACCTATACATACTATGTGATTCAGAAATTTTCATATAGCAAAAATGTGGTTGATTTCTACCGACGTTTCGTTTTCGTTGTATAACATATCCCACATAAAAAAATTGTAATTCCCTTTTTTTCTCTTATTAGTCATTAATATGCTTAGTATAAAATTGTATTTCATCTGTGATAAGTATAAGAAGGTTTAGTCCTTAATATTACTTTTTTCTGAATGTGTGACAACACAGGCATAAAATTAAATTTTTCTTTTCTTGAAACTGAAGGGTAATTTTTATGCATTTTTATACATGCCAAAGTTGTCTTTTCAGTATTTAGTATCTATGATATTTTTGATATGAAAAATTTTCCCTATTTTATGACAGTGTATTTGCGATTTATTAATGCAAAGATTTTTATTTCGAAATAATGGCCAGGGAAAAAAGTTTGCAGACAACTGCTTTATGTAGTTATTAGCAGGGATCGAACGCTTAAGGGATTTTTTCAGGAGAAATATCACTTTTTGTTTATAAAAAAATAAATCTAGGTTAATCGCGCGAAATTTCGCCTTATTTAAGAAGATATTTTTCAATAAGAACATACTTTTACCTAAGAATTTCCCGGTCGTGAAATTTCAGGATAAGTACTCCCCCTGTTATTAGTGATGTGCAGAATCGCCGCCATCGAAAAACTCAAGGCCAGAGGACACGAGTTGTGACGTCATCACTAATCGACCGATTTCACACTTTTGTTGGAATTCATACCGGAAAAAATTGAATAGCAATTTTCTGTTATTTTATTTGTGGAATATACAGGGTGTCCATAATTAAACGACCTTACTTTAAAGTTGTCTACAGACAAAACTATTCTCCATAAAGTTGTGAAATTTTGTGAAAGACGTAATAAAGGGATGGGAATTTGTTTAAGCTAAAAAGTATGTAAATAAATGCAGTTACAAAATTTCGCGACAAGAGATCAAGTGTGCAATCTAGGCCGGAATCTCACGTTGTTCTAAGATCAGCGTGATGGTCTATGTAATCTAGGAAGAGCTTGTAACTATTCTGTTTCCCTTCGAGGCTTTTTTATTAATAACTCGTGGTAGGAGTGGAGTTCGTGTATTTGAAAGAAATTTACATAATGTTCGTTGACAGGTCATTTCTATTTTTCACACCGGAGCAAGGTAGCACTAGTGTGCGCTACCAAATTTAACGCGTACTGAACCCGCTCAAAGTATAATCGCTCTGCTCTAAACCAACTACCACACAAACTGATAAGAAGTATTCTCGTGGCTTTCGTGATCGAAATGACTCGCTCCATTTCATATACATGTATACTAGCATTATTTTCGTATATGTAGTCAGTTAATATTTTGTAATATGTGGTGTACCTGAAAACTAAAAAAATGCCATACATTTCTTAATACTTAAATGCGCGATTTTTTATTTTGTTTCGAAAAAATATATGATTCCCTGAAAGGTTTATTACACAGGAAAAATAATGGAAAAAAAACAAGAGATATATTTTCCGTATAATATGTGCAACTATGCAACAAATATCCCTGATTTTGAGACATTGCTACAGATAAACCAAAATATATAAAATGCTAAAATAGATAACGGTACTCACAAAGTTGTTAATAAAACATCGTGTATTTCCACGTATATTTCTTTAGTCGGCACCACACATTGACTTTTGTGCTGTTTATTTTCACTTCCTGTACGGCATGGGGTTTTCCGAGCCCCAAATTCTCCAATTGTGCTTATTAACTTTGTTAGAAACATGAAATGTTGCCTCCTCAGAAAAAAGTACCCGCTTGAGGATATCATGTTAATTTTCGATGAGATATAACATTTCCATAGCAAACGCTACATGCAAAGGGCCATTATTTGGTTGTAGATTTTGCACAATCTCCGTTTTGTACCCACAGAGCCAGAGAGTTCGACGAAGAATATTTTGAAGTGTTGGTCATGGCATACCTAACTCAGACGTGGCTGTTCTGATCGATTTGCGAGGGATTCCAAGGAAGGCTTGGTTCACGTCTCCCACGCGTTCATCTGAAACTGCACATCGAATAGCTCCGCCTTTTCTTAGTACACTTCATTTTTAACCCCTTAACTGAAGACGAAATCTTGCGCCTGTGCGATCTCCAGTGTCTTTCTTAAATCGCATATTTCTGAAATTATAGAAGATGTATATTCGTTTTCTGAAATAACAGTAATAAAATGCACATGTTATATACTGTTACATATAATGGCTCAGGTGATAAAAATTGCCTCGCTATAATTGGAATTCCCCATCCCTTTAATAGATGCGTGCATTTTCGAAAGACGTATATATACGTACAGGCCAGTTAAGGGGTTAATGAACGTTTTAGTCATGCAACTGTTAAGAAAGAGGAACTGGCATATCCTTAAAAAAGTGAAGCTTCAACTGTAAGGGGGCTCATTACCGCGGCGAAAAACTTCAACCAGTAAATTTAAGTAAAAAATTTCTCTTTATTTAAAAGCTTCATTAATGAAAAATTCCAATCAAAAATAATGGCAAAAACTGATACACATTTTTACTGGTGGAAGTTTACTTTGGAGGTAGTAGTTCCGTCACATTGGTGACGGCCAACGTATATACGTAAGGGGAAGTTAAAGGGTTAATGAACGTTTTAGTCCCCTTCATAATACGTTTTGTATCGATGCCAACATCTCTTAATTATTCCGGAGTTTGATCTAGTACAAACGTGTTTAATACCGGAAAGAGTGTATAAAGCTATGTGCCTATTTTCTATAAGTTTTTTATTTGATTGCATTAAAAATGTTTTTCTTTAAATAAAATTTCCGGTTTAAAACATATTTGTCTTGAATCAGACTCCGGAATAATTAAGAGATGTTGGCATCTATGCTTTTAGCATCAGGTGGATATATTTTGTATAGTGTTTTGAACATTCCTCGCATATTGCAGAGAAATTTGTTCTTTCACTTGCTGTGCCGCCATGTTTCCCTTTATCGACTCGCAACAATAGCAGGTGCATCATAGCATCATCATCATCAACAACAATAACAACAAAACATGTCGTTGAACTTTAAAATTTTGGCTGCCTCATTCTTTAAATAGCTACATCCCCTGTCAGAAATATCTCTTTCATGGAAGTTTTAATTCTAAAGACATTTATTTGGGCACACTGTAGGCTAATTCCATGAAAATTTGCGATGTCTGTCACACCAAAGCAATATAAGTAAGCGTACAAACTTAATACTGGAATCGGGCGCAAATTAACACAGTTGCGCCATCTTGTGGACGGGGTGATAATCCACATACGCGGGCTTTTAGTGATGTCATATATGACAGGATATCTGCGCATATTTTCTAAATCTCTAGTCACTCATGGAACGGCAATTTGTTCACAAAATTTATTGCAAAATAACGGCGAGAGGGGCAACAAGATGCCCTTGCCACCACGAAGTGTCCTTCGCCTTGTCAAATACATTTCAGCTATTAATCAAGGTGAAAAAAACTTAACAGTTTTAGTGGTGTTAAGTAAGAAAACAGTTAGGCATATTCCTGTAGCTTAACCCCGTCCGCTAAGTGGCGTGCGACCTTGATAGATGTGACCTCGCCTTTAACCCATTAACCACCAAAACTATTAGGTTGAAGTTTTTAACTTATTAGCCGAACGTCGTTTGCCACCACAAACTCTGAAAGATAATTTTCGCTTTATTTAGTCTTAAAATTTTGTGTCTCTAAGTGAGGTCAATATTTTATTTGAAAATTAGTGGTGGGTATGTAAATAATTTTAAAATGTGCATTTATTTTGACCGTTGCGTGAACGCAACACCAGCGCTTAATGGGTTAATCTTGCAGTTACCTCTCCCATTTAAAATAGGACGCTTACTTATATCGTTTTGTGTCACGCAGCTGTATATCTCTATTCTTGTTGGCCACCGTCATTTTCGAAAAGTTTGCTTCTCGTTATTCATATGATGAGATATCTCCTATAAAATAAGTCACATTTTTCCGTTCTAAAATACTGGTAGCCAACAAGCGTAGTGATTTTAAGCTGCGTGACAGACATGACAAGATTTAATGGAATTAGCCCGTATATAGAATGTAGATCTTTGTTAGATCTCAATGGAGTTAAATTTACATTTGTACATTTAACTCCATGGTACAACAACATGGTGCAACAAAATGTACAATATGTACATTTTGTTCGCGGAATACATGAGCGCCACTTTTTTCTCCTACGGTGAGATGTCAAAGCAAAAGTTCGTGGGGAAAAAATAGCTACTAGTAATTCATTTCCGCGTAGTACATATTTAACAAATTTTATGGAAAAATGTCTAGTTTGAATAGAAATTTTTACATACTCTGTGTCAGGGTCACAGACCTACAACTGTTTTTGTACATAAAAATTGGCTTTATTTAATGACAGAAAATTTGAGACGTAGTCGAAGATTGAAAGTCGAAGATTTGTAATTCAAAATAGTGGTTATTGTAAAGGGTCGCAGAGAACTACTACCGTAATTACCGACGTATAAAACGCGGATCAAAGAATCCTTTTTCGGCCCAGAAATGTTTTAATATAAAATGTAAATTTTTAGATCGCGGTAAATATTTGGGTTCAATTAATAAATAAAATTTCTGGGTCGAGTCAGAATTGTTTGATCCGCGGACTATAAATGGTAATTACGGTAACTGCATCATTGTAATTCTACTAAGTGCATTAAAAAAAGGTAAACAAAAAAAAAAAAAAAAAAAGAAAAAAGAAAAAAAAATGCCCAGCTAAACTACATTTTGTACTACATTTTGTCACAGCCCCCTGAATATTTTTTAGCGGGCGGTCTGTATCTTTGTCTTATTTAATCTGAGAAAAATAAAGCGTAAAACTTTTCAAAATTATTGGTGTTCGAATTGAACGGATCGTAAAAACTTTGAAAAAAATCCGCCAACAACTGCCACCATTTTTTTTTGTCAGAGATCAAGCCTAGTGTACAGTGGGTGGCGACTAAATGTGTAACTCATTACAAAACTCCCTCTGGTGGCAAAATTTTGAACTTTTTTTGAGCCAAATGTATTCCAATCCCTTTATTACATACTTCACAAAATTTCACAACTTTCTGACTAATTGTTTCGCCTGTAGACAACTTTAACCCGTTCAGGAACAGCATCTTTTACACTAATTTTATTCGCTTTGCACCACTTTTTGTTAATTATTTGACTTAACTTTGTAAATCACGAAAATGTCGTAATTAAATAAAATCAATTTTACTTTACATTTTTACTGGTATCAAACTCAAGCGCTGCAAGCACTTTTTGAGGGTGTATATGTGCACCTATGGTTAAGAACGGGTTAAAATAGGGTCGATTAAATATGGACACCCTGTATTTTTAAATTTTTTAAAGAAATGAACGTACACACTGCTATCTAGACTCAAAAGAAACAGAAATATCAAATAACGTAAAACTTACTCAAAAAATATGAGCTTGGGTCTCAAGAGCATATGCAATTAAAGATGGTGAAATAAACTGTAACAGATTAGTGGTGTACAGAGTATTTTTTCTCTGATTTACGCGAGACACCTAGAAACAGTACTTGGGACTGGCATTTTGGGGCACTAACTGCATAGCTGCGAAGTATATACTTCTCCTACCGCTATTTCTTTAAAGGAAATCTTTGCTTTATTTTCTGCCATTAATCAAGGTAAAGATAAAAAAAAAATTATGGTAAGAAAAGAATAAAATTGTCCGCCATGCATTTAATGACCAAAATATGTCAGTCACGAGCCGCTACTGATTAAAATAATACTTTAACCTTTAAATGCATGATTTTTAATTTTATTTCAAAGAAATTATATATGATTCTAAGAAAAGTTTATTATACAGGAAAAACAATGAAAAAAATCAGAGATATATTTTTCGTATAATACGTTGGCTTTTTCTTATGTTGCACATCTGCAACTCAAGGAAAAACCACTGTTATCACTAAAATAGTGCAAAATTAGTAATTAGTTAATAAGTATGAATCTAGGTATCTTTTTTATACGAATTTTATATTGTAAAACTTAACCCTTAAATGCATGAATTACCATGATGGATCATGATGGAATCTATTATAGGAATAATGTAAGAAAAATAACATTTAATTAATTTTAAATTTCCACCACTTTTTACACAAAATTTACAAACTACATGCTTGGAAACAAAACTTTTTATCTTGTACCAGAGACTTCTTTTATAGTAGATCACGAAAACCGCACGAGCCTGCTGTTCGTGTGGTGTTACACCAATCGTCCGATGTGTGAAATGGATCCAGAATAATTTAGCAAAATTTCCCTTTACAATGTACATGTAGAAAATAGGATTTATTTCAAAATCAAATTGTTCTTAAATTCTATCAGCATTTCAACGTTTTAGCAACAAAACTATTGGGTCGTTCGGAAAGTCGTGTCCATTTGAGAAAATAATTTCGTACCGGGAAATTTTGCCCGGTAATTTTTAGACATTAGATATCGGAATCAATATCTAATAATTAAATAATAGAATTTTCCGGTAAGAATTGATTTTCCAAACGGACATGACTTTCCGAACGACCCAATACTTTACTGTTAAAAGGTAAATCTATTATATTCGATGTTCATATTTTTTATTATTATTCACAAAATTTCTTTCGAAAATTCACACCACTGTGTTTCTCGCTTTTTGTTCTGCTCGCGATGCCTTTTGCAAAAGTACGCAAAATGAAAAGGAAAGAAATCTCAACGATGGATTTAACTTCATTTCCCATAAGTACAACTGTAATTACAATTTTTTAATGCGCATAAATTTCTGTATAATTGTTTGCTGTTTATTTTTATAATGATTTATGTTAACCCTTAAATGCATGAATTGTTCTTTTAGATTTGCGTTTTTTATACTTATATTAAGGATTAGAAACCAGATACAGTAAATTCTGTCTAAGACGGACTCTGTGCTAGCCGGAAATTTGTCTATCGCCGAAAATTCCCGGCGAACCCCTAGAAAAGCATTAATTCTTGTTGCATAAGCCGGAATCTGTCTAACACGGAAACGGAAATGTTCTTAAGGTCCAACTGAAATCAAAATTTTGCGTAAGCCGAAAAAAAAAGATACTTTAAAAATGGAAAGCATTTCGTTCATGAAGCTTTAGAACATACGTCATTTATTCAATGCAGAGAATTTTAATTCAATTCCGTAATACTTTAAAAAAGTTAATTTAAGGAACTAGAAAATGTTTAAATTTTAAGGAAATCTTGCATTTAAAAAAATGAAATTATTATTACTAAACGGATGTACATTTATGAAAATATGTATTTTCGAAAGTACAATATATCATGCTTTTTAATGTTGTACTCAAATTCAAATTGATACCTTACTATCTCATTCCCGAAGGGGTATTTTTTTTTATCTTTTTATCAAAAATATTAAATGCTATTCGATTGACGTATGCTTCATTCCAATGAATCACGTGTTTAGAAAACTCATTGCACGGGTTATTTGTTTTTCGTCGTTTAATCTTGTCTAAGGAATCCTTGACAAGAAGATAACCAAGTGGATCGTAAAAATTGCTTCAAAATCGAAACTCAATACTCCATTCCTGCGGGATAAAGTCGATGTTGCCAAATTAAAAGAAAAATAATTATTCTGTAGAAGATCTTTGTATTAAATTTAATTGTGGCAAAACTCAAATTTATGACGCTATAAAAAGAAAGAGTTGAAAACATCTAATATAAAGAGGAAACGTGCTGTGAAAAATTATAACATTGGTGCATTAACTTTTGGATGTTTTTCGATTGCTAGAGTGAAAATTTTGCTAGCACGTGGACTTTTTTGCGAAAAAATAGGTAAAATGCATTGGTTAATGAGTTTCCATAATCTTCCCAACATTACCATGAAGCATGCTGACACATGAAAAACGTCCATAGCATGAAATTCGGGAATGGAAAGGAAAATTTCATCTGCCGATTGAAAGATGTCAAGAAAAGGACATATATAATTGCAATGAGACTGGAGTATTTTATCGTTTGTGCCAAGTAAGTCACTTGTTAAAAGAGGTAGCTAATGCCGGTGAGGTAAAACCTCCAACGAGTGTGTGACTGTTTTGCTTTTTGCAAATTTGGAGGGCAGTTTATAAAAAAAGTTAGTGATTGGGAAATCGAAAACGACGTTATGTTTCAAGAATGTTAATATTGGTAAACTGCATTGTGACTTGGAGGTCTCAGAAAAAATACTGGATGTCGATTGTCTTAACACTTTGAGTGCCACATCAGTCGCCGTTGATTGACACTGAACATTCCGTTTAGGCCGCGTCAGTCATCGGTGACTGACACTTATAGATTGTATAACGGGAATCTTTTATAGTGGCCCAAATTTTAAGATTGGCAAAATAGACTTGGCATTCAACGTGTTAATGGAGGGGTGGCTGAAGGATTTCAATAGACGAATGATTGAAGGGAAAAAAATAAGTGTTCCTCGATAATGCACATTGTCATGCCGACGTGAAAGTGTCGAATATAAATTTACAATTTCTTCCGGTGGATACTACTACAACGACACAATCAATGGATCAGTGAGTTATTAAAATGCTGAAACCCACTGCAAAAGGTATATCCTGTGGTCAATTATTGCGTCTTTTGATGATTGTTCTTCAGCCACCGATCTGACGAAAAACATCGGTGTTTGCGATGCTGTTAAATGGATTCCCAAACTTTGCTCAGAAATGTCGCCTGAAAAAACTGATCATTGTCTTAGGAAGGCAAATGCGGATGACCACGCTTCTGAAAACATTGAAGACAGCGCTGGAATTCAAACATATCAGGACGGCTTGAGAAGAATTAGGTGCCTAAGAGAAACGAAAAAAAAAATAATACCGAGAATAACAGACTTACGCGTTAGTGCAGAATACATGGTAAACCGAAAGAAAAAAACAAGCATCGATAAAAGATTATTCTTTGAATTTTTGAACTACTATGCGAAAGATGAAGCATGTAATTTTATTGGTTAAATTAAATGATTTTCATTAAATTTCAGAATTGGAGCAATTTTGCATCGGTAATATTTATTTTTCTGTTCAAATAAAGTCTCTCGAAATTATTAAAAACAATAGATTTAATAACAATTCAATTTCATTAAAAATTTCATTTTAAAGAACAGTACTAAATTTTACAAACGTAAAAAAAAAAAAAAAAAAAAAAAAAAAAAAAAAAATCTATATATATATATATATATATATATTGTGCATTTTTGGGGGGTTGGGCTCTCTTTTGCATAAGACGGAATATTGTCTACAACGGAAGATTTTCTCAGTCCCGACCGATTCCGCCTTAGATAGAGTTTACTGTATTTTAAGAGAGATTTTTAACTTTATTTAGTAGCATACTTTTGTAATTTTTACAGGATTAATATTTCTATATAAATATAGTGGTTCCTGAAAGTTAAATAAAAAGTGATGCAGGTACGCATTTAAGGGTTAACCCTTTGCGCTCTGGCGCTGCAAGGGGATGAAATTCACTAGCCACCAGTGTTACCGCATCTGGCAGATTTTTTTTTTTTTTTAGAAATTTTGAATTCACACCACAAAAATTTAATTGGTAATTTTCTTTTACTTTATTTATCGAAAATTAATCCTCTTGTAGAGCGAAAATAAGAGTTAAAACTTTCTGATGAGAATTCGGAATTTCTAATTAAAAAAATCAGCACGATATCATGACGTACGTGATTGTCGGAAATGACCAATATCGAGGCTATCGAAAAAAAAGGCTACCGTGGTGCGGTGCTTTACGCGTATCTTTTTTTACAGACCGCTGATGTCATGTGATCTCGAATGCACCAATGCAGGTGTACAATTAGAGCAGGACATCAATCTAGCGGTCTGTATAAAAAAGATATGAGGAATGCATCGCGGTAGACTGTCTTTCTGGTTAGTCCATAGCTGCCAACTTTTACGCTTTTTTCATACCACTAAAATTTTATAGAAAATATTGTCTTATTCAATCGTCGAAATCTCATGATTAAACAAGGCGAAAATCTCTTTACAATTTTAGTGGTAGCTAAAAAGCGACAAGGTTGGCAGCTGTGCGTTAGTCTCAGACCAAAATAGCATGACGTACGTTGCATATGTCACAGAGCGCAAGAGATTAAAGTCCTGCATCTGAAAATGTTCAAAACGCGCGTTTTTCAAGTTGCACACAATATTTCTCTTGAACCATTTAATGTTTCTTCATGCAATTTTAACGAATTTCTAGATTATATCTCTGTCTTAAAACTGAACCACCGTCCCCTGAATATTAGGCCTGAATGCTGACACAAAAATGGCGGCTGTCTTAGGCGGATTTTTTCCGTATTTATACGGTCTCTTGAATTTGAACACCAATAATTTTTAAAAGTACTCAAACCTAGTATTCAGGAGGCGGTAACTGAACCTAAATGCGTTTATATTAAAAAAGTATTTAAATACTGAAATTCAAGCTATAAATTTTGGTTCCTCGAAGTTTATCCATACATAATAGACTGGGAGCCGGCAGCGATGACCACCTCGGGAACTCAGCTTTCGCTTTAGAATTTTAGTGCAATCCCGAGGGGTAGACCACATCCACTCCTCCCGACTCTCAACCAGAGTCTGAGAGGGAGCGTCGGGTCCCTGATCAAGCTGCTGAGATTTATTTCGGTTACTGTGAGATTTACAATTACAATCACAATTGGTTACCCAATTTTTCTGGGCGAACCGAAGATTTCACATCGAGATATATGACTGTATGTAGTGATTACATGAGGATCATTTCACCTAATGTGATTGCATAATTGTTGCACAGACAACCATATCATCGAGTTGGAGGCTGAAATTCCAGAATTTGCTAAATCTCGATTCCCATATTAAAACGCAATCGGTCTGCCAACTCATATCTTGGTGGAAAACACCTAAAAACACAATTTTACCGGTTGACTCGCAGGCTTACCATTGTGTTTTCCTGCTACCAGTCCGCCATGTTTTCATACCTTTGGGTGCAGGAAAACGCAATGGTAAACCTACGAGTCGACCGCTAAAATCGGGTTTTTAGGGGTTTTCCACGAAGATATGAGTTGGCAGACCGATTGCGTTTTAATACGGGAATCGAGTTTTAGCTAAATCTGGAATTTCAGCCTCCAACTCAATGAGGTGGTTGTCTCAAGGTTAACACGTTAAGTTCCACGGTGACTGACACTGAAGCTGAAAAATTTACAATGTTTTAAGTAATTTTTAAGAAAGTATAATCCTGTAATAAATAAAAGGTAAGTAAATTTTAAATAAATTTTCAGTAATTACTTAAAACAATATATATATATTTGGTTTTATATCATATTTTAGAATGTCAGTCATCGGTGGATCACGCTTTCTAAATGGAAAGTTCAGTGTCAGTCACCGGTGACTGACGTGGCGCTTAACGTGTTAATACGTATTCTTGAATTTTGCAGACCAGAATGTTTTTCGGCACCAGTATTATCTTATAGAAAATTTCTTCTTAGAAGAAGGCGAAATTTTGCGTGTTTAACCTAGATGTCTTTTTCTATGGAAATATACAGGTAGTTTTTTTGGAGAAATAACGTTATCGGTACGTGTCTGTGCTGCCGGCTCCCGGCCTATAATGTTTTTTGTAGCTGGGCCAAAAAAACGTATATAGGTTCCAGTGGCGTGGCGTCCGGTCATCGCTGGATGCGGCGATGACCAAGCAATATTTTAAAACTCTTAATAAGATTTTAAAACTCTATGATCCAGTTTTAGCAGAACATTTGGAGTTCATGTATAAGTGAAGGTAAGATTTAAAGTTTCTTTTTTGAACATTCAACCATTGAATTTTAGAGTTAATAATTTTTCACCACAAACTTAAATAATTGCGATGACCACCGAAAATTTTCACGCCACGCCACTGATAGGTTCAGTATTAAGATATAGGAATAATCTAAAACATCTAAAAATATTATGCAAAAAGCAGGCCCGTAACGGCAAAAATCAGGCCCGTTCTTCATCATTTACGTATCAGTATTCTTATATGCTTAATTTGGCCTTTATTAATCGAATGACGTTCAAAGGTTAAATAAGGGTAAGTAAATGTAAAATAATACTGTTAGGAAAATGATGCCACATACAACCTGACACTACGTGACGGGTAAAAATATCAAGTAGTTACAGGAATACATTGCGCAGAATGCTAAATAACCACAGAATTAGGGAAAACCCCTATTTGAGATGAATCACTTTCAAGCACAATCAAAATTTGTAGCATATGAAAAAAAGATACACCTATCTTTATTACCAGACCGTTCACGAGAAAATCACGTCAAACGTGTTATTAGACTTGGAATATTGTCTTCTTTCAGAATCTGAAAACAATTTTTAAAATAGGAGTCATCTAGATAATAAAATCTGCACAAACACTTTTTAAAAATTATTACTCCCCACCCCCTTATAATACCATATTTGAATTCGATATTTTGATAACATATTCGAAACAAGGTGGGGCGGAAAAATATACAGTTTATGTATTTTTGTCAAATCTTCGTGGATTTATAAAATAAAATGTATGAAGAGTACATCCGCATAAGAAGAAAAAATAAATTAAGATATCAAAGGATAAATTTGCAGTTTCACAGCAGTAAAATTGTAGAGGCAATCCATGCATAAAATAAATAAATTGGTTCACCATTATCAAACTTTATTTAAGGCCCTTTTAGGGGCAGAAAAAGTGAAGTAACAAAAATTACATTTGGAGAAATTTGAAGTGAAAGTTTTTGCTGTAAATTTTAACCTCTTAACAGTGGCCCGAACTGGTTTCGGGCAGGAACACTTTGCTTGCTTCGTTATTAAAAGCATTTTGATACCACTAATTTGTAACTGTAAATTTATCTTTATTGATTGTCAGATATTTTTCGATTAAGTAAGGTAAATATTTTAGTATGGAAAAAGTGGTGTCCAGCCCCATTTTTAATTTTTTTGTAAGAAAACAAATGTCACTGTTAAGTAGTTAATGATTTATTTTCTATTTAATACCATGTGTTTAAAATATTAACAGGTATGGTACTAAACTCTCCCACAAAAACTTATTCATATTTAATTTTCAAATATTAAAAATTATTAATATTATTGATATTATTAAATATTAAAATATTAAATATTAATGAATAATGTCTTAAATCTTCAAGACTAAATGGAATCTTAGTATTTTAGCTTCACCATGTGATAGGATACCTCATAACGCTTTCATCCAAAAGATAAAACAAATTAAAAAAAAAATGCAGCGTAACATGTTCATCCACTTAGCTCTTCAATTCTGTTCGTAAAATGATGAAATAATTTGCTGACACCAGAATCTTCAAACGTAATTCTCAGAAAATAGCTTTGCGAATAAATTTTTGGGTTGCTGTTTTCGATTTCCTTATAGGGAATTACTTTCAGAATTAAAACTTCGCGATATGTTGAAAAAGAATGAATTGTAGAGTGACACACCCATGTGTCTAACGGTGCTCATTCTGTTTTTGTTTTGGTCATAATTCATAATGTTTTGTAACACGAATTTCTAATTAGATTTGATACATAAAATTATGTTTTGAGTAAAAATAAAATGCCTTAAAATTACTTGGGTTCATTAAATGTATCTGACTAGAAACAAAAATTTTAAAGTGGATAATTCTTCTGGAAGATATAATTTAAAGATTCTCAGGTGAATTTAGCATTAGAATCCTTAAAAGTTTGACGAAAATTCACAAATTAGTAAATACATTCTCTCGCTGATTTGAGAAAAGTAGTTCAAATAAAGTTTCAAAAGTGGGTGTTACTATTTGAAAAATCAAAGTTGGGCATTCTGTAATATGAAGACGATCACTAGTTTAAGATTGCAATCATAATTTGATAGAAGATTATAATGACACCTATCGAGGGTTTTGCTGCGAATAACGTTACATGTACCATTTTTTTATATACTAAAGGCACATTTTGCTAAAATTTGATGTATTCAATGTTTAGTATAGGGGTGCATATAACCGCTGGCCTTCAGACGACCAAGTTACCACCAATTTTGTACACAATAATTTGCATTATTTATTGGCAGAAGTTTTACTATTAAGTAAGTCAAAAGTAACCTTTCGGATATTGTGGTGGCAAAAGACTTTCAGGCAAAAAGGTTGTGCGGCACTATTCAAGTATAATTTTAAAGAATTATTTTTGAGTCAATATAAAAAATGCTTTATGAAATATATTCTTTAAAAATATTAAGAAATTGGACAGATATCTCTTATGAATATTTGTTGACCGGCAAATTTCTATGAGAGCAATAGGAGCCCAATTGTCCTTTTTTTTAACACTATGAGCATAGATAGATTTTCCAGTTTCACGCGTTGATAAAGATATTGCGATATGCGAATATAATATGGTCAAATATATGATAAAAATGCATATATTTTCTGTCAAAAGTGTACAAAATTTTTAAGCATGAATTATTACATACCGTAATCTCCGGCATATAATCCGCGGATCAAAAAATTCTGTTTGGATCCAGAAAATTTCCGAGCGTTGTAGTGTAAAATTCCATCTCGAAACGCTTCCTCAAAACAAAAAACTTTCATATAAATTTTAACAGCATGTGCAAGAGGAATATACCACAATTTTTTTTTTCTTTAAATAATACCGTATGAATATGCGAAAAATATGCGAAAGTGGCCAAAAGCATGACAAGTTTCAGTCCTCAAATTTACCAGAGGAGTTAATGACAGGATATCTGTGATTCATTAAGGCGATGATTTTTCTTTAAAAACAGTGGTCAGGCAGGCTCTAAAGTTTTCTGGAAGGTTGCCAGATTGGCCTACATTTTTATTCAGAAATTTCGATTTCCTATCAGAATCAAACAACAGTAATTTATGCTTTATCTAATGAGAGACATTTAGCGATCACATAAAGGGAAAATTTTTCTTTCGAAATTTCCGGCGTGAATTTGAAAATGCGGATAAAAATTGAAGGGAAAACTGACAACCCTGAGATTGCAGAGAACTGCTCTACGTGATGCTACTCGCTTGTAAGCCAACCCCTACCTTAACACTAGAACGCCCGGAAGGAGTCGATCCGACTCCGACCATATGATTAAATGTCAACTGGGACCAGAAATTCTTTCAAAAAATAAGTTAAATTTAAACAAAGCAAATTTGCGTTAAATAAATCAGTCTAATAAATTTAAATAAAATTCTGCTGTCAATGTTTTTATGAAACTTGAGTAAATTTTCCGGGCGTTCTAGTGTTAAAAAAAATATGTCGAACACCAGTATGTTTGGCTAGTTATCTTCGCTTTATTTAATATAAAAAAATTGGAAATTCCGCTGTTAAATAAGACGAATGTATCATTATAAATACTGTTATGCAAACTGTTATTCCTCTCTGATTTGTGTTCGGCTTTTACGCAAGTATAGTTTATGGAACTATGAATAAAGAGGAATTGTCTTACCCTCAAAATAATGATGCTTCCACAGTAACCGGTTTCGTAGCAACTCATTACCGATGAGGCAAACTGCCACCAGTAAATTTGAATATAGTTTTCTGCGCATTTAAACGCCTTTTCAATGAAGAATTTCAGTCATATTTATGGCCCAAAACAGATATTTATTTGTACTGGTGTAAGTTTATTTCAGCAGAAGTCATGTCCTGCTTTTCCACTATATTGTGACAACCAAAACAACCTCCTCTCAGCATCACTGAAAGAAATTATAATTCCCGGGCCAACCCCCACCAGTAAAAACGAATGGAAATTTTTACCATTTTTGTGAGAGAAATTTAGCATAATAGGCTGCTAAACAAAGGCGAAATTTTCTATTAAAAATTTACTGGTAGAAATTTGCTTCGGCGGTGATCAGAAACTGTAGATCCGATGTAAAAAATCATCAGCCGCCATCTTGTGACAACATTTTCAGTTACTTCCTACGCCAGTGGGCTACTTTTTTAAAATTCAGATTTCTTGATTGCCACCACTTTTTTGAAACGGTAAAATTACCTTTGTTTTCGCCTTAATTAATATGTCATTAAATAAGGTGCATTTTACCATTTCAAAAAAGTGGTGCTAATCATGAATCCGAATTTTAAAAAATTAGCCCATCTGGCAGCACTGCCCTGAATACTAGGCCTGAGCGCTGACACAAAAATGGCGGCTGCCGAAGTCTGATGTTTTTCAGAGTGTGTACGGTCCCTTAAATATTCGTACCAATATTTTTTTAATGTTTTTTACGCTTTACATTTCTGACATTAAACAAGTCAGAGAAATCTTTTATAAAATACTGGTGTCCACATATAATGGACCGCATAACTTCATTGTATATACGGTAAAAGATCGAGCGAATGAAAACAAAAGGAAAAAACATATCCGGAGACGAGATTAACCTAAAAAACACACAAACATCATTGAACGTACTACCACACGAACCGAACAATAGAGTTCTGGTGGATTTCACGATCGCAGTAATTGAATATGCTACTAAACTGACTAATTAGCATCATTTCTGTGTATGGATTCAATTAACTTCTTGTAAAAAGTGGTAGTAACTGAAAATTAAATGCAGTGTTGCCAGTGGCCTACTATTTTTAAACTCAGATATCTTGATTAGCCCCACTTTTTTGAAATTGAAATATTCGCCTTATTTAATGAGATATTAATTAATGCTGAAACAAGTGGAATTTTACCATTTCAAAAAAGTGGTGCCAACAGATAAATCTGAATTTTAAAAAGGTAGCCCACTGGCAACACTGCATTGCCGACGGTCAATTTTTATAACATCCGAATTTTAAAACTGTAGAAACTCCTCCCAAATTTATGCATCGGTAAATATCTTTTAATGTTCGATTTTAATATAAAATGTCTTATAATAATAAAAAAAAATGGTCATCATGATATAAATGCATTTTATGAAACGTACAACCCCCGCCCATTAGATGTTTTTTGAATGAAAACAAGATTTGTCGTTTCCTGTCGTGAATGTGTTAAGAGTTCAGGAAATGTTCGAAAAGGAACATGTATATGAAAGAGCAACATTTACTGCGCATTTTAAAAGAAACCGGATAAAAAAATGTTATTATGATGCTAGTTATGGCTAGAATGATATTAGATTATACCTATGCGTTCAATTCTGAAGAATATCAGATATCTAGACGTAGACACCTCTATTTGAGTTATATCACTTTAAACTATAGTCAGTTTAACCCTTTATCTACTGCAGTTTTTTTCATGTAATATTTTTTTCAGTTACTACAATGAAAATTAAAGGATAAAGATAAAAAAAAAATACTCACCCGTTAGAAATTTAATTATTTAGAGGTAATTAATTAAAGTGGTACTTTAAAGTACCGTCCGTACACTGTGACTAAAATATCGTAACAGAAAACCTACAGCAAATTTCAAATGGCATCAGAAAATATTTTCGATTTAATATGTATGTGAAATATAGTCTTTTTCTTATTTATAAATAAATCTTTTGGGAAATTCCGGTGACAATCATTTATTTCAACACATTAGAATTGAAAAGGCTTTGAGGTTAAAAAAAAACTTCTTTTTTTTAGGTTTGGATCTTGTTAGCAGTCATTCAGTTATGCGAAGTCTATATTCCAGGGACAACATGTTCTCTTGCATCTCCACATATACAATATATGAATTTACATATGCCATTTCTGGCATAGCAGAAACGAGCCGGCGTCACAACTTTTTTGATTTCCTATAAAAAATAACAATGAAACAAGTGTTTCAAAAACAGATAAAAGTTTTTAAATTTTATCCTATCTTCGAGTTTGTATTTGGTAAATTGTAAAATTAGAGAACATATGATTAAATTTCAACTGGGACCAGAAATTCTTTCAAAAAATAAGTTAAATTTAAACAACGCAGATTTACATTAAATAGATCAGTCTAATAAATTTAAATGAAATTCTGGTGCCAATATTTTTATGAAACTTGAGTAAAATTTCCGGGCGTTCCTCTGTTAACCCATTAACCGCTGACGTTGCGTTCACGCAACAGTCAAAATAATTGCTCATACAATGAATTAATTACATTGGCACCAGTATTTTATAATTAAAAAAAATATCTTATTTATTGGCTGGAATTTTATATTTTAGTAAAGCGAAATTTACTTTACTGAATTTGTGGTGGGAAACTACTTTCAACAAGAAATTTGAAAATTTCTATCGTAATAGTTTTGGCGGTTAATGGGTTAAAAAAATATGTCGAACACCAGTATGTTTGGATAGTTATCTTCGCTTTATTTAATGTAAAAAAAAATTGGAAAATCCGCTATTAAATAAGACGAATGTATCATTTTAAATACTGTTATGCAGTCTGTTTTTCCTCTCTGATTTGTGTTCGGCTTTTATGCAAGTATAGTTTATGGAAATATGAATAAAGAGGAATTGTCTTATCCTCAAAATAATGATGCTTCCACAGTAACAGGTTTCGCAGCAACTCATTACCGCTGAGGCAAACTGCCACCAGTAAATTTGAATACAGGGTGATTCAGCTCGTCGGTGACAAACTTTAAGGATCGATAGAGCACACCTAGACGAACATTTTTGAATAGGGAATGTAGGGTCCCTGACGCGATGGTAAGGCGCTAGGCGCTTTCGACAATTTGGGTGCCGAAATTCGAAACGTCATAAAAACTAGGGAAATGGTTAGATTTTCTTGCTTGTTGCGTCGAAATGATTCTGTTTGTTTAGACTTTCTTCAGTACCAATTTGATAAGCGTATCTCTTAAAACATGGATAGGGGGCGCTGCAGACTTTGGAGAGCTAGACAACAACTTTAAGCCCGTTATTTTGATAATTTAACACATGCTCGCCAAAGTTTATACTCTAACTTAAAGTTTGAACCCAAAAGTAGAGCCCTGCAAAAAGCGTAAGAGCCGGAATAAAATGTCAAAGTACAGGGTGGTCGAAACTCGAAGGCTCCTAGGAGATAAACAAACAGATTTCTTGACTTATGGCATGCATTTTCATGATTCTGTTTGCTGGGGCTCTCTGAAACTCAGTTGAACGGTACAAAAAGAAACATCGATAGGGGGCGCTTTGGGCAAAAAACATAATTCGTTGACATTTCGGACGCTAACTGGAAACGGGGCGCTACGATCAGTTAGAAACAAAACAAGAGAGTAATTTACTTATCATAAGAAGCTATTAAAACTGCAGTTTGTTTGTTTTTTTTAACAAACATAGCTGGTTTCAATCATGCACAATGCGCGCAATAAAATTTACATAAGGTGCTTTTTGCTGATTTATGCAAAAGATATCGTACCATATCGATATGCAAAAGATACGTAATGCGTAGACGACAACGCGAGATGACGTAGTTGTATGCGCAGACACGTCTTTTGAACGTGCGGTACCTACTTAAGCTTCGGGTTACTTGTCTGCAGATCGGTAGTAGGATGGAACGGTACACAAACTCTGAATTGGCTGACATGCATTTGGCGTATGGCGCTGCTGGTTGTAATGGACGAGCCGCTCAGCGGTTGTACGCCGAGCGTTACCCCAACAGGCAAATCCCCTGCCATGCCTTCTTCGCTCGAGTACACCAGAGGTTGTCCACAACGGGATCTTTCGACGGAGGCAGGCCTGAACGGGAGCGATCAGTGAGCACCCCCGACAACGAAGAGGCTGTGCTTAACCTGGTTGAGGACAACCCAGGTCTTAGCACGAGAGATATCGCCAGACATGTTGGCATTTCGCAAGCAACTGCGTGGCGCATCTTACGTTCCCGGAATCTGCACCCCTACCACATCCAGTGGGTGCAGTTGCTCAGAGAGCAGGATTTTGGCCCTCGAGTGGAATTCTCAAGATGGTACTTGGCGATGAGATCCAGGGATCCCCGTTTTGTAAACAGCATTTTGTTTACGGACGAGTCCACCTTCAGCCGGGAGGGAATGTGGAACGCCCACAACAGTCATGTGTGGTGTGATGAAAATCCACATGAAACCAGAAGCCGAGCAGCCCAGGAGCGTTTCTCAGTAAATGTGTGGGCCGGCATTCTGGGGGATTGCCTCATTGGCCCTTATTTGTTACCTGAACGGCTGACAGGTGAAAATTACCTGATTTTCCTGGATCAAGTGCTGCCGCAGCTTCTGGATGAGGCGCACGTACCCGAAGGTTCGCGTCGCCAGATGTGGTTCCAGCACGATGGAGCTCCGGCCCATTACACGAACGACGTGCGTCTCCATCTAAACGCAAGGTATGGCCAGCGGTGGATCGGGCGTGGGGGTCCAGTTCACTGGCCTGCCCGATCACCAGACCTCACCTGCTTGGATTTCTTCCTTTGGGGTTACCTGAAGGCCGAGGTATACCATACACCTGTCAGCAGTGCTGAAGAACTTGTGGCGCGCATTGTGGCAGCTGCAGGGCAGATCAGAGATACTCCTGGCATTGTTGGAAACACACACTCCTCAATGCGACGCAGGTGCGAAGCCTGCATCATGGCCCAAGGTCGAAATTTCGAGCATCTTCTGTAGTGTTATTTTTTGTAAATAAATTTCCAGTATCATTGATGTTTTTGGTCTAAATTTATTCAGAAGTGTTGAGCAGAGGTAGAAAATGTGTTTTCATTATTACTAACTGATCGTAGCGCCCCGTTTCCAGTTAGCGTCCGAAATATCAACGAATTATGTTTTTTGCCCAAAGCGCCCCCTATCGATGTTTCTTTTTGTACAGTTCAACTGAGTTTCAGAGAGCCCCAGCAAACAGAATCATGAAAATGCATGCCATAAGTCAAGAAATCTGTTTGTTTATCTCTTAGGAGCCTTCGAGTTTCGACCACCCTGTACTTTGACATTTTATTCCGGCTCTTACGCTTTTTGCAGGGCTCTACTTTTGGGTTCAAACTTTAAGTTAGAGTATAAACTTTGGCGAGCATGTGTTAAATTATCAAAATAACGGGCTTAAAGTTGTTGTCTAGCTCTCCAAAGTCTGCAGCGCCCCCTATCCATGTTTTAAGAGATACGCTTATCAAATTGGTACTGAAGAAAGTCTAAACAAACAGAATCATTTCGACGCAACAAGCAAGAAAATCTAACCATTTCCCTAGTTTTTATGACGTTTCGAATTTCGGCACCCAAATTTTCGAAAGCGCCTAGCGCCTTACCATCGCGTCAGGGACCCTACATTCCCTATTCAAAAATGTTCGTCTAGGTGTGCTCTATCGATCCTTAAAGTTTGTCACCGACGAGCTGAATCACCCTGTATAGTTTTCTGCGCATTTAAACGCCTTTTCAATGAAGAATTTCAGTCATATTTATGGCCCAAAACAGATATTTATTTGTACTGGTGTAAGTTTATTTCAGCAGAAGTCATGTCCTGCTTTTCCACTATATTGTGACAACCAAAACAACCTCCTCTCAGTATTACTGAAAGAAATTATAATTCCCGGGCCAACTCCCACCAGTAAAAACGAATGGAAATTTTTACCATGTTTGTGAGAGAAATTTAGCATAATAGGCTGCTAAACAAAGACGAAATTTTCTATTAAAAATTTACTGGTAGAATGTTGCTTCGGCGGTGATCAGAAACTGTAGATCCGATGTAAAAAATCAGCCGCCATCTTGTGACAACATTTTCAGTTACTTCCTACGCCCTCTGAATACTAGCCCTGAGCGCTGACACAAAAATGGCGGCTGCCGAAGGCTGATGTTTTTCAGCGTGCATCAGCGGCAACATTGCATTGCCGACGGTCAATTTTTATAAAATCCGAATTTTAAAACAGTAGAAACTCCTCCCAAGTTTATGCATCAGTAAATATCTTTTAATGTACGAATTTAATATAAAATGTCTTATAATAATAAAAACAAATATGGGCATCATGATATAAATGCATTTTCTGAAAAGTAGAACCCCCGCCCATTAGATGTTTTTTGAATGAAAACAAGATTTATCGTTTCCCGTCGTGAATGTGTTAAGAGTTCAGGAAATGTTTGAAAAGGAACAAGAATATGAAAAAGCAACATTTTCTGCGCATTTTAAAAGAAACTGGATAAAAAAATGCTATTATGAAGCTAGTTATGGCTAGAATGATATTATATTATACCTATGCGTTCAATTCTGAAGAATCTCAGAAATCTAGACGTAGACACCTCTATTTGAGTTATATCACTTTAAACTATAGTCAGTTTAACCCTTTATCTACTGCAGTTTTATTCATGTAATATTTGTTTTCAGTTACTACAATGAAAATTAAAGGATAAAGATAAAAAAAAAATACTCACCCGTGATAAATTTAATTATTTAGAGGTAATTATGTAAAGAGGTACTTTAAAGTACCGTCAGTACACTATGACTAAAATATCGTAACAGAAAACCTACAGGGAATTTCAAATGGCATCAGAAAATATTTTCGATTTAATACGTATGTGAAATATAGTCTTTTTCTTATTTATAAATAAATCTTTTGGGAAATTCCGGTGACAATCATTTATTTCAACACATTAGAATTGAAAATGCTTTGAGGTTAAAAAAAAAAAAACTTTTTTTTTAGGTTTGGATCTTGTTAGCAGTCATTCAGTTATGTGAAGTCTATATTCCCGGGACAACATGTTCTCTCGCATCTCCACATATACAATATATGAATTTACATATGCCATTTCTAGCATAGCAGAAACGAGCCGGCGCCACAACTTTTTTGATTTCCTATAAAAAATAATAATGAAACAGAAAAGAAATACCAGCGAAATAACTACTACACTACTTTTAGTAATTACATTTTAAAGCAGATGTAAACGATGGATAACTACTCAGAAGAAAAGTAAACAAATGTTTTTCTACAACACCCAGCGTACTGACGTTACTTTTAAGTACCACCGAGTAATTCAACTGTTAAATCAAATACATACACCGTTCAATTAAACTAGCTAGTCAAACTGTATTTTAATATCATAATGAACACATAAAATAATCCAACTCTTATCTTATATCATTATATCCTTTACTGTGTTAGCAGCAATAAAAAGACGAGCGTGACAATCTGTACAAAACGTCAACACAAAACCCATCGTCTGTGTCAAAGATAGCCTCCTTCCTCGCTAAAATAAAAAATCTAGAACTACTGCTGCCATGTATCCGAATAAAGTGGAGTTAAAAGAGTGTTTTTGCAAAGTACCATTAGAATATTAGTAATATTTACTATGAGATGAAAGTTTAAAATGAGTGGTACTTATAAGTACCGTCAGTAGAAAAGGGTTAAAGAAAATTGATATTACCAATTTTCGCAGACAATTTTTGATAAAATCACACCAAAGGAGTCTTTATATTGTGAATATTGCATTTTTTCAGAATATGAATGTTATTTTTAAATTAGATATCGACTACATATTATAAGCACCGTCTTAACGGTGGCTATGAAAGTAACCTTGGACACTAACTTCATAATGTTATTTCTAATTTATTTAATCATAGAACAAAAAAATAATAGATTTTTAATAGATAATAATAGATAATAATAGATAATTTTTTTAGACTAGCGGTAGAATTTTGCATGATATCCTGTTTCTCTCCAGTGAAATCGGCGCTTATAAACTATGGTATAAAGTTTATATATTTTTCTTAAATATACATGGAGTTATGAAAGAAAACACATTAATAATATTAGAGGTACTGGAAAATTATGTCGCATAATGCTCTTTGATGCCGACTTTTTAAAAATTCAGATTTCTTCATTGGCACCATTTTTAAAAAGTAGGCGTGAAGAAACAATATGCGACCGAATTTTCCGGTCCCTAATATATGCACAATGGAGTTATGAATAAAGAGGGGAAGACATGTAGTGTAGAGTCTACCAGTTATGACTGAAGAGGTTGTCAAAAAATGGCGGCTGATTTTTTTTTTTTTTTTTTTTACATTGGGACATCTGTTTCTGATGACCGCCGAAAGAAACTTCCAACAGAAAATTTTAAATATAAAATTTCACCTTATTTTAGTGGCTCACTCATGCAAAATTTTTCTCATAAATATCGAAAAATTTCTATTCGTTTTTACTGGTGGAAGTTGGCCCGGTACTATGATATCTTTCACTGATACTGATAGGAGGTTGTTTTGGTTGTCATAATATTGCAAAAACGCAGGGCCTGACTACCGCCGAGGTAAACTTCGACCAGTAAAAATAAATATCTGTTTTTGGCCATAATTGTAACTCAAATTCTGCATTAATAAGTTGTTTAAATGAGGAGAAAATCCTACTCAAATTATTGGTGGAACCGGTTACAGTTAAAGCTTCACATTTTTGAAGATATGTCAATTCCTCTTTGTTCATATTTACATGCAGAGTTGCCAGTTTGGCCTCCACTTTTATTCAGAAATTCAAAATTCTCACCAGAATCGAAAAATACTCTTTTTTGCTTTACTTAATGACAGACATTTCGTTATTACACAAAGGAAAAATTCTTCTTTCGAAATTTATGGTGTGAATTTAAAAATTCGAAATAAAAATTGAGCCCAAACTGGCAACACTGGTTCCATGATATGCGCAAATTTAGAAATAAATAAATTACAATTATTGATGGATAAACTTCCAGATTCATGCCAGTAAGATTCCAGTTTATGTGTAAAATAAATAAAAGCAACTCACATCTCCAAACTTTGTTTAAGACTAATCTTCAAATAAAATATTTGGTTGCTATATCAGATTTTCTTATGTGTGATTTAATCCTTTCAAGGGTGGTTGTATGTTTATGAAACTACAAAATTTTAATTCCCAAACGCCACATTATCACCAGAATTTTGGTAAAATATTTTACATTTAGTATGTATGTGAAATATAATCTTTTTTCATTTTTCCAAAAAATTATTTTCGTAAATCCCGGTGCCACTCATTTATTTCAACAATTTAGCATCGAAAATGCTTTGCCCCTGAAAGTGTTAACGGTTGCAGAAAATGGTTCCTTTGATCTTTGAAAAGCAAAATTTTTCTATATCTTGGAAAAATAATGATGGGAATGTATGGTAAACTTATAAAAAACATCTGTTTGACGATGCCAGTTTTGTTTATGTAAAAAAGGATTCAGATCCTGATCTGTGTTGCCAGGTGTGCCTCATAAATCAGGGTTCCATATGCTTTGGACACCAGTAATTTCTTACAGTTTATTTCGCCATCTTTAATCACATATACTATTGCCATTAAATAAGGCGAAGAAAATCAACTCTTTGCAGACGAGTGTTGGCAAACAGCCGCCCAAGCTTTTTATACATGATTTTATTTTTATATTCTATTCGCGCCATTCTATTTCAAAAGTACATTTTTTAGTGAATTTCTCTTGCACATGTTGTCAAATTCCAAGTAAAAACATTTCAAAAAAAAAAAAAAAGTGGTGCCAACCGAATAAATTCATGTAAGAGATGTCTGTGCCTGGGAGGAGTACTTGGACTATTAAGGGTTAAAGTACTGGAGTCCAGTATTTGGATCGCCGATTTACGCGGGACACCTGGCAGCACTAGTCATTCATAATTTCTTTTTTAAAATATGAGTTTATAATTAGTTTTCATAATTAAAAGTATACTTTGAACGAGAAAATAAATGCCTTGAATATGTTTTGGTCCATTCAATTTATCTCACCAAAAACAAAAATTTAAATCGAATGATTTTTTTTCATTTTAATTTATTCCATATTAAAGATTGTCACGTGAATTTAATATTAGTGTCGTCAAATTTTGAATAAATTTATAAAAATTATCCAATGCAATATAGTTTTTTAACCTCTTAACGGTCGCATTAAATTGCAGTTTAAAAATTCAAATTACTTATTGGCAGCACTTTTTTGGAAAAGAAATATTCGCCTTATTTTTAATGACAGGTGAAATGGTACCATAGTAAAGCCAATTACACTATTTTATAAAACTGATGGGAATCAAACAATCTGAATAAAAGACACAGATGGTGAATATCACGGGAGCGAGAATTGACGGGTTAATCAAAGAAATTCAAATAAGGTTTTAAAAGTGGGTGTTACCATTTCAAAAATGAAACAAGCCCAATTTCAAAAATTGCACTCATTTGCTGACATAACATAACATTTAGAGTATAATGACAAATTTGTTGTGATGCTATCGTAAGGGTCTGCGAATAAAGGAAGGTTTACAGATTTGTTATGTATACTGACTCTATATTTTGCAAAAACGTGAAATATACGATGTTCTAGTATAGGGGTGTACCGCCGCTGTACCGCGGCCCACTGAGATACCACTATCTTTTATTTTTCCACAGAATAATTTGCACTACTTAAGGACAGAACTTTTGCTATTAAGTCAAAAATAACATTTCGGATATTGTACTTTTATCAATTTAAACATGTACGAGGACTGTTCGATAAGAATGATCATAATTTTTTTATTTGCATATTTATTGCACACTATTTACGTTTATGTTCCATTGTTTGCGCTTAACACTACGCCCGGAAGGAGTCGTTTCGACTCCTACCATATGATTAAATATCAACTGGAACCAGAAATTCTTTCACAAAATAAGTTAAATTTAAAAAACGCAGATTTTCGTTAAATAAATCAGTCAAATAATTTTAAATAAAAATTTTGGTGTAAAATATTTTTATGAAACTTGACTAAACTTTTCGGGCGTTCTAGTGTTAATGTGTAATGAATGCGTGGTATTTTTTTATTCCAAGCAGTACGTCAGTGGAGAAAGAGAAAGAGAGTTAAGAAATAGAAAGACAATCGTATTCAACGAAAATGGACACAGAGTTCCTGTAAGTGAGCTTGCATTAAGTCAACATAATACCGTCGCTATTATTGTCAGAGAAGATATGAGAACTGTTAAAAATATTTGAGTTATAATGGTGTGCCTCCCAAACATTATTATAGGAGAAATGAACATGAGATGCGTTTGTACGCATTGAATTCCGAGACTTCTCATACCCGAACAACAGGACGTTTGCTTGGAAATTGTTCGAAATTGAAGGTGATGCTACATGATCATGAGATGAATCCTCTAATGTAATAATACGCTTCGACTAACGATTTTTTCAGTTGAAAGCAAAATTTGCATAAGGTAAGAGCGTACTTGCTCATTGCGTGTTGCCGCCATCGTTCCCGTAGGACATACCGAAAATATCTGAACATTCATGACTGCCACTGACGTAGCACTGGAAATACACAATTACCACATATTCATTACACATTAAGCTAACAATGCAACATAAATGTAAATTTGTGTGCAATAAAGAACGTTAATACAAAAGTATGATCATTGTTTATTGAACAGCCCTCGTATTAAGTTAGTTTGAAACATAGTTTGTTCACATGGTACTTAAATTGTATTTTAAAATGTATGGTTCAAAACACGTTTGAATTAACCCGTTAAAGATTCACGTTGCATTTTCGCAACTTTATCGTTATGATTTTTTTGTTTTATTGTGTATAGTTTCATTAACAAATTGACTATCACATATTGCATATATTACTTTTACTTTTAACACATTAATTCTCGCTCCCGAGATATTCAAGGGCTGTGTCTTTTATTCAAATTGTTTGATTCCCACCAGTTTTATAAAACTGCGTTCGTACGTGTCCTTGAATTTCCACACTAGAAAATCTTCGGTACCAGTATTTTCTTACAGGAAATCTCTCCTTAAATAAGACGAAAATTCGTCCGTTTAAACTAGATTTATTTTTCTATAAAAAAAATTACTGATATATGGCCTTGAAAATAATGGTATCCGTACGAACCCTATAAAATAGTGTAATTGGCTTTATTATGGTATCATTTTACCTGTTATTTAATAAAGTGAATATTTCTTTTTCAAAAAAGTGCGGCCAATAATCAATTTGAATTTTTAAACAGTAATTTATTGCGACCGTTAATGAGTTAAGGAAAAGAAGTTATTAATTGATTCGAGTTGTAACAAATGGAAATGTGAATAAAATAGAAAAGAATGTTTTGAACATTTTTATTGATATATTTTGGATTATATTCATAGATACTCTATAAAGAATGAAATAAAATTCAAAAATTCAAGGTTCGGATACTGTAGCAGTCAAACTGTAATTATGGGTAGTAAATATAATGTACCGCTACATACTATGTGCTTCAGAAATTTTCATATAGCAAAAATGTGGCTGATTTCTACCGACGTTTCGTTTTCGTTGTATAACATATCCTACATAAAAAATTGTAATTCCCTTTTTTTCTCTTATTAGTCATTAATATGCTTAGTATAAAATTGTATTTCATCTGTGATAAGTATAAGAAGGTTTAGTCCTTAATATTACTTTTTTCTGAATGTGTGACAACACAGGCATAAAATTAAATTTTTCTTTTCTTGAAACTGAAGGGTAATATTTATGCATTGTTATACATGCCAAAGTTGTCTTTTCAGTATTTAGTATCTATGATATTTTTGATATGAAAATTTTTCCCTATTTATTGACAGTATATTTGCGATTTATTAATGCAAAGATTTTTATTAGGCCTTTTAAATTTCGGCCTTTTTCATAGAAAATGGGTACATAACCGTAATTTATCTTTATTCTGACCATAATCAGATATGCATCATAATATGATAAAGTAACTGCTATATTTAAGAACGGTCAATGATTAGGCAGTTTGCTGTCAATTTTTAGCAGTGTAGCCACGCATAGATATTAATATAATTTAAATTGTAAAGTTATCGCTTTAGCAATTTTGTATGTTATCAGAATTTTATGTTTACCATTAAAAATTTTCAAAATTTTTCTATAAACATTTTCGGAAAAATTGTTTTCAGATTTAACCAGGAACACTTGTAGTTTGTAAGTTAAACTGTGCTTTAATAAAATGCAATCTAAATTTTAATCTCCACAGCCATGGTTGACTCGCGTTCCAATCAGGATCTATTATTAATCTGTCTTCAAGGTTGTTCTCAAATCAAAACTCGCTAATTGCTGACACATTTATGAGATCTTTTTCATTTGAAAATTACTATTTGGATAAATTGCTATTCAGAATCATAGAATCGAACAAAGTTTTTCAGTAACCCTGCAAAAATTAATCAATAAAATATAATCAATAAAATTAATCAAAATTAATCAATTGGGTAATTTTTTATTTATTTTTATTTCGAAATAATGGCCAGGGAAAAAGTTTGCAGACAACAGCTTTATGTAGTTATTAGCAGGGATCGAACGCTTAAGGGATATTTTCAGGAGAAATATCACTTTTTGTTTATAAAAAAATAAATCTAGGTTAATCGCGCGAAATTTCACCTTATTTAAGAAGTTTTTTTTCAATAAGAACATACTTTTACCTAAGAATTTCCCGGTCGTGAAATTTCAGGATAAGTACTCCCCCGGTTATTAGTGATGTGCAGAATCGCCGCCATCGAAAAACTCAAGGCCAGAGGACACGAGTTGTGACGTCACCACTAATCGACCGATTTCTCACTTTTGTTGGAATTTATACCGAAAAAAATTGAATAGCAATTTTCTGTTATTTTATTTGTGGAATATACAGGGTGTCCATAATTAAACGACCCTACTTTAAAGTTGTCTACAGACAAAAGTATTCTCCATAAAGTTGTGAAATTTTGTGAAAGACATAATAAAGGGATGGGAATTTGTTTAAGCTAAAAAATATGTAAACAAATGTAGTTACAAAATTTCGCGACAAGAGATCAAGTGTGCAATCTAGACCGGAATCTCACGTTGTTCTAAGATCAGGGTGATGGTCTATGTAATCTAGGAAGTGCTTGTAACTATTCTGTTTCCCTCCGAGGCTTTTTTATTAATAACTCGTGGTAGGAGTGGAGTTCGTGTATTTGAAAGAAATTTACATAATGTTCGTTGACAGGTCATTTCTATTTTGCACACCGGAGCAAGGTAGCACTAGTGTGCGCTACCATATTTAACGCGTACTGAACCCGCTCAAAGTATAATCGCTCAGCTCCAAACCAACTACCACACAAACAGATAAGAAGTATTCTCGTGGCTTTCTTGATCGAAATGACTCGCTACACTTCATATACATGTATACTAGCATTATTTTCGTATATGTAGTCAGTTAATATTTTGTAATATGTGGTGGTACCTGAAAACTAAATAAATGCCATACAATTCTTAATCCTTAAATGCGCGATTTTTTATGTTGTTTCGAAAAAAATATATGATTCTCTGAAAGGTTTATTACACAGGGAAAATAATGAAAAAAAAACAAGAGATATATTTTCCGTATAATATGTGCAACTATGCAACAAATATCCCTGATTTTGTGACATTGCTACAGTTTAACAAAAATATATAAAATGCGAAAATGGATAACGGTACTCACAAAGTCGTTAATAAAAAATCGTGTACTTCCACGTATATTTCTTTAGTGGGCATCACACATTTACTTTTGTGCTGTTTATTTCCACTTCCTGTACGGCATGGGGTTTTCCGAGCCCCAAATTCTCCAATTGTGCTTATTAACTTTGTTAGAGACATGAAATGTTGCCCTCTCAGAAAAAAATACCCGCTTGAGGATATCATGCTAATTTTCGATGAGATATAACATTTCCATAGCAAACGCTACATGCAAAGGGCCATTATTTGGTTGTAGATTTTGCACAATCTCCGTTTTGTACCCACAGAGCCTGAAATTTCGACGAAGAATATTGTAAATTGTTGGTCATGGCATACCTAATTCAGACGCGGCTGTTCTGATCGATTTGCGAGGGCTTCCAAGGAAGGCTTGGTTCACGTCTTCCACACGTTCTTCTGAAACTGCACATCGAATACCTCCGCCTTTTCTTAGTACAGTTCTTTTTTAACCCCTTAACTGCCGACGAAATCTTGCGCCTGTGCGAACTCCAGTGTCTTTCTTAAATCGCATATTTCTGAATTTATAGAAGATGTATATTCGTTTTCTGAAATAACAGTAATAAAATTCTCATGTTATACTGTTACATATAATGGCTCAGGTGGTAAAAATTGCCTCGCTATAATTGGAATTCACCACCCCTTTAATAGATGCGTGCATTTTCTAAAGACGTATATACAGGGTGTTCCGTTAAAGGGGTCCAATATTAATAGGGGTAATAGAGGAGATCACACGGAGCATAAATCTGTATATAATGATGGCCGGATCTCAATAATTTTCAAGTTACAGCAAATAGAATGAAAAATCGGAAATTTGTAAAAAAACCCCTCATTGCTAAACTATCGATAATGCTACATAAAAACGAAGCACATATTTAGAAAGACCAGAAAAAATCCTACGAAATGACATAAGTTGTTTTAGAATATTGAGAATTAATGGCGAGTTACAAGCTCTGAAACAGTGAAAAAATACAAAATCAAATATTTAGCAAAATAGTTAATCGTTAATTCCAAAAATGCAACTCTACCTACATCAAGGAAAATGTTATAAAATTTGGTCCATTCCGAAAGCTTTCGAAGAAGCTGACAATAAACCATATCAGTTTAATTGTATGGGAGAAATCAAGCAGTTCCCTAGTTACAACTCTGTACTGTTGCACGCTCGGAAAGGGCGAAACTCCGCCCATGACGATTGTAAACACCCCGTTTTAATATCTTTCAATTATACATTTCTGATCAACCTCTATCAATACCGTTTCATTATTCTGTCTCGTCAAGTGAATGACATATTGTGCAGCTCTCGCCTTGTCTTAAAGCAAACTCCGTGACTCCTGCGTTTCCTCCATGAACTTTCAGGATGATGAAGAAGAAGTACTTTTTATGCAAATTTTCTATGTGTATAGGAAGAAAAGTGTAATAAAACAGCAGTCATCAGTGGGCGTTATGTTAAAGGGAGGCTGTTGTAAGTGGGATTGTAGTAAGTTGATGTATAATAATTATGCCGGAATACTCTAACGAAGAATATGCGGACATGCATCTGATGTACGGGCAAGCTCATGGAAATGCATGTCTAGCACAGCGTATGTACCGTGAGCAATTTCCAAGGAGACGTTGCCCAAGTTCGAAACTCTTCATAAAAATCGATAGACGATTACGGGAGACTGGATCGTTTAATACAGCAAGCATTGATGCAGGGAAACCTCGACATGTACGAACACCTGCAATGGAAGAAGATGTACTGAATATTTTTAAAGATAACCTCTCCACGAGTACACGAGCTGCTGCGTCTGAAGTCGGTGTTTCTCACCAAAGTGTGTGGCGTGTTCTGCGTGCAGAAAACATGCACCCCTTTCATGTGCAGCGGGTACAACTGTTATCAGTAACAGATTGTGCTCAGCGGACAGAATTCGTACGCTGGTTGCTTAATGTAACAGAAAATAATCCACAATTTCTGGAAAATATTTTATTTACTGATGAAGCAACATTTACGAGAGAGGGCGTGGTAAACACGCACAATATGCACACATGGTCATATACAATTCCGCACACTGTTTTCCCGTCGAACGCACAACAAAAGTTCAGTGTGAACATATGGGCAGGTGTCCTCGGCGATTATCTCATAGGACCATATTTACTCCCCGATGTACTCAATGGCAGTACGTACTTGGTTTTCCTACGGGATATCTTACCGCAGTTACTGCAAAATGTGCCAGCAACATTGCGCCACAATATGTGGTTTATGCACGATGGCGCACCGGCACATTTTTTCATAGGTGTTCGCAATCACCTCAATTCAACATATCCTGGGAAATGGATTGGACGCAGTGGACCTGTTGCTTGGCCTGCACGCTCTCCAGACCTCAATCCGTTAGACCTTTTTGTTTGGGGACACCTTAAATCGCTGGTGTATGAAACGCCTGTGGATACACCGGAGGATTTACTAGCGCGAATCGTTGTCGCTGCAGGAGACATTCCCAACTCCGTCGGAGTTTTTCGGCGTGTTCGCCAATCTTTACGACGTCGCTGTCGGCTGTGCGATTCTGTTAATGGGCGCAACTTCGAACACCTATTATAATAATGTCCGTTCGTCTGCCTTCCGACATTGAACTGTGCAGCGCAGGCCAGAAGACTATGCTTCATATATGTCATAAAGTACGTGGAATGTAATTCTTTATTTGTCATTTTTCTTTTATTTTCAACACTTTTTGGCACAGTATTTTGTAAGTCACAGACTGTGGTGTACTCAAATTGTAAATTACAAAGTTCGTATGAATTAATTTAAAATTTGGTGTCTTTTTTAAATTTATAATTAATAAAATTATTATGCTATTTGTTATTATTATTTCCTATCATAAATTATGATGCACATATACATACAATAATTGTCCATGTAAAACATCTACTGAAACTTCTTGCATAGTTACAAATCGCAATATTTTTAATCATTTCCGAATTTTCACCACCAGTTTAATTTTAAAGAATTTAACTTAAGCTTTATATCAATAAAAGACCACTTTAAAATGTAGACTATTATTGTAAAGTTATTTTGGTTCATTCAACTCTTGAATAATTAAAAATGTTGCATCTCAGAAGAAGCATGATCGAAAATGTATAGTTGAGAGTAATTAAAAAGGCGGTGTTTCCAATCGTGATGGGCGGAGTTTAACCTTTGCTAGTGTCAAAGAAAGCGGGGGTTGTAACTAAGAAACTGATTATTTTCTCTCACACAATTAAACCGATATGGTTCATTGTAAGCTTTTTCGAAAGTTTTCGGAATGGACCAAATTTTACTACATTTTCCTTGTTGTAGCTAGAGTTGTCTTTTTGGAATTAACGATTAACTATTTTGATGTATATTGGATTTCGTACTTTTTTCACTGTTTCAGGGCTTGTAACTCGTCAATAAATATTGCTATTTTAATACAATTGATGTCATTTTGTAGGTTTTTTTCTGCTCTTTCTAAATATGTGCTTCGTTTTTATGTAGCATTATCGATAGTTTAGCAATGAGGGTTCTTTTACAATTTTCCGAATTTTCATTCTATTTGCTCTAACTTGAAAACTATTGAGATCCGACCAGGCTTTATATACTGATTTATGCTCCATGTGATCTTCTCTATTACCCCTATTAATATTGGACCCCTTTAACGGAACACCCTGTATAAGTACGGGCCAGTTAAGGGGTTAACAGGGCTCGCATCGTTCCTAAAATTTCCGCACTTTCCTACCAGTATTTTAAATAAGAATTCTTCGTGATAGATTCTTTTAACATCTTTAATAGAATTATACATCAAAGATTATCGTTTTAATTACTGGTAGCAAAGTGCAAAAATTTTAGGAACGGTGCGAGCCCTGGGTTAATGAACGTTTTAGTCATGCAACTGTTAAGAAAGAGGAACTGGCATATCCTTAAAAAAGTGAAGCTTCTACTGTAAGGAGGCTCATTACCGCGGCGGAAAACTTCAACCAGTAAATTTAAGTAAAAAATTTCTCTTTATTTAAACGCTTCATTAATGAAAAATTCCAATCAAAAGTAATGGCAAAAACTGATACACATTTTTACTGGTGGAAGTTTACTTTGGAGGTAGTAGTTCCGACACATTGTGACAGCCAACGTATATACGTAAGGGGAAGTTAAAGGGTTAATGAACGTTTTAGTCCCCTTCGTAATACTTTCTGTATAGATGCCAACATCTCTTAATTATTCCGGAGTTTGATCTAGTACAAACGTGTTTAAAACCGGAAAGAGTGTATAAAGCTATGTGCCTTTTTTCTATAAATTTTTTATTTGATTGCATTAAAAATGTTTTTCATTAAATAAAATTTCCGGTTTAAAACATATTTGTCTTGAATCAGACTCCGGAATAATTAACCCTCTGTCTACCAGAAGGGTCCAATGGACCCGACATGTACATTCAAAATATTTATTCAAACCAGAAATTTCTTCAAAACAAACTAAATGTATAAATCAGACAATAATAAGTTAAATAAACAAATTAAATAGTTTTAAGTAAAAATTCTGGTGTAGAATGTTTTTATAAAACTTGAGTAAAATTTCCGGTAGTTCTAGGGTTAAGAGATGTTGGCATCTATGCTTTTAACATAAGGTGGATATATTTTGTATAGTGTTTTGAACATTCCTCGCATAACACAGGGAAATTTATTCTTTCACTTGCTGTGCCGCCATGTTTCCCTTTATCGACTCGCAACAACAGCAGGTGCGTCATAGCCTCATCATCAACAACAATAACAACAAAACATGTCGTTGAACTTTAAAATTTTGACTGCCTCATTCTTTAAATAGCTACATCCCCTGTCAGAAATATCTCTTTCATGGAAGTTTTAACTCTGGGACATTTATTTGGACACACTGTAGGCTAATTCCATGAAAATTTGCGATGTCTGTCACACCAAAGCGATATAAGTAAGCGTACAAACTTAATACTGGAATCGGGCGCAAATTAACACAGTTGCGCCATCTTGTGGACGGGGTGATAATCCACATACGCGGGCTTTTAGTGATGTCATATATGATAGGATATCTGCGCATATTTTCTAAATCTCTAGTCACTCATAGAACGGCAATTTGTTCACAAAATGTATGGCAAAATAACGGCGTAGCGAGAGGGGCATCAAGATGCCCTTGCCACAACGAAGTGTCCTTCGCCTTGTCAAATACAGGGTTAGCGAAATTAAACTTCCGCTACTCAAAGGGTCCTAGAGGCCGTTCTACTAGTCCGATGAGAAAAATATTTGGACAATAGACACTTCGGAGGATGCGCTCGAGATTTCCGAAATAAAAAAAAATAGTTTAAAAAATCGCCACTAGATGGCGCTACGAGTTAGCGTGTTAAGAGGACAAACTGAGATCCCGAAACACTGAAGGTCCAGTGGTCTTACACAAAAGGAACACAATAAGGACAATAAGTGGGCACAGAATTTCCATGGCCAGAAATCATCAACCGCCATTCTCGCGAGAAATTGTACCGTGAATGTTTCGCGAGTGTCCAGATCTTGTCGTTCCAATTGCTGAACCGCTTGAATGTTATACGGGTAGAAGATCAGAATTCTAAGAATTGTCGGACACTATAGTAGGGCATATCAAGGGTACGTGAAATCGTCGGTACATTGACATTTCCATGAGGCGAATAAGTGCTTGCTTCCACGACCGCTGTAGCAATATCCTCTACGACGGCGGTTGTACACTTTTACTTCCACTTCCCGGCAAATCGCCTAACTGTCCTGTTTGCTCGAATTGCATCATCATGTCTTTAAGAGCACGCTCCGATATCGGTCCACGTCGTTGCTTCTTGGGACGGCGGAACTCTCTCACAACTGCATCTGCATTCTCACCGTTGCGGTAGTACAGTTTGACTAGCATTGGCAACGTCGGCATTTTGAAATGCTCATATGATTGGGGCACGAACTTATTCCCTTTATCGTGCGTGGAATTTGCATGTGTTGCTGCAATGTGCTGCCCCGCTGCGCCATCTGGTAGCGATTTTTTAAACTATTTTTTTATTTCGGAAATCTCGAGCGCATCCTCCGAAGTGTCTGTTGTCAAAATATTTTTCTCTTCGGAGTAGTAGAACGGCCTACAGGGCCGTTTGAATAGAGGAAGTTTAATTTCGCTAACCCTGTACATTTCAGCTATTATTCAAGGTGAAAAAAACTTAACAGTTTTAGTGGTGTTAAGTAAGAAAACAGTTAGGCATATTTCTGTAGCTTAACCCCGTCCGCAAAGTGGCGTGCGACCTTGATTGATGTAACATCGCCTTTAACCCATTAACAGCCAAAACTATTAGGTTGAAGTTTTTAACTTATTAGCCGAACGTCGTTTGCCACCACAAACTCTGAAAGATAATTTTTCGCTTTATTTAGTCTTAAAATTTTGTGTCTCTAAGTGAGGTCAATATTTTAATTTAGAATTAGTGGTGGGTATGTAAATAATTTAAAAATGTGCATTTACTTTGACCGTTGCGTGAACGCAACACCAGCGGTTAATGGGTTAATCTTGCAGTTACCTCTCCCATTTAAAATAGGACGCTTACTTATATCGTTTTGTGTCACGCAGCTGTATATCACTATTCTTGTTGGCCACTGTCATTTTCGAAAAGTTTGCTTCGCGTTATTCATATGATGAGATATCTCCTATAAAATAAGTCACATTTTTCCGTTCTAAAATACTGGTAGCCAACAAGCGTAGTTATTTTAAGATGCGTGACAGACATGACAAGTTTTAATGGAATTAGCCCGTATATAGAATGTAGATCTTTGTTAGATCTCAATGGAGTTAAATTTACATTTGTACATTTAACTCCATGGTACAACAACATGGTACAACAACATGGTACAACAAAATGTACAATATGTACATTTTGTTCGCGGAATACATGAGCGCCACTTTTTTCTCCTACGGTGAGATGTCAAAGGAAAAGTTCGTGGGGAAAAAATAGCTACTAGTAATTCATTTCTGCGTAGTACATATTTAACAAAGTTTATGGAAAAATGTCTAGTTTGAATAGAAATTTTTACATACTCTGTGTCAGGGTCACAGACCTACAACTGTTTTTGTACATAAAAATTGGCTTTATTTAATGACAGAAAATTTGAGACGTAGTCGAAGATTGAAAGTCGAAGATTTGTAATTCAAAATAGTGGTTATGGTAAAAGCTCGCAGAGAACTACTACCGTAATTACCGGCGTATAAAACGCGGATCAAAGAATCCTTTTTCGGCCCAGAAATGTTTTAAGATAAAATGTAAATTTTTAGATCGCGGTAAATATTTTGGTTCAATTAATAAATAAAATTTCTGGGTCGAATCAGAATTGTTTGATCCGCGGATTATAAATGGTAATTACGGTAACTGCATCATTGTAATTCTACTAAGTGCATTAACAAAAGGTAAAGAAAAAAAAAGAAAAGAAAAAAATGCCCAGCTAAACTGATGGCATTGACCTCACAGGCTATTCACACTAATTGTATATTATACTCTTATTTTAAAGAATAATGCCCCTCAAAAAAATAAGTGAAGGGGAATTAGCCCACGTTTCTCCCAGTATACTTATCCAGTGAACCTCCAAATCTAACCAGGGAAGCCCCTTAACATAATAAACAGGTATACCAAATTTGGAGCAAATCGAATAATCCTGCAAAAATCCCCATTTATCTAAATTAAGGGGGTAGACTAGCTCAATTTTATCCTTAACCAATGAATCCCCAAAAACGAATCAGAGAAGCTCCTTAACATAATAAACCGGTATACCAAATTTGGAGCAAATCGAATAATTCTGCATGATAAACACATTAAGGGGGTGGACTAGCCCCCTTTCCCCCTTTATCCTTAACCAATGAACCCCCAAAACTATTCAGGGAAGTTCCTTAACATAATAAACCGGTATAGCAAATTCGGTGCAAATCAAATAATTCTGCATGAAAAACCCATTTATCTAAATTAAGAAGGGTGGGCTAAGCCCCCTTTTCCCCCTTTATCCTTAACCAATGAACCCCCAAAACTAATCAGGGAATTTCCTTAACATAATAAACCGGTAAACCAAAATCAGAGCAAATCGAATCCTTCTGCATGAAAAACCCATTTATCTGAATTAAGGGGGGTGGACTAACCCCCCTTTTCCCCCTTTATCCTTAAGCAATGACCCCCCCCAAAATTAATCAGTGAAGCTCCTTAACATAATAAACCGGAGTACCAAATTTGGAGCAAATCGAATAATCCTGCAAAAAAACCTATTTATCTAAATTAAGGGGGTGGACTAACCCCCTTTTATCCTTAACCAATGAATCCCCAAAACGAATCAGGGAAGCTCCTTAACATAATAAACCGGTATACCGAATTCGGAGCGCTTCGAATCGAGCTCTCAGGCTTTGATAGCCTGTGAGCTAAAAATGGTAGTGTGTTCTTTTGTGAAGCTATGCAAAAAGGAGCCCGAGCCAGAGTCGCTTGGCTCCATGCGGTCCTTCAAAGAAGTTCTTGTAGCGATCTCTTGTCCCAAAGCACCTTGGAGCAACAGAGCCTTGGAGCAACAGAGATAGTCCGAAGACATTAACTCTGTGCTCCGCACACTATATGTCACTCAGTGTTACGCCTCGAGAGGACGTGACCAACCTCTCGTGTGCCGAAAGTACCAAGGTACGAGAAGCACCCCGCTTAGAGGCCTACACAATCGAACAAGGCGGAATGAATCGCTCCTACAAGCCGAAGGCTACATGAATCCCAGTTGCCACTAGCATTACGCCTCGAGAGGACGTGACAAATCCTTCGGGTACCAAGAGTACAATTATTCAAGGCACCCCGGTCAGAGGTCTACATGAGCGAGACGGGCGGTTTAACACTAGAACTGCCATAGCGGTCATTTTGACAGGCAAAAAATGAAAATATTTCGATTCAAACCAGATTTTTTTTCTAAAATATGTTAAATATGTACCACGGTGAAATAAGTTAAATAAATATGTTAAATAGTTTTAAATAAGAATTCTGGTGTAAAATAGTTTTATAACACTTGTGTAAAATTTCCGGCGGTTCTAGTGTTAATCGCTTCTCAAGACCACAAGCATGAATCAAGACAGTAACAAATCGCAGCTCAAGACCGCAGCAAGAAACAAAGAAAGCTATCAAGCGCCCCGACGGCCACACGTGTCGCAACGACGGCAGACGACGGGCAAGAGTCATGCACACAAGCCAGTGAACACTCACCAAAGAAAGGGGAGAAAACTGCCAAACGAACCGGCGCACAGTAGTGCCAAATCGCGATCAAGTGGCCAAAAATCATTTCTGGCTTTCCTGGTGGTTGTATATTCTTCGTTTTTAATTTTATAACATTCTAAATGACATTACATATCAAATATAAACTAAATGTAATTGGGGTTCTAGGGGAGGGGAATTTTTTTTTGGGGGGGGGGCGCAATAGAGGGGCCGAGTTTTTATTAAATTTAAATTTTCTTTTTTTACGGGATTTTTTTTACAGGAATGAGAATTTTTCACTTTTGATTATGGGGAATATTTTCCCTTTTCCAAAACAAATCATCAAATTCAATAGATGATGAAAATGTGAAATTTTAACCCCCCCCCCCCCTGTGCCTCCCTCTCAGAATATGTACAGGTTAAAATCTTATTGATTTTTTCTCTTTTTAATGTTATTGCAAATTAACAATAAAGAGTATAAGCAATCAGTAAAATACATAAAGAATCAAACAGCTGAATTTTGCCACCCCCCCTACACACACACGCACACACGTGAAATCTTCCCTTTTCCATTTGTCTCTATACCAAGGAATTTTTAAAATATCATTGCTATTTTTTAAGTTTTCAACATCTATTTACTATGAATTAATAATAAAATCATCAAATTCATTAATTAGATTACTTTCAAAATTTTGCCCCCTCCCTTTGTTTTGTTTCTCTCTATTACACAGAGCCTTTGAAACTATACAGTCGTGGCCAAAAGTTTAGGACCACCGTGCAGAAACTAGCGTTTTTAAAATTGAAACCACCGATAATGTCATAAATCAAATCGATTTTCGTCAGATGGCATCATTCCGTCTGACAGTGGAGTTACTGTAGTCGCTTTTCGTTTGAACATTGGGTAATAAATGTCGCAGACGCAATTTATTGTCTGGATCTTAAATTTCAGTGGTGGTCCTAAACTTATGGCCACGACTGTACCTTTGAAATTCCAATAAAAATGAAGAATCTGCCTTTGTTACTTTATTTTGGTAATATTAAATAAATAATTACCTCACTAATTTTCTAGTATATTTAACATTTCCGCTTCTGCCCCCCCCCCCCCCCCCCCGTCCTTTCCGGTATAAAATTTTATCATCCCTAACAGTTTTAAAATTTTTACAGAAAAAAATCAAAACTATGTTTTAATATAAAACAATTCTATATCTTTTTATTGAAAAATAAAATAAAATCTGTTTTTTAAATAAACCTTCAGAAAAGTGGATTTACACATTTCAAGTAACTGCAACATTTCATCCCAAGGGTTGAACGAAATTTTTCATATATTTTTTAATTTGTTAAAGTATTAAAGTATTCATTAAAATTTAAATGTGCATATAAATTAATACAATTAGATTAACATTCATATAATAAACTGAAAAAAATAAAAGCAATAAAAAATTTACAATAGATTTATGTGACGATACGTGAAAATTAAAGTCAAACGTAATAATACTACTTAACCCGTTCGGGACCGTGGTTGCTTATATGCACCCTGAAAAAGAACATAAAGAATTTGTTTTAGGCACCAGTAAAAAAAAAAAAAAAAAAAATAATAATAATTAATTTAGTTTAGTTAAAATTTACTTAAATTAAATATTTAGTTTCTTTAATTAGAGCATTTCTTTTATTGATTAAGTAAAGGTAACTCTTTATAAAAAAAGTGGTGCCCACCGAATAAAATTTGCGTAAAAGCCTCCGGTCTCGAAGGGGTTAATAATAAAATTTATTTATAAGTAGGTAAAATATACTTTTCAAATAATCAGGAAATTTAAAACATTAAATGATGTTTCCCAGTTGATTGAATTTCCTAGACATGCATGTTGCTAGAATTTAATATATATATATATATAAACTGAACTTTAAACATGTACTTTTTAAAATAAGGTCAAGTTTTAATATTATTTTTTATGTAAACGAAAAAGGCAAGGAAACAAATAAATATATATTTATATATAAAAAAATTATATCCCCAACTCTTAACCTCCCCCCCCCCATCTCCCTCCGCGAATTAAAAAAATGAAATTGGCAGTGTTATGTTAATTAGAATGTTGCATTATATAAACACTGATAATTTTGGGTCATTGATTAGATTGTGTCAGTGATTAGATTGACTTTAAACCCGATTACTCAATACTGGCAATATCCAATGTCCAACTTCAAACTGCTAGTTCTCAAAAAGTCGCAAAAAATCTTTTGGGATAAGATTTTAGAAGACTCATTCTACATTCTGTACTATAAAAGTCCGAGGAACTCGGAAGGACTTTTTTTATATATTACTTTTTATGTACAAAATGCCTTAAAACTATGTATTTTTTAAAACACTCCCCTTTTTTTTATTTTTGAGATTTTTGCAATCAAAAAATCAAATTAAATATATAATTTAATGTTGTTTCAGAGATGTGCAAAGAAAAAAACGAGAAACTATCTAAAATGGTCTTAGTTAGGGTGTGAATGCAGCGAATTTGCCTAAAATTCACGCAACAGCAGAAAACGCTAAAAACTCCTAAATTCACATAAGCAATGCTAATACATGTGAGCTGATAAAAGCAAAATATAACAGAATATAAATCTTCAGATATTTCTAAATACTGTAGAATAGATTTCATTTCGAAATACGAAACTTCGATTTTCTGATTTTTGGCCACATAATCGCGATTTGGGACCACTGTGCGGCGGCGCAATAAACTACGACTAAGCATAGACACGGCGGATTGGATGACGTTCTAGAGACATGGGTCCAACAGCCAACTCTCAAAGCAAGAAAGCACCCGCACAAAAACGAGGAAAAAAGGCTTGGTAACGGATGACACACACCTCCTATTAGTTAACGTGTGAAGGTAACTGTGAAAACATAGTAGTAGTACATTTTATAAAAACTTTTTAGACCAAGCACCACACAAACAGAAAAAACCGTTCATGTGAACTTCTTGAACTAGAAGAAATCAGATTGCCCGATTGATACACGTGTATTTCCGGGTAAGTATTCAATTAACTTTTTGTAATATGTGGTAGTAACTGAAAAATTAAATAAAGGGGTATACTACTCGGAAGTGTTAAATAAGGTTCAAAAGGAATATGTTTATGTTATGGAACTAGGAATAAAGAGGAACTGACACATCCTCAAAATAATGAAGCTTCAACTGTACCCAGTTTCGCAGTGGGTCATTACCACTGGTGCAAACTTCCACTAGCAAATTTGAATAGAAAATTTCTCCATAATTAAAACCTTATTCATTCAGATTTTCAGTCATAATTATAACCAAAAATAGAAATTCATTTTTACTGGTGGAAGTTTACTTCGGCAGTAGTCAAGTCCTGCGTTTCCACCCAATTGTGACAGCCTAAACAACCTCCTATCAGTGTCAGTGAAAGATGTTATAGTACTTGGGTCAACTTCTGCCACTTAAAACGAATAGAAAATTTTAACATATTTGTGAGAGAAATTTTGCATGAATAAGCCGCTTATAGAAGGTGAACATTTCTATTCAAAATTTACTGGTGGAAGTTTGCTCCGGCGATCATCATAAACCGTTGGTCGAATGTAAAAAAACAGCCGCCATCTTGTGATAACCTCTTCAGTTACCTCACTCGCAACTGGTGGACTCTACACCATATATCTCGTTTTCTTTATTCATAACTCCATTGTAGATGAAATTGGAAATTCCGCGCATTTAACCCTCTCGCTGCGTAAGTAATTCTACGCGATGAGCGTCTTTTACAGAATTTTTAATCTTTTATCACCGGTTCTTTAAAGCAGAAATTTTTCACTATGGTAATCGGGGAAAATGTCCTGATTAAATGAGAAAAATGTTCGCTAAAACATAACTGGTGGGAATAACGAAATAGTATTAATTAGACGGAAAAATGCATACCCGAGTATATCTCGGGTTGCGCAGCGAGAGGTTTAAAAGAAAAAGAAAACAATTCCTATAGTTATTCTAGTTATTACTAGAATCATATAATCATATTTGAATTAGATGATACCTATGTCAGCAATGATTAAAATATTACTTAACAGCCGGTCATTTTAAAATTATAAAAACACACTTTTTTTAATTGCGTGTAAGATTTCTCTTGAATCATTATATTTTTGATATTTTTACATACCGTCTTAATGAATTTATGTATCATATATATCGCTTAAGTCTAAACGTAAGCATGTGTCTGTTTCAGAAAAAAAAACCTTTTTAAAAATATTGTTGAAAAAATTGTATGTTGTTTTCTTGAAATGTATGCATGAATACATTTTTGCAGATGAAGTATGAAATATATTGAGGTGTGATATACAGAATAATTTGGTATTCACGACAGATGTTTTGTTATCAAATAAGTGGAAAATAGCACATCTGTATTTGGTGGTGGCGAACAACTTTCAAGCCAAAAAGTTTTGCTGCACTATTGTTAAATAACTGTTGTTGTTTTTTTGAGTCAATATTAATTATATTTGACACAAATTCTTTTAAAAATATTATGAATTTCCACATGAACTTTTTTGAACCGTGATATTCTATCCACAACTCTCTGTTTTGAACATTATCACCTGATATAGGTATACAGGTTCACGCCATTAAACCTTGCCGGCGCTTAGCACTTCCATAGCTAAAATGATTACATGAATGATTGACACCAGAATTCACGATCATATTTATTTGGAAATAAGAAAAACTTCATTTCACACACATAATAAACGGAAAACAGTTGTACCGAAATTCTGGTGGCATTTGGGAATGAAGCTGGGTGTTCCACGTAATGGAACTCTGAGCCACATTGAGTTAATAAAGTGTCACAATATAGGGATTTAATATAAATTTGCTAAACGTCAAATTTTATTGTATTTATCGCGAACTTCTTCTGGAAAATTAAAAACCGAAAATAACGGAGTAAATTCATTATTATATTTCGCAAACATCTCTCAGGAAGGAATTGAAAACAGCAAAAAAGCTATTCTAAAAGAAAATGTTGATTTATTTTTAAATTTTTTTTGTGAAAAAATGCTGAGATATGTTTACCATGAAATTCCTAGAAAAATTAATTGGAAAGTTTTATAAAACTTTGATCAATACGTATTTTTCTGCATAGAATTTTATCATCCATTTTTTTATTAAATAGGTTTATTAAATTTTCGACAAAAGTCTAATTTTTGAAACTATATATTTTTTCGGGCATTACTTCGTTATTAAGGTACATTAACGTACTTCAAAGGAACTCAAATAAAATGTTGACATTTTTGTCACATTTGAAAAAAAAAAAAAAAAAAAAATTCGAAACGTTTTTAATATGACGACGACCCCTTATAAAAAATAAAACACATATATTTATAATGAATTTCATATAAATCTAAACGGTGCTATAATCCTTATTTTAATTAGAACGAAAGTTACATAAATAGTCTCTTTTAAAGGGAATTCTGAATAAAGAAGAAAATACACATAGTGCACAGTGCCAGTGGACTACTTTTTATTAAATCAGATATCTTGATTGCACCACTTTTTTGAAATGGCAAAATTCACCTTGTTTTCGTCTTAATTAATATGTCATTAAATAAGGCGTATTTAACCATTTCAAAAAAGTTATTCCAGCCAAGAAATCTGAATTTTAAAAAAGTATACCACTGGCAACACTGATAGTGTAGAGTCTACCTGTTGCGACTGAAGTAACTAAGGACATTGTGATTAGAGGGCGGCTGAATTTTTTCATCGGAACATTTCCGATAACCACTGAAATAAACTTCCAGCAGAAAATTTTGTATAGAAAATGTCACCTTAACCCATTAATGACGAGTTTCTTTTACACATCTTTAATACCTAGGTACCAGTTGACACCAGTTTTCCCATAAAGTAATTTTAATTTATTTGATCACTCAAAGTTTGATATTAAGTAATATGAAAATTTCCTTACTAAAATATGGGTTTCAATATTTGAAATTTTCTTATTACTTACATGGTAGATTTTCGTACCAACCGGCATTAATGGGTTAATTTTTATTATGCTGTCAAAAAAAATACAGGGTGTAAATAATTAAATGAATCTACTTTAATGTTACCTACAGACGAAAATATTGTTCAGAAAGTTGTGAAATTTTGTGAAGAACATAATAAATAAATGGGAATTTGTTAAAGCGAAAAAGAAATAGCCAACAGACGGATTTTTAAATGAATTCACATTAAGCAAACATTTACGATAGTTTACATATATCATTGCAACAAAACATGTTTCACATGACGGCCATCATTTTCAGCTACCATCTGGAATCGTAAGATAGCATGTTCCACAGTTGACTGCAGTGCGTTCTGGGAAATGCTAAGAACATGTCATGAAATACTGCCTTTAATATCAGGTAAAAATCTTGGATTATCTTGACTTACCCAAATGTTTAAAATGCCACCAAAGCCAAAAGTCAGATGGACTGAGGTCTGGAGATCTGGGAGGCAATAGATTACGAAACTGGCGGCTGATGATATGTTCTTTTGTGAAGTGATTCTTAAGGATGTCCTTAACATAGTGGGTAATGTGTGGAGGAGCTATATCTTGCATAAAGTTGTACGTGAAATGTACTGACGTGCTTGCAGGAATTTACATTTTTTGATCAGGATTTTTTTTTTTTTTAACAAGGATGCATATCGCTGCCCGGTGATAGAGCATGTTACTGGACCTCTAGCACTTAATTCCTCGTAGATATATGGACCGAGAATAAACGATGCAGAAAACTAACACCGCGCCATCACCTTTGGTGAATGCGACGGAATTTGTAAGATTGAAAGTGGATTTTCTGGTTCCCAAATTCGGCAGGACTGAGTATTCACTGAACCGTTCAAATGAAAATGCGTTTCATCTGCCCGGAGGATATTCCAAGGCCATTCTGAATCAACCTCAAAGCGAGCAATAAACTGAAGTGAGAACTAGTGTTGAGTCTCGAAATCATGTGGAAGCAACTCCCGCGCAAGTTGAAGCTTTTACGGATAATAGCGGAGGTTTATCCGCATCACATTTTGGACAGTTGAAAGAGGCATATCCAATGCGTCTGCCACTCACTGGCAGTGGTACTAACCTGTACGCTGGAAGCTTTGTCCTATTCCACCTGTAGCGCAACCCTCTCTATTGCTTCTGAGGAAACAGGTTTTCTTCCTTTTCCAGAAAGAACATTCAACGATCCAGTATCTTCAAATGTGTATACCATAAATTGAAAATTTTTAATAGTCAAGGACCTTTCCGCATGCCCTTCAAAGCCGAAATTTCCGTAGAGCAACTAACGCAAATATACCGCTTTGGTAAAACAATTTTACTGACAAAGCTCTGTCTGTGAAACATAATGATATTCTGATTGCTAATAGCAAGCACATTGAAAACAAAATCTCCGCGAAAATTTCTAGGCTTTATAACAGCTGCTGCGTGACATCGACAGAAATTTACTTGCATTTTTATTTAAATTGTAGGATTTCACGCCCTCTCGCAGAAAAATTTTACCAGACGATTCCAGATCACGGTTATCAGTTTGGCCTTTTTTTTAATTCAGAAATTTGGAATTCTAACCGGGAATTCTAAAAGAATACTTTTTGTATATATATAAACGCGCAATATCCTAAATTAAATAGAGCAAAGACAACTACTAAGATTTCTTAATGTGAATTTGAAATTTCTGATTTAGTAAAAACAGTTATGTTGAAAATGTTTTGTTGTAAGAAAATTTTTAAACTATTATAAATGCATGCTAAGTCACAGCCCCCTGAATATATTTTAGCGGGCGGTCTGTATCTTTGTCTTATTTAATCTGAGAAAAATAAAGCGTAAACTTTTAAAAATTATTGGTGATCGAATTGAACGGACCGTACAAACTTTGAAAAAAAATCCGCCAACAACTGCCGCCATTTTTTTTGTCCGAGATCAAGCCTAGTGTACAGTGGGCGGCGACTAAATGTGTAACTCATTAAAAAAATCCCTCTGGTGGCAAAGTTTTGAACTTTTTTTCAGCCAAAAATATTCAAATCCCTTTATTATGTCCTTCACAAAATTTCACAACTTTCTGACTAATTGTTTCGTCTGTAGACAACTTTAACCCGATCAGGAACAGCATCTTTTACACAAATTTTATTCGCTTTGCACCACTTTTTGTTAATTATTTGACTTAACTCTGTTCGTGTTCTTCGTCGAGCCTGCTGTTCGTGTGGTGTTATATCACTCGTACGATTGATACACCGATCGTCCAATGTGCGAAATGGATCCGGAATATTTTAGCAAAATTTCGCTTTACAATGTACGTGTAGAAAATAGGATTTATTTCAAAATCAAATTGTTCTTAAATTCTATCAGCATTTCAACGTTTTAGCAACAAAACTATTGGGTCGTTCGGAAAGTCGTGTCTATTTGAGAAAATAATTTCGTACCGGGAAATTCTGCCCGGTAATTTTTAGACATTAGATATCGGAATCAATGTCTAATAATTAAATAATAGAATTTTCCGGTAAGAATTGATTTTCCAAACGAACATGACTTTCCGAACGACCCAATACTTTACCGTTAAAAGGTAAATCTATTATATTCGATGTTCATATTTTTTATTATTATTCACAAAATTTCTTTTGAAATTCACACCACTGTGTTTCTCGCTTTTTTTTCTGCCCGCGATGCCTTTTGCAAAAGTACGCAAAATGAAAAGGAAAGAAATCTCAACGATGAATTTAACTTCATTTCCCATAAATACAACTGTAATTACAATTTTTTAATGCGCATAAATTTCTGTATAATTGTTTGCTGTTTATTTTTATAATGATTGATGTTAACCCTTAAATGCATGAATTATTCTTTTAGATTTGCGTTTTATTATACTTATATTAAGGATTAGAAACCAGATACAGTAAATTCTGTCTAAGACGGACTCTGTGCTAGCCGGAAATTTGTCTACCGCCGAAAATTCCCGGCGAACCCCTAGAAAAGCATTAATTCTTGTTGCATAAGCCGGAATTTGTCTGACACGGAAAGGGAAATGTTCTTAAGGTTCAACTAAAACCAAAATTTTGCGTAAGCCGGAAAAAAAGATACTTTAAAAATGAAAAGCATTTCGTTCATGAAGCTTTAGTACATACGTCATTTATTCAATGCAGAGAATTTTAATTCAATTCCGTAATACTTTAAAAAAGTTAATTTAAGGAACTAGAAACTGTTTAAATTTTAAGGAAATCTTGCATTAAAAAAAATGAAATTATTATTACTAGACGGATGTACATTTATGAAAATATGTATTTTCTAAAGTACAATATATCATGCTTTAATGTTGTACTCAAATTCAAATTGATACCTTACTATCTCATTCCCGAAGGGTTTTTTTTTTTTTACCTTTTTATCAAAAATATAAAATACTATTCGATTGACGTATGCTTCATTCCAATGAATCACGTGTTTAGAAAACTCATTGCACGGGTTATTTGTTTTTCGTCGTTTTATCTTGTCTAAGGAATCCTTGACAAGAAGAACACCAAGTGGATCGTAAAAATTGCTTCAAAATCGAAACTCAATACTCCATCCCTGCGGGATAAAGTCGATGTTGCCAAATTAAAAGAAAAATAATTATTCTGTAGAAGATCTTTGTATTAAGTTTAATTGTGGCAAAACTCAAATTTATGACGCTATAAAAAGAAAGAGTTGAAAAACATCTAATAGAAAGTGGAAACGTGCTGTGAAAAATTATAACATTGGTGCATTAACTTTTGGATGTTTTTCAATTGCTAGAGTGAAAATTTTGCTCACACGTGGACTTTTTTGCGAAAAAATAGGTAAAATGCATTGGTTAATGAGTTTCCATAATCTACCCAACATTATCATGAACCATGCTTGCTGTCACATGAAAAACGTCCATAGCATGAAATTCGCGAATGGAAAGGAAAATTTCATCTACCGATTGAAAGATGTCAAGAAAAGGACATATATAATTGCAATGAGACTGGAGTATTTTATCGTTTGTGCCAAGTAAGTCACTTGTTAAAAGAGGTAGCTAATGCCGGTGAGGTAAAACCTCCAACGAGCGTGTGACTGTTTTTCTTTTTGCAAATTTGGAGGGCAGTTTATAAAAAAAGTTAGTGATTGGAAATTCGAAAACGACGTTATGTTTCAAGAATGTTAATATTGGTAAACTGCATTGTGACTTGGAGGTCTCAGAAAAAATACTGGATGTCGATTGTCTTAACACTTTCAGTGCCACGTCAGTCGCCGTTGATTGACACTGAACATTCCGTTTAGGCCGCGTCAGTCATCGGTGACTGACACTTATACATTGTATAACGGGAATCTTTTATCGTGGCCCAAATTTAAAGATAGGCAAAATAGACTTGTCATTCAACATGTTAAGGAAGGGGTGGCTGAAGGATTTCAATAGACGAATGATTGAAGGGAAAAAAATAAGTGTTCCTCGATAATGCACATTGTCATGCCGACGTCAAAGTGTCGAATATAAATTTACAATTTCTTCCGGTGGATACTACTACAACGACACAATCAATGGATCAATGAATTATTAAAATGCTGAAACCCACTGCAAAAGGTATATCCTATGGTCGATTATTGCGTCTTTTGATGATTGTTCTTCAGCCACCGATCTGACGAAAAACATCGGTGTTTATGATGCTGTTAAATGGATTCCTAAACTTTGCTCAGAAATGTCGCCTGAAAAAACTGATCATTGTCTTAGGAAGGCAAATGCGGATGACCACGCTTCTGAAAACATTGAAGACAGCGCTGGAATTCAAACATATCAGGACGGCTTGAGAAGAATTAGGTGCCTCGAGATTATTTTTCTTGTAAAGAGAAACGAAAAAAAAATAATACCGAGAATAACAGACTTACGCGTTAGTGCAGAATAGATGGTAAACCGAAAGAAAAAACAAGCATAGATAAAAGATTATTCTTTGAATTTTTGAACTACTATGCGAAAGATGAAGCATGTAATTTTATTGGTTAAATTAAATGATTTTCATTAAATTTCAGAATTGGAGAAATTTTGCATTGGTAATATTTATTTTTCTGTTCAAATAAAGTCTTTCGAAATTATTAAAAACAATAGATTTAATAACAATTCAATTTCATTAAAAATTTCAGAACAGTACTAAATTTTACAAACGTAAAAATAAAAAATAAAAAAAAAATAAAAAAAATAAAAAAATATCGTGCATTTTTGGGGGGTGGGGGGGGGGCTCTTTTGCATAAGCCGGAATATTGTCTACCACGGAAGATTTTCTCAGTCCCGACCGATTCCGCCTTAGATAGAGTTTACTGTATTTTAAGAGAGATTTCTAACTTTATTTAGTAGCATACTTTTGTAATTTTTATAGGATTAATATTTCTATATAAATATAATGGTTCCTGAAAGTTAAATAAAAAGTGATGCAGATACGCATTTAAGGGTTAACCCTTTGCGCTCTGGCGCTGCAAGGGGATGAAATTCACTAGCCACCAGTGTTGCCGCATCTGGCAGATTTTTTTTTTTTTTTTTTTTTTTTTTTTTAGAAATTTTGAATTCACACCACAAAAATTTAATTGGTAATTTTCTTTTACTTTATTTATCGAAAATTAATCTTCTTGTAGAGCAAAAATAAGAGTTAAAACTTTCTGATGAGAATTCGGAATTTCTAATTAAAAAATCAGCACGATATCATGACGTACGCTATGTAAGTGATTGTCGGAAATGACCAATATCGAGGCTATCGAAAAAAAAAGGCTACCGTGGTGCGATGCTTTACGCGTATCTTTTTTTACAGACCGCTGATGTCATGTGATCTCGAATGCACCAATGCAGGTGTACAATCAGAGCAGGACATCAATCTAGCGGTCTGTATAAATAAGATATGAGGAATGCATCGCGGTAGACTGTCTTTTTGGTTAGTCCATAGCTGCCAACTTTTACGCTTTTTTCATACCACTAAAATTTTATAGAAAATATTGCCTTATTCAATCGTCGAAATCTCATGATTAAACAAGGCGAAAATCTCTTTACAATTTTAGTGGTAGACAAAAAGCGTAAAGGTTGGCAGCTGTGCGTTACTCTCAGACCAAAATAGCATGACGTACGTTGCATATGTCACAGAGCGCAAGAGATTAAAGTCCTGCATCTGAAAATGTTCAAAACGCGCGTTTTTCAAGTTGCACGCAATATTTCTCTTGAACCATTTAATGTTTCTTCATGCAATTTTAACGAATTTCTAGATTATATCTCTGTCTTAAAACTGAACCACCGTCCCCTGAATATTAGGCCTGAATGCTGACACAAAAATGGCGGCTGTCTTAGGCGGATTTTTTTCCGTATTTATACGATCTCTTTAATTTGAACACCAATAATTTTTAAAAGTACTCAAAGCTAGTATTCAGGAGGCGGTGACTGAACCTAAATGTGTTTATATTAAAAAAAGTATTTAAATACTAAAATTCAAACTATAAATTTTGGTTCCTCGAAGTTTATCCATACATAATAGACTGGGAGCCGGCAGCACAGACAACCATATCATCGAGTTGGAGGCTGAAATTCCAGAATTAGCTAAAACTCGATTCCCATATTAAAACGCAATCGGTCTGCCAACTCATATCTTGGTAGAAAACACCTAAAAACCCAATTTTACCGGTTGACTCGTAGGTTTACCATTGTGTTTTCCTGCTACCAGTCCGCCATGTTTTCATACCTTTGGGTGCAGGAAAACGCAATGGTAAACCTACGAGTCGACCGCTAAAATCGGGTTTTTAGGGGTTTTACACGAAGATATGAGTTGGCAGACCGATTGCGTTTTAATACGGGAATCGAGTTTTAGCTAAATCTGGAATTTCAGCCTCCAACTCGATTAGGTGGTTGTCTCATGGTTAACACGTTAAGTTCCACGGTGACTGACACTGAAGCTGAAAAATTTACAATGTTTTAAGTAATTTTTAAGAAAGTATAATCCTGTAATAAATAAAAGGTAAGTAAATTTTAAATAAATTTTCAGTAATTACTTAAAACAATATATATATATTTAGTTTTATATCATATTTTAGACTGTCAGTCATCGGTGGATGACGCTTTCTAAATGGAAAGTTCAGAGCCAGTTACCCGTGACTGACGTGGCGCTTAACGTGTTAATACGTATTCTTGAATTTTGCAGACCAGAAAGTTTTTCGGCACCAGTATTATCTTATAGAAAATTTCTTCTTAGAAGAAGGCGAAATTTTGCGTGTTTAACCTAGATGTCTTTTTCTATGGAAATATACAGGTAGCTTTTTTGGAGAAATAACGTTATCGGTACGTGTCTGTGCTGCCGGCTCCCAGCCTATAATGTTTTTTGTAGCTGAGCCAAAAAAACGTATATAGGTTCAGTATTAAGATATAGGAATAATCTAAAACATCTAAAAATATTATGCAAAAATCAGGCCCGTAACGCTAGGGGATTCTTCATTTACGTATCAGTATTCTTATATGCTTAATTGGGCCTTTATTAATCGAATGACGTTCAAAGATTAAATAAGGGCAAAGTAAATGTAAAATAATACTGATAGGAAAATGATGCCACATACAACCTGACACTACGTGACGGGTAAAAATATCAAGTAGTTACAGGAATACATTGCGCAGAATGCTAAATAACCACAGAATTAGGGAAAACCCCTATTTGAGATGAATCACTTTCAAGCACAATCAAAATTTGTAGCATATGAAAAAAAGATACACCTATCTTTATTACCAGACCGTTCACGAGAAAATCACGTCAAACGTGTTATTAGACTTGGAATATTGTCTTCTTTCAGAATCTGAAAACAATTTTTAAAATAAGAGTCATCTAGATATTAAAATCTGCACAAAGACTTTTTAAAAATTATTACTCCCCACCCCCTTATAATACAATATTTGAATTCGATATTTTGATAACATATTCGAAACAAGGTGGGGCGGAAAAATATACAGTTTATGTATTTCTGTCAAATCTTCGTGGATTTATAAAATAAAATGTATGAAGAGTATACCCGCATAAGACGAAAAAATAAATTAAGATATCAAAGGATAAATTTGCAGTTTAACAGCATAAAATTGTAGAGGCAATACATGCATAAAATAAATAAAGTGGTTCACCATTATCAAACTTTATTTAAGACCCTTTTAGGGGTAGAAGAAGTGAAGAGCTAAGTGGAAGAACATGTTAAGTAACAAAAATTACATTTAGAGAAATTTGAAATGAAAGTTTTTGCTGTAAATTTTAACATCTTAGCAGTGGCCCGAACTGGTTTCGGGCAAGAACACTTTGCTTGCTTCGTTATTAAAAGCATTTTGATACCACTAATTTGTAACTGTAAATTTATCTTTATTGATTGTCAGATATTTTTCGATTAAGTAAGGTAAATATTTTAGTATTCAAAAAGTGGTGTCCAGCCCCATTTTTAATTTTTTTGTAAGAAAACAAATGTCACTGTTAAGGGGTTAATGATTTATTTTCTATTTAATACCATGTGTTTAAAATATTAATAGGTATGGTACTAAACTCTCCCACAAAAACTTATTCATATTTAATTTTTAAATATTAAAAATTATTAATATTATTGATATTATTAAATATTAAAATATTAAATATTAATGAATAATGTCTTAAATCTTCAAGACTAAATGGAATCTTAGTATTTTAGCTTCACCATGTGATAGGATACCTCATAACGCTTTCATCCAAATGATAAAACAAATTAAAAAAAAAAATGCAGCATAACATGTTCATCCACTTAGCTCTTCAATTCTGTTCGTAAAATGATGAAATAATTTGCTGACACCAGAATCTTCAAACGTAATTCTCAGAAAATAGCTTTGCGAATAAATTTTTGGGTTGCTGTTTTCGATTTACTTACAGGGGATTACTTTCAGAATTAAAACTTTGCGATATGTTGAAAAAGAATGAATTGTAGAGTGACACACCCATGTTTCTAACGGTGCTCATTCTGTTTTTGTTTTGGTCATAATTCATAATGTTTTGTAACATGAATTTCTAATTAGATTTGATACATAAAATTATGTTTTGAGTAAAAATAAAATGCCTTAAAATTAATTGGGTTCATTAAATGTATCTTACTAGAAACAAAAATTTTAAAGTGGATAATTCTTTTGGAAGATATAAATTAAAGATTCTCAGGTGAATTTAGCATTAGAATCCTTAAAATTTGAAGAAAATTCACAAATTAGTAAATACATTCTCTCGCTGATTTGAGAAAAGTAGTTCAAATTAAGTTTCAAAAGTGGGTGTTACTATTTGAAAAATCAAAGTTGGGCATTCTATAATATGAAGACGATCAATAGTTTAAGATTGCAATCATAATTTGATAGAAGATTATAATGACACCTATCGAGGGTTTTGCTGCGAAACTGCTGCGAATAACTTTAGATGTACCATTTTTTTATATACTAAAGGCACATTTTGCTAAAACTTGAAGTATTCAATGTTTAGTATAGGAGTGCATATAACCGCTGGTCTTCAGACGACCAAGTTACCACCAGCCAATTTTGTACACAACAATTTGCATTATTTATTGGCAGAAGTTTTATTATTAAGTAAGTCAAAAGTAACTTTTCGGATATTGTGGTGGCAAACGACTTTCAGGCAAAAAGGTTGTGCGGCACTATTCAAGTATAATTTTAAAGAATTATATTTGAGTCAATATAAAAAATACTTTATGAAATATATTCTTTAAAAATATTAAGAAATTGGACAGATATCTCTTATGAATATTTGTTGACCGGCAAATTTCTATGAGAGCAATAGAAGCCCAATCGTCCTTTTTTTAAACACTATGAGCATAGATAGATTTTCCAGTTTCACGCGTTGATAAATATATTCCGATATGCGAATATAATATGGTCAAATATATGATAAAAATGCATATATTTTCTGTCAAAAGTGTACAAAATTTTTAAGCATGAATAATTATATACCGTAATTTCCGGCGTATAATCCGCGGATCAAACAATTCTGTTTGGATCCAGAAAATTTCCGAGCGTTGTAGTGTAAAATTCCATCTCGAAACGCTTTCTCAAAACAAAAATCTTTCATATAAATTTTAACAGCATCTGGAAGAGGAATATACTACAAAAATTTTTTTCTTTAAATAATACAGTATGAATATGCGAAAAATATGCGAAAGTGGGCAAAAGCATGACAAGTTTCAGTCCTCAAATTTACCAGAGGAGTTAATGACAGGATATCTGTGATTCATTAAGGCGATGATTTTTCTTTAAAAACAGTGGTCAGGCAGGCTCTAAAGATTTCTACAAGGTTGCCAGATTGACCTACATTTTTATTGAGAAATTTCGAGTTCCTACCAGAATCAAACAACAGTAATTTATGCTTTATCTAATGAGAGACATTTAGCGATCACATAAAGTGAAAATTTTTCTTTCGAAATTTCCGGTGTGAATTTGAAAATTCGGATAAAAATTGAAAGGAAAACTGACAACCCTGAGATTGCAGAGAACTGCTCTACGTGATGCTACTCGCTTATAAGCCGACCCCTACATTAACACTAGAACGCCCGGAAGGAGTCGATCCGACTCCGACCATATGATTAAATGTCAACAGGGACCAGAAATTCTTTCAAAAAATAAGTTAAATTTAAACAAAGCAGATTTACGTTAAATAAATCAGTCTAATAAATTTAAATGAAATTCTGGTGTCAATATTTTTATGAAATTTGATAAAATTTCAGGGCGTTCTAGTGTTAAAAAAAATATGTGGAACACCAGTATGTTTGGCTAGTTATCTTCGCTTTATTTAATATAAAAAAAAATCGGAAATTCCGCTGTTAAATAAGACGAATGTATCATTTTAAATACTGTTATGCAGTCTGTTATTCCTCTCTGATTTTTGTTCGGCTTTTATGCAAGTATAGTTTATGGAACTATGAATAAAGATGAATTGTCTTATCCTCAAAATAATGATGCTTCCACAGTAACCAGTTTCGCAGCAACTCATTACCGCTGAGGCAAACTGCCACCAGTAATTTTGAATATAGTTTTCTCCGCATTTAAACGCCTTTTCAAAGAAGAATTTCAGTCATATTTATGGCCCAAAACAGATATTTATTTGTACTGGTGTAAGTTTATTTCAGCAGAAGTCAGGCCCTGCTTTTCCACAATATTGTAACAACCAAAACAACCTCCTCTCAGTATCACTGAAAGAAATTTTAATTCCCGAGACAACTCCCTCCAGTAAAACCGAATGGAAATTTTTACCATGTTTGTGAGAGAAATTTAGCATAATAGGCTGCTAAACAAAGCCGAAATTTTCTATTAAAAATTTACTGGTAGAATTTTGCTTCGGCGGTGATCAGAAACTGTTGATCCGATGTAAAAAATTAGCCGCCATCTTGTGACAACATTTTCAGTTACTTCCTACGCCCCCTGAATCAGGGTTGGCAGTGGGCTACTTTTTTTAAATTCAGATTTCTTGATTGCCACCACTTTTTTGAAACCGTAAAATTACCTTTGTTTTCGCCTTAATTAATATGTCATTAAATAAGGTGCATTTTAAAATTTCAAAAAAGTGGTGCCAATCATGAATCCGAATTTTAAAAAAGTAGCCCATCTGGCAACACTGCCCTGAATACTACGCCTGAGCGCTGACACAAAAATGGCGGCTGCCGAAGGCTGATGTTTTTCAGAGTGTGTACGGTCCCTTAAATATTCGTAACAATATTTTTTTAATGTTTTTTACGCTTTACTTTTCTGACATTAAACAAGTTAGAGAAATCTTTTATAAAATACTGGTGTCCACATAACGTCATTGTATATACGGTAAAAGATCGGGCGAATGAAAACAAAAGGAAAAAGATTTCCGGAGACAAGATTAACCTAAAAAACACACAAACATCATTAAACGTACTACCACACGAACCGAACAATAGAGTTCAGGTGGCTTTCACGATCGCAGAAATTGAATATGCTACTAGAGTGACTGACTAGCATCATTTCTGTCTATGGATTCAATTAACTTCTTGTGAAAAGTGGTAGTAACTGAAAATTAAATAAAGGGGGCGCACTTATCTTAACGCGTTGCTGCAGTGTTGCCAGTGGGCTACTATTTTTAAACTCAGATATCTTGATTAGCCCCACTTTTTTGAAATTGAAATACTCGCCTTATTTAATGAGATATTAATTAAAGCTGAAACAAGTCGAATTTTACCATTTCAAAAAAGTGGTGCCAACAAATAAATCTCAATTTTAAAAAGGTAGCCCACTGGCAACACTGGATTGCCGACGGTCAATTTTTATAAAATCTGAATTTTAAAACAGTAGAAACTCCTCCCAAGTTTATGCATCTGTAAATATCTTTTAATGTACGAATTTAATATAAAATGTCTTATAATAATAAAAAAAATATGGACATCATGATATAAATGCATTTTCTGTAAAGTAGAACCCCCGCCCATTAGATGTTTTTTGAATGAAAACAAGATTTGTCGTTTCCCGTCGTGAATGTGTTAAGAGTTCAGGAAATGTTCGAAAAGTAACATGTGTATGAAAGAGCAACATTTTCTGCGCATTTTAAAAGAAACCGGATAAAAAAATGCTATTATGATGCTAGTTATGGCTAGAATGATATTAGATTATACCTATGCGTTCAATTCTGAAGAATATCAGAAATCTAGGCGTAGACACCTCTATTTGAGTTATATCACTTTAAACTATAGTCAGTTTAACCTTTTTTCTACTGCAGTTTTTTTCATGTAATATTTTTTTCAGTTACTACAATGGAAATGAAAGGATAAAGATAAAAAAATACTCACCCGTGAGAAATATAATTATTTAGAGGTAATTAATTAAAGTGGTACTTTAAAGTACCGTCAGTACACTATGACTAAAATATCGTAACAGAAAACCTACAGGGAATTTCAAATGGGATCAGAAAATATTTTCGATTTAATACGTATGTGAAATATAGTGTTTGTTTTTCTTATTTATAAATAAATCTTTTGGGAAATTCCGGTGACAATCATTTATTTCAACACATTAGAATTGAAAATGCTTTGAGGTTAAAAAAAAAAACTTCTTTTTTTTAGGTTTGGATCTTGTTAGCAGTCATTCAGTTATGCGAAGTCTGTATTCCAGGGACAATATGTTCTCTCGCATCTCCACATATACAATATATGAATTTACATATGCCATTTCTGGCATAGCAGAAACGAGCCGGCGTCACAACTTTTTTGGTTTCCTATAAAAAATAACAATGAAACGATGGATAACTACTCAGACGAAAAGTAAACAAAAAGTTTTTCTACAACACCCAGTGTACTGACGTTACTTTTAAATACCACCGAGTAATTCAACTGTTAAATCAAGTACATACACCGTTCAATTAAACTAGCTAGTCAAACTGTATTCTAAGATCATAATGAACACATAAAAAAAATCCAAACCTTATCTTATATCCAGAGCCGGCCCAAGGACATTTTGGCGCACGTGCGAGCACCTATCGGGGCGCCCCCCCCCCACACACACACAAGAAAAATTGCTTGATTTATGGTCTTAAATTTTCTTAAATATTCGTACTTTTCATACATACTATTACTAATTATTTAAGATATTAAGTTAAAGTGTTTCAAAAACAGATAAAAGATTTTAAATTTTATCCCATCTTCGAGTTTGTATTTGGTAAATTGTAAAATTAGAGACCATATGACTAAATGTCAACTGGGACCAGAAATTCTTTCAAAAAATAAGTTAAATTTAAACAACGCAGATTTACATTAAATAAATCAGTCTAATAAATTTAAATGAAATTCTGGTGTCAATATTTTTATGAAACTTGAGTAAAATTTCCGGGCGTTCTAGTGTTAAAAAAAATATGTCGAAAACCAGTATGTTTGGCTAGTTATCTTCGCTTTATTTAATATAAAAAAAATTGGAAAATCCGCTGTTAAATAAGACGAATGTATCATTTTAAATACTGTTATGCAGTCTGTTATTCCTCTCTAATTTGTGTTCGGCTGTTATGCAAGTACAGTTTCTGGAACTATGAATAAAGAGGATTTGTCTTATCCTCAAAATAATGATGCTTCCACAGTAACCGGTTTCGCAGCAACTCATTAACCGCTGAGGCAAACTGCCACCAGTAAATTTGAATATGGTTTTCTCCGCATTTAAACGCCTTTTCAATGAAGAATTTCAGTCATATTTATGGCCCGAAACAGATATTTATTTGTACTGGTGTAAGTTTATTTCAGCAGTAGTCAGGCCCTTCTTTTCCACTATATTGTGACAACCAAAACAACCTCCTGTCACTATCACTGAAAGAAATTATAATTCCCGGGCCAACTCCCACCAGGAAAAACGATTGGAAATTTTTACCATGTTTGTGAGAGAAATTTAGCATAATAGGCTTCTAAACAAAGCCGAAATTTTCTATTAAAAATTTACTAGTAGAAGTTTGCTTCGGCGGTGATCAGAAACTGTTTATCCGATGTAAAAAATCAGCCGCCATCTTGTGACAACATTTTCAGTTACTTCCTACGCCCCCTGAATACTAGGCCTGAGCGCTGACACAAAAATGGCGGCTGCCGAAGTCTGATGTTTTTCAGCGTGTGTACGGTCCCTTAAATATTCGTACCAATATTTTTTTTAAATGTTTTTTCCGCTTTACTTTTCCGACATTAAGCAAGTCGGAGAAATCTTTTATAAAATACTAGTGTCCACATATAAGGGACCGCATAACTTCATTGCATAGACGGTAAAAGATCGGGCGAATGAAAACAAAGGGAAAAAATATATCCGGAGACAAAATTAACATAAAAAACACACAAACATCATAAAACGTACTACCACAGAACCGAACAATAGAGTTCAGGTGGCTTTCATGATCGCAGAAATTGAATGCGATGCTAGACTACCGATTTAGCATCATTTCTGTGTATGGATTCAATTAACTTCTTGTAAAAAGTGGTAGTAACTGAAAATTAAATAAAAGGGACGCACTTATCTTAACGCGTTGCTGCAGTGTTGCCTGTGGGCTACTATTTTTAAATTAAGATTTCTTGATTAGCCCCACTTTTTTTAAATTGAAATATTCGCCTTTTTTAATGAGATATTAATTAATGCTGAAACAAGTGGAATTTTACCATTTCAAAAAAGTGGTGCCAACCAATAAATCTGAATTTTAAAAAAAGTAGCCCACTGGCAACACTGCATTGCCGATGGTCAATTTTTATAAAATCTGAATTTTAAAACAGTAGAAACTCCTCCCAAGTTTATGCATCGGTAAATATCTTTTAATGTACGAATTTAATATAAAATGTCTTATAATAATAAAAAAAAATATGGACATCATGATATAAATGCATTTTCTGAAAAGCAGAGTCCACGCCCATTAGTTGTTTTTTGAATGAAAACAAGATTTGACCTTTCCCGTCGTGAGTGCGTTAAGAGTTCAGAAATGTTCGAAAAGGAACATGTATATGTAAGCGCAACATTTTCTGCGCATTTTAAAAGAAACCGGATAAAAAAATGCTATTATGATGCTAGTTATGGCTAGAATGATATTAGATTATACCTATGCGTTCAATTCTGAAGAATCTCAGAAATCTAGTCACATCTATTTGAGTTATATCACTTTAAATTATAGTCAGTTTAACTCTTTATCTACTGTAGTTTTTTTATGTAATATTTTTTTTCAGTTACTACAATGAAAATTAAAGGATAAACATAAAAAAATACTCACCCGTGAGAAATTTCATTATTTAGAGGTAATTAATTTAAGCGGTACTTTAAAGTACCGTCTGTACACTATGACTAAAATATCGTAACAGAAAACCTACAGGGAATTTCAAATGACATCGGAAAATATTTTCGATTTAATACGTATGTGAAACATAGTCTTTTTCTTATTTACAAATAAATCTTTTGGGAAATTCCGGTGCCAATCATTTGTTTCAACACTTTAAAATTGAAAATGCTTTGAGGTAAAAAAAAAAAACTTCTTTTTTTTAGGTTTGGATCAGTTAGCAGTCATTCAGTTATGTGAAGTCTATATTTCCGGGACAACATGTTCTCTCGCATCTCCACATATACAATATATGAATTTACATATGCCATTTCTAGCATAGCAGAAACGAGCCGGCGCCAAAACTTTTTTGATTTCCTATAAAAAATAACAATGAAACAGAAATGAAATACCAGGGAAATCATTACTACACTACTTTTAGTAATTACATTTTAAAGCAGATGTAAACGATTGCAGGGTGGCGAGTGGTCAGGGAAAAACAAAGTCAAAAATGGTGTTATATACCAGTATTTTGTTAAAGAGAAATTCACCTTCTTTAATCCCTTTATATTATTTGAAGTGTTTTCTAGAAGAAAACACTGGTAGTTTCCCGTTTTTCTTACTGTATTTTTCCCTGACCACTCGCCACCCTGGATTGATAACTACTCAGACGAAAAGTAAACAAAAAGTTTTTCTACAACACCCAGTGTACTGACGTTACTTTTAAGTACCACCGAGTAATTCAGATGTTAAATCAAATACATACACCGTTCAATTAAACTAGCTAGTCAAACTGTATTCTAAGATCATAATGAACATATAAAAAAAATCCAACTCTTATCTTATATCGTTATATCCTTTACTGTGTTAGCAGCAATAAAAAGACGAGCGTGACAATCTGTACAAAATGTCAACACAAAACCCATCGTCTGTGTCAAAGATAGACTCCTTCCTCGCTAAAATATCAAACCTAGAACTACTGCTGCCATGTGTCCGGATAAAGTGGAGTTAAAAGAGTGTTTTTGCAAAGTACCGTTATAATATTAGTAATATTTACTATGGGATGAAAGTTTAAATTGAGTGGTACTTATAAGCACCGTCAGTAGAAAAAGGGTTAAAGAAAATTGATATTACCAATTTTCACAGACAATTTTTGATAAAATCACACCAAAGGGGTCTTTATATTGTGAATATTGCATTTTTTCAGAATATGAATGTTATTTTTGAATTAGATATCGACTACATATTATAAGCACCGTCTTAACGGTGGCTATGAAAGTAACCTTGAACACTAACTTCATAATGTTATTTCTAATTTATTTAATCATAGAACAAAAAAATAATAGATTTTTAATAGATAATAATAGATAAATTTTTTAGACTAGCGATAGAATTTTGCCTGATATCCTGTTTCTCCCCAGTGAAATCGCGCTTATAAACTATGGTATAAAGTTTATATATTTTTCTTAAATATACATGGAGTTATGAAAGAAAACACATTAATAATATTAGAGGTACTGGAAAATTATATCGCATAATGCTCTTTGATGCCGACTTTTTTAAAATTCAGATTTCTTCATTGGCACCATTTTTAAAAAGTAGGCGTGAAGGAACATTATGCGACCGAATTTTCCGGTCCCTATTATATGCACAATGGGTTGGGTTGGGTTGATTTTTGACGGCCAATTATCTACACGAGGGATATAGGCCCGGGGGGAGTGCCCTCCGTGGGGGTCTTTCTAAGGGAACCTAATCCGTATTAACGCATGGAAGATCCACGGCTCGAAGAAAACCACGAAAACTCCGAACGATTAGGCCGACGGGTGCGATTGTGACCGAACCCAGCACCTCCCGTCTATCAGCTTCGAGAGCAGAACCTCTCGGCCACTGGTGGGGCCTATATGCACAATGGAGTTATGAATAAAGAGGAGAAGACGTGTAGTGTAGAGTCTACCAGTTATGACTGAAGTGACTGAAGAATTTGTCAAAAGATGGCGGCTGATGTTTTTTTTTTCATTTGAACAGCAGTTTCTGATGACCACCGTAGGAAACTTCCAACAGAAAATTCTAAATAGAAAATTTCACCTTAATTTAGTGGCTCAATCATGCAAAATTTTTCTCATAAATATCGAAAAATTTCTATTCGTTTTTACTGGTGGAAGTTGGCCCGGTATTATTATATCTTGCACTGATACTGATAGGAGGTTGTTTTTGTTGTCACAATATTGCGAAAACGCAGGGCCTGACTACCGCCGAGGTAAACTTCGAGTAGTAAAAATAAATATCTGTTTTTGGCCATAATTTTAACTCAAATTCTGCATTAATAAGTTGTTTAAATGAGGAGAAAATCCTACTCAAATTACTGGTGGAACCGGTTACAGTTAAAGCTTCACCTTTTTGAAGATATGTCAATTCCTCTTTATTCATAGTTACATGAAGAGTTGCCAGTTTGGCCTCCATTTTTATTCAGAAATTCGAAATTCTCACCAGAATCGAAAAATACTCTTTTTTGCTTTACTTAATGACAGACATTTCGTTATTATACAAAGGAAAAATTCTTCTTTCGAAATTTATGGTGTGAATTTAAAAATTCGAAATAAAAATTGAGCCCAAACTGGCAACACTGGTTTCATGATATCGTCGGTACCATGTCAAACTATCCAATGTGAAAATAGTGAGTTACTTCTTCAAAATTCAGATTTCTTGATTGGCACCACTTTTCTGAAATCATAAAATTCCCCTTGTTTTCGCCTTAATTAATATGTCATTAAATAAGATTAAATTAGGCAAATTTTGCTATTTCAAAAAAAGTGGTGCCAATCAAGAAATCTGTATTTTTAAAAAGTTGCCCAATGTTTTCACATTGGATAGTTTGACATGGTACCGACGATATGGGCAAATTTAGAAATAAATAAATTACAATTATTGATGGATAAACTTCCAGATTCACGCCAGTAAGATTCCAGTTTATGTGTAAAATAAATAAAAGAAACTTACATCTGCAAACTTTGTTTATGACTAATCTTCAAATAAAATATTTGGTTGCTATATCAGATTTTTTTATGTGTGATTTAATCATTTCAAGGGTGGTTGTATGTTTATGAAGCTACAAAATTTTAATTCCCAAACGCCACATTATCACCAGAATTTTGGTAAAATATTTTACATTTAATATGTATGTGAAATATAATCTTTTTTCATTTTTCCAAAAAAATGTGTTCGTAAATCCCAGTGCCACTCATTTAATTCAACAATTTAGCATCGAATATGCTTTGCCCCTGAAAGGGTTAACGGTTGCAGAAAATGGTTCCTTTGATCTTTGAAAATAAAAAATCTTATAAAAACATCTGTTTGACGATGCCAGTTTTGTTTATGTAAAAAAGGATTCAGATCATGATCTGTGTTGCCAGGTGTGCCGCATAAATCAGGGTTCCATATTCTTTGGACACCACTAATTTCTTACAGTTTATTTCGCCATCTTTAATCACATATACTATTGCCATTAAATAAGGCGAAGAAAATCAACTCTTTGCAGACGAGTGTTGGCAAACAGCCGCCCAAGCTTTTTATACATATTTCTATTTTTATATTCTATTCGCGCCATTATATTTTAAAAGTGCATTTTTAGTGAATTTCTCTTGCACATGTTGTCAAATTCCAAGTAAAAATATTTCTAAAAAAAAAAAGTTGTGCCAACCGAATAAATTCATGTAAGAGATGTCTGTGCCTGGGATGAGTACTTGGACCATTAAGGGTTAAAATACTGGAGTCCAGTATTTGGATCGCCGATTTACGCGGGACACCTGGCAGCACTAGTCATTCATAATTTCTTTTTTAAAATATGAGTTTATAATTAGTTTTCATAATTAAACGTATACTTTGAACGAGAAAATAAATGCCTTGAATATGTTTTGGTCCATTCAATTTATCTCACCAAAAACAAAAATTTTAAATCGAATGATTTTTTTTTTCATTTTAATTTATTCCATATTAAAGTTTGTCACGTGAATTTAATATTAGTGTCGTCAAATTTTGAATAATTTTATAAAAAATATCCAATGCTATATAGTTTTTTAACCTCTCTTTGATAGCCTGTGAGCTAAAAATGGTAGTGTGTTCTTTTGTGAAGATATGCAAAAAGCAACCCGAGCCAGAGTCGCTTGGCTCCATGCGGTCCTTCAAAGAAGATCGTGTAGCGATCTCTTGTCCCAAATAGCACCAAGTGAGGTCCAAACGTCACGACAACAACCCCATTAGACGAAATAGCTAAAAAAGGGAGACAACAAAGAACTTCGAATCGAATCCCCTGATGAGGCATGATAATTTACCCAAAAAGCACCCAGTGAGGTCCAACCGTAACAACAACCGCGTCAGACGAAACAGCTAAAAAAGAGAGACAAAATGCCCACCACAACAAAGAACTCCGAATCGAATCCCCTGTTGAGACATGATAATTTACCATCCGTGGAATATTACGACAAATCCGTGATTGAAGAAGACTACTGCACCAGGTTGTCTGTGTCGCAACGATTACGACGCTTCCTAATTAGTCGAAACTAATCAGTGTTGCCAGATTTGGACTTTTTTCCCCCAGATTGTTGAATGTCACCGGTTTTTTGAAATAGAAATATTCGGGCTATTTAAAAATAGATTAAAAATTCTCAAAAATAACGTGAATTATAATATTTTTAAAAAGTGGTGTCAGTCATTTAAGCTGAATTAAAAAAGTCCGCAATTTGGCAACAATGAAACTAATACAGGGCTACCACAGACGACTATTTTTCTATTTTATTCGCACCATTATTTAAAAAAATAAATTTTACAGTATATTTCTCTTGCAAATGTTGTTCAAACTTTATGTCAAAGACGTTTTGAGAAAGTGGTGCGAGGTATAATTAAAAAATAGTCGCCTGTGGCAGCCCTGTAATAGGATTCACCTTGGAGCAACAGAGATAGTCCGAAGACATTAACTCTGTGCTCCGCACACCATATGTCACTCAGTGTTACGCCTCGAGAGGACGTGACCAACCTCTCGGGTGAGGAAAGTAACAAGGTACGAGAAGCACCCCGCTTAGAGGCCTACACAATCGAACAAGGCGGAATGAATCGTCCTGCAAGCCGAAGGCTACATGAATCCCAGTTGCCACTAGCATTACGCCTCGAGAAGACGTGACAAATCCTTCGGGTACCAAGAGTACAATTATTCAAGGTACCCCGGTCAGAGGTCTACATGAGCGAGACGGGCGGTTTAACACTAGAACCGCCATAGCGGTCATTTTGACAGGCAAAAAATGAAAATATTTCGATTCAAACCAGATCTTTTTTTCTAAAATATGTTAAATATGTACCACGGTGAAATAAGTTAAATAAATATGTTAAATAGTTTTAAATAAGAATTCTGGTGTAAAATAGTTTTATAACACTTGTTTAAAATTTTCGGCGGTTCTAGTGTTAATCGCTTCTCAAGACCACAAGCATGAATCAAGACAGTAACAAATCGCAACTCAAGACCGCAGCAAGAAACAAAGCTATCAAGCGCTTCGACGGCCACACGTGTCGCAACGACGGCAGCCGAGGGGCAAGAATCATGCACACAAGCCAGTGAACACTCACCAAGGAAAGGGGACAAAACTGCCAAACGAACCGGCGGCGCAATAAACTACGACTAAGCACAGACACGGCGGATTGGATGGCGCGGTAGAGACATGGGTCCAACAGCCAACTCTCAAAGCAAGAAAGCACCGGCACAAAAACGAGGAAGAAAGGCTTGGTAACGGATGACACACACCTCCTATTAGTTGACGTGTGAAGGCAACTGTGAAAATTCAGTACATTTTATAAAAACTTTCTAAAACAAGCACCACACAAACAGAAATAACCGTTCATGTGAATTTCTTGAACTAGAAGAAATAAAAATTGCCTGACTGATGCACATGTATTTCCGAGTATGTATTCAGTTAACTTTTTGAAATATGTGGTAGCAACTGAAAAATTAAATAAAGAAGTGAAGAACTCTCGGAAGTGATAAATAGTGTTCAAAAGGAACATGTTTATGACATGGAACAAGGAATAAAGAGGAACTGACACATCTTCAAAAAAATCAAGCTTCAATTGCAGCCAGTTTTGCAGTGGCTCATTACCACTGGGAAAAATTCCACCAGCAAATTTGAATAGAAATTTTCTCCTTAATTAAAAGCCTTTTTCATGCAGAATTTCAGTCATAATTATAACAACAAACAGATATTCATTTTTACTGGTGCAAGTTTACGTCGGCAGTAGTAAGGGCCTGCGTTTCCACCCAATTGTGACAACCTAAACAACCTCCTATCAGTGTCAGTGAAAGATATTATAGTACTTGGGTCAACTGCCGCCATTTAAAATGAATAGAAAATTTTAACATATTTGTGAGAGAAATTTTTCATGAAGAAGCCGCTAATACAAGGTGAACATTTCTATTCAAAATTTGCTGGTTGAAGTATGCTCCGGCGGTCTTCAGAAAGCTTTGGTCGAATGTAAAAAAACAGCCGCCATCTTGTGATAACCTCTTCAGTTACCTCACTCGCAACTGATAGACTCTACACTATACATCTCCTTTTCTTTATTCATAACTCCATTGTATATGAAAGTGGAGTTTCTGCGCATTTAACCCTCTCGCTGCGTAAGTAATTCTACGCGATGAGCATCTTTTACAGAATTTGTAATCTTTTATCACCGGTTCTTTAAAGCAGAAAAATTTCACTATCGTAATCGGGGAAAATGTCCTGATTAAGGGTGTCCGGAACACAAAAATCTTCAAATTAATTTTTTTTTTTTTAATTGGATTAAAAATTTCTCTGCCGTTTTCTGCTTAGAATTATGTTTAAATCATGTTTCTATCTTAATTAGAACAGGAAATATTGATTTTTTCGTTTTGGTTTGTTTTCAAAATCTACCTTTCAAGCTATGGTGGTCAAGGAAACGAGTTCTTGTGCAATTGCGTTTTTCTTCATGATAGGTTTTTTCACCATTTCTCATATTTAAATTCTTATAACTCGAGAACCGTTAAAGATAGAGGGTTCAAACTCGGAACATATCTTTTTCATTTATTTTACTTTACTTTTGAATCAGCATATTTGAAAAAAATATTTACTTTTGAAAATATGATTTTTTTTTAAAAGTTGCACAACTTTTTTTGTAATTTTTTCGTTAAATATTTTTAATTATTTTAAAAATTAATATTTTTTAAAATGCTGGCTCTAAATTAAAAAATATATATTTCTGTTTATTTAAATGAAAAACAATTTAAATTCTACAAATAATATTTCGAGTTATAAGGATTTTAATTTATACCATTTCTTTCATAAATTTTAAATTTAAATTTTTTTTTAAAAAGCTATGAGAAGTTTTGTCATTTGATTTTGTTTACGAATGATATGGTTAACCATCACAAAAAAAATTCAAAATTTTAACTCAATAAATAAAAATTTTTTGAATATGTGTCCCGAACCCCCTTAAATGAGACAAAGTGTTCGCTAAAAAATAACTGAAGGGAATAACGAAATAGTATTAATTAGACGGAAAAATGCATGCTCGAGTATATCTCGGGTTGCGAAGGGAGAGGTTTAAAAGAAAAACAAAACAATTCCTATAATTATTCTAGTTATTACCAGAATCATATAATCATATTAGAAGTAGATGATACCTATGTCAGAAAAGGTTAAAATATTACTTAACAGCCGGTCATTTAAAAATGTTAAAAACACACTTTTTTTTATTGTGCGTAAGATTATTCTTGAATCATTATTTTTCATATTTTTACATACCGTCTTAATGAATTAATGTATCATTTATATCGCTTAAGACTAAACGTAAAACCTTTTTAAAAATAATGTTGAAAAAATTGTATATATTTTTTGAAATTTATGCATGAATACATTTTTTCAGATGAAGTAATAAATATATTGAGGTATGATGTACAGAATTATTTGATATTCACGACAGATGTTTTGTTATCAAATAAGTTTAAAATAGCACTTCTGTATTTGGTGGTGGCGAACAACTTTCAAGCCAAAAGGTTTTGCAGCACTATTGTTAAATAACTGTTCTTTTTTTTTTTTTTCAGTGAATAATAAATATATATGACACAAATTCTTTAAAAAATATTATGAATTTCCACATGAACTATTTTGAACCATGATATTCTATCCATAACTCTCTTTTTTTAACATTATCACCTTATATAGGTTTACAGGTTCACGCATTAACCTTTGCCTGCGCTTAGCACTTCCATTGCTAAAATGATTACATGAATGATTGACACCAGAATTCACGACCACATTTATTTGGAAATAAGAAAAAACTTCATTTCACATGCAGAATAAATGGAAAATAGAAGTACCGAAATTCTGGTGGAATTTAGGAATGAAGGTGGGTGTTCCACGTAATGGAACACTGAGCCACAAAGTGTTAATAAAAAGTCACAATATAGGGATTTAATATAAATTTGCTAAACGTCAAATTTTATTGTATTTATCGCGAACTTGTTCTGGAAAATTAAAAACCGAAAATAACGGAGTATATTCAGTATTATATTTCGCAAACTTCTCTCAGGAAGGATTAAAAACAGCAAAAAAGCTATTCTAAAAGAAAATGTTGATTTATTTTTTAAATTTTTTTGCGAAAAAATGCTGAGATATGTTTGCCATGAAATTCCTAGAAAAATTAAGTTGAAAGTTTTATGAAACTTTGATCAATACGTATTTTTCTGCATAGAATTTTATCCCCCATTTTTTTATTAAATAGGTTTATTAAATTTTCGACAAAATACTAATTTTTGAAACTATATATTTTTTCGAGCTTAATATTTCAAAGGAACTCAAATAAAATGTTGAAATTTTTGTCACATTTGAAAAAAAAATTTCGAAGCATTTTTAATATGACGACGACCCCTTATAAAAAATAAAACACATATATTTATAATGAATTTCATATAAATTTAAACGGTGCTGTAATCCTTATTTTAATTCGAACGAAAGTTGGATAAATAGTCTTTTTTAAATAGAATTCTGAATAAAGAGGAAAAGATATAAAGCGCACAGTGCCAGTGGGCTACTTTTTTTTAAAAATTCAGATTTCTTTACTGCACCACCTTTTTGAAATGGCAAAAATCACCTTGTTTTCGTCTTAATTAATATGTCATTAAATAAGGCGTATTTTACCATTTCAAAAAAGTTATGCCAGTCAAGAAATCTGAATTAAAAAAAATATACCACTGGCAACACTGATAGTGTAGAGTCTACCAGTTGCGACTGAAATAATTAAGGACATTGTCATTAGAGGGCGGCTGAATTTTTCCTTCGGAACAATAGTTTCCGATAACCACTGAAGTAAACTTCCAGCAGAAAATTTTGGATAGAAAATGTCATCTTAATTATTATTATACTGTCCAAAAAGAAAATAGAAGGTGTAAATACTTAAGCGAATCTACTTTAATGTTATCTGCAGACGAAAATATAGTTCAGAAAGGTGTGAAATTTTGTGAAGAATATAATAAATAAATGGGAATTTTTTTAATCGAAAAAAAATAGTTCACAATTTCGCCACCAGACGGCGTTTTAAATGAATTACACATTAAGCAAACATTTACGATAGTTTACAATTATCATTGCAACAAAACATGTTTCACATGACGGCCACCATTTTGAGCTACCATCTGGAATCGTAAGATAGCATGCTGCACAGTTGACTGCAGTGTGTTCTGGGAAATGCTAAGAACATGTCATGAAATACTGACTTTAATATCAGATAAAGTTCTTGGATTATCATGACTTACCCAAATGTTTAAAATGCCAGCAAAGTCAAAAGTCTGATGGATTGGGGTCTGGAGATCTGGGAAGCAATATATTACGAAACTGGCGGCTGATGATACGTTCTTTTGTGAAGTGATTTTTAAGGACGCCCTTAACACAGTGGCTAATGTGTGGAGGAGCTACATCTTGCATAAAAAGTGTACGTGAAATGTACTAATGTGTTTGCAGATCATGAATTTTTTTATTTTTTAACAAGGATGCATATCGCTGCCCGGTGATCGAGCATGTTACTGAACCTCTAGAACTTAATTCCTCGAAGACATATGGGCTGAGAATAAACGATGCAGAAAACTCACACCACGCCTTTACTTTTGGTGAATGCAACGGATCCTGTAAGATTGAAAGTGGATTTTCTGGTTCCAAATTCGGCATTTGTGAGTATTCACTGCACCGTCCAAATGAAAATGCGCTTCGTCTGCCCGGATGATATTCCAAGGCCACTTTGAATCAACCTCAAAGCGAGCAAGAAACTGAAGTGAGAACTGGTGTTGAGTCTCGAAATCATGTAGAAGCAACTCCCGCGCAATTTGAAGCTTTTACGGATAATATCGGAGGACAATACGCATCACCTTTTGGACAGTTGAACGAGGCATATCCAATGCGTCTGCCACTCACCGACAGTGGTACTAACCTGCACGCTGGAAGCTTTGTCCTATTCCACCTGAAGCGCAACCCTCTCTATTGTTTCTGAGAAAACAGGTTTTCTCCCTCTACCAGAAAGAACATTCAACTATCCAGTATCTTAAAATTTGGCTACCATAAAGCGAAGATTTTTAACAGAATCCCCTTCGAAGTCTGAAATTTCCGTAGAGCAACTAATGCAAAAATACCGCTTTGGTAAAACAATTTTACTGACTAAAGAATAATCTTCATGAATTTCAAGAGATTTCACGTTATTCTTAATTTAAATCAAGGTTGGGAGAGCTTAAATGAAAACTTCACGATTCATGTAAAATCACATTAAAATAATTTAGCATATTTCATAAGAAAGTGGCGCAGGTGTTGTTCAGTACAAATCCAAGTCAGGCACAGGATGATTAAAAACTTTGTTAATTCTATATTTACACTTTTAAATATATACATTATATACAGCGAAAACATTTGGATAATATTTGTTAAATAAATTCCATACTGGGAATTCAAGATGATCTTATTAAAATTTCAGCAATTATGTTCTAAAAAGAAGCCACGAAAATAGCATTTCCCTTTTTAAAATCAAAACATTTCTTCGATTTGAAAATCATGACAAAAAACATACGCAGTCTACCTGCTGCGTTCAAGATTCACATTCACAAAAAAAACTAAACTAAAAAAGAAAGAGTAAAAAATGTTTATCAAATATCAATTCTCTCGAAGGTCACGTGATCATTCGCGGCGCCTAAGCAGTCTGGCTGACTGCTCGAGAGAGGGTTGCAAAATATTCCACAAACTCCCCCCCCCCCCGATGAAAAAGGGTTCATCAAAATGGGGATTCAAACAATTAATGTAGAAATAAAAATTATTCTAAAAAATTATCAGTTACACTATGCATAAATACAATACAAAATCAAAATATATACTTACATACTGGACTTCAATAAAATAAAACAATTTAAAAAATTTGAGAACAAGTTTCTGCTACTAAAAATAGAAAGAACAGTTTAAACCTATACAACTTTTTCTAGACTATTCAATACAAAAAAAATTAAACTAAAAATTAGAAATATTATCAACAGAGAAACATTTTTTTTAAGTGAAAAAAAATAAAAATCTTTTTAAAGTCAATAGCAAAGACAGTTCAAGATTTGTTTTAAAAGTCAAATGTCCATGAGAATTTTTGAGTCTCTAATAATATCAAAGCTTTTTTTTTTCAGTTCTATTAATAAAAAAGTTCAGAGTTTTTTCAGTTCCAAATTATGCACAAAAAGTAATAGGTCTTTTAATGATGGAATTATTTGCATTCAGTTCATACGACCTCATTTTTCTTTATCTCTGCCCACAAATACCGAACTTCCAGAAAGTTCTTGATACATGTTCATATGCATAAAAATCACATCATATATTTCAAGGTCAGAAGTTTTATTCTGGTCCGTGTAGTGAGCAGATTGTAAGTTGCAAAGCTACTCATTTTTCAAGCGCTTCCAAAAATGATTCAGAAGAGTCTCGCGCAAACGGAAGCGTTTCACTAAGGATTCCTAGTTTGCAGGTAAACACACCATATGCTTTAGAGTTGCTATAACTAGTTGACCAGGGTGAACGCTAAATTTCTTGGAGATTGCACGTTTGTTTAGGATTGATTTTATGCACTGTCTAGATTTTAAAATCCAAAACTTTTCACTAGTTTGTACTAATATACTGGACACTAAGGAATGAAAAACTTTTCCATGTGCATCTTTCACGATTATTTCAGTAAGTTTATGTTTTGCAGGAATCACAACAGGATGATTTTCATAAAATGAGGAATCAGACTTTTGCAACCGTCCTCGCACCAACAGCAAAACTTCATCTGACAACATAGGATTTATCTGTAGAAGATTCGATTCTTTAGGGATACTCTTGTTACATTTCAAGTATTTTGTAACTTCAGGGAAACTTTCTTCCTGCATTAGCTTAAACCAAAAATTTTCAGCATGTAACATTTTCTCAGCTGATAATTCTGAAAAATCTCTTTTTTCTACCTTCAATTTTATATTAGAAATAAATCTAAGTAGCCATGCAGTTACTCGATACAGTTTCTTTAGGGAGCTATACTTTTCAAGATTAAAAATGGAAATTTCATCAGATTTATTTGTTTGAACAGCACAAGAAATGGTTGCTGATTTTCGAGACTTCTCTTTAGAAACATCAGGTAGTTGTGTAGCGACAATTTTAACGCTAGGCCACTGATCTTCGGGCAAGGAAAGAAATTCAGGAACATACACATTAGGGTTAGCACCAGGAAAAATATGCAACTGGAGACGCTCTTTTTCCATGATCAGGTTGCTAAAATACTTCCAGGGAATTTTCAAGTGAGCGAGAGCCGGGATTTCTGAAAGCCAATTTTGCCAATCATTTTCTAGTTCACCAGAAACAAAAGGGGCAATAAATCCGGCTGAATCAAAGAACATAGTTGCAATTTTCAAAACGTTCCGTTTTGTACAAGAATCATTTCTTAAATTTTCTAACAATGGTCGTAATTCTAGTCCTAATTTATCTTCTGTATTCTTCCAGATCAATCCTAAAATTTTCAAGGAAGTATTTGGGAGTTTGAAACTCGAAACAGGAATGTTTTCATCATCTAAAACATTAGAATTCAAGTTAGGGACATGATACAAACATTCGTTTAATGATAGAGAATCATCATATTTGGAAGAAGCATCATAGACTATGCGCATTTTTGTTGTAGTTTTGTCGTCACGGATAACAGGACTGTGTGGCATGTAATAGGAATTATTAGAATCTTTCTCGGTGCACAATTCTATTACACCCTCACTAAACTGCTCAAGCAAAATGGAATTATATTCGTTAAATACAGAATCGTTTATCAAGAATTTATTTTCTAAACTAGAAAACCGTTTCCTTGCTACTTCGAGATTATTTCTAAGCAAGTCACGAGAATTTTTCCACAATAATTTTGTTTCATAACGTCCATTTACGAATTTTAAATTTTCCTTAAATTCTTTTATTACCTCATGATCGGTAATGTTCTTTTCATTGCTTTCAGGAATGCCCATTGCTTCTAGATCCCAAAAAGCTTTCAGCTTAGTATTTATATTTTCAACTGAAACACGCAAACAAGCTACTTCTTTTTTATTCGACTCTATTTGCCCTTGCACCGTATGACCGAATATAGTTTCTGCAACGTATAATTCTTTTGTCAATTTTCCCTCGATTCCCTTTAATATATTCCACAAAAAGTCAGACCCTAGCAAAATATTTATTTCCTGTTCAAGACCTGTATCAGCAGGATTAAAGCCTCTTGTTCTCATTATGTCTAGAAGTTCTGGTTCTAGGGTTTTCACAGAAGCTCCAGTTATATTATCAACCACAAGTGCTTCGATATTTATCGAGTTGATAGGTTGCACAGCACTGGATAATTCAAGAGCAACTACTTCATAAGAAGATTCACAAGGGCGTCTCCGCCCAAAAGGATAAACTAATAAATTTTCTCTTTGCAATGGCTTCAATTTTAATTTTTGTACTAGAGATCTCTTCACAAAGCATTTTTCTGAACCACTATCACATAAAACGCGAGCCAACAAGCATTGTTTACCAGCAGACACGGAAACTGTACAAGTCTGCAATAATGTAGCTTTATTTTGTTTATATTTTTGTTCCGACATCATAGATACAATTGCACCTTTCATTTCTTTTTCAGGATTTTCTTTCGCTGTTTCTTTAAAACAAAACAAATAACTATGGCTATTGTTACCACATTTGGAACAAGGATTAATTTTTGTTCTACAATTTGCAGATAAATGTGACTTATTTGTGCATTTGTAACAGCGGCCTTCTTTCTTTAATTTATATCGTTTTTGTTCATCAGTGAATTTCGAACAATTTAGTCCTACATGATCAGAACACTTGCAAAATATGCAAAACTGTTTTGTAGATGTATTTAAAGCAGCAGCTGAAGGTATATTTTATTTTGAGGAAAATTTTGATATTTACTTGAAGGATTTTCATATTTGGTTTTAAAATTTTCATAAGCCTTGCTTTGGGAATTATTTACTGAAGTAGTAGCTTCCAGGCATCTTAGTTCCGTTTTAATAAAATTTATTAAATCGGTGACTTCACAGTCCTTATCGGGGTCACGTTTACGATGGAAATCTAGTATCAAATTTTCTGGTAATAACCTTAATAAAATGTGTAGTAATAAATGGCCGTAAGAGCCTGACGTTACTCCTAACGCATCAAGATTTCTCATACACGTTTCAATATTATCATACAACTTTCTCAAAGAAGTAAAATTGTTAGTGGATTTTACTGGTTCAAGATTTAGAATTTTATTCATGTAACAGTTTATGATATTTTCCCGCTTACCTTACCTCTCTTCTAACAACTTTAAACACGTTGAATAATTTTGATCTGTCAGTTCAAAACCAGCTACAATATTATATGCAGGTCCAGACAACAAGGATTTAAGATATTGGAATATTTCAATTTTTGACAACGATTCGTTTGAATCTATCGCACTAGTAAATAAATTAAAAAATTCTAAGAACTGGCTTGCATCACCAGAAAATTTTTCTATGTTTAGTTTAGGCAGCTTCACTGCCGAAACTGGTTTACTACCGATTTTTGAACCGTTACTTCATTCTAGTAAAACTTTTGGTTCAGTTTCGATTTTACATTTTTTAAGCCTCATCTTAATTTTAAATTTCAAGCTTGATATTTTTTCAGAATATTCTTCTACCGATTTTAGTTCTTTTTCATATTCAGTTTTTTTCCTGAATTAGCTCATCTATTTCGGAATCTAATTCCTTTAGTAGAGCTTCCTTTTCATTTACGAGCTCTAACGATTCCATTAAAGAATCGCAATCAGTTTTATCAATATCAACAGATAATAATGTATCACATTTTGTGATTAATTTTGTAACTGCTGCGCGAACAGTAGCTCTTTTACTTTTAAGCTTATCAGGCTTATCCATGTTTAAAATTTATTTCAATTTTCAAAATAAACTATCATGAGAAAACGTTAATTTCAATATATCAAGAGTCAATATTCATTCAGAATAATAAAGGTATTTCTTACCTTTTTTTTCCGGGTTGTTGAGGCACCAAAAAATAAAGAATAATCTTCATGAATTTCAAGAGATTTTACGTTATTCTTAATTTAAATCAAGGTTGGGAGAGCTTAAATGAAAACTTCACGATTCATGTAAAATCACATTAAAATAATTAAGCATATTTCACAAGAAAGTGGCGCAGGTGTTGTTCAGTACAAATCCAAGTCAAGCACAGGATGATTAAAAACTTTGTTAATTCTATATTTACACTTTTAAATATATACATTATATACAGCGAAAATATTTGGATAATATTTGTTAAATAAATTCCACACTGGGAATTAAAGATGATCATATTAAAATTTCAGCAATTATGTTCTTCTAAAAAGAAGCCACGAAAATAGCATTTCCCTTTTTAAAATCAAAACATTTCTTCGATTTGAAAATCATGACAAAAAACATACGCAGACTACCTGCTGCATTCAAGATTCACATTCACAAAAAAACTAAACTAAAAAAGAAAGAGTAAAAAATGTTTTCAAATATCAATTCTGTCGAAGGTCACGTGATCCTTCGCGGCGCCTAAGCAGTCTGGCTGACTGCTCGAGAGAAGGTTGCAAAATATTCCGCACTGACAAAGCTCGGTCTGTGAAACACAATGACATTCTGATTACCAAAAGTAGGCACATTGAAAAAAAAATCTCCGAGAAAGTTTCTAGTTTTTATAACAGCTGCTGCGTGACGTCGACAGAAAAATATTTTCATTTTTATTTAAATTGTAGGATTTCACGTCCTCTCGCAACGAAATTTTACCAGTCGATTCCAGATTATGGTTGTCAGTTTGTCCTTTTTTAAATTCAGAAATTTGGAATTCTAACCGGGAATTTTGAAGGAATATTTTTTGCTTTATATAATCATGAAATATCCTAAATTAAACAAAGCAAAAACAACGACTAAGATTTCCTGGTATGAGTTTCAAATTTCTGATTTAGTAAAAAAATTTCTGTTGAAAATGTTTTGTAGTTATAAACTTTTTCAACTATTGTAAATGCATGCTAAGTAACAGCCCCCTGAATATTTTTTAGCGGGTGGTCTGTATCTTTGTCTCATTTAATCTGAGAAAAATAAAGCATGAAAACTTTTAAAAATTACCGGTGTTGGAACTTGTGTCGGACCATACAAACTCCGAAAAAATCCGCCTACGGCAGCCGCCATTTTTTTTTGTCAGAGTTCAGGCCTAGTATACAGTGGGCGGCGGCTAAATGTGTAATTCATTAAAAAACACCCTCTGGTGGCGAAATTTTGAAAAAAAAATTAGGAAAAAAATTCTAATAATTTTATTATGTACTTCACAAAATTTCACAACTTTCTGACTTATTGTTTCGTCTGTAGACAACTTTAACCCGTTCAGGAACAGCATCTTTTACACAAATTTTCTTTGCTTGGCACCACTTTTTGTTAATTATTTGACTTCACTTTGTAAATCACGAAAATGTCGTAATTAAATAAAATCAATTTTACTTTACTTTTTTACTGATATGAAACTCAAGCGCTGCAAGCACTTTTTGAATGTGTATATATGCACCCATGGCCCCGAACGGGTTAAAGTAGGGTCGTTTAAATATGGACACCCTGTACTTTTAAGTTTTTTAAATAAATGAACATGTGTACTTCTTTCTAGTAGACTAAAAAGAAACAGAAATATCGAATAACGTAAAATTTATTAAAAAAATATGAGCTTGCGTTTCCAGAGGATGTGTAATTAAAGATGGCGAAATAAAATGGAAGAGATTAGTGGTGTACAGAGTATGTTTTGCTCTGATTTACGCGAGACACCTAGAAACAGTTCTAGGGACTGGTTATTTTTGGGGCACTAACTGCATAGCTGCGAAGTATATACTTCTCCTACCGCTATTTCTTTAAAAGAAATCTTTGCTTTATTTTCTGCCATTAAGCAAGGTAAAGATTATTTTTTAATTATGGTAAGAAAAGAATATAATTGTCCGCCATGCATTTAATCACCAAAATATGTCAGTCACGAGCCGCTACTGATTAACACTAGAACCGCCAAGACGGTCATTTTGACCGTTTCGAAGCTTTCATTCCGTACAAATTTGTTTCTATTTAGAGTATAACTTTTAGTTTCCGTGACTTTCCTATAATTCGAAAAGCTATGATATGCCAGTGATCAATTTTCCAGTCAGCTAAAATTTATGAAGTATTGCAGTAGCCGCCGAAACGGTTAGAATGACCGCCGTCAATTTTAATGCACATTTTATCTAGTAGATGTCGCAACAGTCCATATCTCATACAACCATACTTCAACAAAGGTTACAACATTACCATACATAATTTCTTTATTTCACTGCCCCTTGCAGAAAATCTGAAGTCACTGAAAACAAGCATTGTGGAACAGTCAATCGTGGACGAAAAAGAAAATTCCACAAGCCATAAAATCTGAAAAACGTCTTTTAGTACAGGCAATAGGGATTTTTACCTAGCAAAATTAATGGTAGTTCTGGAAATTGACTTACTTTATGTTTTTGGTGTCGCTGAATCCGAATTTCTAACTTCCCACCAAAATTTCTCCCGGCAACCCCCCCCCCCCCACAAATTTTGGTAAAAAGTTCCCCCCAAAAAGTTTTCATTAAAAAAATAAAAATTTTTATTGTTTTAGGGGAAAAGTATCTAAAAATTCAGAAAGTAGACAAAATTTGCAACAAATTAGATATATGACTTTATGACTTAGGATGAAGGGGAAGGGGGGATCTGCCTCAGAACATGCGCGCGGTGCTGCGTAACTAAGTGGCTTAATTCCACTTAACCACTCACACGTTTACATTCTCCCTCCCATCTTCCCTCCGAACTTTCCTTATAAGTTCGGAGTTAAAAACTTTAAGTTTTTTGAGTCGCTGAATCCGAATTTTTAACTTACTTCAAAATTTCCCCCCCACCGAAAACCCCCCAAAATAGTTGTTATTAACTTAAATTTCTTATTACTTTAGGGGAAAAGTATTAGAAAATTCAGAAACTAGACAAAATTTGCAACAAATAGGATATATGACATTATGACGTAGGATAAACGGGGAGAGAGGGGGCTGCCTCGAATCATTCCCCGCGCGCTTTTCTCAAAAACCAAATTTTTTCAAAAAATAAATTTTTTGGGGGGTTGCCGGGTGAAATTTTGGTGGGAAGTTACAAATTCGGATTCAGCGACCCAAAAAACATAAAGTGAGTCGAAATCCAGAACTAGTATTAATTTTTCCAGGTAAAATCCCCTATTGCCTGGACTTCATAACTTAGTGCACGTAGCGCCGCAGTGCATGTTCAAAGGCAGCTCTCCACCTCCCCGTTCATCCTACGTCATAATGTCATATACCTATTTGTTGAAAATTTCGTATAGTTTCTGAATTTCGTAATGCTTTTCCCCTAAATCAATAACAAATTTAAGATAAAACAACTATTTGGGGGGGGGGGGGCTCGGGAAGAAAATTTTGAGGGGAAGTTAAAAATTCGGATTCAGCGACCCAAAAAACTTAAAGTAAACCTTATAGAGAAAGTTCGGAGGGGAGATGGGAGGGCGAATGTAAACGTGTGAGTGGTTAAGTGGAATTGCGCAACTTAGTTCACGCAGCACCGCGCGCATGTTCCGAGGCAGATCCCCCCTTCCCCTTCATCCAAAGTCATAATGTCATGTATCTAATTTGTTGCAAAGTTTGTGTACTTTCTGAATTTCTAGGTACTTTTTCCCTAAAACAATAAAAATAATTGATTTTTTTAATAAAAACCTTTTTTGGGAGGCATTTTATCAAAATTTGGGGGGGGGGGGTTGCCGGGGGAAATTTTGGTGGGAAGTTAAAAATTCGGATTCAGCGACCCAAAAAACATATAGTAAGCTTTTTTCCGGAACTACCATGATTTTTGCTAGGTTGAGCCCCTATACGGCCACTATTGCCTGGACTATTTGTACAGTAGCCAATTTCTTGCTAAAGATAATATTACGTTGAGTTTAACAAGGGAAGAAAAATAAATGTGCTTTAATTCTAAGTTCCCAACATCCATCAGTTACATTTGAAACTGGTGATAAACACTTACCAGAAACTGTAAAGTTCTATAATTCTACAAAATTTTGCGTCGACGTGCTCGACCAAATGACACGGAAGTATTCTACAAAAGCTAGCTCTAGACGATGACCTGTACAAGTTTTTTTTTACAATTTTCTTGATCTAGCGGACATCAATTCTGATAAACACAGTCAAAAATGTTGTTAAATACCAGTATTTTGTTAAAGAGAAATCCGCTTTCTTTAATCCCTTTATATTATTCGTAGTATTTTCTAGAAGAAAATACCGGTAGTTTCCTCTTTTTTTTACTGTATTTTTCCCTTACCACTCGCCACCCTGAATATTGTATTGCTCAGGGGATAAATATAAATATTTGTTTTCGCCAAGTTTATTCTTGTTTTTAGCAAATTCGATTTCTTATGAAAGATATCTTTTACTATAAAAATATTCTTAAAATAAAAAAAAATATATATAAGTAATATAATATAATTATAATATAATTATAACATATAATATAATTATAACATAATAAATATAAAAAATATTATAAAATTTATGAAATATATATTATTATATGGGCAAAGATGGTAATAATAGTAATAAACGATACTAAGAGTAAAAAATGGCATGTAAACAATAGTTGAGCATGGTAATCCACATCGGTCAAAATGACCACTTCGGCGGTTATAGGTTTTAGGCGGTTATATACTTTTGCTGGCTGTTCTAGTGTTAAAATAATTCTTTAACCTTAAAATGCATAGTTTTTTATTTTGTTTCGAAGAAAATATATATGATTCTAAGAAAGGTTTATTACACAGGAATAATAATGAAAAAAATCAGAGATATATTTTTTGTATAATACGTTGACTTTTTCTTATGTTGCACATCTGCAACTCAAGAAAAAACTGTTGTTATAACTAAAATAGTGCAAAATTAGTAATTATTTTAAAAAGTGTGAATCTAGATAACTTATTTTATATGAATTTTATTTTGTAAAACTTAACCGAAAATGCATGAATTCTTTTACTATGGGTATAATGTAAGAAAAATAACATATAATTATTTTTTAATTTCCACCACTTTTTACAAAAACATTACAAACTACATACTTGAAAACAAAACCTGTTGTCTGGTATCTCATTTCCCTCATAGTAAGTCACGAAGACCGCACGAACTTGCTGTTTGTGAGGTGGTGTATCAATCGTAAGACTTAATTGTATTTTCGAAGTTCTAAGTTGACCTAGAATATGTTAGCATTTCCCCTTTACGATGTACATCTAGAAAATAGGATTTATTTCAAAATCAGATTGTTCTTAATTTCTATCAGCATTTCAACGTTTTAGCTACAGAACTATTGGGTCGTTCGGAAAGTCGTGTCCGTTTCGGAAAATCAATTCGTACCGGGAAATTCAGCCTTATTATTATTAGACATTAGATATCGGAATCAATGTCTAATAATTAAATGATAGAATTTTCCGGTACGAATTTATTTTCCAAACTGGCATGACTTTCCGAACGACCCAATACTTTACCGTGAAAAGGTAAAGATATTATATTCGATGATCATATTTTCATTATTATTATTCACAACATTTCTTTTGAAAATTCACACCACTGTGTTTCTCGCTTTTTTTTTCTGCCCGCGATGCCTTTTGCAAAAGTACGCAAAATGAAAAGGAAAGAAATCTCAACGATGGATTTAACTTCAATTACAATAAATACAACTGTATTTTAACTTTTTAATGCGCATAAAGTTCTGTATAATCTTTTACTTTTTTTTTTAATAATGATTTATGTTAACCCTTAAATGCATGAATTATTCTTTTAGAATTGCGTTTTTTATTCTTATATTAAGGATTAGAAACCAGATATTTTAAGGTAGATTTTTAACTTTATTTAGTAGCATATTTTTGTAGTTTTTATATGATTAATATTTCTATATAAATATAATGGTTCCAGAAAGTTAAATAAAAATGGATGCAGATATGCATTTATGGGTTAACCCCTTGCGCTCTGGCGCTGTAAGGGGATGTAATTCGCTAGACACCATTGTCGCCGCCTCTGGCAGATATTTTTTTTCAGAAATTTTGAATTCACACTACAAAAATTTGATTGGAATTCTCTTTTACTTTATTTATCGAAAATCAATCATCTTGTAAAGCAAAAATGCGAGTTAAATCTTTCTGTACAGAATTACGAATTTCAAATTAAAAAAACAGCCACATATCATGACGTACATTCGTGGAAAAAAAAAAGTAAACACCCCCTTCTAACTCCTCAACAAATTATCGTAGAAGAAAGTTACTGGTACCGAACGATTGGAAATAAAGTCTGCTTTTAAATGATGTATATAAAATTGGCTTAGGGGGCCATCTACATATTAAAACGAACCATAACTTTATTTTTTTCAATAGCAGTACCCAATTCTGACAGCATAAATGAAGTCTACACCCTTCAATTAGCCTAAGGACGAATTTTTATGCAATTCGTACCATAAGTTTCCGAGAAATTAATTATTTTAAAACGAGCGTATTTTAAGGGCTGTATCCAAATTGAAGTCCCGTACTGGATTGTTAACCGAGAGAGCCGCCTTCTTGATCAAGGCACGTTTAAGCGTCAATGAAATCTGTTTGATTACAGTACAGCAGAATAAATTTCAAAATGTCTACTCACTTCAATCATAGACGGCCCCTTAAACCATCATTTTGTCGTTTTTTAAGCATAATTTGAAAACTACTTGATAGAAAAATGTCAAATTTTTGAATTTCCATAAAGCAAGACTTAATAAATCTAAATCCACCAAAAAAAAAATGTTGGTTGCAATTCATAATTTTTTCGAATATTAATTTCATAATTCATAATTCATATCATAAAATTATAAAAATTGCAAATTCAGCTTATTTATGTTTGGGTATATTAGTATTATTACTGCAAAAAAAATTAGCACATTAGGAGCATAATTTCGCGAGATATAAATAAAAATATGAAAATGTAATTTAACATTAGAAGCACTAAATTTTGAATGTTTATAATTCAAAAACTTATCATTCAAATGACTTGAAATTTGGTGTCTAGGCATAGTTTGAACAGAAGATTTGAAATATCTCGTTAAAATTGGGTATTGCTATTGAAAAAAATGAAGTTTGGATTCATTTTAATATGTAGATGACCTCCCTAAGAAAATTTTATAAACGTCATTTAAAAGTAGACTTTATTTCCAATCGTTCGGTACCAGTAACTTTCTTCTACGATGATTTGTTGAGGAGTTAGTAGGGTGTGTTTACTTTTTTTCCCACGACTGTACGTTGTGTACGTTATGACCGTAAATGACCAAAATCAGTGTTGCCAGTCGGCTACTTTTTAAAAATTCAGATTTCTTGATTGGTACCACTTTTCTGAAATGGTAAAATTCCCCTTGTTTTCGCCTTAATTATTATGTCATTAAATTAGGCGAATTTTGCTATTTAGAAAAAGTGGAGCCAATCAAGAAATCAGAATTTAAAAAAAGTAACCCACTGGCAACACTCATCAAAATGGTTAAAGTCCTGCATTTGAAAATGTTGAAAACGCTCGTTTTTCAATATGCACACAATACTTCTCTTGAACCATTTAACGTTTATTCATGCAATCTTAGCAAATTTCTACATTATATCACTGTTTTAAGACTGAACCAGCGTCCCGTGATTACTACGCCTGAACGCTGACACAAAAATGGCGGCTGTCTTAGGAGGATTATTTTCAGCATTTATACCGTCTCTTGAATTTGAACATCAATAAATTTCAAAGGTATTTTCCGATTTATTTTTCTGAGATTAAATAAGTCAAGGAAAATTTTCAAAAATACTGGTGTCTAAAATCTGTGGGCAGAACAAACGCCTAAAAAAATTCGCCTACCACAGCCGCCATTTTTGTAGTATTCAGGAGGCGGTGACTGAACCTAAACATGTTTATATATAAAAAAATATATTTAAAAAATAAAATTCAAAGTATAAATTTTGGTTTCTCGAAGTTTATCCCTATATAATTTTTTTATAGGTGAGCCAAAAAACGTATATAGGTTCAGTATTAAGCTATATTATTATTTACTTAGCAGTATTGTTACATACTTGATTTGGCCTTATTTAATCGAATGACGTTCGAAGATTAAATAAGGGCAAAGTATATGTGAAATAATACTGATAGGAAAATTATGCCACATATCACCTGACACTACATCACGGGAAAAAATATCAAGTAGTTACAGGAATACATTGCGCACAATGCTAAAAACCACAGAAGTATGGAAAACCCCTATTTGTGATAAATCACTTTCATGCACAGTGGAAATTTATAGCATATGAAAAAAAGATACACCTACCTTTATTACCAGACAGTTCATAAGAAAATCACGTCAAACGTGTTATTAGACTTGGAATATTGTCTTGTTTCAGAATATGAAAACAATTTTTAAAGTAGGAGTCATCTACATATTAAAATCTGCACCAACATTTTTTTAAAAATTATTACTCCACCTCCTTTTAATACCATATTTGAATTCGATATTTTGATAACATATTCGAATCAAGGTGTGGCGGAAAAGTATACAGTTTATGTAATTGTGTCAAATCTTCGTGGATTTATAAAATAAAATATATAAAGAGTATACCCGCAAAGGTAGAAAAAATAAATTCAGATATCAAGGATAAATTTGCAGTTTCACAGCAGTAAAATTGTAGAGGCAATCCATGCATAAAATAAATAAAGAGGTTTGCCAATGTCAAACTTTATTGAAAACCCAAGAATTCTGTTCGTGAAATGGTGAGATAATTAAATGGCCGCGGTTTGTTCAACGAATATTTTTAGAAAATGAAAACTCGTTTTTTGCACTTTTATTATAACAGCAAAGTTTTACTAAAATATTCTTGGTGCCGGTTGTCAGTTTTGGTTAAAATTAGTTAGATAGACCGTCTAGCCACCGCTCTTGAAAGGGTTAAGGCAACTTTGCGAATGAATTTTTGGGTTGCTGTTTTCGATTTTCTTATAGGGGATTTGTAAGGTTAGTTTAACACTAACCCCTGCCAAATTGATAACAGTCTATTCGAACCAGAAATTTCTTGAAAAGATATATTAACCCTTAAAACTCCGGCGTCTCTTACACAAATTTTATTCTATCGGCACCACTTTTCAAAATGCAGTTTCCTTCAAGTACGCAATTTCAAAAATGCTCTGATTAAATAAGGTGAATTTTATTTTCCTTTATTACTGGTACCAAAAACAAATTTTGCAAAGACTAAGAATGTCTCCACAGCGAAGCCAACGGAGTGGGAAGAGTTAAACGTATGCAGCGCAAAAATAGGCTGATTAAATAAGCTATATAGTTTTAAATAAAAATTCTGTTGTGAAACACTTTTTATAAAACTTGTGTAAAATAGCCGGCGGCGGCGGCGGTTCTAGAGTTAACCGTTAGTTGCATTATTATTCTTTTAGAATTGTGTTTTTTATTTTTATATTAAGGATTAGACACCAGAAATCTTAAGATAGATTTGTAACTTTATTTAGTTGTATATTTTTTGTAATTTTTAGAGGATTAATATTTCTATATAAATATAGTGGTTGTAAGAACTTAATATATGTATTAAAAATTAAATAAAAAGGTGATGGAAATTTAAATCAGTATGCAATTAAGAGTTAAGCTCTTTAGGACTTTCAGAATTAAAATTTCGCTATACAGGGCAATTACAAATGATGGACCAGATTTTAAAAAATCACATTTTCGAAACTACTGCACATATTACAATAACATGAATTTAAAGAGATACGTGAATTTAAAGAGATGAACATGAGAGAGAAATCATGAAATTTAAAGAGATGAAATTAAAGAGATGAAATCATGAATTCAGTACATGAATTTAAAGAGAAATATAGCAAGTTTTTTTCAGGTACAAATGTTCGATGTGTGACCCTCTTGTTACATGGCATACGTCCAATCTGTCATCCAATTCGTCCCAAACATTTTGTAGCATCATTCTGTCAATGGATCTTAATTCTCCACAAATGCGTTCTTTAAGTTTTGACAGTGTGAAAGACATTGTTTATGTACCAGAAATGTGTGCAAAGTGTCCAACACAAAGTATTCAGAACTTAAAGAACGCATTTGTGAAGCTTTCAGAACCAGCATTGACAGAGTGGTGATACAAAATGTTTGGAACGAACTCGATTACAGACTTTTAAGCATGAAATATTACATAGGTGGAATTAAGGATTCAGAACACGGATTTTCGATGGCGTTTGCTTATAAAATAATTAACTCTTTCAGAGTCAAAGTACGTCTATTCATAAAATGCTGAAATGATTGATGGACAGCAGTATTTAAAAACAAATCTTTCGGTAATAAGTAAAAGCTTTTCTTCATGTTCTTAATAACAGGAAAACTTTCATTCAAAAATTTTGCTGCCAATGTGGCATTTAGGAATTAAAATTAAGCTTTCGAAAAATGAACCACAGACCTTCAAGGGGTTACGATAAGCATAAAGAATTGTTGTCACAGAAACCAACGTTTCTCTTTCTTATATCGAAAATTAACAATAGGGTTCAGAATCAGGTCCTAAAAAAACTCAGCTGGATATTTGCGTCCTGAGAGCATAAGTAGACATACCAATAAGAAGCAAATGCATAAATACCAGTTTTCGTACAATTTTTAAAATAAAATATCTTTAGAATTTTTGAAGGTAAAAATAATTTTAAAATTTTTTTAGGCTCTTCTATTTAAAATAATAAACTTCTTTTTTGATACAAAATTTCTGGTAGAAATTGAATTTTTAAAATTAAAGCTTGACAGCAATGCTTTTGCGCATATTCGAATGATTCATTCGAATAGTAAAATCAACCATTATTATCATCACTAATTTGACGAAATAGAACACGTATATTTATAATAAATTTCATATAAATTAAAACGGCACTTTTATTCATTTTTTAGTTACAAAGAAAGTTATACCCATCGCCTTTTTTTATCATTATTATCATTCATTAGCCGCAAAATTATCACAAATTTTGTATAGAAAATTTTGCCATATTTAACCCTTTGGTTACACATTTGTCTAAGTACTGCCATTGGCGTGTTTTTTTAATTCCATCTCGCACCGCTTTCTCAAAACAAAAATCTTTCATAAACACCTTGACAGCATGTGCAAGAGAAATATACTACAAAATCTTTTCTTCTTTAAGTTGTAGTATGAATGGAATAAAAAATAGGAAAAAGTGGCCAAATGCATGGCGAGTCTCAGTCGTCAAATGTATCCAAGAGGATAAGAGGCTACTTCCCTCACGTAGAAACATCCGCTCGCTGTTTATCCTGTGGGAGGAATTTCTTTAAATATCTCGTTTGCATTTCAATATTTTTCAATTTTTTTTTTCATTAGGTAGCTGACTTCAGCTGATAGCTGGCTCTAGAAAGGCCGTTTTATATTTTTTTCGATTTCGTTTACAGTTTTTTTCATGAGGATACATTCACTTTCGAAACCGTTTCCGAAAGTGAAAGTATTATCATAAAAAATAAAAAAAAACTTGCCGACAAAATCGAAAACCCAAGAAACAGTTTTTGTAGGGATTGACCTGAGTTATCCAAACAACAACAAAAATAAAATTCATTTAAAAATATGGAAATGCAAACGAGATATTTAAAAAAATTCTCTCATAGGATTAACCCTTAAATGCATTATTTTTTATTTTGTTTCGAAAAACTTAGATATGATTCTCAGAAAGGTTTATTACACCGGAAACATAATGATGGAAACAATTCCGGACGCCGGAAACATAATGGTATGAATGGAATAAAAAATAGGAAAAAGTGGCCAAATGCATGACGAGTCTCAGTCGTCAAATTTACCCAAGGAGTTAATGACAGGATATTTGCGATTCATTAAGGCGATGCTTTTTTTTCCACTATAGTGGTCAGGCAGGCAATAAGTTTGTAAAGGGTTGTCAGTTTGGCCACCATTTGTATTCAGAAATTTCAATTTCCTACCAGAAATAAATAATAGTATTTTATGTTTTATAAAATGAGACGCATTTAGCGATCACATGATGAAGTGAAAATTCTTCTTTCGAAATTTCCGGTGTGAATTTGAAATTTCGGATAAAAATTGGAGGCCAAACTGGCAACCTTGAGTTTGTAGAGAACTGCACTGCTCTACATAATTCTAGTACCTTATATACTCGCTTATAAGACTATCCTACATTATAAATAATATGTCGAACACAGAATATTTGAGTAGTTATCCTCGCTTATTTAATATAAAAAAAAATTACAAATTGCGCAGGTAAATAAGACGTATATAAAATTTTAAAATACTTTTATTCAGCCTATTATTCCTCTCTAGCATGTGTTCGGCTTTTACGCGAGTATATACCACGGAAATATGAATAAATAGGAATTGTCTTATCCTCAAAATAGTGAAGCTTCAAATGTAACCGGTTCCGCAGGGACTTATTACTGTCGATGGAAACTGCCACCAATAAATTTTAATAGAATTTTTCTCCTTATTTAACCCCCTATTTAACCTGCATTAAATTACGGTTTAAAAATTCAAATTGCTTATTGGCACCACTTTTTTGAAAAACAAATATTCACCTTATTTAATGACAGGTAAAATGATACCATAATAAAGCCAATTGCACTATTTTATATAACTGGTGGGAATCAAGCTGTCTGAATAAAAGACACAGCCCGTGAATATCACGGGATCGAGAATTAAGGGGTTAAATGACATTTAACGCAGAATGTCATAATTATGGCCCAAAGCACATATTTATTTTTACTGGTGGAAGCTTACTTCGGCGGTAGCCAGTCTCTGCGTTTACACCATAGAGTGACAACCTAAACAACCTCCTTTCAGTATCACTGAAAGAGACAGGGGTCGTACTTGTTATCTGAAATTTCACGACCGGGAAATTCTTGGGTACCAGTATTTTCTTATGGAAAAAATCTCTTCTTATAATGCGAATATTTCGCGCGTTTAACCTAGATTTATTTTTCTATAAATAAATAGTGATACAACGTTGAAAAAAATCCCTTAACCGTACGACCCCTGAAGAGATTATAATTCCCGGGCCAACTACCACCAGTAAAAACGAACAGAAATTTTTACCGTACTGTCAGAGAAATTTTGCACGAATAACCTTCTAAATTAAGGCCAAATTTTACATTAAAAATCTACTGGTAGAAGTTTGCTTCGGCGGTGATCAGAAACATTTGATAAGAAGTAAAATATCATCCGCCATCTTGTGACAACATTTTTCAGTTACTTCACTCGCAATTGGTAGACTCTACGCTACATGTCTCACCCTCTTTATGCATAACTCCATTGTATAGGGTGATCATAAAAAAAAAAATCCCCAATATATGAACCCCTAGCGGCCTAACCACTCAACTAATCGAAAAGAAAATTTAGATATGCTTATTTGAAGTGTACGCTCGAGATCGTGATGATTTAAAGCAATAGATCTCTCACGGTTACGGTTATAGTGAAAAAATTTCGAAAATTTCGAATGACAACACCCAATTTTTTCATTCGCAAATTCATCAGCGTATTTAAAAACCATAAATGGAGTTGGAATGATACACGTGCGATGAAAATTGCCAGCGTGAAACACTTGCAAAAAAGACCATTGCGAGGAACGAAGGAGTGGCTACAAGGCATGTTTTTCAGTTTCAGATTTTGTTTTTCACTTGTGAACTGAGTAATGTTGTAAGATTTGTTTTAAAGTGTGTTTTTGAGTTGTATTTGTGTACACATAGTGAAAATAAAAATGTAATCATTTGTTTTGTTGTGCTGAATATTACGTTACATTGGAACTGATTAAGAGTGAGTGCCACGATATTAAACCTGTAATTTTAGTCATACGTGTATCGTTGCAACGTCATTTATGATTTTTCAATGCACTGATGAATTTGCGCTGGAAAAAAAGGGGTGTTGCCATTAGAAAATTTCCGAATGTTTTCACTGTAACCGTAACCGTGAGAGCTCTATTGTTTTAAATCATCACGATCTCGAGCGCATACCTTCAAATAACTAAATCTGAAATTTCCTTTCGATTGGTTGAGTGGTTAGGTCGCTAGGGGTACATATATCGGGGAAGTTTTTGTATGACCACCCTGTATAGACGGTAAAAAATCGGACGAATGAAAACAAAAGGAAAACCCTTTTCCGTAAATAAGTATATCTTAAAAAATTCAGAAACATCTTTGATCCAATTACCACACGAACCGAACAATACAGTTCAGGTGGCTTTTTTGATCACAGAAACTGGATGACTACCGATAGTGATTAACTAGCATCATTTCTGGGTATGCATTAAATTAGTTTCTTGTGAAAAGTGGTAGTAACTGAAAATTAAATAAAGGGGGCTCAATTATCTTAACACATTAACGACGGGCAATTTTTATGAAATATGAATTTTAAAACAGTAGGAGATCCTCCCAAGTTTTGGCATTGGTAAATATCTTTTAATGTACGAAATTAATATAAAATGTCTTAAAATCTAAAGAAATATGGGCAGAACCCACGTCCTTATGGTGTTTTTTGAATGAAAGTCAAAGATTGAATGAATAGTCAATGTTGTTTTTTGAATGAAAGTGAAAACTCTCGTTTCCCGTCGTGAATGTGTTAAGAATTCGAATAGGAACATGTATATGAAAGAGCAACATTTTCTGCGCATTTTAAAAGAAACTGGATAAGAAAATGCTATTATTTTGCTAGATATGGCTAGAATGATATTAGATTATACCTATGCTTTCAATTGCGAAGAACCTCAGAAATCTAGACACCTCTTGTAATATTGTAGTTAGTTCGGCAAGATTTGCATTCAAGATAAATGAGCTGTGAATGCCAGGTTCATAAAGGAGTAAATATGTTTATTATCAACATCGAGCGAGGGAGGGTTACAGAATCCACAATATATGACTGACAGGAACAGGAAGCAAGAAGCGAGTAAGTTATACCTCGCATGTTTCTCCTTAATTACATTCTCGCCAAATATTTTGCCAAAAGGTTACAATTCTCGATAACATTTTTCTGATACAGCGATTTTCATATAATAAATTGGCAGGATATCGCCTTTATCCTTGAATTCATTTTAAAGTCCCATAAGAATTTTTGAACGTTGTACATTGACAATAGAAATGGGCTCGTGAAGTGACCATTGTAATTTTTTTTTACCGTGGTTTAGCAAGCTAAATAAGGAAGCATAAAGGATACATTTATATTTCTGCCCAGTTAGCTAAACTGAGATGGGGGGGGGAGGGGTGTATGCTCTTAGCGGCTACCATATATGGTCACGGAAGGGTGCAGAAAAATGAATCGAAACTAAGATCTAGCAGTGGTTTAATAACAGCTAATATAGGAGGGGACTTTATGTCTATTGCGAATTTTAAAGATAGGGTACGTATTTAAATACAAGCGGTTATGCTATATACTTTGGGAAATATATGGTATTAAAAATAATATATTAATACAATCTCCCCTTTCTTTTTTAAATCCATAAAAGCCCATCCTAGGTTAGTCGTTATTAAACTATCTGCTAGATCTTAGTTTCGATTCATTTTTCTGCACCTTTCCATGACCATATATGTTAGCCGCTAAGAGCATATACCCCCCCCCCCCCCAATCTCAGTTTAACTAACTAGACAGAAATATAAATGTCTCCTTTATGTTTCCTTATTAGGCTTCCAAAACCGCGGCGGCGAGCGGTCTCTTTTCGTCTGCAGAACTTTATTCTACTCTTATTCCGATTCTTCTGCGGAAGCCAGGTTCATAGGTCCAAAGGTTCATAGGTCCAGGTTATAGGTTTCTAAAAAATTGTATGAGATTTTGCAAAATTATATTACTGGACTTAAATCATTCCCTGTGAATTCTAAAAATACCCTGATAGACTGTGTATTACACAAATATAATCTTCAACATTGCTCAAATGATATGTTAAACCAGATTAAGCGGCTGATCTATTCATTTATAATTTACCATAATCGAAGATGGAGAAATGCTATCGCTTAAAGAACGTTTTTTGAAGAAAAATAAGAGATGGTCAGATTCGAATATTTACAGGGCAGAAGTAATAATGATTACTCAAAAAAGTTGGACGGCTAAAAAATTTTTTTTTATTTAAGTGGACCGAAATCAAAAGACAAAGTCTGCATTTGTTATTCTCGGAACACAAATGAATTTACACGTGCGACGTGTTTAAAACTGAGGCGATCTGGAATAAAGGATGCGGCGAGTGTGTTAAAGAAAATATCTGAAAGCCCTAAAAGAGCAACGACATTTAAAAATTCGTTCAAAAAATTGTAACTGTCAAATCCATACCCGTCATCTACTTCTTACTTTAGAACCATAAAGTTTAAGTTCGTCATGGAAGCTTAACAGCCAATAACAGAATAATTTGAAATTGTCTGAAATTAAATCTTTCCAACTCTTGCACTAACTTTAGCAGGATTCAATGTTCAGTCATATGACATAGAGCACAAATTAGAAGACAGAGTTGTAGATAGCACAGTGTGCAGCATACTGTCTTCAAATAAAGCAACCATAAAATGCAATGTCTGTAACAGAAAATCCAAGGTGATGAATAACTTAACCCTTTCAGGAGCAAGGTACTTGTGTTCATAAAATGTTGAAATAATTTAATGACACCAGTAGTTACAAGAAAATTTATTTGTAAACAAGTAGAAGTATATTTTCACGTACTTAATAAAGGTCAAATTTTTATTATAAAATTCCGGTGCCAATGTTGCAATTAAGAACTCAAATTATGTGATGCCGTGACGACAACACCGCCCTTCAAAGGGTTAAAAAAGATTGATTCGATGATATACGAAACAACACTCACACGTTTTCTTGGGGCTTATCGGCACTACATGCACAATTAAGATCTATGGAATACCTCTTAAATTCTGGTTAGGGATTTCATGCAAAGAAATAGCAGTTCCGAAAACATGAAGAAAAATGAAGTATATCGCAGAAAGAAAAAAAATATAATTGAAAGATTTAGATCTGAAAGAGAATTATTATTAAAAACTCTAAAACAAGGACAGGGTAATAGTAATGTAGGAAATCGAAAAAGAAGATTTTTTAAGGATGCTTGCTGTGGCCGTTAGCTTAACAGGTGTTGATAAGCTCTTATTGAGCGATTTTATATAATTTAACATGCCTTGTGGATACGAGATAAATATATCTGCCATTACTAATCATGTTTAACACGTTCACGCCTGCACTGTGGGTCACACTCGACTGCCTCAGAGCTGCCAAGTCTGCGGCTTTGTGGCTACCAGTATTTTAATACAGAAAATGTTGTTTTATTTAAGTAGAACAATTGGGCGATTTAAAGGAGCAAAATTTTCTCTAAAATAACAGTGGTGTGTAAAAAACCGGAGACTTGACAACTCTGAGACCGTCGAGCGTGTCCCACCGTGCCGGCGTGAACGTGTTAAGCATTACTAATCATGGCATTAAAATCTCAATAAAATTATAGAGCGGCTGAAATTCACCATGAAGCTTTAGCATTAATTCGCTCACCGAATATAGAATTAATGGATGAAACAAACCACGAAAAACGACAGTGATTAACTTTAGGATAATATTAGCAGCTGTGGCCAGTATGTAATAAATTGATTATTATTTTTTTAATACAAGCAAACTCTTGTTGTTGAAAATAAGTATGTATTACATTTTTAAAAATCTGCACTGAATACAATAATACAACGCAAATGTCAATATATGAAAATGGCAAACCATGTTTTTATTATGATTATGATGATGGAATAACAATGACTTAAATGGTACAATGTAATCAGTAAAGATATATTTTTTCATAATACAGAACCATTTTATCTCTTGTGAGATTATTTTTATTATTTTATTATTGATAATTTTCATAAATTGAATTTTGACCCGTTAGATTCGCAAAATCTTACACTGTGCGGCGCGCGGCGCAGTAAACTCCGACTGCGCATAGACACGCTGGATTGGTTTACACTCTAGAGACATGGGTCCAACAGCCAACTCCCAAATCAAGAAAGCACCAGACACAAGAACGGAGAAGAAACCGGAAGTAGGGCTTGGTAACGGATGACACACAACTCCTGTCAGTTAACGCGGGAAGCCACACAAGAACTAACAAAAATTCTCTGAGCCAAGCACCACACGCACAGATAAAAAAGTTGATGTGAATTTCTTGATCGAAAAAGATCGGAACCTATTTAATAACCATGCGAGTATCATTTCCGAGTATGTATTCAATTAACTTTTTGCAATAGGTGGTAGTAACTGAAAAAATAATTAAAGAGGTATACTACTCATAACTGTAAAAACATGATCAAAACGAACATGTATATCACCTGGAACTATTAATAAAAGGGAACTGCATAGTTCTGCCAACTTTTACGCTTTTTTCTTGGAATAAAATTTTATAGTAAATATTCTCTTATTTAATCGTCGAAATCTGACGATTACACAAGACGAAAATCTCTATTAAATTTTAGCGGCAGCAAGAAAGCGTAAAATTTGGTAGCTATGGAACTGACACATCCTCAAAATGATGAAGCTTCCACTGTAACCTGTTTTACAGTGGCTCATTACCAACGGGGAAAACTTACACCAGTAAATTTGAATAGAAATTTTTCCTGATTTAAACGTCTTATTCGTGCCAGATTTCAGTCATAATTATGGACAAAAACATATATTCACTTTTACTGGTGGAAGTTTATTTCGGTAGTAGTCAGGCTCTGCGTTTCCGCCCTATTGTGACAACCTAAACAACCTCCTGTCAGTGAAAGAGTTTATAGTACCCGGGCCAATAAAATAAATGTGTTAGAGACACAGGTCACAAAAGCGTTAAGAGCCTACACTAGTCAAGCGAAAATCGCAAGCTAATGTTAAGTATAAGGTAATGTTATACTCAAATATCTAGTTTCCATTTAACCTTTTCAGGGGCAAAGTATTTCTGTTCGTAAAATACCGAAATCATTGAATGGCACCGGAATTTAAAAAATAAATTTATTTCAATGTAGATGAAAGCTTTTCTTCACGTACTTAAAAAATTTAAATTTGCATTCTAAAATTCCGGCGTAAATGTGGCATTTTGCATTTAAAATTAAGTGGGATAAATTATATGCCACCGCTCTTCAAGGGGTTAAACATTTTTAAATCTTTTTTTTTTCTTAACCCTAGAACTACCGAAAATTTTACTCAAGTTTTATAAAAACATTTTACACCAGAATTTTTACTTAAAACTATTTAATTTGTTTATTTAACTTATTATTGTCTGATTTATAAATTTAGTTTGTTTTGAAGAAATTTCTGGTTTGAATAAATATTTTGAATGTACATGTCGGGTCCATTGGACCCTTCTGGTAGACAGAGGGTTAAACTTAGAATAGCTGAGGTCTCTAACCAGGCTAGTTTTTACTTATTCGAATTATGGTTTCAGTTAATTTTAGTGCGTCCACTTTCAATTTCTGAACCGGTTATATAAGTTATTATATCGGTTATTAGTTAGAAGTTATATAACTATCATTTCTTCATGTTCATTTGAAATACTTATCGTGAGAGCCACATACGTACAACTAGTTTTGTGTAGAAAAATTTGCCATATTTAATGAGAGGAAAATTGCAATTCACTAATGCCAAAAGTGGTTACTAACGCTTTCACTAAGGCGGTTTTAATTCCAAAATTGTGGTCAGGTAAAAAAAAAAATTTGCAAAGCACTGGTCTACATATTTTTTTCAAAGCCATGGGGACAAAGGAAGCAAAACGGAAATACAAGAGGGGAGCACTTTTTATAGATAATGAAACCATAATAAGATAAATACGTTTATTTAACCAGCGGGTTACCATTGGGCTACTTTTATTTAAATTCAGATTTTTTTATTGGCACCACTTTTTCGAAATTATCTAATACTTCTTATCCAATCTTTCACTATATAGGGCGAAATTTCCCATTTCAAAAGCGGGTGGTAATCAAAAATCGGAATTTGGATAAAGGAGCTTACTGGCAACACTGTTAGCCAGCGCCGTGCAAACACACAAGAATCAAGCGCATGATCTCGCCTGATCACCAGACGAGCGTTCTCTCAGTAACATTTCTACATATTTTCGGGTATCTATTCAATTAAGTTTTTGTAGTAAGTGTTGATAACTTTAAATTAAATAAAGTGGGAATACTACACGTAAGTCCTTTAAACTCTTCAGATCTGAAGCTAAAATAATAATACAAATGCATATTCATTAGCGTTTTCAAAACAAAATGACATCGTAAATGACAGAAAAAGTATCTTTTCTGAAATTGATCTTTTAGGCGCTAAGTAATTTAGGTTCAAACATATGGATCTAAAACTACAAACCTCTTGAACCATTATATTTTTGACATTTTTACATACAATATTAACGAGTTTATGTATTATATCGGTCGCTTAAGCAGGTGTATAATTTAGATTTAAAAAAAATAACGTTGAAAGTATTGTAATTCTCGAATTTTATCCATGGATAATTTTTTTGTAGATGAAACAATAAACATATTTAGGTTCAGTCTTATGATATAAAAATAATCTATAAAATCTAAAAATGTGATATAAAAATACTGATTAGTTCCACAAATATCTTGCGTCCTGCGTGCAATTCTGTAAAACCCCAGAATTCCAGAAAACATCCTATTCGAAATAAATTACATTAAATTACATTTTATTAAAACATAAAATATTCAATTTTATGTTGCAGCGAGCGGGTTAACCCTCCAGCCACGGACGACTTTTTTAATGGATTACTTTTTTAAAATTAAGATTGTTTGATTCCCACCACTTTTTTGAAATAGAAATAGTCACTTTATTCTGCAGATTAAATAATGCGAGAAAAAGGCGAGTTATACCCTTTTAAAAAAGTGGTGGGAATCAAGCAATCTGAATTTAAAAAAAATACCCACTGAAATGTGAAAATAGCGTTTTCTGCGGCTGGAGGGTTAATAAATATCACAATATACTGATTTGATATAAAAGTTGCTAAATGTTAAAATATATTGTATTTGATGACGAACTTGTTTTGGAAAATTAATAACGGAAGATAAAGTAATTTATTCAATGGTATATTGTTCATATTTTTTCAGGGAGAATTCAAAACAGCAAAAGATGCATTTAAAAAAGAAACGCAGATTCATTTTTTTGAAGTTCTTTGTGGATCAAATGTGGTTACATGTTTACCATGATATCCCTAAAAATGTTTAATTTCAAAGTTTTATAAAGCATTAAACAATACAGAGTCCAAGAGACGACAGCGCAAAAACCTATGTTATCAATCACAAGAAAAAGATCTTTATTTTATGGAAGAGTAAAAGTAGGGGAATCCAATAATCCATGTCTGCCGGGAGTGAAGTGGTGCATAAGCCAAAAACCAATATCACCAGTGGTTGACTCGTAGGTTTACCATTGTGTTGGTCCTACAAACAAAGGTATGAAAACTTGGAGGATAGTTGTAGGACAAACACAGTGATAAACCTGCGAGTCAACCACTGGTGGTATTAATTTTTGGCTTATGCACCACTTCACTTCCGGCAGACATGGATCATTAGCTTCCCCTACTTCTGCTCTCCCATAAAATAAAGGTTTTTTTTCTTGTGCTTGATAACATAAGGTTTTTGTGCTGTAGGCTCTTGGGTTGGGTTGGGTTGATTTTTGACGGCCAATTATCTACACGAGGGATATAGGCCCGAGGGGGAGTGCCTTCCGTGGAGGTCTTTCTAAGGGAACCTAATCCGTATTAACGCATGGAAATCCACGGTTCGAAGAAAACCACGAAAACTCCGAACGATTAGGCCGACGGGCGCGATTGGGTTCGAACCCAGCACCTCCCGTCTACCAGCTTCGAGAGCAGAACCTCTCAGCCACTGGTGGGGCCCTGTAGGCTTTTGGACTGACACGTTTATAATATATATTTTGCAACCGACTATATTTTTATTAAATAGGTTTATTAAAAAGTTTGACACAAAACAAAGTTCTCAAACTATGTAAGGTTAGTTGGGGTAACGGGACCCATGAGGTACCTGGGCCATAGGCTATTTTATAAAAAACCGTTTATGTATTTTAAGTTTTAGCTTTTGTGAACAATGCCCCTTAACCTCTACTTCCTAAAACAACGTGTGCCAACTCAATCATAACTCTCTCTTTGCTGTGATAGGTTGGTGAAAATTTACGTTTCCTTTTTCAAAAAGAACGTCAATATGGTTGAACTTCCTCGGCTTTTTATTAAAATACTGTAAGTATTTTTATTAGACAATCTTTTTTAAAAAAAAAAGATTAGGCATATAACTACGTTAATATTATTAGGTATTTATACGTATTTACTTCATGTTTCAAATGTAAGCACGGTGTCCCAGTTACTCCATAAATTTTTCAAGAATGGTGTAACTGGACTTTGCTAGATCCAGTTACCCAAATAGTTATAAATATTTTTTTAAGTTTCTCTTACAACGGGAAATAAATTTCTCCATTGTTTTTTGCTCACAATAAAGAAAATTATTGAATACCTTATTAAAATTACGTAATAAAATTTAAAAAAAAGCATATTGGATGGTATCAAACCAAATTTCCTGATCCTTTGAGAGGCGGTGATGCCGTTATGGCATCACATAATTTTAATTCCTAATTGTCACATTGGCACAAGAATTTTATAATGAAAATTTCACCTTTATTAAGTACGCGAAAATTACTTTTACTTCTTTTCAAATAGATTCTCCTGTAAATACTTGGGTCATTAAATTATTTCAACATTTTACGAATGCAAGTACCTTGCCCCTGAAAGCGAGGTAGCCAAACCTTGAAATTGTACGATGATACAGATAAAGTACTTAAGTCCTTACGTTGACGTTTGTTCATAGATTTACCTTGCTATTTTTTTCCCCTTAAAGTAACCGTGTGACTTTTATACTTATTACCTATACTAAAGTACATAAATACTTACTTAATTTTTATGTTTTTGTTATAAATAAATCTAATATTTTCACTTTTAATGCTTTTTTTAGACACATTGACAGTAAAGGTTTCCCTTACAACGTTCTTTATTGACATATAATTTACATGATCTGCCTAGTTGAAATTTTTTTAAGTTGTTTACACTTTTTCAAACAGGACCTGATATCCCATACGAAAAAAGTAAACGCGTGTGGAACATAGAAACTCCTGGTCCACTTACCCCATTTTTATGGGGCAAATGGACCCATATTTAAAGAAAGATGAAATATGCATATTTTTATATTTTTAAATATTAAAATGTAATTTTGAGCATTTCTGTCTGATACAAGGAACCTAACTGAACACATTTACAGAAGTTCAGACTTTAATTCTAATGAACATTAGCTTTTTGAAGCTGAATTGTCAGAAGCTCCAGAGTCACATTGTAAAATCATGGCCCAGTTGCCCCAACTAACTTTACCTTTTCAGACTTAGTACTTCAAAAGAATTCGACTAAAATGCTAAATAGTTTTAATAAATTTGTTTCACTTTAAAAATGAAATTTGGCAATATTTTTAATATGAAGGTGAACCCTTATAAAAAAAAAAAAAAAAAACTATATTTATAATGAATTTAATATAAATTGAGACGGGTTTCTATCTTTATTTTAATTAGAACAAAAAATGCAAAAGTAGCTTTTTTTCATTGTCCTTTCTGAAAATTTACGTCAGGGCTAAACACATGCCGCTGGTTGTGTATAGAAAAATTTGCCATACTTAATGAAATGATAATTGGGATTCACTAAGGAGAAGATTTTTATTCCTAAATACCGGTCAGGAAAAAAAGTTTGCAAACTAATGCTGTACGCATTTCCACCATAGTCATCGAGATAAAACAACAAAATTGAAAACGACGGGGCGTACTTTTCCGTTGCTAACAAATATACATACGTTTCTTAACCAACATCCACAGCAAAATAGCTAACGTGGATTTCTTGAACCAAAGTAGCACAGATGAATACATAGAACGGTTGGTATTAATTTGGAGTATGTATTCAGTTAACATTTTGTAATAAGTGGTGGTTACTTAAAAATAGGTAGGAATACTAGTCTTAAGGGGGCTGGTCACTCAGCTTCGGATTTCTCCTCGGTAATGTTAAGCCTATGGACTTTTGATGCATTTGTATATTTAAAATATCTTTTCGGGAAATTAATATTTTTAACACCTTTTTTTTGTACTCTTCTTAAAGAATGTATCTTTTTTTCTTAGTTTTCAAAATATTTCTAAAATCAATGCTGAATTTAATATTTTATGTGTTAAAAGCGGGCAAACTATGAGTAAGATTTTAAAATTTCCTATATAATTAAGTCTATACTTTAGAAATATTTTGAGAACTAAGAAAAAAAGAGACATCTTTTAGGGAGTGTTCACAAGAAATAGAATTTTAAAATATTAATTTCCCGAGGAGATATTTTAATTATACGAATGCACCCAATACCCATAGACTTTACATTAGTGAGGGGAAATCGAAAGCTGAGTGACCAGCCCCCTTAACAGGAAAGTATGAACTGTAGTCACATGCAGTGTTGCTAGTGGTCAACTTTTGTTAAATTCACATGCTTGATTCCCACCATTTTTCAAAAAGCGTGTAATGTTCCTTATTCCCGAAATGTTCAATCTGTGATTAAACAAGGTGATTATTTCTCATTCAAAAATGTGGTGGGAATATAGAAATATGAATTGAGAAAAATTAGCCACACTAAAAAATTAGTAACACTGGTCACGAGAAAACACTCTTCAGTTAAGTTTAATCCTTAACACTAGAACCGCCGGAAATTTTACAGGAGTGTTATAAAAATATTTTGTACCGGAAATTTTAACTGAAACTACTTAATATATTTATTTAACTTATTTATCCGATGTACATTTTAAACTTATTTTGGAAAGAAATTTCTGGTGATAATCAAAATATTTTTATTTGGTAGCTGTCAAAATGACCGCTACGGCGGTTCTAGTGTTAAATGAATAGTGATGCATATCTGCATCACATTTTATTTAACTATTAGCAACCACTATATTTATATAGAAATATTAATCCTCTAAAAAGTACAAAAATATTCTACTAAATAAAGTTAAAAATCTATCTTAAAATTTCTGATGTCCAATCTTTAATATAAAAATAAAAGCTCAAATGTAAAAGAATAATTCGTGCATTTAAGGGTTACGTTTTACAAAATAAAAGAAATACATAAATAAGGTATTATAGATTCATACTTATTAAAATATTTACTAATTTGCAATATTTTAGTTTTTACTTATATTGCAGATGTGCAACATAAAATAGGTTTACGTATTATACGAAAAATGTATCTCTGATTTTTTTTCAGTATTTTTCCGATGTAGTAATCCTTCCTGAGATTCACATATAATTTTTTGAAGCAAAATAAAAAATCACGTATTGAGGGTTAAGTGTATGGGAACATTATTTCCAAATCTCTCGCTTGTACTTTAATACTTTTAAATGATTTCTTTTGCATAGGGTAGCTGGGGTCTCTAATTGGTCTAGTTTTTACCTATTCGATTATGGTTTGAGTTTATTTTAATGAGACTTCTTTTAATTTCTGAAGCGGTTTCTAATGTAAATGAACTCTCAAAAAATAATTATGAAACCAAAATCGAGAAATAAAATACCAGACCGGTTAGAGATCGACCTCAGCTATCTTATGGAAAACTAAATGCGAGTTAAAAAGATTAAAATGCAAGCGAGAAATTTTAAAATAACTTTCCCGTAGACTTAGCTTTAGCTTGCGCGTCTCTTGGATGACTAGTATCTCTTAACTCCTTGAGGGGCGGTGGGATTTATTATATCCCACCTAATTTTAACTAAGATTTTCACCAGAAACTTTTAATTAAATTTTACTTTTATAAATTTTGCGAAAAAAAAGTTGTAAAATCGCTTATCCTTATTTTGAAATAAGTTTTTTCGTATATTCCGGTTTGAATTCAACATTAGAGAAACATAATTGATTTCCCTTCAAAGGGTTAATTGTTATAAAAATGTTAAAGAACATATATATGAAAGAGCTTTTTCAGCACATTGTATGACACCTATCCCCTAAATATTAAATTAAACATCTTTATTTATAATGAATTTCATAAAAATTAAAACGGTGCTTATATTTTTATTTTAATTATAATAAAAGTTACACAAATAGCCTTTTTTCGTGTTCATTAGTGATACACTTCGTGAAGGCCACATACCTACCCAGTGTTGCCAGTGCACTACTTTTTTAAAAGCCTGATTTCTTGATTTGCACCACATTTTTGTAATATAAAAATTCGTCTTATTTAAAGACAGATTAATTAAGGTAAAAACAAGGGAAATTTTACCCTTTCAGGAAAGTGGTGCGTACAAGAAATTAATCTGAAAGAGAGAATAATCTAAATAGAAATTAATCTGCATTTAAAAAATAGTAGTTCACTGGCAACACTGTACCTACCACTAATTTCGGATAGAAAAATTTGTCATATTTAATGAAAGGATAATTGCGATTCAGTAAGGAAAAAGGTTTTTATTCCGAAATAGTTGTCAGGAAAAAAAGTAAAAAAAAACAAAACAAAACAATTCACAACGCATTTCTGACAAATAATTCGAGAAAAAAAATTGAAAAACGATGAGGCGTACTTTTCCGTAAATAACAATTTCCTAACAAATACATTTCTTAAGCTACAACCACACAAATAGGGCAAAGGCGTTCATGCGGCTTTCTCGATCGACGTAATACCAGGAGAAAACAGAACTGTCATTATTATTTTCGAGTATGTATTTATTTAATTCTTTGATTTAATTGGTGGTAACGTAAAATTAAATAAAGTTGGAATACCAGTCTTAACCATCTCGCTGCGTAATTGTTTTATCAAAATAGCTTAAAAAATTGCGTATGTAACCCCTTCTCGACGAGCCATTTTTAAGAATTTTTATTCTTTTGTCACCGGTTTTTTAAAACAGAAATTTTTGTCTAATTTAATCGGGAAAATACTCCGATTAAATAAGTCAAAATTTACAATAAAAAAATAACTGATGGGAATAATCAAGGAGGGTGAATTAGGCGGAAAACAAGCATCCCCGAGGAAATCTCGGGTTGCGCAAAATGTGCTACTTTTACGTTGCCCGAGGAAATCTCGGGTTGAGCAGCGAGAGGGATAAGAGTTGGTCAAGATACTAGTCATGAAAAAAGATGCTCCAGTCAATTTTAAGTGCATTGGAACATTAGTTTCAAATCTCTCGCTTGCATTTTAATATTTTTAAATGATTTGTTTTGCTTAGGATAGCTGAAGTCTCTAACCGGGCTAGTTTTTAATGAGACTACTTTCAATTTCTAAACCAGTTTCGAAAGTAAAAGTAACTCTCTAAAATATATATGAAACCAAAACCGAAAGTTTGCAGTCAATTAAAAACAGTGCGTTTATCCTTATTTTAATTATAACGAAAGTTATATAAATCGCTTGTTTAATTTTCTTTTGAGATGCTTTACGTCAGGACCACAGACGTACCATTAGTATCGTATAGAAAATTCTGCTTAATTTAATGATAGTATTAGCATAGATGCCATATTTTGCGATCACTAAAGCGGAGGTTTTTATTGCAAAATAGTCGCCATGTTAAAGGTTTTTCTAGCACTTCTACCAAATTCATCGGAGAAAGAAAAAAAAAAAAACAGAAAAACGACGGGGTGCATTTTTGCTTAGATAATGGAACGAAAAAAAAACACATTTGCAACCACCACACGGTTAAGGCAATGAAGCTCATGTGGCTTTCTTGATCAGCTAAGAGAGCCTGTAACGCAGCAATCCACCTGCGCTTTAATTTTCGTGTATGTATTAAATTAATTTTTTGTAATAAGTGGTAGTAACTAACAATTTAAGATAAATGGGAATATTACACTTAACCCTAGAACTACCGAAAATTTTACTCAAGTTTTATAAAAATATTGCACATCAGAATTCTTATTTAAAACTATGGAACTTATTTACTTAACTCATTATTGTCTGGTTTACACATTTAGTTTATTTTAAAGAAATTTCTGGTTAGAATAAATATTTCGAATGTACCCATCGGCCCCATTGGACCCGTCTGGTAGACGGAGGGTTAAAACCCTGTAAAGGGCCGTGGGATGTGTACTTCCCACTTATTTTTTATTCCCAACTTCCAAATTTGTACCAGAAATGTCAACAAACATTTACCTGTAGTAAAGCACGCGAGGAAAGCATCTACTTATTTTGAAAAAAAATTGCTTCTTAAATTTTGGTAGCAGTCAATCACTTCCGCATTTTAGAAACAGAATTGTTTCGCCCACGAAAGGGTTAAGTGTCCCCAAAAAGGAGCGTGTATATGAAAAAAAATGCCCAAAAAAGAATGGGTATATGAAATAGCAACTTTTTCTGCATATTTTAAAACAACCTAATTAAAAAATATATAATTCCATAATTATTCTAGTTATGACTACAATCATATTAGGTGAAACATATGTAAGTAATAGTTAAAATAATACTTTAAATTCTGTAATTTTTAAAAGTTTAATCACGCTTCTTTTAAATTGCGCCTAAAAATTCTCTGGTATCGGGTTTCTTTTATGCAGGATATTTTCGATATGTTTGCATATAGGAATTGCGTTTTGGAATTTATGTATTATATTAGGTTTGCCGGAGAGTTCTGCCCGATAACGTTATTTCACGTCTACTTTTTAAATTTGAGATTTCTTCATTGGCGCCACTTTTTTGGAATGGTAAATTTCCCATTGATTTCTCATTTCACATGAAGGTGAAAACAATGGGAATTTTAAAATTAAAAAAAAAGTAGTGCCAATGAAGAAATCTGAATTTTAATAAAGTAGGCGGAAAAAAACATTATCGTACACAACTTTCCGAGACCTAATATTTCTCGCGTAACCCCTTGAAAGGCTATGTACCACTTAATTTTAATTCCCAAATGCCACATTTACACCAGAATTCAGAAATTAATTTTTACTTTGTATAATGTACGCAAAGCTTTTACTTACTTTCATATAAATTTGTTAATAAATCCCTGTGTCATTCGATCATTTTTGCATTTAAGCAACAGATGTATCTTACCCCTTAACCCTTAAATGCGCGATTTTGTTTTGAAAAAATTATGTATGATTCTCTGAAAGGTTTATTACACAGAAAAATAATGAAAAAAATCAGATATACATTTTTCATATAATAAGTCAATCTTTTCTTCTGTTGCACATCTGCAATACAAGTAAAAACTAGTGTCTTGTGAATGTTTTACGCTAAAATATTGCAAATTAGTAAATATTTTAATAAGTATGTCTCCGAATACCCTATTTTATATAATTATTTATTTTATGAAACTTAACATTTATCCCTTTAATTCCCATGATACAATAAGTTCTAGAAATTACGCAGTTCACAGAATCTGATTTTGAACCAGAAAGTTTCAATGGTCAATTTCACTTTATTTAAATACTGAATGTCTGTTTTTTAATTAAAGTAAAAATTGCTATTTTCCGGTGTGAATTAGTTATATGCGAATAAAAAATATCTGTTACATTCAAAACTGTGTTGTTTGCATATATGCAAAGCTGCGCACTAAAGGGTTAATCGAAATAAATCACTTTAAATTACGATTTATTAGAACTTCAAGTGTCGAATTTCACAGTACAGGGTTGCAAAAACACAGACCCGCACACCGTGTTGCCACATATGGCAGATTTTTTATTTTTAGGAATATTGAATAGCATTTTTCTTTTATTTTATTCAAACAATATCTATCACCTTATAAAGAAAAAATAGCTATCAAAACTTTTTGGGGAGAATTCCGGATGCCTAACTGAAAAATCAACCATATTCGGCAACGCTGCGGGCCATCGAAATACCACCAGTTGTACATAGAATAATTTGTCTTTAATGTATTTAATGTTTTATAATCAAATAAGTCGAAAATAACCATTTTGTATATGCTGGCGGTGAACGACTTTCAGTCCAAAATATTACGGAACACTTTTGTTGTATAATTCCTTTGTTGTTGTTTTCTTTTTTTGAGTTATTGTTAATTTTGAGCATTATTAGTTATTTCATAAAATATATATTTTATGAAACACATTAAAAAAATATTCTGAAATTGCAGACATAGGTTTTCCCGGTTCAGGCATTAAAAAAATATCCGAATACATGAATTTAATTTAAAAATATCTAAAAGCGAAATATTTATTACATTTTTGGAAGACTTGTTTTGGAAAGTAAACAACGGAGGATAACGAAGTTTATTCAGTAGTGCACTGATGACCGAACATTAAGAGACAGTGATAAAATTTCGATTTTACACTTTTTTACGAATATTTACTGAAATTCTTGACGAATTTGCCCTAAACTTCTAGAATTTAACGAAGATGTACGACTTCATGTTTTTCGGCGAAGATTTAGTCGCGAGGACAGTTAGAGGGCCAACAATAAATTTTGTAATAAAATAATATTTTCGATCACTCATGTAACAGAAAATCTTCAAAATGGCCTGTCACTGTAATAAATGACTACGACGGTCCTGTTCAACATTTGTGTGAATTTGTGGAAGCATATGACTTATATTCGTGAATATGTTAACATTTCTGTAAAAAATTAAATCGTTTTTTGTTTATAGCATACAGAGTTTTCAACCAAATTTAACACAACCTTTTGAAAACTTGAAAAATAACAATAGAGACAGTATACAGGACTTGAAACATGAGTATACTGTATATTGGATTTGATATGAAAATTTGTAGAAATAATTTTCAATTGCGCATGCGTGAAAGATTTCAGAATTTTTATCTCATGATTTCGTAGCCAGCTATTTAGGGCAACTTATATACACTGAACTGCATATGTAACAGGAGATCTGTCTTCCTAATTTCCAACATGATTTCCAGCGGTCAGCGCGGAAGAATACAGTGGCGATAATTTTAGTTCACACTTATGGTAAAAAAATGCTGTTAATATCATTCCCTTACATGATTACCGAATCATTTAGAAATTTGACAAGTAAACTTAACCCTTAAATGCCTGATTTTTCAAAAATCATTATAATAATGTTTTTCGGCTTTCATTTTTTAAATAAGTCATGGGAAAATTACTTTAAAAAATCATATTTCTACTGGTTTACAGCTGAAAAACAGTTTGATACTAATCAGAGGTACTGGTCTTTAATTGAAAAAATAGTTTTCCTTGATAAAATTCTATAATATTAAACACACAAGAATTTTAGGAATTATAATGAGAAATAAATTTTACTTGCTCACTGCAGAATAAAATAGGGTTTTTAGCAAGCTTCCAAACAAAACAAAAAGAACAAGTAGCAACAATTGAAAAAATAAATCTTCTTTATTCTTAAACAGCACAAGTGTTGTCATCTACATGTTGAAAATCGATTTAATAATATTTTCAGAATGTATTTTATTGGCAACATTAGGCATAATAGCTTCAATATTATTCTAATAATATTTTAGAGCCTAAATTGGGTATGTTGCCGGAAAGCAACACCCGGCATTTAAGGGTTAATTAAAGAATCAGAAATTAGGACAATAGTAAATCAGAACACTAATATTTAAGATTGATAACGCTTACTATTTTTTACCTTTGCCTTGCATGCTTTATTTTCCTTGCAAGCTTCTGACCGACGACTAAGAACTTCTGTTATATATGGAACTCAGTGCTTATATAAGAACTTTACTCAAATATTGCGAAAATTCAGGAAGGTTCATGCGATATAGATGTTGCTTTCTAAGAGTGGCTGGCAGGATTGCCACTGGCAAGTAGTCTTATATTTTCTGGCACCACTACTTTTAAAAAGTAAATTTTATGGTGTATTTTGCCTTCCTGTGCTGTTAAATTGTAATTGAAAGATTTTTTTTTTGTTTTGAGAGAGTGGTGTGAGATATTATAAAAAAAATACCGTGTAGCTACTTTTAGGAAGAAACTCACTATTTCACCAGAACCTTTCTAAATTTTACAGGGTTCGTACTGGTCCTTGAATTTGAAGACCAGAAAATTCTTCGGTACCAGTATTTTCTTATAGAAATTCTCTCCTTTAAAAAAGGCCAAATTTCGCACGTTTTAACTAGATTTATTTTTCTATTAAAAAATACTGGTATATGCCTTGGAAATAACAATACCCGTGCGAACCCTGTTTTAAGGGGGCCGGGTAAGCAAAATTCAAGCAGAAAATCGATTTTTACTTTTTTATATCATTAAATACTTTAAACTTTTATCTTTTCAACGATGTATTACACGTATTTATATATATATATATATATATATATAAAGTGTTGGATTTTTTCATTCTTTCTAAGAGTACTTCACAGCATTGGGCTACTTTTTTTATATCCAGATTTCTTGATTGACACCACTTTTCTGAAGTGGTAAAATTCACATTGTTTTCGCCTTAATTAATATGTTATTAATTAAGGCGAATTTCACTATTTCAAAAAAAGTGGTGCCAATCAAGAAATCATAATTAAAAAAAAGTAGTCCTGTGGCAGCACTGATTCACAGCTTTAATTGACATTTTCTCAAAACTTTGATTTTTCAGATTTGTGTTCCTTTTTTTTCAATATCTATTAAACTTAAGAACTCAGATTTTTCTAAATACTTATATTATGTTATAGTGCATTCTGTAACACAAGGATTTAATGATTTGTTGGGAATTATTTATTTTAGGCAGTGAAATCTTACCAAAAATGCTAATTTAAAAATGTCTTTCAATAAATATTTAATAAAAAATTTTCAGTTTCACTTAGAAAGAAAATGGTCTGTTAAAATATGCAAAGCATGATATTCAAACTAGAGATTTTCTGATAAGAAAATATAGATTTCAGATAATTTATAGATAACAGATTTTCTGAGAAAAAGTTTCATAAATTTTGTGTATTTTAACATGGTCTAGATAGAGCTTACCCGGTCCCCTTAACGATATTTGACTGAAGTTTTTATGCAAGCTTTCCTAAACAGCAGACTGCCAAATAAGGAAATAAAGATTTTGAGATCTTGAATGCATGCGTCTTTAAAAAATATTTCTACAAATTCACATATCTCATAAATAATCAGCATATTTATGTTTTAATTGCAGTATAATATTTCTATTGTTATTTTTCAAGATTTTGTAAAGTTGTGTTAAATTTGACTAAAAAGTCTGTATGCTGTAAACAAAAGACAATTTATTTTTTCACAGAAATCTTAACTTATTCTCGAATATGAGTGCCATGTTTCCACATATGCATGCAAACGTTAACCCTTTTAGCTCTGGGGGTGAATTTCTTCAAAATGCCCAAATGTGACATTGGCACCAGTATTTTGTGAACAAAAGATTCGTCTTTCAATGTAGACAAAAAAACTCATTAATCTATTTTCAAATAAATTTGGTTGAATATCCGGTACCAATGTGACATTTGGAGATTAAAATTAAGTGGAAGAAATTCACCCATCAGAGCTCAAATGTTTTTAAACAAGACCCACATAGCCATTTGCTACAATGGTAGACCATTTTGAACATTTTCTGTTACATGGGTGATCGAAAACATTACTTTATTACTAAATTTATTATTGGCTCCTTAATTGTTCTCGTAACCGAGCCTTCTTTGAAAAATATGAATAAAACATGTCCCTTACAATTCTAGATTTTCAAGGACAATTTGTCAAGAATTTTGGTAGATATTCGACGAAACGTGTGAAAGTGTCCGGCACTTTCCGGAAGCATACGGTCACTGCTCCTTAATTTTTGGACATCAGTGTAAGATTTACATACTTTTAATCTGAAGGATTGAAAACTGCAAAAAAGCTATTTAAGGGGCACAGGACCTTTGAGTTTGTCGAAATACTGAAAAACATAGCTTTTTTTAAAGTACCAAAACACAAACACTATGCAATTAAGATCTTTTTTTTTCCTTTCTGCCTAAAGTATACATTGACGTATCATACGAAAAATGTATCTCTGAATTTTTTCATTATTTTTGTTGTGTAATAAACCTTCAAGAGAATCGTATATAATTTTTTCAAAGAAAATAAACATTCATGCATTTAGGGGTTAGTTCTACCGCCCGTGACTATAATGGCAGTGTAGGCTATTAAAAAAAAATCATATTGTTTCATTCCCATAAGTTTTTTAAAATAGTGTAATTGGGTTTAGTCTCGCATCATTTTATCTGCCATAAACAAGGTGAATATTTCTACTTCAAAAAAGTGGTGGCAAACAAACAATCTGAATTTTAAAAAAGTAGCCTACACTTATCGGGCGCAACGCTTAAAGGGTTAATAAATGGCACAATATACGGATTTATTATAAAGGTTGCTAAATGTAAAATTTTATTGTATTTGGTAACGAACTTGTTCTGGGAAATCAATAACATAAGATAAATTAATTTATTCAATGGTATATTTTGCGTACCGTAATTTCCGGTGTATAAGCCGCGGCTCAAATAAATGTCTTTCAGACCAGAAACTTTATTTTAAAAAAATGTAACCTTTTTGCGTTTGGTATTTATTTGACATTATTTTCGAAATAAAATTTCTGGTTTGAAATAGACTTGTTTTCGCCGCGGCTTATACACAGGAAATTACGGTACTTTTTTTGAAGGATTCAAAACAGCAAAAGATCTATTTAAAAAAGAACTGCAGATTTATTCTTTAACTTATTATGGAACAAATGTGGAAATATATTCCCAGGATATCCCCGAATATGTTTAATTTCAAAGTTTTATAAAACTTTGAACAATATATGTTTATCTACATATTTTCTCCTGACCTATCTTTTAATTAAATAGGTTTATAAAAAAGTTCGACAAAAAACGAATTTCTTAAATTATATACTTTTACGGGATTAGTTCTTCAAAGGAATTCAAATAAAATGCTAAACATTTTGTAAAATTTGTTTCATTTGTAAAATGAAATTTGGCAAAAATTTTAACATGAAGATGACTCCTTATATCAAAATAAAACACCTATATTTATAGTCTACCCTATTAAAATCCGTGCACGTATCTATGTAATCTGAAAAACTCGGAAATCACGGGGCGCAGAGCTAAGAAATTTGGCACACGGGCTGCTGGTAGGGGGCCCATGAACGATTGGGGCAAAAAATGCGACAATTTTAAATAGATTTTTTTTAGGCTTTTCACGAATTTTTGCCTTTTTTATGCTAAACCCGTAATTGCACGAGTTCTAATCAGTTCTAAATATTCACTGCAGTGTGAGATATACATATTACGTACGCCACGCTCCAATACTAAGAAACTGTAGCGGGTATTGCGATAATTCTTTTACGTCACATGCAAGTAATTAGTGCGCTGAATTATTACATTTTTTAAAAGTAAAAAAAAAAAAAAAACATTTTATCACGAACATTAACAAAACTTTTTATTCTATTTATTCCCTTATTCCAAAGATATCGTTTTATCGTCTGCTGCCATAGCAACACGATAAATTAAATTTCATTTCATATTGGTTGTGTACATACTGATTTTTAACAGACATAAAGAAATTTTATATTCATAAAGTTTAGTTTGGCTGTACTGATTTTTATTTTTTATTTTTGTTTTAGAATTAAATACATGAACTGCCGTGTGTAGAACGGGTTAAACAGCTAGTGAATATAATATAAATTGAGAAGGTGCTTTTATCTTTATTTTAATTGGAACGCAATTTCTACAATAGCTTTTTAGGTGCGTTCGTAATTATATAAATACGTAGCACCTATAGTCGTCGTTCAGTCCGTCCGTCTGTCCGTCCGTCTGTCCGTCTGTCCGTCCGTCTGTCCGTCTGTCCGCATGTAACAGAGCAAAAACTACCCAACCGAATAGTCTGAAATTTCAAATATGTGATTGTTGCAAAATTTTGTCGAGCCATTTCAAATTTTATGAAAATCGGATGTATAGTTTAATTACAGGGATAGTCAAAAGTTTTTCTTTACATTACGGCCAATGGGAAAAATTATTGCAAGTGGATTTTAATGATATTAGAGCCTTCCGAATGATCTGAAATTTTAAAGATATAATTGTTGCAAAATTTTGTCGAGCCATTTCAAATTTTAGGAAAATCGGACGTACAGTTTAATTACAGGGACAGTCAAAAGTTTTTCTTTACATTACGGCCAATGGGAAAAATTATTGCAAGAGGATTTTAATGGTATTAGAGCCTTCCGAATGATCTGAAATTTTAAAGATATAATTGTTGCAAAATTTTGTCGACCCATTTCAAACTTTAGGAAAATCGGATGTATAGTTTAATTACAGGGACAGCCAAAAGTTTTTCTTTACATTACGGCCAATGGGAAAAATTATTGCAAGTGCATTTTAATGATATTACAGCCTTCCGAATGGTCTGAAATTATAAAGATATAATTGTTGTAAAATTTTGTTGAGCTATTTCAAATTTTAGGAAAATCGGATGTATAGTTTAATTACAGGGACAGTCAAAAGTGTTCCGAAAAAATTATTGGAAGTGCATTTTAATGATGTATCAGACTATGCACGTTATGAAGTGTTAAAAATTATACATTCAGTACAATATGGGGTGCAAAAAATAATTTTAAAACTAGTTATAGTACGAACGCACCTCATTTGCCACGTTTGACGAGCAATTTCCAACTTGTTTTCATTTTATTATGAGGAAATTTACGTCAGAGCTGTAGAGCTAAAATTAGCTTCGTATACAAAACTTGCCATATTTAATGAAAGGATAATTGCGACTGCGATTCACCAAGAAGAGGATTTTATTCCAAAATAGTGGTCAGGAAAAAAGGATGCAAACAAATGCTTTATGCATTTATACCATATTCATCGAGATAAAAAAAAAAAAAAAAAAAAAAAAAAAGTGAAAACCGACGGGGTATACTTTTAAGTAGGTAAATAGTTACGTAGTAAAAGTTTACGTAAAAGGTTACGTAGTAACGTTACAAATACATATACATTTATTAACCCTTTGTTGCTCAGAGTTCCATTGCATGGAACACCCAACTTGATTCCGAAATGCCACAATGGCACCAGAATTTTGATAGAAGTATTTTCCGTTCATTATGCATGTGAACAGTGTTGCCAGATGGGCTACTTTTTTTTAATTCAGATTTCTTGATTGGCGCTACTTTTTTGAAATAGTAAAATGTGCCTTGTTTAATGACATATTAATTAAGGCTAAAACAACAGGAATTTTACAGTTTCAAAAAAGTGGTGCCAATCCTGAATTTTAAAAAAGTAGCCACTGGCAACAATTGATGTGAAATGAAATTTTTCGTACTTCGAAATAAACTTTTTCGTAAATTCCGGTGTCACATATTCATGTGATCATTTTAAGAAGCTCTCTGCGCCTGACAGGGTTAAGCTACAGCCACACCACCAGAGAAAAGGGTCTCACGTGGCTTACTCGATCGATAACCGAAAATTGTGTTGACAGATGCGTCTGTATTATTTAGGAATATGTATTCATTTAAATTTTTGTAATAAGTGGTGGTAACTTAAAATCAATTAAAGTAGAAATTAAGTGCTCACCCTAGTCACGGGAAAACAGTCTCCAGCTAAATTTAATTGCATGGGAAAATTAGTTTCAAATGTCTCGCTTACATTTTAATATTTTTAAATGTTTTTTTTTTTTGCATAGGTTAGCTGAGGTCTCTAACCGGGGTAGTTTTTTCTTATTGGATTATGGTTTCAGTTTATTGAGACTACTTTCAATTTCTGAACCGGTTTCGAAAGTAAAAGTAACTCTCTAAAAATAAATTTGAAACCAAAATCGAGAAATAAAAAACTAGACAGGTTAGACTTCGACCTCAACTATCCTATGCAGAACCAGACAGTTAACTATATTAAAATGCAAGTGAAAAATTTAAAAATAACATTCCCACGTAATCATCAGCTTGCGCGTTTCTTTGGATGACTAGGATAGGTATGGGTTTCTTTGGATGACTAGTATATGTATGGGTTTCTTTGGATGACTAGTATCTCTTAAGGGGACCAGGTAAGCGAAATTTGAAAAAAAAATCGATTTTTACATTTTTATATCATTAAATAGTTTAAACTTTTATCTTTAGAACGATGTGTCACACATGTTCATTTATTAAATAAAGAAGTGTTGGAAATATTCATTCTTTCTAAGAGTAATTGATAGCTTAATGGCCATTTATATCTTTAATTGACTTTTTCTGAAAACTTGGATTTTACATGTTTGTGTTCCTTTTTTTTTCAAGATGTATTAAACTTCAGAACTCAATTTTTTAAAAATACTTCTATTATGTTATATTGTATACTTTAACACGGGTGTTTAATGATTCGTTGAGAATTATTTATTTTAGGCAATGAAAACTTACCAAAAAATGCTAATTTAAAAATGCCTTTCAATAAATAATTAATAATTGATTTCAGGTTCACTTAGAAAGAAAATGGTCTGTTAAAATACGTAAATCATGTTACTCAAACTACTCTAAAAATTCTAGACATCGATACTTACCACTAGTTTCCTATAGAAAACTGTGCCATATTTAATAACAGGATATTTCCGATTCACTAATGCGAAGGTTTTTATTACAAAATAGTAGTGAGGCAAAAAGGCTACTTATTTCTACCAAATGTATCGGTGAAAAAAAAACCCTAGAAAAACAACGGGGTGTAATTTTCGTACATAACGGAACTCTTAAAAAAATAAATATATTTATTAAGCAATCACCACACAATTAATGGAATGAAGCTATGTGGCTTTATTGTTCAGCTAATGTAGTGTGTAGTACGATAAGCCTCCTGCTACTATATTTCGTATATGTATTCAATTAATTAATTTTTGTTAATAAGTGGTAGTAAATTAAAATTTAAGGGAAATGGGAATACTATACTTAGTGTTAATAAAAATGCCCAAAAAGGAGCGTGTATACGAAATAGCAACTTTTTTCTGCGCTTTTTAAAACAAAATAATAATAAAAAAAAATGCAATTCTACAATTATTCTAGTTATGACTACAGTCATATTATGTAATACATATGTAAGCAATAATTAAAATAATACTTTAAATTCTGTCATTTGTAAAGGGTAAAACGTGCTTCTTTTTAACAGCGCGTAAAAATTCTCTTGAGCCATTATATTTTGAAATTTATTTCGTGCAATCTGAACGAATTTATGTAATATATCTTTCACTTAAAACTTCACTTAAACATGAGTGATTTCAGAAAAATATTTTTTAAAAATAAAGTTGAAAGTTTTGTATATAGTTTTCTCTAAATTTTTTCATGAATATTTTTTTGTAGATAAGCAATAAACTTCATAAATTCATTCTTAAGATACATGTATGATCTATAATCTTTGAAATTTAAAAATATGATGTAAAAATATAAATTAGTTCAAAAAATATTTTGAGTCTTGAGTGCAAATCCATAATCCCTCAGAATTCTAGAAAACATCTTATTTGAGATAAATTACATTAAATTACATTTGTTAAAAGGTAAAATATCAATGTTATAGTATAGGTGTTAATAACTGCTGTACCGCAAACCACCAAGATACCACTGTTTCACACAGAAAAATTCGATTTATTAAAGGAAAGAAATTTTGCTTTTTAATAAGTCGAAAATAACGTTTTGTATATTGCAGCGGCGCACGATTTTCAAGCAAGAACGTTGTGCAACATTATTTTTGTATAATTGTTTTTTGGAGTCAAAAATAAATATATATTTTACGAAACACATTCTTTAATAAACAATTAAATTTAAAAAATCAAAAATCCGGACTGCGTAAAAAGTGAACTAATTAATTATTTCTCATCAATGTGAAACTATTTTTTTTTTCAATTCCTACTATTAGCTCACAGTCTCGCTATATATATTTTGTTCAAATTTTCAATCGTTAATAAAATACTTATTATTCATACAATCAAGCTCAAATAAATTTTTTTAAACCTGTAGTGGATGGCATTGATGTTAATCCAGTTTTTTTCAAATATAAATAAACATTAATTAAATTAAATTAATTAATTTTCAATAATCGAGAGAGCCCTCTTCTTGATCAATGTATTTTAAGATCTAGAGAGCCCTCTTCTTGATCAAGGCATTTTAAGCGTCACTCAAGCGGAAAAAAGAATGGGAGAAAAAAATTCTCTTATTGACCTAAGTAGGAATTGACTTAAAATATTTTTTTATATTACTTGTTTATATTACTTACCTATTTTTTTTTATTTACTTGTATTGATGACTTTTAAGTTGTGTTTAATTGTTAGTTCTTATCTATAAACACTGTTTCGATGAGGTCTATAGATGTCTATGAGGGTTAGAGCTGCAGTAAAGCTAGAGATCCTCCATACACAACTTCCAGGTTGTATAATATTTTAACGGAGCTTCTGACTGTAAAATGGTCAATGAGACATCGTCTTCATTTTGAAAGACCTATCCAATGATATGCCACTCAATAGGGTGCGCTAATTTTTTTTAGTCTCTACCGCTATTTCGTATTTTACGGCCGCCATTTTGAATTTATAAAAAGAAAACCTAGCCTATAGCCATCGGGCCGTTAAGACGAATTGATAGAGACCCCATTCATTAAAATCCATTCAGCCGTTGCGATATTTCGAGGGTATAAAGAAATCCATATACACAGATGCGCGTGAAACACATATCCCTTCTTTTCAGTCGAGTAAAAATATTATGAAACACGAAAAATATCTCACATGAAATGCTCTTGACACACGATTTCTAAACCCAAGCCTCTTTAATGAGTATTATGAATGTTATGAGATTAGATAGGTTTTCCATGTTTACGCATTGATAAATGTCACAGTATACGAATCTAATATAAAAGTTGCTAAATGTCAAATTTTATTCTATTTGGTGACGAACTTGTTCTTGGAAATTATAACGGAAGATAAAGTAATTCATTCTATGGTATATTTTGTATATTTTTTCCGGGAGGATTCAAAACAGCAAAAGAGCTAAATCTAAAAGGAAAAGCAAATTTATTTTTTACCTTCTTTGTGGAACAGATGTGGAGCATTTCGAGGCCTTGGCCAGAGCGAAAGTTATCTTGGATTGGCCCTGCCATTTGCAAAAAGTTAAAGTTCAGGTCGGTCCGTTTGTGTTTTCGTGGTTCACGGTCAGACCCGACTCAGTATGCACACAGAAAAAGCCGATTTCTCTTAACATAAATTTAAGGTAAGTTTCTAGAATACTGTATACATATTTATGGGAAAATTTAACATTATAAATTATTATATGTTTTAGATTACTTTATGTTCACACGTGATAGCAGAAAAAAAGCAGAACAGCATCAGTACCGGTCTGTCATGTAGACCCAGTATGTTGAAAGAAAATATAAGCTTGATTCCGGCCCAGACCAAGTCTGCTAAAATAATTAAGCTCTGGCTCAAACATGATGCAACTGCCAATGTCGATCTCTACGTTGAACACAGTGTTACTTTTTTAAATTCAGATCTCTTGATTAACACCACTCTTTTGAAATGGTAAAATTCCTCTTTTTCTCTCTTGAATTAATATGCCAGTAAATAAAGCGAATTTTACCATTTCAAGAAAGTGGTACAAATCAAGAAATTCGAATTTTAAAAAAGTAACCCACTGGGACCACTGGCTGGACATATTATATTTCTGTACTGATTTTGTCAATCTAGCATCGGCTCCTGCCACATATTTATACTTAAACGCGCCTCAGTGACGTCCATTGAAAAGTGTTCACATATTATTGGCATAGTTTGATCCTTTTAACCCTTGAAGGGCGGTGGGATACATTATATCTCACTTACGATTAATGAAGGTTTGTACCAGAAAAATGTTATTAAATTTTACTTTTATAACTTTGATGGAAAAAAGGTAGTAAAATTGATTTTTCTTATTTTGCAACAAATTCTTTTGAAGATTCTGGCGTGAATTCGACATTACAAAAACACAGTTACTTGCATCTTAAAGGGTTCAATTTTTATGTCAAGCCGAAGTTTTTTATCCACTCGGCCCGGCTCGTTTATTTTTTTATCGGCCCGGACCGTTAAAAAAATGCCTTTAATCCGCCGGTCCGACTCGTTCGAAATTTTTCCTTTATTTTGACGGCCCGTCCGGATACGGGCCTTAGGCAAAGCTCGATGCCTACCTCGTGCAGACCTCTACCACGATATCCCTATATTTTTTCAACGTTTTATAAAATTGTAAACAGTATATTTTTATCTACATATTTTTCACTCGACTATATTTTTATTAACTAGGTTTATTAAAAGTTCGGCACAAAACGAAATGAAATTATACAGTTTTTCTTAGTTCTGCAAAGGAATTCAAATAAAATCTTAACCCTTAAATGCATAGTGATGTAAATTTTCATCAACTTTTTATTTAATTTTTAATACATAAATTAAGTTCTTGTAACCACTATATTTATATAGAAATATTACTCCTCTAAATATTACAAAATTATGCTACTAAATAAAGTTAAAAATCTATCTTAAGATTTATGGTGTCTAATCCTTAATATAAAAATAAAAAACACAATTCTAAAAGAATAATTCATGCAATTAAGGGTTAAGAAGTTTCGTTACATTTGTTTTATTTGAAAAATGAAATTTGGCAATATTTTCAATATTAAGATGACCCATTATGAAAAAATAAAGCATTTATATTTATAATGAATGCTATTTAACCCGTTTAATTCTTGCTCCCGTGATATTCACGGGCTGTGTATTTTATTCAGATCGTTTGATCCCAGTTTTAAAAAATAGTGTAATTGGCTTTATGATGGTATCATTTTACCTGTCATTAAATAACGTGAATATTTCTCTTTCAAAAAAGTGGTGCCAATTTGCAATTTGAATTTTTAAACCGTAATTGAATGAGACCGTCAAGAGCGTTAAATTAAATCGGTGCTTTTATCCTTATTTTAATTTCATACTATTTAAATTATATCGTTCCTTTTATCCTTATTGTAATTAGAACGAAATTTACGTAAATAGCGTATTTTCATTTTCCTTTGAGATACTTTATGTCAGTCAGGTCTCTTCAGGTTATGTCAGGACTTACCACTAGTTTTGTATAGAAGAATTTGCCATATTTAATGATAGGACGTTTTCTATTCTCTTAGGAGAAGGTTTTTATTCCAAGATACTGCTCAAGAGAGAAGGTTACAAACCAATTCTTTACGCATTCCTGCCAAACGCACCGAGAGAAAAATACAAATTTAAGCACAATAACGAGATCCTATAAAATACACATACATTTCTTAAGCAACAACCACATTAGCAGGGCAGAGTGGCTGATGTGGTACTCTTGATCCACAACAGATTTTTTAGACCTCAGAAAAGTCTGAATTATTTTGGAGTATGTAATCAGATATTTTTTTTTTTTTTTTGTAATAAGTGGTGGCTACTTAAAATTAAGTAATGTAGAAATACTACTCTTAAGGGGACAGGGTAAGGGAAATTCAGCCAAAAAATCGGTTTTTACTTTCTTATATCATTAAATAGTTTAAACTTATATCATTTCAACGGTGTATTACACATGTTTATGTATTAAAAAAAAGTGTTGGATTTTTTTCATTCTTTCTAAGAGCACTTCACAGCAGTGGGCTATTTTTTTAAAATTCAGACTTCTTAAATGACAACACTTCTCTGAAGTGGTAAAATTCCCACTGTTTCTCCTTAATTAATAAATTATTAAATAAGGCGATTTTACTATTTCAAAAAGTGGTGCCAATCAAGAAATCAGAATTTAGAAAAAGTAGTTCACTGGCAAAACTGCTTCACAGCTTTAATTGACTTTTTCTCAAAACTTCGATTTTTCAGGTTTGTCTCTTTTTTTTTTTTTTTTTTTTTTTTTTTTTCGATATCGATTGAACTTAAGAACTCAGATTTTTCTAAATACTTATATTATATTATAGTGCAGAATTTAACACAGTAATTTAATGATTTGTTGAGAATTATTTATTTTAGGCAGTGAAATCTTACCAAAAATGCTAATTTAAAATTGTCTTTGAATAAATAATTAATAATTAATTTTCAGTTTCACTTAGAAAGAAAATGGTCTGTTAAAATACGTAAAGCATGTTATTCAAACTACTCTAAAAAATGTAGACCTCTATCTTTCACCATTTTTGAGAAAAAGGTACATAAATTTGGTTTGTTTTTACATGGCCGAGATAGAGGTCGCCTTAACCGTTTCAAGCACAAAGCACTTCCTTTGCTAAAATGATTACATGAATAATTGACATCGGCATTTGCGAACGAATTTATTTGGAAATAAGAAGTAGCTCTATTTCACACACACAAGAAACATAAAATGCTTAAATATAAATATTATTTAAATATAAATTAAATATAATTAAACTTAAATTAAATATAAATGGGGTTTTTTTGTCCAATAATAAATATATATTTTACGAAACACATTCTTTAAAAAATATTGTAAAATTGCATAAATATCTCACCTAAAATATGTTTTCAATGTCCAGCCCTGTGTTTTGAACAGATAGGATTTACAGTATCACGCATTATTAAATGAGACAATATATGGATTTAATTTAAAATTAGCTAAATTAACAGTATCACGCATTAAAAAATGAGACAATATATGGATTTAATTTAAAATTAGCTAAAACCAAATTTTATTGTGTTTTTGGCGAACTTGTTCAGGAAAATCAACAACAGGGGATAACGAAGTTTACTCAATACATTGAGGGTTAAACAGATTTTATACATTTTGTTTAAAATCTATCGAATCTACAAATCTATTGAAATTCTGAACGAAATTTTCCTTGAATTTCTAGTAGTTAAAGGACATGTTTGACTTCATCTTTTCAGGTGGAGATTTAGTTGGGAGTATATTTAGAGAGCCAACAATAAATTTTGCAATAAATCAATATTTTCAGTCACCCATGTTAGAGAAATGTTCAAAATGGTCTTACACTGTAGCAAATGACTGTTTCGGTCCTGTTCAACGGTTGTGTGCATTCGTGTAAGTAAAACACTCATATTCATGAAGATGTTAACGTTTCTGGGAAAAGTAAATTGTTTTTTGTTTATATCACATAGTTTTCAACCAAATTAATTTAACACCACTTTCCGAAAAATAACAGTAGAAACAGTATACTGCAGTTGAAACGTGAGTGTATTGAATTTTCATTAGATATGGGCATTTGTATAAAAAAATTTAACTGCGCATGCGCGAAAGATTTCAAAAGTTTTATTTCATAATTTGGTAGTCAGATATTATTTTGGACAACTTATACAAAAACTTCAGTTAAATATTGTGAAAATTTAGAAAGATTCTGGCGATATAGTGAGTTGCTTTCTAAAAGTAGCTGGCAGGGTGCCACTGGCAACCATTTTTTTTATTTTACTGGAACCACTATTTAAAAAAAAATAAATTTTGTAGTGTATTTCACCTGCCGGTGTTGTTGAATTATACAGGGTGTCCCAGAAGTAATGGTACAAACTTTAAGGGGAGGTAGGGGACATCACAAGGATTCAGAATTGCATAGCAACCCATAGTCGGAAACGACATGGGAAGGTAGTGTGACAGGTACAAGGGATGAAGAGACACAAGACTGAGATCAACTGAAATAATTTATTGGTCAACAATATTACATTTACTGTGGTAAATGATATTTGAAAATGTTACAAAAGATGTTCAAAGTTTCCACCATTGCTAGCGATGCATGCATTACACCGTCGAACCATGGATTGGCGGACTCGCTCAAATACACCTGGATTTTGCTGAATATCCGCAGCAGTACAGTCGAGTCTTGCAACCAGATCCATATCAGAATACACCGGCGTTGCGTACAAAGCACTTTTCAGTGCATCCCAGGGAAAGAAATCTATGCTGCTTAAATCAGGAGACCGTGGTGGCCAAGAGCATGGGTCTTGTGAGCAACACCACCTAGCGGCGAACGAAGCCGTTTCCGACCATGGGTTGCTATGCAATTCTGAATCCTTGTGATGTCCCCTACCTCCCCTTAAAATTTGTCCCATTACTTCTGGGGCACCCTGTATTTACTTTTGTTTTTATAATTGTTGTTAACCCCTTAACGGTCGCTTAATATCTGGAAAAACCATTAAAAAAGTACCTATTTTTTATTACAGAAATTGAATAATTATAAGGTTTCTATGCAAAATATTCAATTAGTTTTTTTTTAAGGCGAAAAAAAAAAATGTTTTAGAACAAATTCACATTTGTGGAAAAGCCATCATGCGAGATTTCTGTGTTTTAATGTTTTCTTTTTTTTACACCATAGAAATTAATGCAAATAAGACCTTTATTTTTCACATCCAAGATCTTCATTTATCATCATCAAAGAAATTTTTACAAATAATATTTGAAATAATATAGTATACATTAACTTTTGATAACAAATTTTCTTTTTAGAGTGATATATTTCGAAACATGCAATATAAAGGCCAACATCACAATCAGCGCCAAACACCAAACGCAGCGGCTAATATTCAAAGTCTTCAGACCAAAATGTCAGTTAAATTTTTCTGGTTTCATAAGTTTTTTCCAGAAGTAAATCTCCAGCCCGGAAATATGACGGACACGAGAAATAATGAACGACACCTCAGCCCATGATATTGACGGGAGCGAGAATTAAGGGGTTAAATTACTTTTATTGGGTCGTTCGGAAAATCGTGACCGTTAGGAAAAATCAATTCGTCCGGAAAATTCTGCCCGGTAATTGTTAGACATTAGATATCGGAATCAATGTCTAATAATTAAATGGTAGAATTTTCTCGAACGAATTGATTTTCCCAAACGGACACGACTTTCCGGAGGACCCAATAGAAATCAACTGTTGAATATATTCATGTCTTAATTGCAGTATACTATTGGGACGTTTGGAAAGTCGTCTCCATTTGCGAAAATCAATTTGCACCGGAAAATTCTATCATTTAATTATTAGACATTGAATATATGGAGAGAACATGTTTTCCATGGATTATAGATGTCGCATAACTAAAGGACAGCTAACAAGATCAAAACCTTAAAAAAAAAAAAAAAAGTTTTTCAACCCTTTCAGAGGCAAAGCATTTTCAATTCTAATGTGTTGAAATAAATGACTAGCACCGGAATTCACCTAAACATTTATTTGTAAATACGAAAAAAGGGGCCTATATTCCACGTACTTATTAAATCGAAAATATTTTCTGGTGCCATTTGAAATCCCTTGTGGGATTACTGTTACGATATTTTAGTCATAGTGTACTGACGGTACTTTAAAGTACAATTTTAATTAATTGCCTCTAAATAATTAAATTTCTCATGGGTGAGTATTTTTTTATGTTTATCCTTTAATTTTCATTGTAGTAATTGAAAAAAAAATACATAAAAAAATTGCAGTAGATAAAGGGTTAATATTTTAGTAACAACTTTGCCCCTGAAAGGGTTAAATTGTGTACGTTTTCGGGCTTATTTTCTCAAAGGAACTCAAGTAAAATGTTATAATGGTTGTTTCATTTGTTTCATATGAAAAATGAAATGGCACTATATTTAACCCTTTCAGAGGCAATAGAGTTCTAATCGTAAAACACTGAAATGACGGAATAACACCGGAATTTAAAAACAAATTTATTTCCAACTAGGTAAAAGCTTTTCTTTCCGTACTCAAATCTTCCCCTAATTAAAAATTTCATTTCAAAATTCTGGTGTCAATGTGGCAATTCGCAATGAAAATTAGGTGGGACATTTTATATCTCAACGCCCATCAAGGGGTTAATATGAAGACAACCCCTTATACAAAAATAAAAGGCATATATTTATTTTGTATTTCATATAAATTAAAACGGTGCTTCTATCCTTATTTTACTTATAACGAATTTTACATTAATCGCCTTTTTTATTTACTTTTGAGGTACTTTACTCAAGAGACACAGGCATAGCACTAGTTACATAGACATAATCATATGTTAAATGATATACTATGCTATCAGGTATTATTATTATTCCGGAAAGCAACATCAGTACAGCCTCTTCGTTAAATATTAATTTTGGTTAGTAAAATGACGCACTGTTTTTCTCAAAAAATTCTTCTATATTGTCTATACTGAAGGGTTTGTACCAATGTTGCCCTTCAAAATAATAATAATGCCTGATAGCATGGTATATCAATTAACATATAATTATAATACGGGCATTACAAAAATCAGATTTTTCTGTCAGTAAACGGTATAAAATGCATAGACATAGGGTGATCCCGGCAGTAGTTGATCAAATAAAGTCAGTGCTACGGGGTTTTTATTATATTTCCTTCCTTTTAAGTTTTAGACGTAAACTAACATAATTTACTGATTATAGGTGCTACTGTCAAAAATTTTCCATATTTGCACGTATATTTTATATAAATGCCGAAAGTGAGCATTAGATATAACATGCAAATGTTTTCACAAATATGTGTAAAATACATAAAATTCATTTGAAGGCGCTATTCGGGGCGGAGCTATTCAAATTTGACATTTCATACATTCGACATTTTTTATTCTTGTTTGAATAATACTAGTACTAGTATGTATTACTGTAACTATGGATATATTATTGAGTTAAAACATTGAAAATTGTTTTCCACTGCATTTTTATGTTTTATCTGAACAATAAACAGTTTTCTTTTTAATTTCTAAATATTCATGGTTCTCTTCTTCCACTTTTCTTATACATAATATTTGTTGTAATATCATAAAATATACAAATCTTGTGATGTTGGGAAATGTAAATTCAGAGTCTTTACATATCTGAAAACCTTTTTGGGGGGTTCAAATTTGTCCTAACTTTAATACTTTTTTTAATAATGAATTATTTTAGATAATATTTATCATATGGTGCAAAGTTACCCTGAAGGGCTGGATATATTTGAACCAGGTTAAAAAATCATTTTTTATTACTTTATCATTATTATTCCTTAATTTTTGATAGTCATACAATAATTTAGGATCATTTCTTCAATATTATGCCCCTAGTTGCAACAATATTATTAAAATAAGAGTGTGGCACATGAAAATAGAGAAAATGCGGATCAAAGTTACCCTGAATGATTGTATATAAAATAAGGTATTTGGAAACATACTTATTAAAATATTTACTAATTTACATTATTTTAGCGTAAAACATTCACACGACAGTAATTTTTATTTGTATTGCAGATGTGCAACAGAAGAAAAGATTGACGTATTATATGAAAAATGTACCTCTGAATTTTTTCATTATTTTTCCTGTGTAATGAACCTTTCAGAGAATCATATGTAATTTTTTCGAAACAAAATAAAAAATCGTGCATTTAAGGGTTAAGAATTTTCTAATACTAAAGCACGTAAAATCCCCTGAAACACTTAATGCGTACGAACCCTGATATATATATATGCTGATTTATTTTTTAAATTTTTTGTGGAACAAATGCGGATATATTACTTTTACCAAGATATCCCTAATAATTTTAAAGTTCAACATTTTATAAATCTTTCAAAAACATATGTTTATCTACATAGTATTTTATCCACAAAATAAATACTTTTATTAAAATTTCGACACAAGCCGAATTTTTTACACTATATACTTTTTCGGACTTAGCTTTTCAAAGAACTCAAATGAAATGTCAAAAAGTTTTGTAACATTTGTTTCATTTGAAAAATAAAATTTGGCAATATAATTAATTATGAAAACTACCCATTATGACAAAAAAGCCTATATTTACAATGCATTTAATATAAATCGAAAACGTGTGCTTTTATCCTTATTTTAATTAGAACGAAATTTACATAAATAGTAATTTTTCATTTCCTTTCGGATACTTTACATGAGGAACGCAGACCTACAACTAATTTTGTATAGAAAAAATAGCATATTTAATGATAAATGCGGCTCAATAAGGCGAAGGTTTTTATCTCAAAATACTGGTCACGTAAAATGTTTGCAAAAAAGTGCTCTGAGTAGTTTTTCTAAATGCACTGTGAATGCGTTTGCTTAGAACATATAATCCTAATAAAGAAAATTAATTTTCTTAAGCACCCACCACACACTGAGAGACAAGAAGTCCGTATGGGTGTCTTGATTAGAGTTGTGGAGAGAAGTTAAAGCAGATCCAACGCTCTTATTTTTTGCTTATGTACTCAGTTATTTTATTCTAATTAGTGGTGGTAACTTAAAATTAAATAAAAAATGAATACCACTCTTAACAACACACAGGCGTCTGATGCATTTACCGTATGTAATCGCGTATAACCGACCCAGAATTCGAGTGCAATAACTGATTGAAAACCAGTTTTTAAAAATTGTTATCTTCGACTTATCAAGCTGTAGAATGTGAAAAAAAAATACTGATATTATATAGGGCAAAGATAACTAGACGAAAATATTGGTACAAATTTTTTCTCAAATGTAGGGGTCGGCTTATACGCGAGTATATATGGTATATCATTTTTAAAACTATCGTTAAGAAATTCTACATATTCCCCAGAAAGTTTGAGTGGTTACTTTTAGTTATACTAATGATAGAATTTGGTAAATATGGTGATTTTCATGGTGATATTTTTATGGTGAATATAGTAAAAGAAAAATACTTTTATATATTCAGGTGTGAACTCGAAATTTCTTAATGAAAAAACCATCAGAATTGTTAACACTGTTTGATGCCTGTAATAAAGGCAGTTGCCAGTTTGGCCTCCATTTTAATTTCGAGATTTCAAATATATATCGAAAAGTTTGAAAGAAGAATCTTTATATTAAAGAATGGAGGCCAAACTGGCAATCCTGGCCTGTATAGTTTTAAGAGTCTCGACTAGTCATGCGAAAACACTCTCAAGCTAATGGGAACATTAGTTTAAAATTTCTCGATTGCATTATATAAATATATATATATATATTGCATAGAATAGCTGAGGACATTCTGTAACCGGGATAGTTTTTACTTTTTGGAATTTGGTTGCATTTTACTTTAAAGAGTCTACTTTCACTTCCTGAATCTGTTCCAAAATTGAAAGTAACTTTCTAATATATATATATATACATATTTAAAAGATTGCTAAAACATTTAGCAGCCTAGGTATATATAAATATATATAAGATACAAATATTAAGGACAAAATATTTCAAAATGAATTTTCATTCAAAATGAAAAGATATCATAATAAAAAAACATCATAAAAAGCTTACATTCATAATTACAAGCGTAAAAGCAGCATAATAATTTGAATGCTAATATATAACCATTAATTAAACATCACCGAAAATCATCAAAAACTGCAATATTGTGAATGATTGACTACACGCCATAAACCAACAATATAGAACTGCATGTGTAAAATAAAGTACCGTATACCTAATTACAAGAATTAACATGGAAGAAAAAAAGAAGAATATGGATTCCGAGAAAATTGAAAAACTTATATATTGAATTACGTTTTCAAGAGTACAGAATTCAATGATATAAGCAAATCGGTTGTTTTCTGTGGGAAAAATGCTATAAGATGAAATTTTTTTTTCCCCCGTACTCAAACAACCAATATAATCAAAATAATAGTTTCAAGATGAATACAGAACATTAACAAATGGCATGAAATGGAAAAAAAAACTACAACCCATTAAATATCTAATTTATAGCAATAGAAATCCCACAAAACATACCGTATTAATTCCAAGTAGATTTTCAAAATATATTCCCGCACATGGAATCCAAAAAGCATGATAAGATCAAGGTGAATAAAACAGTTAATTTCTTGTTGTTATTGTATGATATTGTCCTTTATATTTTCAATTTATTAGATTTTTTTTTTTTTTTTTTTTTTTTTTTTTTTTTTTTTTTTTTTGCTATTGCTTTTCTTAAATTTTTTCAGTATTAGCTATTCTATTTATATATATACATCAATATGGTAGCAATATGTATTTCTAATAATCGTTTTATGTTAATAAGCTTTAGACATTTATATTTATATTACTTTGATCTGAGAAGTCAATTGGGATAGCGTTTTTGGTCGTCTTTGCATGGTTATTGTCGTTCTAGGTTTTGGATTTTAGATGCGGTTATTTTATTTGTTCTAAAAAGTCCAGTGGTTTTATGCATTTGTAGTTTATGCATTTAGGGCTACCATTATTTGGTTTTGGAAATATTATAGATGGTTTTTGAGTACTGCTTCTCTGATTTGCACATATTGTATATATATTTATATTTCATACTCAAGATATTTAATATTAAATTTAATCAAGACTTATTTAATTTCATTTATTCTCATTTTTTTGCAAATATTGTATTTTCCAAAAAAATTTCTTATATGGCAGTTCTTAGTGAACATCTCGATCCTGGCAAGATACACATAGCATCTATGCAGTGTAGCGCCCGGTACAGGAAAAATAATGGGGTTGTTCCTGGATCGTCATCCAGTGACCATTTATATTCTCCCCCTCGACATTTATTTTTTCGTAAATGTTTAAATGTTCGGTGCAAGACATGTCCATACGCTTCTCAGTCACAAATTGTCTCAGATCCTAATTATTCAAATTTTTGTAAAGCATTTAATGTTATTTATTGCATAAAGTGCAACTTATGTAACGTGAAATATATAGGTGAAACATCAGGTCCAATTCATAAACGTATCAATCAACATCGTTCAGACTCTAATAATAACAAAGCAAAAAATCTACAGTCTACAGCTGAAATTGCACATTTTCATAAACATCAATTTAAAAATACGACAATTGAAATCCTTCAAATTCTAAAAAATAAATCAGAACTGCTTTATATGGAGTCATCATACATGAAATATTACAACACAATATATCCTTATGGACTTAATTCTGAAATATTTAATCGACCTGTCAAAGTCTTCACATCTATAAATAACACTATTGATTATTCTCCAATTTATCTTACTCGTAATCATAATTTAAATTGTAAAACAACACGAAACAAACGTGGAAAGGATTCATTTTTAGGTGTAGTTTCTAAAAAATATATCCCTAAACAAATTAATGATCTTCAAAGTAAATATTTAAAGCATTATAATTGGTTATTAATTCGAAAATGCATATTTGCTATTAAAAAGAAACAGATTATACAACATTTAAATGTATTTCTAAGTAAACTTTCTCTAAACATTTTTCTTATATTTATTTTGATCTCATTATGACTAGGGTTAATCTTTTAAATATTAATTTACAAAAAAACATAAAATTCATAATAAGAATACTCAAATGATAATAACTTTTTCAAATCATATATTTAATAAAATTAATATCAATTCTATAATCAACGATAAAATATGTTATTTCCCTATTAATAATCTTCATATAACAAAAACCATTAAATATCCGAATACAATTTGTAGAAAGATTTTTAACTACAATACATTTTCAAAAAATACATCTGCTGCAAGTAATTTTCCGTGTAATTGCAATGACCCCAATCTAAAAAAATATATAAACAATGATCATGGACGTATAATCACTGGAAATCTTAATATTGTTAATGATTTTAAATTGAAATAACTAATGGGTTTTGGTACTAAATATAGACTTCCATCTAAATTTACTGTTAAATCTATAATCAAACAGTTTACATATGATATAGACATATTTATATATAAAACTTCAATCTATTACAATAAACCTATTGCATATTTTAATCGATGGAAAATATTAGTAATTGAAAAATTAACCATCGCTTTAAAAAATAATATTTCTGATTTGGTTTCTATTAACCCAAAGCATTTTTTCCAACAAATAACTAAATTAAAAAAAAAACTACGTTATTACATATGTAGACAAATCTCTTAATAATTATGCAATCATATGTAAATCTTATTATCACCAACTTCTTACAACCTGTATTTCTTCTAATAAATCTTTTCAAAAAACTAATGAAAATGTAATTGTAAATAATCGTAAAATTCAAAGTTATTATAAACTATTAAATATTCTATCTACTAATTTTAATTATCCTTATTTAGTTCTAATTCCCAAATTTCATAAAACTCCAATTAAATTTAGGACTGTAACTATTGGTTGCAATACATATAATAATAAAGCCAATAAACTTCTATTAAAAATTCGTAATCAATTATATTTACTTACTACAAACAATGATAATACACATTGTATAAAAAATAGCTATGAACTGGTCACTATTTTAAAAAATCTTAACTGTGTATATAATATAACGACATATGATTTCAAAGATCTTTTTAATAATATAGACTTATTAGATTTACATAATATAATAAATGCATTATTTAAAAAGTATTATAAAAAACTGGAATTACCATCTAATATTGATATCGCTTATTTTAAATCATTAACAAACTTTATTATTTACAATAATTATATATTGCAAGATAATGCATTATATTTACAGCACGTCGGTATACCACAAGGTGGTTGTACATCCAGTTTATTATCAGACTGATACTTATATCACTATGAACGTACTTTTACTAATAATAATCTCCATTTATATCGTTATATTGATGACATAATTTTAATTGCCACTGATCAATCTAAAATTTCTCAATTTCCAGTTGATTATCCCACTAATTTGGAATTAACGGAAAACCTCTTATCTAACAATACTATTAATTTCTTAGATCTTAAAATTACAATAAAAGACAACAAAACAATAACTGATTTATATGATAAACGTAAAGAATTTAAATTCAAAGTTAATACATTTACAAATTTTAAATCTTGTCTTCATCATTCTGTATATCGAAATATACTACTTAATCATTTATATAGAATAAAATGCTTATGTTCTTCTCATGTAATTTACAATAATATTAAAAAACTAATTTATGATGCATTAAATCATGGTTTTCCAAAAAAATTCATATATTCATTAATATACAATTAGTACTTACATGATCTATATAAAAAAGAAAAAAAAATAACACATGCGTAAACAAAATTACAAAAAAATTATAAAATAAAAAATATTTATAAAAAATTAAAAATTGTAAAATAAAAATAAACAATTACTATAGAATGGTTGGGTGGGTAGATGTTAGAGTATGGAGGAGGGTGGTGTTGTCTGGATAATACGCAATGGTTAATTTATATATATATATATATATATATATATATATATATATATATATATATATAAATGGAGCTTTTGTATTATAACTACATTTCTAATACGTATTTTATATGGATGTTGATTTGATGTTTTATATGTAATTAGTGATTTTTCCTCTTTTTTTAAATTTCATATTAAATTTAACTTATTTAATCAAATTCAATATTAACTTATTTTTAATTTAGTCTACTCAGGACAATGTCATATAAATGAATAATAGTATACCGACTTTTTAGTGATTATTATGCATATCGGTTTATTTGATTAACTAATGTTATACTGTATGTATTAAAATTCGGTAAATAGTTTTTATTATTATTATTCCTCTATATTATTTAATAGTGTTTTATTTTCAACATTGTATTCCATGATTAATTATCGGTTTATATGTTTGATTGGCACAATCATATTTTTTTTTAGCTTTTTTATGACTAATATAAGGATAATTCACACACTATATATTTGATCTTTAGGCTATTTGGAATTTTAGTATCTGGCAATCTTATATAAACATCCATTTTTATTCATTTATTTTATAATTTATTAATTAATTTATTTATTTATTTTATTCTTTCCTGTTCATTTTTTATATGTAAAGCTAAATATTACGACTATTATATTTTTACAATATATAATTTATTTTATTTTATAGCATATAGCCTATATTCTATATATTATCAAGTTAAAAAAGTTTTTTAATTTCTCAGTGTAGATTTAATGGTATGATAATAGAATATATTGTATTAACATTTAATTTATTTAAAAAAAATTCTGAATAATGAAATACAGTATGGTATTGTTTATATTAGGATGTGTGTAGGAATGCAGTTGATACATTTTAATTCATTTACATGTATTAAGTTCTACTTACTGTGACATTTGAATAAAATAATAATAGATGGCAGCACCATAATTTTTTTATTTTTAAATAGCCTCTTTAAAGTCATAATTTTAATTTTTTACACTAGGTGGTAATTAACGTTGAATATTGGCAATGTTGTAAAATTGTTATTGTACAATTTAAAATAGTTTTAGGTATTATAAATAATGTAATTATTTTTTATTTATATTATATTAATTATAGTTATCACAATATTTCAACCTGAATTATCTGACTCCATAGCTTTTAATTTCTGTGTTATCTTAACTGTTTTATTCACCTTGATCTTATCATGCTTTTTGGATTCCATGTGCGGGAATATATTTTGAAAATGTACTGGGAATTAATACGGTATGTTTTGTGGGATTTCTATTGCTATAAATTAGATATATTTAATGGGTTGTAGTTTTTTTTTCCATTTCATGCCATTTGTTAATGTTCTGTATTCATCTTGAAACTATTATTTTGATTATATTGGTTGTTTGAGTGCAGGGGAAAAATGTTTTTCAGCTTATAGCTTTTTTCCCACAAAAAACAACCGATTTACTTATATTACTGAATTCTGTACTCTTGAAAACGTAATTCAATATATAAGTTTTTCAATTTATTCGGAATCCATATTCTTCTTTTTTTCTTCCATGTTAATTCTTGTAATTAGGTATACGGTAATTTATTTTACACATGCAGTTCTATATTGTTGGTTTATGGCGTGTAGTCAATCATTCACAATATTGCAGTTTTTGATGATGGTCGGTGATGTTTATTTAATTGGTTATATATATATATATATATATATATATACAGGGTGTTTCTAAACTCATGCTACAAACTTTAAGTTATTACCGTTGTTACCGTACATGTTTGTTTCTGTGTGCTCTACCTACCCTCAAAATTAGTACAATGAGTTCAGAAGCACCCTGTGTGCATATATATATATATATACAGGGTGTCCGAAAAATCTGGAAACGGTCAAATAACTCGAGAAATACAAAGCAGATTGAAAAACGAAAATATACGGGTTAAATATTTTTATAAAAGGTACTCAGTGATACAAAATTTGATCCCCGCAACCGAACCCCCGGGGGTCAGAGGGGGTCCAACTTTTAAATCTTGAATGATAACCCCCCATTTTTTATTGCAGATTCGGATTCTAGGGAAAAAATACGTAACTTTTGTATTTAACATTTTTTTCTAATCCTCGTTGATCACGGTGTAATTGAGCAAATAAAACATATACATATTTTGGTTTTCCCAACTAGATTTTGACATCTCGATATCTGATTGGCCAGAACTTTTAACGTCAAAGTTTCGGTTTTTTGCGGAAAAAGTGTTTCTCAAAAACCGTCAGTGGAGATTGTTTTCATGGCGCTTTATATGCTGGGGCCTCGGTGGCCGAGCGGTTAGGACATGCGCTGCCAGCCGCCAAGCATTGAGAGCGGCAGAGGTCAACGAGTTTGACCCTCGCTGGCTCCATTGCACACTCTTTGTGGAGCTCCCGGATGTAATTTCTCTGTGTTGTAAATTTCATTGTGCTATCTCGTCCCTGTATATTGACGATGACTTATAAGCGGACCTAGATGTCAAGCACACAAGTCAGATGTATGTGCATAGCTGCCAACTTGTACGGATTTTTGCTACCACTATAATTTAACAGAAATTTCTGCCTTATTTAACTAACAAAATTGACTGCAATTCGGCGATTGAATTAGGCAAAATTTTCTATAAAATTTTAGTGGTAGCAAAAATCCGTACAAATTGGCAGCTATGTATGTGTAAACAAATAAATAAATATTTATATGCTTTTTCCATAAAAATTAATAGAAATATATTAAATTAGTTTTCTATTTCCACGTCTTTTTATCAAGTCGATCATTTTAAAATAATAAACCGCGTATTTTGATATTTTAACGAGTAAATAAACATCCCCGTTCCCGAACAGAAAAATTATAGTATTCATTACTTGGGGGCGGAGTGTGTTGATATTCTGTGTTTCGATGTCTTCTGCAGTCAAAAAAATCACTTAATTCGAGGCCGGATGGGCGTGTATAAGTTTTTTTTTTATTATTACTATAGAATAACATAAAGGAGCAAAAAAACAAGCAAACATATAAAATCTTTTTGTGTTGGCTGATCAAAGGATGGGAAGTAGCATAAATTTCAGTAGGAGGATGGTGGGATTATAGGTTTTGATGACTGATTAGTTACTGCAACTACTGACTAGCAAGTAGGGCCGAAAACATTAAAAAATTGTAATAAATGTAATACTTTTTTGTAAATTAATATATTTTTCCATTTTTCCATTTTTTTTCCTAATTTTAAATTAATTATTGGGTTGTTCGGAAAGTCGTGTCCGTTTAGGAAAATCAATTCGCACCGGAAAATCCTGCCCGGTAATTATTAGACATTAGATATAGGAATCAAAGCCTAGTTATTAAATGATAAAATTTACCGGTACGAATTGATTTTTCCAAACACACACGACTTTCCGAACGACCCAATAATTTTAAACAATTGAAAATTTTTGATCTTTTAAACTTTTGAATTTAAAATATAATTTAACTCTTTAAGCACTGTTGATTATTTCCTGGGGAAGAAGACGCTTTAATTTTCATGGGGGAAGGATAATGTAGAAAAGTGTTTAATTATTTATTAATTATTACAATAATATAACAAATGTGAACAAATATATAAACAAAAACGTTATTTCCAGAACAAATTAAAAACAAACCAGTTTTTCCCTACATTTTTTAAGCTCAATAAGGGACATTTATTCATACATTTCATTCAGTTACTTCGATGTTTAATGTTATAGTTTTGCAACAAATAAGTTAGCGCTGTTACGGGCAGTGTCCTTAAAAAAGGACTCATAATTTTTATTTTACTAGCCCCCAGAATATTTAATTAAATTTTTCCATTTATAACGTACTTGAAAATAAGAAAGTTTTTATTTCCCAATAAAGTCGTTTATAAATTCTGATGTCAGTCTATCATTTCATCAGTTTTTAAACAGAATTTCTCCGCGCCGGTAAGGGTTAAACTAACTGAACAGTCAAAGATAAAAGCAAAATTTAAACAATATGATAATGTCAATACCCTAAAAATCCCTAAAATTTCCCTTCAAATTAAATCGAAATAAACCTTAGACTTAATTTTTTTTTTGTATTTTACATGTGCCTTATCATTTTGTACACACTCATCATAAGCATAATACAAGATCTGCAATACAAATATTTGCAACTTAAAAAGGAAAAAAGTTTAAAATTTATTTAGATTTCATTTTAACGGAACCTAAGTTTTAATGGGTTTTATGTATCATATTGTTTTTTTTTTTTAAATTGTTCGATTAGTTTAACTTATTTGTTATAAAAATTTAAGAACGTAGAGCTAACTGAATGAAATATATTAATAAGTGCCCCTTCTAGGGCTTAAAAAATGAAGAAAATAAACTGATCTGTTTTTAATTCGTTCTGCCAAATATGTTTTAGATTATATTTTTTGTCATATAAGTTATTTTATTGTAATAATAAACAATCAATTTTCTACATTATCCTTCTGTTATTAAAATTAACACGTCTTCTACCCCAGGAAATATTCATTACATTTTAACCCTTTCGAGACCGCATCGTGTACACAAATTTTATTTGGAATACACCGTGTTTTTTTCAACTGTCCCCTAAACTTGTGAAGTACCAAAAAATCCTTTAATTAAAAAATTAAATAATATTATACATTTATTAATGGTTATTAATGTATATATATATATATATATATACAGGGTTGTTATAATTAAAGTTCGCCTATTCAGAAGGCTCTAGAGCGGGTTCTATGGCTCCAAACGAAACAAAATTTCACTAGCACGTAGTTGAAGAGATGCGCTCTGCGAAAATGGAAAGAAAAAAATAGTTACATTTTTCGTCAGTAGGTGACGCTGCGCCAGTATTTAAGGCAATATCAATTTCAGTCAATCCAGACGAAGCACACAAATTTAAAAGTTTCAACAAACTTCGAGGAACTGCGAATTTTTATAATTAAAGTTCACCTAATCAGACAGCTCTAGAGCCTGACCTATGACTCGAAACAATACAGAAAAATGAATATAATTTCATGTCATGTAATCTGCATCAACAAAAATAAAACATGTCGCTTGGCAACGAGGAAATAACGAAGAATAACATTACGCATGCTCAATGAATCCTCCACCATTTTCAATAACGCATTCCATTCTCAGAATTGTGCTTTCTACAGCATTGCGTAAACTGTCCTGTGAGATTGATCGAATATGAAGTCTAATACTGTCTTTCAGATCAGAGATTGTATGACATCTGTCTTTAGATACAGAATCTTTCAAAAATCCCCACAACCAAACATCGCATGGTGTTAGATCAGGCGATCGTGGTGGCCAGACTGTTTGGAAATAACGACTTATGATGCGGTCTTCTGTAAAATGGCGTGTAGTCCGTGTAGTCCGTCTTCTGTAAAATCGTGTAGTAATGGTGGAAGTCCGAACTTCTCTAGTAATGTTCGGTGGTGCACCGTCTTGTATAAACACGATATTTTGAAGGCAGCCGCGCTGTTGCAGCTCGGGAATCAGAAAATTTGACAACATATTGTGATACGAGGGCTGTATTATAAGTACCTGACCTTGACAAGAAAAACACATTTTTATGTCAAAAATGTACTTTATTTTTCAACATAATCTCCTTTGAGTTCGATTCCCTTAGCCCGACGTTTTTCTATGTTTTCTATCCTTTCTAAAAAATACGATCTCTCCAACCCTTAAAAATGGGCGTTTTTTTCAGCAATAACCTCATCGTTAGAGCCAATTTTTTTTCCCACCGAGCCATTTTTGTCACATTTGGAAATAGAAAATAATCGCCAGGGTTCAAATCTGGCGAATATGGTGGATGCGGAAGCAGTTCATATCCTAATTCATAGAATTTTGTAATGGCGACCACACAAGTATGCACGAATGCATTGTCTTGATGAAAGAGAATTTTTTTCTTCGCCAAATGCGGACGTTTTTCTTTCACAACATGATTGAAACTATCCAATAATTTGGCGTAATATTCTCCATTGATCGTTTTGCTTTTTTCAAGGTAATTGACCTGAATTATGCCGCATGCGTTCCAAAACACTGTAGCCATGACTTTTTTTTGCCGATAAAGTCGCTTTAGCCTTTTTTGGCGCAGGTTGGCCACGAAAACCCCACTGTTTGGACTGTTCTTTAGTTTATGGTGTACTGTGATGACTCCATGTTTCGTTAACTGTTATGAATCGACGCCAAAAATCATTTGGATTTCGCTTAAATTTCGCTAAACATTCTTTTGAAATTGACAATATTTGAAATTGAATATTTTGAAATCGAGTGTGCTTCATGTCAGTAGTGAGCAATTGCGGCACCCATTTTACGGAAAGATTTTTCATATCCAAATGAGTTGTTAATATATTTTACACCCGTTCAGTTGAGAAGCCTACAGTCTCAGCAATCTCGCGCACTTTCACTTTCCGATCGTTTATCAAAATATCGTGGATTTTGTCCATCATTTCTGATGTCGTATTCTCAATTGGACGACTTGGACGGCCTTCATCAAAAATGCTTGTACGGCGCGTTTGAATTCAGCTGTCTAAGATTTTATGGTTGATAACGAAGATTCAGAGACCCCATAAACTTTTCTGAGTTCGGCTTTAATCTTATCATTTGTTTTGTTTTTCAAAAACAGGCTTTTTATCACTGCTCAATATTCAATTTTTTCCATTGTTGAAATATCACCAAACTTCTTCTATTCAAATGGCTTCTACTCACAAACTAAACCCCTTAGTGACTTTGCAAATGACCAGGATTGATTTGAAAGGTCACCTTTGCGAAATAAACCATTTTTTAAATTCTAGTAGCACCATCTCTGGCCGAGGCCAGGTACTTGTCATACTCCCCTCGTACCTTCTCCCATTTACGGAACATGTAATGGGTCCTGTGGATGTTAGTTCCTCAAAAAGATAAGTCCCTATCATAAACGTAGCTGTGAAACCGCACCACACCATCACTTTAGCTGCATGCAATGGAACTTCATGATCAACATTAGGATTCTCTTTCGCCCAAATTCGACAGTTGTGTGTTCACTTGTCTGTTTAAAAAAAATGAGCGTTATCAGTCCATAGAATATTCCAGGGCCAAGAATTGTCCACATTCATTCGTGCAAGAAACTGTAGTCGAAATGATAGCCGACTTTCGGTATCACCCTGTATTAGTTGTTGCACCTTCTGAATCTTGTGTGGTTGTAGCGCAAAATTTGACGCATCACTTTTCTCACAGTGGAAATCGGCATATCGACTTTATTCGCAATAGCTGGCACACTTGCATTACCAAATGATGAATGGCTTGCTAAATCCACGGCAGCAGTAGCAAAATCTTCAATGCTAGAAATGTCTACCTATTTTCGTCCTCTGCCAGAAAGAGTGTCAAGTTTTCCTGTTTCCTCGAACTTTTTAATCATTTTGTGAACTCCACGATTCGACACTGGCCCACGTCTAACGTCTTTTAGTTTCCGGAATTCCCGAAGAGCTGCAGCTGCGTTGCTGTTACTTTGATAAAATAACTTTACAAGAAGTACCTTTTCTTTCAAAGTTACCATTCTCCACAAAGCGTAGATTCAAATGCTTTTCAGAAACAACCAACTGTTCCAGTGTCAAAGAAATCAGAGACACACTTTATCAGCAAGTTTTAAATCGTCAGGTGGTTAGAAAGGTATTTCAAGTTTTCGAAGTTTCGACGTCACTTTGACGTCGTTCGTCGAAAATTTGAATAAAATGTGATATTTTTCAAGCGTTGGGTGAAATTTTGTGATTTTGTGTGTTTCATCTGGATTGAGCGAATTTGATATAACGAATCTGAAAATGTTTACTTTTACCAACTGTGAAATAAAATTTCCTGTATTTTGTTTTTTACAAAATAAAGGAATCTGCAAATATTGGCACAGCGCCACCTATTGACAAAAATTGTAACTATTTTTTTTCGATTTTCGTAGAGCGCATCTCTTCAACTACGTACTAGTGAAATTTCGTTTCGTTTGTAGCCATAGAACCGGCTCTAGAGCCTTCTGAATAGGCGAACTTTAATTATAACAACCCTGTATTTAAATATATATATATATATATACATATATATATATAAATAAATATATATATATAACGATTAATTAAACATTACCGACCATCATCAAAAAATGCAATATTGTGAATGATTGACTACACGCCATAAACCAACAATATAGAACTGTATGTGTAAAATAAAGTACCGTATACCTAATTACTAGAATTAACATGGAAGAAAAAAAGAAGAATATGGATTCCGAAAAAATTGAAAAAGTTATATATTGAATTACGTTTTCAAGAGTACAGAATTCAATGATATAAGCAAATCGGTTGTTTTCTCTGGGGAAAAAGCTATAAGCTGAAAAAAAAATTTCCCCTGTACTCAAACAGCCAATATATTCAAAATAATAGTTTCAAGATGAATACAGAACATTATCAAATGGCATGAAATGGAAAAAAACTACAACCCATTAAATATTTAATTTATAGCAACAGAAATCTTACAAAACATACCGTATTAATTCCCAGTAGATTTTCAAAATATATTCCCGCACATGGAATCCAAAAAGCATGATAAGATTAAGGTGAATAAAACAGTTAAGTTAACGCAGAAATTAAAAGCTATGGCGTCAGTTAATCCAAGTTGAAATATTGTGATAAATATAATTAATATAATATAAATAAAAAATAATTACATTATTTATAATACCTAAAAGCAATTTTAAATTGTACAATAACAATTTTACAACATTGTCAATAACCAGCGTTAATAACCACCTAGTGTAAAAAATTAAAACCATAACTTTAATAGAGGCTATTTAAAAATACAAAATTTATGGTGCTGCCATGTATTATTTTATTTTATAAACTATTATGATTGTACAAATGTCACAATAAGTAGAACCTAATAAATGCTAATGAATTAAAATGTATCAACTGCATTCCTACACACAACCTAATATAAACAATACCATACTGTATTTCATTATTCAGATTTTTTTTAATAAATTAAATGTTAATACAATATATTATATTACCATACCATTAAATCTACACTGAGAAATTAAAAAACATTTTTAACTTGATAATACATAGAATATAGGCTATATGCTATAAAATAAAATAAATTATATTATAAAAATATAATAGTCTTAATATTTAGCTTTACATATAAAAAATGAACAGGAAAGAAAAAAAAAATAATTAAATAAATGAATAATTAAATAAATAATTAAATATATAAATAAAAATGGATGTTTATATAAGATTGTCAGATACTAAAATTTCAAATAGCCTAAAGATCACATATATAGTGTGTGAATTATCCTAATATTAGTTATAAAAAAGCGAAAAAATATGATTGCGCCAATCAAACATATAAACCGATAATTAATCATGTAATACAATGTTGAAAACAAAACAATATTAAATAGTATAGAGGAATAATAATAATAAAAACTATTTACGCATTTTTAATACATACAGTATAGCATTAGTTAATCAAATAAACCAATATGCATAATAATCACTAAAAAGTTGGTATACTATTATTAATTAATATGACATTGTCCTGAGTAGACTAAATTAAAAATAAGTTAATACTGAATTTGATTAAATAAGTTAAATTTAATATGAAAAAAAAGAGGAAAAGGCAAAAATTACATATAAAACATCAAATCAACATCCATATAAAATACGTATTAGAAATGTAGTTATAATACAAAAGCCCCATATTTTATATATATAAATTAATCATTGCGTATTATCCAGACAACACCACCCTCCTCCGTACTCTAACATCTACCCACCCACCCAACCTATAGTAATTGTTTATTTTTATTTTACAATTTTTAATTTTTTATAAATATTTTTCATTTTATAATTTTTTTGTAATTTTGTTTACGCATGTGTTAATTCTTTATATATATATATATATATCATCATCATCATCAACCGTTTTCAATCCACTGCTGGATGTAGGTCTCCCCCAGATTTTTCCAATGTTTCCTGTCTAGTGCTTTAGTCATCCAATTTACACCGGCTACTTTTCTGATTTCATCACTCCATCTTACTTGAGGTCGTCTTCTTGGCCGTTTTACATCTCTGGGATACCACTGTAGGGTGTTTGTGCTACATCTATTGTCTTGTCTTCTTGCGATGTGCCCAGCCCATTTCCATTTTAGCCGTTTAATTCTTTCAATGATGTCAAAAACTTTCGTCTGACTTCTTATCCAGGTTATTCTTTTTCTGTCTCTTCTAGTTATACCTAGCATACATCTTTCCATACTTCTCTGTGTTGTTTGTAATCTTTGTACCATCCGTTTTGTTAGCGTCCGTGTTTCTGCTCCATAAGTGAGGACAGGCAAAACACATTGGTTAAATACCTTTCTTTTCAAACACAGGGGCATGCTACTCTTCAGAATAATATTGTTCTTCCCAAAAGCACTCCATCCATTTCTTATTCTTCTATTGATTTCATTCATGATACTATTATCAGATGATATTTCTTGCCCAAGGTACACATAACTTTGCACTTCTTTAATTTCAGTGTTGTTGTAGACGATTTTCTTTTTTGATGCAAATGAATTGAACATCACCTTAGTCTTTTCCAAGTTTATTTTTAATCCCACATTAATGCTAGCTTCTGCCAAATCTTTTAGCATATTTTCCAATTCTTCAGGACTGTTACTGAAAATTAAAATGTCGTCAGCGAATCGGAGATGACTTAAATATTCCCCATTTATTCTAATCCCTTTGTTTTCCCAATCCAGCTTCTTGAAAATATTTTCTAAGACAGCAGTAAAAAGCTTAGGCGAAATGGTGTCTCCTTGTCTTACCCCTCTTCTAAGCTTGATCTTTGCTTTTCCTTTGTCCAAGCGGATGGTTACTGTTGCTTTCTTGTAAATCTTCTTTATAATATTGATGTAAGGTTTGTCTATACCAATGTCCTCCAGAGATTCGACTACTGCTGATGTGTAGACCGAATCAAATGCTTTTTCATAATCAATAAGGGCAAGGCAAAGAGGTAAATTATATTCCTTATGTTTTTCTATGAGTTCCCTTACCGTTTGGATATGATCCATTGTGCTGAATCCACTTCGGAATCCTGCTTGTTCTCTAGGTTGAGCTGAGTCCAGAGCTGATTCAAGTCTTGTCGTTAAAACTTTGGTGAAAATTTTATAAATCACTGACAGTAAGCTGATTGGACGGTAGTTTTTAATGTTTTCCTTCTCTCCTTTCTTGTAAAGTAGCACCATTACAGCATTATTCCAATCTTCTGGTACATCTGACTTCTGGAGACATTTGGAAAACAATAAGGATAGCATTTTTGCAAATTCTTCTCCTGCTTCTTTGATAAGGTCGATTGTAATTCCATCTTCTCCGGGCATTTACCCTTTTTAATAAATTTAATGGCTTGTAAAACTTCGTCTGTCGTCACTGGGATTATGGCATCGGTGTCTGTTAAGTTTTCTCGTGGATCACATAAGTTGATTTCCCTCTGATCTTCACATTTATATAAATCGTTATAGAATTTTTCGACAATGTGTACTATTTCTTTATTGATTTTGGTGATTGTTCCATCTGCCCTCTTTAGTGCAAAAATACCTTTTCTTCCAACACAATGTTTTCGCCTAGCTGATTTTAAACTTTTGTTATCTTCTAGAATTTTCTTGACAAGATCAGAGTTAAATTTTCTGATATCTTCTGTAACACATTTTCTTACCGTTTTACATAATTCAGCATATTCAACTCTTGATTTAGGATCGTTTTTCTTCATTTTAAATTCTCTGCGTTTCTTCATCAATCTTCTTGTTTCTTCTGTTATTTTCTTTGTCTGCTTTACTTGTGCATCGCCGGCTATCTTCTTTGCAATATCTTGTAGAGTACTGGTTAGTTTCTTGTTCACTACTGTAACATCTTGCTCTTCTTCTAAAGCTGATTGAAGTACTTGGAAACGGTTTTTAAGTTCCAAATGGAATTCTTCTTTATGTTTCTGGAGATTTATTATATCGATTGATTTCTTTCAGTGCTGCAAAAGCTTCATTCTTTCCACTTTAGTATTTAACCGCAGTTTGCATCTAACCAACCTGTGATCACTTCCTGTATTGAAGTTATTATATATATATGTATATATATATATATATAGATCATGTAAGTACTAATTGTATATTAATGAGTATATGATTTTTTTTTTTTGGAAAACCATGATTTAATGCATCATAAATTAGTTTTTTAATATTATTGTTAATTAGATGAGAAGAACATAAACATTTTATTCTATATAAATGATTAAGTAGTACATTTCGATATACAGAATGATGAAGACAAGACTTAAAATTTGTAAATGTATTAACTTTGAATTTAAATTCTTTACATTTATCACATAAATCAGTTATTGTTTTGTTGTCTTTTATTGTAATTTAAGATCTAAGAAGTTAATAGTATTGTTAGATAAGAGGTTTTCCGTTAATTCCAAATTAGTAGGATAATCAACTGGAAATTGAGAAATTTTAGATTGACAAGTGGCAATTAAAAATATGTCATCAATATACCGTATAAATGGAGATTATTATTAGTAAAAGTACGTTCATAGTGATATAAGTATAAGTCTGATAATAAACTGGATGTACAACCACCTTGTGGTATACCGACGTGCTGTAAATATAATGTATTATCTTGCAATATATAATTATTATAGATAATAAAGTTTGTTAATGATTTAAAATAAGCGATATCAATATTAGATGGTAATTCCAGTTTTTTATAATACTTTTTAAATAATGCATTTATTATATTATGTAAATCTAATAAGTCTATATTATTAAAAAGATCTTTGAAGTCATATGTCGTTATATTATATACACAGTTAAGATTTTTTAAAATAGTGACCAGTTGATAGATATTTTTTATACAATGTGTAATATCATTGTTTGTAGTAAGTATATATAATTGATTAAGAATTTTTAATAGAAGTTTATTGGCTTTATTATTATATGTATTGCAACCAATAGTTACAGTCCTAAATTTAATTGGAGTTTTATGAAATTTGGGAATTAGAACTAAATAAGGATAATTAAAATTAGTAGATAGAATATTTAATAGTTTATAATAACTTTGAATTTTACGATTATTTACAATTACATTTTCATTAGTTTTTTGAAAAGATTTATTAGAAGAAATACAGGTTGTAAGAAGTTGGTGATAATAATATTTACATATGATTCCATAATTATTAGGAGATTTGTCTACATATGTAATAATGTACTTTTTTTGTAATTTAGTTATTTGTTGGAAAAAATGCTTTGTGTTAATAGAAAGTAAATCAGAAATATTATTTTTTAAAACCATAGTTAATTTTTCAATTACTAATATTTTCCATTGATTAAAATATGCAAAAGGTTTATTGTAATAGATTGAAATTTTATATATAAAAATATCTATATCATATGTAAACTGTTTGATTATAGATTTAACAGTAAATTTAGATGGAAGTCTACATTTAGTACCAAAACCCATGAGATTTTTCAATTTAAAATCATTAACAATATTAAGATTTCCAGTGATTATATGTCCATGATCATTGTTTATATATTTTTTTAGATTGGGGTCATTGCAATTACACGGAAAATTACTTGCAGCAGATGTATTTTTTGAAAATGTATTGTAGTTAAAAATCTTTCTACCAATTGTATTCGGATATTTAAAGGTTTTTGTTATATGAAGATTATTAATAGGAAAATAACATTTTTTATCGTTAATTATAGAAATGATATTAATTTTATTAAATATATGATTTGAAAAAGTTATTGTCATTTGAGTATTCGTATTATGAATTTTAAGTTTTTTTGTAAATTAATATTTAAAAGATTAACCCTAGTCATAATGAGATAAAAAAAATAATCAGAAAAATGTTTAGAGAAAGTTTTACTTAGAAATACATTTAAATGTTGTATAATCTGTTCCTTTTTAATAGCAAATATGTATTTTCGAATTAATAACCAATTATAACGCTTTAAATATTTACTTTGAAGATCATTAATTTGTTTAGTGATATATTTTTTAGAAACTACACCTGAAGATGAACCCTTTCCACGTTTGTTTCGTGTTGTTTTACAATTTAAATTATGATTAAGAGTAAGATAAATTGGAGAATAATCAATAGTTTTATTTATAGATGTGAAGATTTTGACAAGTCGATTAAATATTTCAGAATTAAGTCCATAAGGATATATTGTGTTGTAATATTTCATGTATGATGACTCCATATAAAGCCGTTCTGATTTATTTTTTAGAATTTGAAGGATTTCAATTGTCGTATTTTTAAATTGATGTTTATGAAAATGTGAAATTTCAGCTGTAGACTGTAGATTTTTTGCGTTATTTTTATTAGAGTCTGAACGATGTTGATTGATAAGTTTATGAATTGCACCTGATGTTTCACCTATATATTTTATGTTACATAAGTTGCACTTTATGCAATAAATAACATTAAATGCTTTACAAAAATTTGAATAATTAGGATCTGAGACAAATTGTGACTGAGAAGCGTATGGACATGTCTTACACCGAGCATCTAAACATTTACGACAAAATAAAGGTCGAGGGGGAGAGTATAAATGGTCACTGGATGACGATCCAGGAACAACCCCATTATTGTTCCTGTACCGGGCACTACACTGCATAGATGCTATGTGTATCTTGCCAGGATCGAGATGTTTACTAAGTACTGCCATATAAGAAATTTTTTGGAAAATGCAATATTTGCAAAAAATAAGAATAACAGACTTGCCAAGTCTCCGGCTTTTTGGACACCACTATTATCTTAGAGAAAATGTTGTTCTTTTAAATCGCCCAAATGTTCCAATTAAATGAAAGAACGTTTTCTGAGTTAAAATACTTGTATCCTAAAAGCCGGAGACTTGGCAGCTCTGGAATAAATGAAATTAAATAAGTCTTGATTAAATTTAATATTAAATATCTTGAGTATGAAATATAAATATATATACAATATGTGCAAATCAGAGAAGCAGTACTCAAAAACAATCTATAATATTTCCAAAACCAAATAATGATAACCCTAAATGCATAAACTACAAATGCATGAAACCACTGGACATTTTAGAACAAATAAAATAACCGCATCTAAAATCCAAAATCTAGAACGACAATAACCATGCAAAGACGACCAAAAACGCTATCCCAATTGACTTCTCAGATCAAATTAATATAAATATAAATGACTAAATCTTATTAACATAAAACGATTATTAGAAATATATATTGGTACCATATTGATGTATATATATAAATAGAATAGCTAATACTGAATAAATTTAAGAAAAAAAATTAATCTAATAAATTGAAAATATATAGGAAAATATCATACAATAACAACAAGAAAATACATATAAGGTACATAACTAGAAAGGTAAAAATCATAAAATGAAACTTTGCGATGATAAGAAAGAAAAAATTAATGGAATTTCCTAAGGGAGGTATCAGATAACTACAAGTAGAAGTCATATAGATAATACTCAAAGATTATGCGCAATTTGCAGCAAGGATCTAAGCGTATAACATTTAAAAGTTTGCTAAAACAATTAGCTGCCTAGGTATATATAAATATATATAAGATACCAATATTAAGGACAAAATATTTCAAAATGAATTTTCATTCAAAACGAAAAGATATAATAAAAAACATCATAAAAAATTACATTCATAATTACATGCGCAAATACAGCATAATAATTTGAATGCTAATATATAACCATTAATTAAACATTACCGACCATCATCAAAAACTGCAATATTGTGAATGACTGACTACACGCCATAAACCAACAATATAGAGCTGTATGTGTAAAATAAAGTACCGTATACCTAATTACAAGAATTAACATAGCAGAAAAAAAGAAGAATATGGATTCCGAAAAAATTGAAAAACTTATATATTGAATTACGTTTTCAAGAGTACAGAATTCAAATATATATATATATATATATATAGATTGATGGACAGAAAGAAAAATAGATAAACTTTTGAACTGTGGGAGGTGTTGGTTTCTAGGAGTCATGAACAGCGTAGATCTGCAAAAATTTTTCAGAAATTCCAACATAGTTTGCAACAGCTAGAATTACGAAAATCTATCTAACTTACGAAGTTACTATCTAGCTTACAAAATCTATCTAAAATTGCAACCAAAACCATAAAAGTAAAAACTGGCCCATTTACAGTTTAACCTCATCTATCCTGTGCAAAAAATCATTTATAAAAATATTAACATGCCAGCGATAGATATTAAAATAACATTTCCACCATAGATTTAACATTATCTTGCTTGTGTTTTCGCGTGATTAGTGAAATCTCTTAACTATTTCAAGAACATTGGTTCATTTTTGGACCACTTAAATAAAACCCATAAATGCCACACCAGCACCAGAAATTTGGAATAATAATTTAACTTTTATTAAGTATATGAAGAAAAGCTTTTACTTATTTTCAAATAAATTTGTTTGTAAATTCTGGTACCGATCAATCATTTCACCATTTTGCAAATAGAGGTACTATGCTACTGAAAGGGTGAACACTTTGCTGTCAATGTCCCCACAGTGGCGGTATTTAATCCTTTCCGGCGCGGAGTAATTCTAGTTATAAACTGATGAATTAATGGATTGACACCAGAATTTATAGAAGAAGTTATTACAAAATACGAACTTGCTTATTTTAACGTACATTATAAAAGGAAAAATTTAATTAAATATTCTTGGTTCTGATTGTCAGTTTTGGAATTAAAATTAGGTGTCCTTTTTTAAGGACACCGCCAACCAAAAAGTTAATTTTAATCCGCAAATATCACATTGACACCAGTATTTTTAAACAGAATTTTGGGTTTGATCTGTAGACGAGTAAATGCATGAACGTATTTACAAATAAATTTATCTTAAGTTCCGGTCCAATCGTGAAATTTGAGGACCAAAAAAAAAAACAAAACTTTGTCAGTTCGTGGGAGTAATACTTGGACCAATGATCCCACTGCGGGACCACCTAAATTTAATTCGAAAGTGACAAACCGCACCAAGAATATTTTAATAAAATTTTGTAAACTTTAATAAAATACAATGAACGCTTAAAACGAAAATTTTTTAATTTGTATGAAGTTCCTTTGTAAATTCTGGTGTGAGTCAGTCATTTCATCATTATACGAACAGAATTTTTCTGTGTCGGAAAGGGTTAAGTGTTAACCCTTTGACCTCTGGTAGGCGAATTATTCCCACTTAATTTTTATCTCCAAATGCCACAGTGGTACCGGAATATTCGACCAAATTTCTTTGAAAGTAAATTTGTGCATTTTTTCGTGTAATATAATAAACCGAATTTTTCGTTTCCAAAATACCCGTGCCAATGTGACATTTAGGTATTTTGAAGAAAATCACACACCAGAGCTTAAAGTGTTAACCCCATCCAGGGCGGTGCAGTGTTGCCAGTGGGCTACTTTTTTTAATACTGATTTCTTGATTGGCACCACTTTTTTGAAACGATAAAACTCTCTTTGTTTTAGCCTTAATTAATGTGTCATTAAATAAGGCACATTTCACCATTTAAAAAAAATTGGTGCCAATCAAGAATCTGATTTAAAAAAGTAGCCCCCATCTGGTAACATTGGGGCGGTGATTTATTTTTGGACCACCTAATTTTAATTCCTAAACGGCAAATTGGCACCATAATATTAGAATGAAAATTTTCCTTTTATTAAGTATGTGAACAGAAACCTTTGCTAATTTTTATACAAATTTGTTTGTTAATTCCGGTGTCTGTCACTAATTTCAGCATTTTACGAAAAGAAGTACATCTCCCGGAAAGGGTTAAGTGTAGTATTACCTCATTATTTACACTCTAAATAAAAAAGGAGTGATTTATCGCAGAGGAAAAATATGCCCAACCTTTTTAGAATGACTATTCACTTTGAGCAAAAGTGAAATTTTTTACTATTTCAAAGAGTGAACAGTCACTCCTCTGTTAAGAGAATATTCACTCTAAACAAGGGTGGATAATCACTCTTTCGGAAGAGTGACTATTCACTCTTGCTAAATGAGTGCGTTTTTTAACTCCTGGTAAGAGCGAATAGTCACTCTTTCATAGGAGTGAATTTTCACTAATTAGGCAGTCAATTCTTTTTTTATTTTGCTTTTATGGGCATTTTAAAATAATCACGCCTTTTACAGCATGCGATGAAAATAGATACAAGCGTGGTAAAGATTTGAATAAAATACTTTATTAGCAATATTTATTTAATTCATAGTTTGTAATACTAACTGAACTTTTAAGAAAAATTCAGATAAATTTACATAATTAAATTAGATTACTGATTAAAAAAAAAAAAAAAAAAAAAAAAACTAAATATTTTATTACAATATTTTCCCTTGTGTTTGCTTTCAGTGCATGCCCTATAAATATATGATAATTTAAAAATGCCCATAAGGGCAATTAATTAACCGAAATCGTAATCAGTTAATGTTATTTTTTTTTTCAGATACCAATTTTGTATTTTAATAATTCCCGTGATTTACGTTATGTTCTTTTTTTTTCATGTGTAATTCAAATTTGAAATATTTAGTTCTCAGAATTCATTGTTAATGAATTTAAATCTCATCAAACGTTATTGTTTACTGCATTTTAGTTACTTTTATGGCTTGATTAATAACTGTATGATAGGTGGATGCTATCTGATTAACAACGTGTGATTTCATTTTAATGATTGTTTTAAACATAAAATCTATCTTTTTAGCGCTATTTTGCAGAACCCTATTGTTCTAAAATATTTTTAATTTTTCCACTAAAAACACAACAAAACTTATCAACCCACATCTTTTCTTTAATAAATTCCAAGCTTGATGTAAATATTGAGAATGTGTAAGATTTCTTTTTATGTGTTATGAAATGTCATTGTTTTATTAAATATGAACATGGAGTCTAGATTTTTATGTTCTGTGGAATATGTTTATATTTTCTTTTATACATATTCCTTTACTTAATCATGAAAATTATATGATAAGCCAAATTTAATTTAAAATTTTTACTCCCGTATATATTGTATTTTGGGAATATTAGCTACGTAGATTTCGAATGATTTACAGGGCAAAATTGATCTCGGAAATAGAAAAAAGAAAGATATAGAAAAAGAAAAGAAATAACTGCATACGTATTGCTCTTATTGTTTGTAAAACATTTCTAATGTAAAAAATAGTTATTTATCTCTTTAAAATATATACAATCTTATATTATATAAGTGGTACTATGAACATTAAAAAATTTATATTAAAGCAGTTTTATCTATAAACTTCATATGAGGCATAAAAAACTCTTTATTTCAATGCTTACATATCATGTTTTATTTTTTAGTGCCAATAATTACGTACATCATAGGTATTAAAGCGGTGCTTCTACCTTTATTTTATATAACGGACGAATATAAATGACCTTTTTTGATTTATTTTAGATACTTTTCGTCAGAGCCACACACAGGCTTACCACTAGTTTTGTAGAGAAAAATCTGCCATATTTAAAGAGAGGATATTTGCGATTAACTAAGACGAAGATTTTTTTTCCAAAATAGTGGTCAGGCAATAATGTTGAAAACCACTGCTCTACGTATTTCTACCAAATGCATCTGGCGGATTTTTTTTTTTTTTTTTTTTTTTTTTTTTTTTAATTTTGAATTTACACCATAAAAATTTAAATAGTAATTCTCTTTTATTTATTTACAGAAAATCTAGCATTTTGTAAAGCAAAAATAACTGTAAACCTTTCTGGTAAGAATTCGAAATGTCTAATTAAAAAAATTAGCCAGATGCGACAGCAATGAAAGAGAAAAAAAAAGCGAAAAAAACAAACACAAAAAAGGGGAAAACCACGTGTAATTTTGCGTAGATAACGCAGTCCTAACGAAAATAAATAAATTTACTTAGCAACCACCACAAAGACAGAGCAACCTAGCTCATGTGGTTTTCTTGATCAAAGGATGAAGTGGTATTTACGCAAATTGGCTTGAAGTATTTTCCATATATGTATGCAGTTAATTTTTTATAATAAGCGGTGGTAACTTAAAATTAAACTAGTTGGATGTGCCAATCCCAAAACTTTCTTCTATCTCATGTATATTAATATTTCAAAATGTTGTTACAAATACCAATAATTCATTTTTATTAGTTTTATTAGTATTTTTATTAGAATTATGCATAACTTCATACACTTTTCGATGGTACAATATGGAAAATTGCACAAAAATCGCTATTACAGCGCCCCCTTCCGGTGGAAATTTTCTATGTTCAGGGTGAACCTTCTTGCCATGGTCAAAAGCATACACAAAAAATTTGGTTCAATACTGTGCTTAACTTTATACACTTTCCGATGGTGCAATATTGAAAATGGCACACAAATCGCTATTACAGCGCCCCTTACCATCGGAATTTTTCCAAATTCAGGGAGGACCTTCTTGCCATGGCGAAAAATATATACAAAAAATTTGGTTTAATTCTATGCATAACTTTATACACTTTTCGATGGTACAATATTCAAAATGCACATAAATCGCTATTATAGCGCCCCCTACGGCGGAATTTTTAGAAATTCAGGGAGGACCTTCTTGCTATGGCCAAAACCATGTACAAACAATTTGGTTCAATTCTATGCGTAATTTCATACATTTTTCGATAGTACAATATTCAAAATGCATAAAAATCGCACAAAACTCATTATTACAGCACCCCCTACCAGCGTAATTTTTCCAAATTCAGGAAGGACCTTCTTACCATGGCGAAAAACATGCACAAAAAATTTGGTTCAATTCTATGCATAACTTCATATAATTTTTGATGGTACAATGGCGACATATGGACACACGGACACACGGACACAGGGACAGAGAGACATTTTCTATAAACATGTTTTTTAGGATCTCTGACCCCTAAAACATGTATCCGTCGAAAACCGGAAGTAAAAAAAAATTCGATTACAATACTTTCTTCCATTGAAGATAGAAGAAAGTAATAAAATGAGAATACTATTCTTAAGCGTTCAATAAAATTCTCAAAAAGAAACGTTTATAAGAAAAAGTAACTTTTTCTGCGCATTTTAAAACGAACAGAAAAACTAGCTGGATGTGCCAGTCCCAAAACTTTCTTCTATCTCATCTATTTTAATATTTCAAAATGTTGTTACAGATGATAATATTTCATTTTTAAAAGTTGAATACTACACTGGTTTCCAAAAAATTAAGGAAAAATCACAAAAAAGCGATAAATCGTTCAAAAATAAACATATCCGTATGAAAATTGCATATGTTGTTAACTAAAAGATGTTGAATAAAATTACAAAATGCAAATTAGTGGCGCTGCAATTGGATTGCGTCATCTGTGCGGAGCATAAAAATGCATGCTAGAGAGTACGGCTGCTGCTGTCGCTGTGATCATGAGGTAAGAAATCTGAGATAGCCAATTCATTAGTACGACCTCGAGGTATGATTTGACCGCATAACTGCTATATAGAGCATAGAGCTATTGGAAGATTAGATGTAGGCCAAAGTCAGACAGAGATGGCCAGATGGCTAAATTTGAGTCCTTCTGTTGTTCATAGGCTTTGGAAACAATTTCAAACCACTGGTTCGGCCTCCAGAAAGTTTAGACAAGGACGGGAAAGAGCTACGACAAGCACCGAAGACCAAAATTTGCGGTTATGTGTACGAAGGTATAGAACAGCAACCCCCCCCCCCCCTCATCTTAGAGTATCCCTTGTTGCAGCCACTGGAAGTTTGGTATCAACGTCTACTGTGCGTAGAAAGCTTCATGAAGGTAGTCTTTATGCGATGCGACCAGACATTTGTGCATCGCTCACCTCATGTCACCGGAGGAAACGTTTAAGGTGGGCACGTCAACATGTCCAATGAACGGCTGATCAGTGGAGGCGAGTTCTCTTCACAGATGAGTCCCATTTTAGCCTCCAAAGCTATATTAGGCATTGTTTGATTTGGAGAGATCAGGGGACACGCTATCATCCATCAAACATTCGTAAAAGAGATTCGTATGGAGGAGGCAGTGTCTGTGTCTTAGATGGTATCTCTTTGGACAGACGTACAGAAATCCATGTCTTTCCAGGTGGAACTATGAATGCTCACGTCTATAGAGATCACATTCTTGATGCTCATGTGTACCCTTATGCAGGGGCAATAGGTAATGATTTCTGTTACAGGATAATAACGCTAGACCGCACAGGGATTACATTGTAGAAGATTAGCTTCAGCACCAAACAATTCAGTGCATGGAGTGGCCAGCGTGATCACCGGACTTGAATCCCATCGAACATCTTTGAGATGCTTTAGGAAGATGTGTCTCTTCTGTCAATCCCCGTCCTCAGACCCTTGCCACGCTTACAACTGCTTTAGAAGAAAAATGGCTCGCACTTCACAGCGAACTTATCGATCGCATAATTGACAGTATCACACATCGCTGTATGTGCTATATTGCTCCTAGGGGTGATCATATTCTATATTAAAGGTACTTTTCCTATAACAAACTGACGCGTTTGTTTTGTTTATTTTATAATTGTATTAATTTCTGAAATACCACAATCATCTGGTAATCTCTTTTAATGTTATTTTATACCTTAGTATGTGTTGTATATTGTGTCTCAATTTTATTAAAATCTACTCGTAACATTTTCAGTAATCGTTACTTTTGTTGTTTTTCATTAATGTTTGGAAACCAGTGCATATCAACTTTGACTTTCATCTTAAATTTCTGCTTCAGTCAGTTAATCGGAGTAAAAACGAGCTAATCTCGATCATGATGTTTATTAAACTCACGAATAGTCGCGAATAGTCGGGTTATCAGGATGGGATATTTCCCGTCGATTCATGAGTAACTGGTGTACAATAGAACTACGAAAAAGTAAGAAGATTACACAAAAATCGCTATTATAGCGCCCCCTTCCGGCGAAATTTTTCCACATTCTTGGAGGACCTTCTTACCATGGCCAAAAACAGGCACAAAAAATTTGGTTCAATTCTATGCATAACTTCATACATTTTTCGAAGGTACAATATTGAAAATGGAAGAAAAATCACTATTACAGAGCCCCCTTCGGGTGGAATTTTTCAAAATTCAGGGAGGATTTTCTTGCTATGACCAAAAACATACACAAAAAATTTGGTTCAGTTCTATGCATAACTTCATACACTTTTCGATGGTACAATATTCAAAATGGCACAAAAATCGTTATTACAGCGCCCCCTACCAGCGGGTTTTTTCCAAATGAAGGAAGGACATGCTTGCCAAAGCCAAGAACTTAAAAAAAAAATGTTTCAATTCTATGCATAACTTCATACGCTTTTCAATGGTACAATATTCAAAATCGCACAGAAATCGCTATTACAGTTCCCCCTACCGGCGGATTTTTTCCAAATAAAGAAAGCACCTGCTTGTCATATCCAAGAACTTAAAAAAAATAAGTTTAATTCTATGCATAACTTCATACTCTTTTTGATTGTACAATATTAAAGATCGCTATTACATCGCCCCCTACCAGCGGATTTTTTTCCAAATTAAGGAAGGACATGCTTGCCATAGCCAAGAACTAAAAAAAATTTTTTTTGGTTCAATTCTATGCATAGCTTCTATCACTTTTCGATGGTACAATATTCAAAATCGCACAAACATTGCTGTTACAGCGCCCCCTTCCGGCAGATTTTTTCCAAATTAAGGGAGGACCTGCTTGTTATAGCCAAAAACATACACAAAAAAAATTACTTTAATTCTATGCATAACTTCACACACTTTTCGATGGTACTATATTCAAAATCGCACAAAAATCGCTATTACAGCGCCCCCTACGGGCGTATTTTTTTACAAAACAGGGAGGACCGCCTTGCGATTGCCAAAAACATACACAATAAATTTAGTTTAATTCTATGCATAAATTCATACACTTTTCGATGGTACAATAGTCAAAATCGCACAAAAATCTCTATTATAGCGTCCCCTTTCGGCGGATTTTTCCAAATGAAGGAAGGACCTGCTTCGCATTGCCTAAAACTTAATAATAAAAAAAAAAATGGTTCATAAAAAATGGTTCTATGCATAACTTCATACACTTTTTGATGGTACAATGGCGACATACACACGGACAGACAGATATCTTCTATAAACATGTTTTTTGGAATCGCTGACCAATAAAACATGTAAATCCGTCGAAAAGCGGAAGTCGAAAAAATTTCGATTACAATATTTTCTTCTATTGAAGATAGAAGAAAGTAAAAAAGAATCCTATAATTACTCTAGTTATAACTACAATCATATTGTGTGATACGTACGCAATGATTAAAAGATTACTTTAACCCCTTAACGGTCGCATAAATTGCGGTATAAAAATCCAAATTGCTCATTGGCACCACTTTTTTGAAAAAGAAATATTCACTTTACTTAATAACAGGTAATATGATATCAAAATAAAGCCAATTACACTATTTTAAAAAATTGGTGTGAATCAAACAATCTGAATAAAATACACAGCCCGTGAATATCACGGGAGCGAGAATAAAGGGGCTAAAGAAGCTCATACGAATTCAGTTCTTCCAACACAGTGAAAAAATGCCCAAGCCGGGACTCGAACCAAGAACCTTTGACTCAGTGGCGTAGATTTGAGTGGCGGGGGGATTAAACCATTTTGTTACCAGTGTTATTGTATACTAAATTTTGCTTTGTTTAATCGTATAACGGTCGATGATTAACCCGTTCTGGACCATGGGTTCATATATGCACCCTCAAAAAGAGCATACTGACCTTGTTTGTCGCACCAGTAAAAAAAGAAATGTAATATTTGCTTTCTTTAATTAGAGCATCTTCCTGATTATTTAAGTAAATATAATATCTTTAAGTGCTTCCAACCGAATAAAATTTGTGTAATAGACGCCGGTGCTGAAGGTGTAACATAAAGCCAAATTTTCTATATATAATAGTGCTGGTAGTAAAATGATTGAGCCCCTACCCCCCCCCCCCCCCCGAGAAAAAAGAACGCTACGCTACAGCTTTGACTTACATTGTCAATGCTCTACCGTTTGGGCAACCTGGAACGACAACCGTCGGGCATATTTCACTCAGATAACCTTATTGCTAATAACATCTGGTCAGCCATGTAGACAGCTCAGCAGAATAAACCGCAGGTAATTGAACTCTTTTTATATTGAGTTCTATTTCCTGCGGTTATCTGTGGTTATCTGAGGTAATCAAGAAGATTATGTTAGCGAAATATGCATGCCGGTTGTCGGACTAAGTCGTTTAAATGGTAGAACTTTGACAATGTAAGTTTAACCCCTTCAAGGGCGGTGGTTTATTTTTGGACCACTTAATTGTAATACGTAAATGCCACATTGACATCAGAATATTGGAATGAAAAAATGCGTTTTATTAACCCATTAACCGCCAAAACTATAGGGTTGAAGTTTTCAAGCTTTCAGCAAAGCGTCGTTTGCCACCACAAATTCTAAAAGACAAATTTCTGTTTATTTGATCGTAAAATTTTGTATCTTTAAGTAAATCTAATTTTTAATCGAAAAATAGCGGTGGATATGTAAATAATTTAGACTTGCGTATTTACTTCGACCGTTGCGTGAACGCAACACCAGCGGGTAATGGGTTAAGTCGCTGCCATCGGAATACTCAAGGCCAGAGGACACCAGTTGTGACGTCATCATTAATCGACCTACTTCTCACTAGAGTTGGAACTCACACCGGAAAATTTTGAATAGCAATTTTCTTTCATTTTATTTGTGGAATATCTATCATCTTATAAATCAATAATAACTATTTAAACTTACTGGTGAGAATTCGGAATCCCTAAATAAAAAAACAGCCAGATGCGGAATTCCAGTGTTGCCGCATCTGGCGGAGCTTTTATTGGAGGATTCCAAATTCTCACCAGTAAGTTTAAATAGTTATTATTGTTAGATAAGATGATAGGTATTCCGCAAATAGAATAAATATAAATAGCTATTTAAAATTCTCCGGTGTGAATTCCAACACTAGTTTGAAGTCGGTCCATTAATGATGACGTCACAGCGCGTGTCCTCAGGCCTTGAGTATTTCGGTGGCAGTGGTTAAGTACATGAACAAAAGCTTTTGCTTATTGTAAAATAAATATGTTTGTAAATTCTTGTATTGTTCATTCGTTTCAGCATTTTGCGAATAGAAGTACTTTTCCCCCGAAAGGGTTAACACTAGAACGTCCAGCTGGTGTCGATTCGACCCCGATCGAATGATAAATTGTCGATTTGAACCAGAATTTTTTTCTTAAAATTAGTTAAATTGTATCAAGAGAATCCAGTTAAATAAATAAGTGAAAAAGTGTTAAATAAAAATTCTGGTGTTAAAATGTTTTTATTAAGGTTGGGTAAAATTTCCGGACGTTCTAATGTTAAAGGTTCTGTGTTCAAATCCCGGCTTGGGCATATTTTTGATCAGTAGGAAAAATTTAATTTGTATGATAACTTTACCTATCAGTATGATTGTGTTAAAGTCGGCCATTTGAAAATGTTAAAAACTCGTTTTATGTAAATTGTGCATAAGACTTATTTTGAAACATTATATTTTTGATATTTTTAATGCAATCTGAACAAATTTGTGAATTATATCTCTCGATTAGACTGAAATTAAACATGTGCATATTTCAGAAAGCAAAATATGTTTTTAAAATAACATTGAAAGCACTGTATATTGTTTTCTCGAAATTTATCCATTAATAATTTTTTGTAGATGAAAAAATGAACATGCTTAAGTTCATTCTTCAGATATGTATAATCTAAAACAAGGTTCGCACGCTCGAAACCACTTAAATTTTAAAGTACTCATTGGGATATCTAAACATTGAATCTCAGCGATTCAATAAGTCGGCTATTTCTTTAAAAGAAATACAGGTATGCGGGGTGCCACGGTTGGCCACCCCTGATCTACAACATCTAATAATATGCAAAACTATCAAGAGCAATATCTCTCGAGCAATTCTGACATCCCCTTTCTCAGAATTATAGAAAACATCTTATATTCGAGTGAAATGATTTTAACACTTTCACGCTGGCGCTGTGGGTCACACTCGTCTGTCTCGAAGCTGCAAAGTCTCCGGCCTTTTGTATACCAGCATTTTAATACAGAAAATATTGTTTTATTTGATTAGAACAATTGGGCGATTTAAAGGAACAACATTTTCTCTAAAATAATAGTGGTGTGCAAAAAGCCGGAGACTTGACAACACTGAGACAGTCGAGTATGACCTACCACGCCGGCGTGAACGTGTTAAGGTACATTTTATCAAATTTGAAATGTCAAAAGATATAAGGGTAAATTTCTACTCCCCACGGACCATCGAAATACCACCATTTTACCAAAAAAAAAAAAAAAAAATACAAAAATAGTGCAGTGTTGCCAGTGGGCTACTTTTTTAAAATTCATATTTCTTGATTGGCACCACTTTTTTGAAACAGTGAAATTCCCTTTGTTTTAGCCTTAATTAATATGTCATTAAATAAGGCGAATTTTACTACTTCAAAAAAGTGGTGTCAATCAATAATCTTATTTTTTAAAAAAGTAGCCCATCTGGCAACACTGCAATAATGCAGCACAATGTTTTTCCCTGAAAGTCGCTCTCCATAACCATATATAAAAAGGTTCTTTCCGATAAAAAATAACATGTGCCTGTTAACCCTTTCATGGGCAAGTAATTGTGTTTGTGAAATGTTGAATTCAGAAGAGAATTATTTAAAATTAGGAAAATGAAACTTTACAGGAATTTTTCATCCAGTTTATAAAAATAAATTTTCATTCAAAAATTCTGGTGCGAATCTAATATTCAGTGAGCTAAAATATATCGCGCCGCTCTTCAAGAGGTTAAGTAAAATTATTGGACTGAATAATTGTTGTTGGCGTTGGGCGATTTACACCAAAAAGGTAATCGGCAGCAACTTATATCAACGTCTTACTAAATCAAAAATTTTATTAAAATCTATGCAACAGGTCTTGAAGTAGAGCGCCCAAAGTTTTCTTGTGACATACAGAAAGACAGATTCGCAGACAAACATTTCGCAAAAACAGTCAAGTCCTGTTCAGGACCTTCTAAAACGTGAAATCTATCGAAAACTGGAAGTAGAAAATTCAGTAGTTTATTCAGAGCTGTCACAGGTGACTATTTTTTAATTCTATCTCGCACCACCTTTAAAGGAAAACAAATTTCCCACTCGCTTTGACAATCTGTGCAAAAAAAATGTACGGCAAAATTTATTTTCTTAAAATAAAAAGTGGTGCAAATAGAATATAAAAATAGTTGCCTGTTTATTCAATAGTATATTCTACATACCTTCTCCCGGAAGGATTCAAAACAGTAAATGAGCCAAACAAATGCTGTTTTATGTTTAATTTCCTTGTGGAAGAAATTGAGGTGATATGTATACCACGATACCTTAAAAAAACAAATTTGACATTTTTATGAAACATATTTATCTACATTGTATTCAGTGTTGTTAGTGGGCTACTTTTTAAATTCAGATTCCTTGATAGGTACCACCTTTTTGAAATGGTAAAATTGCCTAATTTAACACTAGAACGCACGGAAGGAGTCGATTAGACTCCAACCATATGATTAAATGTCATTTGGAACCAGAAATTCTTTCACAAAATAAGTTAAGTTTTAAAAACGCAGATTTACGTTATATAAATCAGTCAAATAATTTTAAATAAAAATTATGGTGTAAAATATTTTTATGAAACGTGAACAACACTTCCTGTCGTTCTATTGCAAATGACATATTAATTAAGACGAAAACAAGGGGAATTTTACAATTTCAAAAAAGTGGTGGGAATCAAGAAATCTGAAATAAATAAAAGTAGCCTACTGCCAACACTGATTCTATTTCATACGCCTATCTTTTATTAAATATATTTATTAACACATTCCGACATGCAATTTTTATCAAATCTGAATTTTAAAACTGTAAAAGCTCCTCCCTGTTCTGAAAGTCTTTTGTAAATTGGTGTTCTAGATAGGTTTTCTCAAATTTAAAAATCGGTAAATATCTTTCAATGTAGGAATTTAATATAAAATGTCTTACAATCTAAAAAAATATGGAAAAAATAATATAAATGCATTTTCTGTAAGGTAGAATCCACTTAGTCAATGATCTTTTTTGAATGAAAACGAGAAATCTCGTTTCCCGTCGTGAATGTGTTAAAATTTTGACTAAAGACGAACTTCTTAAACTATATACTTTCTCTGACTTTCTTCTTCAAAGGAAATTAAATAAAAATTTAAAAAGTTTTGTTACATTTGTTTAATTTGAAGATGGAAATTTGGCAGTAATTTAATATGAAGATGACCATTTATGACGAAATAGAACGCCTATATTTAAAATGAATTTCATATAAATCGAAAAAAGCTATTATATTTATTTTAATTAGAAAAAAAATATATATAGCACTATTTACTTTTCCTTTGACATACCTGACATGAGGGCCACAATCATAACATTAGTTTTGTATAGAAAAAATTAGCATATTTAAATACAGGATATTTACGATTCACTAAGGCGAAAGTTTTTTTTTTTTTTAACCAAAATGGTGGTCAGGCAAAAAAGGTTGCAAATCAGTGCTCTATATATTTCTATTCTACCAAATGCACAGAATGATATAAAAGATATAAAGCATTTTTAAATTGTTTCTTTTTGCATATGATGGCTTAGATCAAAATGTAACGGAGCTAGTTTTTAACTCAATGATTTTGGTTGCATTTTTGTAAATTATGTGACTACTTTCTTTTTCTGAGCCATATCCGAAAGTTAGAGTTATTTTTAAAGAAAGAAATTATGCAACCAGAGCAGAAAAATTTAAAACTAGACCGGTTAGAGATAAATCTCCTCTATCCTGTGCTAGAAAAAAAATCATTTAAAAATATTAAAATGGAAGCGAGAAATTTGAAAATAACGTTCCCATACATATTAGGTTGTAACGAAAGTTTTCCGCCAAAAAACGTTCTTAATAAAGTTAGAAAAAAGCATGAAAGCAGTGCCTTTAGTGAGGGTAGTAATCACCACCGGAATCTATGATTTTCTGCCAAGATTTTGGTAGTGTTTCAAAGCCTTCTGCCCAGAAACTTGGGGGCCGCGGGTCCAAAAACAAATCAACTTCATTTTAGGCGTCCTATGCAGAATTAAAGATAGAACCAGCAAGATGTAGCTGCCAGTGTGAAAAAAGGTAGTAGTCCAAAGAAGTTATGTCGGGGCTATATGGTGGGTGTGGCAAAAGATCCCATTTGAGTCCATACAGAGTCCAGCCGGTGAATGCAGACATATGTGATCTAGCATTATCTTGGTGAAACATTATCTTCTTGCGCCGGAACTCATTTTGACATTTTACCTTGATAGCAGCGTCAACACGGACTAGCATCTTGCTGTACACCTTACTGTCCATGGTTTTACCTTTTTCCAGATACCCTTTGTGGTTAATACCACGGCAATCGCACCAGATAGAAAGCATTATATTTTTGTTAGTCAAATTGCGCTTTGCGACACTGCCGACGGGCTCACCGGCGTAGAGCAACCCTTTTTTCGGCTTGTGTTGTTGAAGTGAATCCATTTTTCGTCACAAGTGACGAAATGGTCCAGAATTTTATCCTTGTGGTGATATTCGAGCAGATTAGAGCAGGCCTGAACACGTCTGTACTTATCTGCTTGAGTCAGCTCATGCGGCACCCAGCGATTGACTTGTACGTCACGTTTATGCAATGCATAGCGCGGCTAATGGACATGGCACTAACATCTAACTGCTTGGCTAGCTCTTGAGTGGTTGAATACTGATATTCTTCCACAAGTTCTCGCAGGCGGACCTCATCAACATCAGTAGGCCGACCAGAGCGCTCTGCTTCTTGAATGTCATAGTCCTTGCTTTTGAACTTTCGGTACCAAAACTTCACAGTGTCATATGATTCAACAGTAGTACCTAAAGCTGTACACATGATTCGGTGACATTCTGTAGCTGACTTTTTGCAACAGAACTGGAAGTAAATGCTGGTTCCAATCTGGTAGCGTGATAGTTCCATTTCAGACACCCTGTATTTAATGTTAACGATATTTTTTTACAAATTTCACAACACAGTGTTATAAAGTCTCTTTCTTTCAAAAATCGTTTGACAAAATAGGAGCAAATGCGACAACGCGAATTGTTTGAACAGACAATATTACCTGTGGCGGACAACTTTCGTTACAGTCGGAAAAAATACTGTGGCGGAAAGTGTTTGTTTGGGAGAGTCAATTCATACCGGCAGAATTTTGCCCGGTAACTATTCGGCACTAGATATCGGATTCAACGTCTAATAATTAAATAATAGAATTTTCCGGTACGAATTGACTTTGACAAACGGAACGAATTTCCGAAAGACCAACAAAATTATTTTGAACGTCTCTCCGCATTACTAGTGTACGCCATAAAACAATTAATAAAGAGGAAATGACATATCCTTAAAATAGTGAAGCTGCAACTGTATCCGCTTTCGCAGGTGTTGATTACCGCCGATGGAAACTTCCACCAGTAAATTTATATAGAAATTTCCTCCCTTTTTAAACACTTTATTAATGAAAAATTTCAGTCATTAATAACGGCAGAAACAGATTTTTACTGGTGTACGCTTATTTTGGTAGTAGTTCGGTCCTTAGTTTCCGCCATATTGTGACAACATGAAACAAACTGACTGTTTTACCGAGCAAACTGACACCAGTAATAGAAATGTTTTCACATTCGTGAGAAAATATTTCCATGAATAAGACGCTTAAATAAGATGAATTTTTCTGTTTATTTTTACTAGTGGGAAGTTTGCCCCAGCTGTAATCAGAAACTGTAGATACGAAAAAAAAAAAAAAAAAGCCGCCATCTTGTGACAACCTCCTCAGTTACTTCACTTGCAATTGGTAGACAGTAACACTATATGTGTCCTTCTCTTTATTCATAACTCCATAGCGTTAAAACAAATATCCGAAATGAAGATAGACAGGGTGATCAGTAAATAACTGGCCACATTTTAAAGAGTGGTAGCGCGGACCAAAATAACCAATTTTCATCATAGAATGTACGTTCGGAAACGGCGCGTTGAAGCGGTAGCGACGAAGAAAAAGGTAACAGGTGCAACGAAAGATAGCATATAAGCACCAATAGATGACGCTTATGTGCTAAATTTCCGGACGCACATTCTCTGATAAAAAATGCTTATTTTGGCCCCCTCAACCACGCTTTATATTTTAACCAGTTATTTTCGGATCACCCTGTACATGAAAGGGCAAATTTCTTTGAGGAATTTAAGGCAAAAAAAATCTATAATTGTTCTAGTTATGACTAATATAATATTAGGTGGCAGATAATCCTTTCGTATATTGTGTTGGCGAACAACTGTCGTAGCGCAGGATTTTACTTATATAATTCTTTTGGTTTTTTATAAGTCAATAATAAAATAATTTTTTTATGAAACTCATTATTTAACCCTTAATTGACTTTTTTTATTTTGTTTCAAAAATAATTTATATGATTCTTAGAAATGCTTATTACACAGCAAAATTAATGGAAAAATAAAATCAGAGATACCTTTTTCGTATGATACGAGAACCTCTTCTTATGTTAGACATCTGCAATACAAGTAAAAACAACTGTCATAACTAAAATATTACAAATTAGTAAATAATTTAATAAGTATGAATCTAAATGCCTTATTTTATATAAATTTTTATTTTGTAAAACTTAACCCATAAATGCATGAATTATTTTTTTAGAATTGTGTTTTTTATTCTTATATCAAGGATTAGACACGAGAAATTTTGAGATATATTTTTAAATTTTCTTAGTAGCGTATTTTTGTAATTTAAACAGGATTAATATTTCTGTATAAATCTAGTTGTTGCTAAGAGTTAAATAAAAAGTGATGCAGATATACTTCACTATGCATTTAACGGTTAACCTCTTAACACATTCTCAACTGTTAATTTTTATCAAATCTGAATTTTAAAACAGTAGAAGATTTTCCATGTTCTTAAAGTCTTTTGTAAATTGTTGTTGTTCTAGATAGGTTTCCCAAATTTTTGCATCGGTAAATATCTTTCAGTGTACGAATTTAATATAAAATATATTACAATCTAAAAAAAATATATGTACAACATGATATAAATGCATTTTCTATAAGGAAGAAGCCACGCCCTTAGTTAATGATGTTTTTTGAATGAAAAGGAGAATTCTCGTTTCTTGTCGTGAATGTGTTATGCGTCGCGACCAATAAGAGTAGGCTTCTTGGCTGAATCGCAAAACAGCCGAGACACTTGGCATCGTTCAATTTGGAGAGGCGATAAATGGATCTTTGTTGTTACCAGTTCGTTTCGTAAATTCTTTCCACGACTTCAGTTGTGTTATCTTGAATTTGGATTGGTTGAATGGGATTGGTTGATTTCTTGTGTATTGGATGGCTACGCTTACCTTTGACAACTCAACTCCGCATGTTTTGTAATTTGTGTACAACGAGTTGCGTGACGAGTTGTAGAAGAAAGACGTTTTGTAATTGTAAAATTAAATGACGGTAAGGCTAGAGTATGTTATTGTTAATATATTTTGCTGTTTTTAGTTGTAAAATTTGAAAGTTAAAGTACCTGTGTAATTTAGTTTGAAAATGTGAGTATTTGTTCATTTTTTTTTTTTTTTTGCTGGAAAGTTAAATGAAGTTTATCGACGACTAGAAATTTACGAAATTATGGCAATTCAACATTTTATAGAGTTAGTTTTCAAAAAGGAGATGTTTTTTAAGGTATGTTAATAATTTTATGTATTTTTTAGTATAGTGTTTTATATTAGCCGTTTATTGTATATTTCTCATGTATGCTGACCTTACGAGTTTTGTACATTTTGATATTGCTATGCAACGTGAACTGCTGAATTTTGATATTGCTACGCATTCAGAACTGCTGAATTCTGAGATTGCTGGTAGCGAGAACTGCTGGTGACAGTGATGTTTTTTTTCGGTTATGAACGCGAAGCGTTCATACATGTACGCTAATTGCCGCTTTAACGAGTTTCCTGTGTTTTTCAGATTGCTGCAGAACTAGGTTGCTGTATTCAGTGATAAATATTATTTTTTTTTATGAACGCGAAGCGTACATACTTCTTTAACCTTCCGTCTACCAGACGGGTCCATTGGACCCGACATGTACATTCAAAATATTTATTCAAACCAGAAATTTCTTCAAAACAAACTAAATGTATAAATCAGACAATAATAAGTTAAATAAACAAATTAAATAGTTTTAAGTGAAAATTCTGGTGTAGAATGTTTTTATAAAACTTGAGTAAAATTTCCGGTAGTTCTAGGGTTAAATTAGAAATGAAATGTTCAATGTTTACTATAATATAGGCACGTACTTACAATATTAAATGACCCCATGATTTTTTCTGAAAGTTGTTGAGAAATGAAAATTTTAATCATATCGTTACTCTGATTTGGAAAGGTACTTTAAAAATTTCACATTTTCAATAAACTTACGTTGAAATCGTTTGTTTTATTTTGAATCTCATAAAAATCAGCTTTCCTGTGTTTTCTAATACGTCGTTATTTATAAATGTTCTATTTTCCATGATTCCAGGGTGATGACGTAGTAAAAAACAGTCTGGAAGCATTCAGGAAAGTGGACCAATCACGTTAGTTTTCAGGTTGCCGCATTTTAGATTGGCGCATGTGGGGTAGTTGGCGCTTGTCAGAAAAGTTGCCAAATGGGGTGTCTCGGCTGTTTTGGGAATCTGCCGGCTTCTTTTTTTTAAATTCAGATTGTTTGATTGCCACCGATCTTTTTATGTAGAAATATTCACTTTATTTAATGGCAGATAAAAGGATGCGAGAATAAAGCTAACTGAACTATTAAAAAAAAAAAAAAAAACTGGTGGAAGTCAAACAATCTGAATTAAAAAAAAGTAGCCTACACTGCCCGTGAAAGATGCGAGAATTAAGCGGTAAAGAAATATAAAACTCCACAAACATCTCACATGAAATATTTTTGACCCACGATTTTTAATGCCCAGCCCCCTCTTTTGAAATTTGTGACCTTAGATAGGTTTTCCATGTTCACAAGTTAAAATAATGTCACAGTATTTGGATTTAATATAAAATTAGTTAAAAGTCAAATTTTGTTATGTTTTTGGCTAATTGTTCTGGTACAACAATAACCGGAGCTAACGAAGTTTATTCAATAGTCAGTCATTCAATTTCCATACTTATGTCCGGAAGGATTCAAAACAGCAAAATTACTGTTCATAAGATATAAATATGCTGATTTATTTTTTTAAATTCTTTGCACAATAAACTGCGGAGATAGGTTTATCATGACATCCTTAAAAAAATTAAATTCAACGCATTTAGATAGTTACATAATTTTTTGTAATGTAAGTCACATAGCTGATAACTCCTCCCTCATAGCATGCATGGTCACAGTGACGTCATTGTAAGGCACTGTGGTCAGGTCACATCTGTGACCAAAATGCCACCACTCAGTGATGTCACATTGTGACTGAGATGTGAACTTCTTAGAAAACTTTAAACAATTATAAAAATTCTTCAAAACATGTTACTTATTGTAAAATTTTATTTTTCCGGCCATTAAAAAAATATTGTAACGTCACTGTTATGTCACTGCATGTAACGTACGTCACGTCATATATGTGACAAAAAAAACCACCATATTGTAAATCACATTTGTTGTAAATCACATTCACTCGTTGCCACCGTTATTTTCGAAAAGTTTGCTTGGCCTTATTCAATTAATGAGATATCTCCCATAAAATAAGTCATATTTTTCCGCTATAAAATACTGGTAGCCGAAAAGTGTGGCACGTGACTTACAATGCAAGTACTCATGGAAATAGCCTTTTATAAAACTTTGAACAGTACATGCTTTTCTACATACAACGGCGTAGCCAGAGGAGTGGAGGGGTCTCCAGATGCACTAGACAACACTAATTTTATAAATTTTCTTTGCCTTCTTTAATCACAGAATTTCCCGCTAATAATCAAAACTTTTAAATTTTAGTCAATTAAGAAAGAACTCATGACGGATAAATCAGGAAGTAAAGCTTGTTTGTGAAACACTTAATATAAAAGTCAATCACCAGATTTCAAGGTTTTTCCAATAATGTATATGAATATTCATAAAATGTTTTAACTCTATTTATTGACTCTAATATTAAAAGTAATAAAGTAAGCTTAATTGAACTTTTGTAACCAAAATGTGTAATATCCTGTTAAGTTAATGAAAATGTGTGATATACGATTTATGCTTACTTGTATTCTAGACTCCCAGTAAGTGAGGAGTACTAATGGAGTTATGAATAAATAGGAGGATTCATACAGTGTATTGTCCACAAGATTCGATTGAAGTAACTGAGGAGGCTGATTTTTTCCACCAGATCAACAATTTCTGATCACTGCCGGAGCACACTTCATTCCACCAGTAAATTTTTATTTTTTTCGATAAGTGATTTTTCCACTGAAAAAGGTCTCTCATAAATAAGGTTAAAATTTATATAATTTTCACTAGTGGCAGAATGCTCAGTTATTATAATATTTTTCACTGACACTGAAAGGAGGTTGTATAGTTTGTGACAATTTTGCAGAAATGCAGGACCTGACTACCGCCGAAGTAAACTTCCACCAGTAAAAAAGAAAATATATTTTTTGCCATTATTTATTACTGAAATTCTGTATTAATGAGGTGTTTTAATCAGGAGAAAATTTCCATGTAAGTTCACTGGCGGAAGTTCGTCCCGGCGGTAATCTACCACAGAAAAATCGGTTACAGTTGAAGCTTCACTATTTTAAGGACACAGTGTTCGTACGGGTACTGGAATTTCCAGACCAGGAAATTCTTTGACTTTTCTTATAGAAAATCTCTACTTAAATAAGAAATTTCGCGTGTATAAACAAGGTTTTTTTATATTAAAAAAAATACTGATAATACCTGGAATATAACGGCACCCGTACGAATTCTGTGATATGTCAGTTCATTTTTATTAATATTTCCATGGTAACACTATTCTGCTCGTGTATTTAGTCCACAATTATAATTTATTTTTTCCCTTTCCACAAAAAGAAGCACTAAATATTTGTATCTAAACTACACAGTCTTTACACAATGTTCAGAACTTCCCCTGCTGTTTACATTTGATTCTAATAATGATGATACATCGATCCAGCACTGTGACTACTTCGACTTATACCAGATTAACACCGGATATCTTGGTTTTTAAAAAGTAAGTGATTATTTAATTTACCTATATTTTTAATATGAAGATGACCCCTTATGGCAATAATGAATGTCTGTATTTATAATGAATTTCATATGTTTTAAAACAGTCCGTTTAATTTTCTTTTAATTAGAACGAAAGTTACATAAATTGACTTTTTTCTCATTTAACCCTTTCAGGGGCAAAGCATTTCTGCTCCAAAAGTATTCAAATAATTGATTCACACCGCAATTTAAGAGCAAATTTATTTGAAAGTACTTTTTCACGTATATTATGAGATCAAAATTTTAGTAAAACTTTACTGGTGCCGACTGGCATTTTGGGCCGTAAAATTAACCGTTTGCAGACTGCAAACGGCGCCCCTGAAAGGGCTAACTTTGAGATACGCATCAGGGCCCCATACCGACGAATAGTTTTGTTTGAAAAATTTGCGATATTTAATGACAGGAAAGACGCAAATCTCTAAGACGAAGATTTTTTTTTTCTAAATAGTGGTTAGTCAAAAAGGTTTCAAAATACTGCAGTACATATTTTCAGGAATTGCATAAGGAGAAAACAAAGATCAGGTTTGAGATTTCCGATTTTTTTTGCATAACAGTATAATCTTAGATATAATGTTATTTTATTTAATAGGTGCATTTTTGCGATTTAACAGAAAAAAATTTCTCTAAGTTTATACTGGTATGCAAAACGTCGGAAATCTCATCACTGAAAAACGATAAACAACGACGTGCACTTTTGCGCAATATCACGAAATGGAAACAAATAAAAACATATTTTTTATACAGCCAGCACATAAAGAAAGTACAGACGTTAAGGTGGATTTCTTGAACATCTTCCACATACTCTTGAAGATGGATCTGCTAGTACTCTTTTCGTGAGTGTTTTCAATTACTTTTGTGTAATAAGTGGTGGCAAATTAAAAGTAAATAAGTAGGCTCTTTGGATCCCACACTGGTTACGCGAAAACTATCGCATTCAAATGTTAAGTATATGGAATCGGTGGGTTAATGTTTAACATAATTATTCAGTTAGTAAATAAATCATATGGGTTGTAAATTTTCCGAGTGAGTGAAAAATGTCCGGGTCAGGATTCGAACCTGGGATCTCTTGGCTGAAGCCGCCAATGCTCTACCAACTGAGTAATCCCGGACGAAACTGGAGGACCAAATTCACCCAGCTAACTTTAACGATCACAGTATATGGTCTGAAATCTAAATATCAGTCGGGACATTTTTCACCCACTTGGAAAATTTACAACTCATTTGATTTATTTAATAAGTGAATAATTGTGCTAGAAATTAATCTAATATAATTACGCATCGAGCGATTACTGGAGTTCCGTAAACTGCTATTTATTCTGTTGAGCTGATTCAGATATCAGATGAGACTCAGCGATCGTTACGTTTAGCTGAGTGAATGAGGTCCTAGAGATTCATCTGGGATGGTTCAGTTGATAGAGCATTGGCGGCTTCAGCCATGAGATCTGTGGTTCGAATCCTGGCCCGAACGTTTTTCACCTACTTGGAAAATTTACAACTTATATGATTTATTTGCTAATTGAATAATCGTGTTAAAATAATTCTAATATAATTATGCATCCAGAGAATTTTTTTTGTTGAGCTGATTCAGGTATCAGACAAGATGCTGTGATCATTAAAGTTAGGAAGGTCCTCCAGATTCGTCGGTGATTGCTCAGTTTGGAATTTAAAGGATTTTTTTTTAACTTCTTTGCGGTACTAAATGAGGTTTACCACGATGACACTAAAAATTTGTATGTTCATTTTTTAAAACATTGAAGAATACAAGTTTATCGGTACAGATATGGATCCACCTACTTTTAACACTTTATACCCCGACGATACTTTAAAGTTCCATTAAAATAACTTGTTATAAAATTCATTTACTACATCAGTTAGTAGTAATACAGTTTAGAATGAGCTATAGATACTTTACTTTACCTTGTTCCTATTGGTTTCTCCAAACAAAAGTATTTTTAAAAGGATGATTTCTTTTGACTTTGCATATTTTCAGCTTTTCTGACGTTGAAAGATTGGGAGGGAAAAGTTTCAGTTCGGAAATATCGCGATATTTCTACTTTAAGAATATTGTATTTGTACATTTTCTAATTCTACAAAGTAATAAAAAAATATTTTAATTAAAAGATTTGAGTGAAGTTATAGTTATTGCGCAAAACCCCTTTAAATTCAAATTTAATTATTAATTTTAAAAATTTATTAAATTATTGTGCAACTCAGGGGAAGACAACTGTTGCACGCCGGATATTTCTAATTTTTTGAAGAAATAGCCGACTTTTTGAATAGCAGAGAATTGATGAATAGATAAGGCAATTATTAGTATAAAATTTTACTGTTGTCCGGCGTTCCACAGTTGGCCAGTTCCCTGATGTAAATCTTATAATGCAGTTTAAAAAGTTCATGAAAAATTCTTAAAAGATCAAATGTTCACGAATTCATTATTTGGGATATAAAGGGTTAACCCTTTCAGGGGAACGGCATTTCTATTCGTAAAATGCCGAAATAAGTGAACGGCACCGGAATTAAAAAAATATATATATATTTATATATAAATGAAAAGATGCTTTTATTCGCATTCTTACTAAAATGAAAATTTTCATTCCAATATTCTGGTGTGAGTGTGGCGTTTAGGAATTAAGGTGGTCCAAAAACGAACAAACACCTTTGAAGGGGTTAAGCATTGCACTAGATGAGTGTAGACTACTTTTTTAGAAAATCAGTTCGTTTGAATACCACCGATTATTTTAATTATAAACATTCACCTTATTTAATGGCAGATAAAACGAAGCGAGAATAAAGAAATAGACTATGTTAAAAAACTAGTGCGAATGAAACAATGTCAATTAAAAAAAAGTGGTCTACACTGTCCGTGAAATTACGGGAGCGAGAGGAGAGAGAGGTGAAATAGGTTTATTAAAATTTCAACAGATGACGAATATCTTAAACTATATAATTTTTCTAGCTTATTTTTTCAAAGACTCTCAAATAAAATGTAAAAAAAAAAAAAAAAATGCTTTTACTCTTTTTTCAATTAAAAAAGGAAATTTGGCAATACTTTTAATGAGAAGACGGCCTCTTATGAAAAAATAAAACGTCTATATTTGTAATGAATTTCATATAAATTAAAAAGGTGCTTTTATCTTTATTTCATGTAACGAACGTTACATAAATGACCTTTTTGATTTCTTTTTTGGAATACATTTTGATAGAGCCACATACAGACCAACCACTTCTTTTGTATAAAAAACTCTGCTACATTGAACGATAGGGTATTTGAGATTCACTGAGGCGAAGATTTTTATTCCAAAATAGTGGTCGGACAATAATGTTTCAAATCACTGCTCAACGTATTTCTACCAAACGCATCAATAGAAGTGTTGCCGCATCTGGCGGATTTTTTCTTTAGGAATTTTGAATTTATAAATAAAAATTAAAATAGTAATTTTATTTTATTTTATTTACAGATAATCTAGCATTTTGTGAAGCAAAAATAACTGTTAAAGCTTTTTGGTGAGAATTCGGAATCGCTAATTAAAAAAAATCAGCCAGACGCAGTGTTGCGAGTGGATTACTTTTTTAAAATTCAGATTCAATAATTGGCACCTTTTTTTAGAAATGGCTACATTTGTCTTATTTAATGTGATATTAATTAAGGCGAAAGCAAGGGGAATTTTACCATTTCAAAAAAGGGGTGCGAATCAAGAAATCTGAATTTAAAAAAAAGTAGGCCACAGGAAACACTAGCCAGATGGGGCAACATTGAAAGAGAAAAAAAAAGAAACAAAGGGGGGGGAAATGACGGGGCGTAATTATGTGCAGATAACGAAATACTAATAAAAGTAAATAATTTTTTTAATCAACCACCACACAAACACAGTAACGTAGCTCTTGTGGCTTCCTTGATCGCATCTGCAAGTTAAATTTCCACATACCAGCTTGAAGTATTTTTCATATATGTATTCAGTTAGTTTTTTGTAATAAGTGGTGGTAACATAAAATTTAACAAAATGAGAATACTGTTCTTAAGTTTCCAATAAAATTCCTAAAAGAAACATGTTTATGAAAAAGTAACTTTTTCTGCGCATTTTAAAACGAACAGAAAAAAAGAATCCTGTAATTATTCTACTTATAACTACAATCATATTATGCGATACGCATGTGAGAAACTATTATACTCCATTTCACTGACAGAGGCGCATGCCTTTCATTGACCTTTACAAGCTGAGACCGTGTTTCTACGATAACGCGGGGTGGAAGAGGCGGTACCATATGTGATTTTCATGTCAACTGGCGAAGGTGAGTGTGAAGATCATGCGCCGCTGTTTGTAAAAAGGAGAAGGTTGCTTTAACTCCTTAACGGTCGCATTAAATTGCAATTTAAAAATTCAAATTGCTCATTGGCACCACTTTTTTGAAAATGAAATATTCATCTTATTTAATGACGAGTAAGATAATACCATAATAAAGCCAGTTACACTATTTTATAAAATTGGTGGTAATCAAACAATCTGAATAAAAGACACAGCCCGTGAATATCACGGGAGCGAGGATTAAGAGGTAAAATACGGTCATACGAATTCAGTTTATCCAGCTCAGAGAAAAAATGCCCAACACGAGACTCGAACCCAGAACCTTTGACTATGTGGCGTAGCTTTGGGGGGGGGGAGGGAGCTCAAACGATTTTGTTACGAGTATTAGGGGCTGTGCATATATAACGTTATCACTTTTTAGGCAATTTTGGACCCCCTCCCCCCCCTTACGATATCATACGTTATCATCCCTCGACCCCCCCCCGCCCCCCTCCGTAATGATATCGTTATCAATGTCTAAAAATTCTTTTCATTTGTGAATTTTTTTTTCCTTTGATTGGAGTGATATACAAATATGGTTACATTTATTTTTCGCATACTTCATTGATTCAAATGAAGAGAACTCAATAAAATATCACTTTATATATGAAATAACTTTTTATCAAATAACACTTAAAAGAAATAGTTACTATTTAAAAGTATTTTATAATAGTTTTTTGTTACATAATACATTCAACAGTAATATTGTTTTCTTGCATTTGCCCTCGCACAGGGGGGGGGGGGGGGGAGAGGGGTAGACAGAGCGTCTTATCATTAAAACAGGTGGACGACATTCTTTCTCTTTTATTTACTAGTAAACACAGGTATCATTATTTGAAACATACTTCACATATGGTTTCTCGAACAGCGAATTATATATGCATACACATATGACAGAAGAAATAGGAAATTTGGAATTAAATAATTTTATAATCATGTAATGATTTTAATAACTTTGTATTTTCATAAAAATAGATAACAGACTAAAAAAGGATAACATTCTATTTTGATGTAAAGGCAAAGTTATAAATAAAAAGAGAAAATTTTGGTTTAATCGAAAATGATATCGATATCAAAGACGACCCCCCTCCCCCTAGGGATATCTAACGATATCATTGCCAGACCCCCCCTCCCCCCTAAAATGATAACGTTATATATGCACAGCCCCTTATTGTATCCTAAATTTTGCTTTGTTAAATCATATAACGTTCGATAGTAAACCCATTTCGGATCGCGGGTGCATATATACACCCTCAAAAAGAGCATAAATAACTTTTTTTTTGGCAACAGTAAAAAAAGAAAAGTAATATTTGCTTTCTTCAATTAGAGCATTTACGTGATTATAAGAGTAAATGTATTTTTTTTTAAAGTGTCAAACGAATAAATTTTTTTGTAAAAGACGCCGGTCACGAAGGGGTTAAATAAAGCCAAATTTTGTACATAATAGTTTGGTAGTAAAATGATTGAGCCCCCACCCCCCAAACGCTACGCCAATGCTTCGACTTACATTGTCAAGACTCTAGCGTTTGAACTACCTGGGCCGACAACCGGCGAGCATATTTCGCACAGATAACCCTATTGGTAATAACATTTGGTCAGCCATGTAGACTGCTCAGTAGAATAAACCGCAATGTAATTGAACTCTATATAAATTTAGTTCTATTAACTCCGGTTATCTGTGGTTATCTCAGGTTATCAATAAGGTTATCTTAGCGAAATATGCATGCAGGTTGTCGGACCAAGTCGTTTAAATACAGTCATACATGGTAACTTTGATCCGCATTTTCTCTATTTTCATATGCCACACTCTTATTTTAAGAATATTGTTGCAACTAGGGGAATAAAAGAGAAGAAATGATCCTAAATTATTATATGACTATCAAATATTAAGGAATAATAATGATAAAAGCTATAAAATATGAATTTTTATACTGGTTCAAAGTTACCCAGACAAGTTACCCAGTCATTTAGGGTAAACTTTGCACCATTTGATAAGTATAATCTAAAATAATTCATTATAAAAAAATTATTATAGTTAGGACAACTTTGAACCCAAAAAATGTTTTCAGGTATGTAAAGACTTTGAATTTACATTTCGCAACATCACAAGGTTTGTATAATTTATGATATTACAAAAAATATCAGGAATCAGAAAAGTGGAAGAAGAGAAACATGAACATTTAGAAATAAAAAAAACCCTGTTTATTGTTCATATAAAACATAAAAATGGAGTGGAAAACAATTTTCAAAGTTTTATCTCAGTAATATATCCATAGTTGAAGTAATTCAAATTAGTACAAGCATTATTCAAACAAGAATAAAAAATGTGGAATGCATGAAATATCAAGTTTGAGTAGCTCCGTTCGATTAGGGTAACTTTGAGCCGTCTCAAAGTTACCCCGAATGTTACCCTGAATAAAATGTTAGTACCTTCTTATTTTACATTTTATTAACTATTAATAAATTAATAAATAAATAATCACAAAATATTATCACATTTACAACATTTAGACAATAATATGTCTGATAAATGAGTATATTGCTACACACTATGAAAATTTAATTGGATTACAACAACTTCAATACAGCATTCAAAATTACCTTGAAAACAGTACTTCACAAAAATAGTTAGATGATGCATTTAATTGCGTATAATGTTGCTAATTTATTTTATAAAATAAAGAGTAGAAATCCGAGTTTAGAACTTTTCCAACAGAGCACAGTTCTGGAGCTTATTTAGTCTTTTGGAGTGAAAAATATTGAAAATTAGGAAGTGGAGCAAAGTTACTACCCATGGTTCAAAGTTACCCTGAATGACTGCAGTAGAACTTTGACAATGTAAGATTAACCCCTTCAAGGGTGGTGGTTCATTTTTGGACCACTTAATTTTAATGCGTAAATGCCACATTGACATCAGAATAGTGGAATGAAAAATTTCATCTCATTAAGTACATGAACAAAAGCTTTTGCTTATTGTGAAATAAATATGTTTGTAAATTCTGGTGTTCGTCACTCGTTGCAGGATTTTGCGAATAGAAGTACCTTTCCCCTGAAAGGGTTAAAGGTTCTGTGTTCAAGTTCCGGCATGGGCATTTTTTTGCTCAGTTGAAAAATTTTTAATTTGTATGATAAATTTACCAATCAGTATGACTGTGTTAAAGTCGGTCATTTGAAAATGTAAAATACGCATTTTATTTAAACTGCGCGTAAGACTTATTTTGAAACATTATATTTTTGATATTTTTAACCCTCCGTCTACCACACGGGTCCATTTGACCCGACAGGTACATACAAAATATTCATTCAAACCAGAAATTTCTTTAAAATAAACTAAGTCTATAAACCAGACAAAAATAAGGTAAATAAATAAGTTAAATAGTTTTAAATAAAAATTCTGGTGTAGAACGTTTTATTAAAACTTGAATAAAATTCCCGGTAGATCTAGGGTTAATTCAATCTTAACAAATATGTGAATTATATCTCTCGACTAAGACTGAAATTAAACAAATGCATATTTTAGAAAAGAAATAATGTTTTTAAAATAACATTAAAAATTATTGGACAGAATAATTTTACTTAACCCCTTGAAGAGTGGCGGGATATATTTTAGCTCACTTAATTTTAGATTCGTACCAGAATTTTTTTAATGAAATTTTATTTTTATAAACTTGTTGAAAAATTTCTCTAAAATTTCATTTTCCTAATTTTAAATAATTCTGGTTTGAAATCAACATTACACAAACACAATTACTTGCCCATGAAAGGGTTAATTAACAGATGTTAGTTTTATCGAAAACATCGAAAATAACCTTTATGTATATGGTTACGGCGCACGACTTTCAGGCAAAAACGCTGTGCTGCACTTTTGTTGTACAATTATTTTGGTTTTTTCAATCAAGAATAAATATATATTTTATGAAACACGTTCTTTAAAAAATATTCTACAATTCCCCATATATCTCACATGAACTATTGGTGACATGCGATTTTCTATATTTAGCCCTTCAATTTGAACATTTTGACCTTAGATAGGCTTTCCAGGTTTACTCTTTAATAAAATGTCCCAATAAAAGGATTAAATAAATAATTAGCTTTACGTCAAATTTTATTGAAATTATGACGAAAATGTTCTGGAAAATTAACATCGGAAGATAACGGAATTTATTGAATAGAGTATTTTGCCTTCTTTTTCCGGAAGGATTAAAAAAATAAAAGCCCTATTAAAAAAATTCTGACATTTTTAAAAACTTTTATGCAACAAATGCGAAGACATGTTTACCACGATATCCCTAATTTTTTTACGTTTGATGTTTTATAAAACTTTTAAAAATACCTGTTTATTTACACCAGGGTTGCCAGTCTGGCATCCAATTTTAATCCGAAATTTCAAGTGCATACCGTAAATTTTGAAAGAAGAATTTTTACTTTATGTAATCGCAAAATTTCTGTTATTAAATAAAGTATAAAAATTCTATTCTTTATTTCTGGTATGAACTCGAAATTTCTGAATACAAATAGAGGCCAAACCGGCAACCCTGATTTACACAGTCATTCATCCGCCTATCTTTTTATTAACCCTTTCCAGCTCAGAAAAATTCTGTTCGTAATATGCTGAAATGATTGACTGACGCCACAATTTACAAAAGAGCTTCTTAGAAAGTAAAAACTTGTTCTTCTAAACTTCAGGCGGTCTCACTGTGGTACCACTGTGTTTGAAAGAGTTAACACTCTAATATTCACAGCAGATTAATTTCTAGAACTTCCGTAATTCAGAAAATCGGAATTCATGGCAAAAAATTTCAGCAGTAAATTTTGCTTTATATAATGACGGAATGTCTGTTATTAAATAAAGCGTATATTGCTATTTTAAATTTCTGGTATGAATTTGGAATGTTTGAATCAAAAAATAGAAAAAAATTGGGAACACTGGTGATAGCATATATGCTACCATGGGCATTAGATGTTTAAATGGGTTTATAAAAATTTCGACACAATACGAAAATTATAAACAATATATTTATTCGGACTTAGTTCTTCAAAGGAACCCAAATAAAATGTTAAAAGGTATTGTTAAATTTGTTTCATTTGAAAAATGTAATTTTAAAATATTTTTTATGTGAAGACGACCCCTTAAGACAAAATAATTCCCCTATATTTATAGTGAATTCCATATTAAAAAGAAAAAAGATCACTCCAAAGGCATGCAAGTAAAAAAAGGAGCACTTGTTGAAATTAAAAAAGACAAACAGCCAAGGCTTTTGTGGAAATTAGTCATTGTTACAGATATTCATCCTGGTAGAGACGGAAAGGTTCGTGCATGCACTTTATGACAGGCAACAGGCAATTTCATTCCGCGAGCATTGCAACACCTATATCAATTGGAACTTGACAATTATAAAGAATAACTTATCTTTCTGGGCCGGAGGAATTTGTAGTTTCTGACTCAGTTTCCAAACTCTTAGTGCGCGGTCAAATAACAAGCTGTGGGAACTAAAATGACCCATTTTTTTACGATTTGATTTTTATGTTATTTGTAGTTCTATTAATTTTAAGTTTATCTATATAGTTTTTCAAGAGCGTATTTTTTTATTCAATAGCTTTGTGGAAATTTCGACACAAAACAAATTTCGTAAACTGCATAATTTTTCGGGCTTATTTCTGTTCTAAGGTATTACGAAATTGCAACCTCGAATGAAAATCTAAATTAATTACACTTATAAATTCTCTTCATCTGTCAACATACATCATAACAAAATTAAAAAAGAACTCACGACGGATAAATCAGGTAGTAAAGCTTGTTTGCGAAATGCTTACTATAATCTTAATTCATCAGATTTCAAAGTTTTTACAATAATGTATATGAATATTCATAAACATTTCGAACTATATTTATTGAGTTTAATATTTAAAATAAAAAATTAAGCTTAATTGAACTATTGTATCGAAAATATGTAACATCCTGTTAAATTAATGAAAATGCGAAAGATGCCATTTATGCTTACTTGTATTCTAGACTCTTAGTATGAAAGGAGTAGTAATACCATAGCTGCCAACTTGTACGGATTATTCCTAACACTAAAATTTAATAGTAAATTTTAGCTAATTGAATCAATTTTAACGTTTAAATAAGTCAAAAATTTCTATTAAATTTTAGTGGTAAGAAAAATCCGTACAAGTTGGCAAATATGTAATACTAATGGACTTTTGGATAAAGAGGAAGTGTCAAATAGTGTACCGTCTACGAGTTTCGAGTTAAGTAACTGAGAAGGTTGGCAGAAGATGCTCCTGATTTTTTACACTTGAGCAACAGTTTGTGATAACCACTGGAGCAAACTTCAAACCAGTAAATTTTAATATTTTGCGTTATTTAACTGACTTTTTCCGCGAAAGATTTCTCTCATTAACAAGGTTAACATTTCTGTTATGTTTTTACTGGTGGCAGGTTGCCCAGGTATTATAATATTTTTTTACTGACACTGAAAGGAGGTTGTCTAGGTTGTCACAATAGGGCAGAAAGGCAGGACCTGACTACAGTCGAAGTAAACTTCCTCCAGTAAAAATGATCATATGCTTTTGCCATTATTTATGACTAAAATTCTGCATAAATAAGGCGTTTTAATAAGCAGAAAATTTGTATGTAAATTTAATGGCGGAAGCTTGTCCACCAGTAATCTACCTCAGCAAAAGCGGTTACAGTTGAAGCTTCACTACTTTAAGGATACAGGGTTCATACGGGTCCTAGAATTTCCAGACCAGGAAATTGCTTTTTATTAATAGTTCCATGGTAACACTATGCTGTTCGTGTATTTAGTTCGGAATTAAAATTTATTTTTTTTTCTTTCCACAAAAAGAAGCACCAAATATGTATATCTAAACCACACAGTTTTTACATAATGTTCAGAGCATCCCCTACTGTTTGCATTTGATTATAATAATGCGGATACATCGATCCAGCATTGTGAATATCTCCACGTACACCAAATTAACACCGGATATCTTGGTTTTAAAAAAAAGTAAGCGATTATTTAATTTACCTTCATTTTTGATAAAAAAATAAGGGAGCAGTGAGTGATTTTATCTATGGCGTCAGCCAAAACAACTTACCCAGCCAGACAAAAATATATTTATATGTAAAATGGAAAGGTCCTACCTGTAATCTCTATAAGTAGCTGGATCTATTCCGTGCTTTTTAGCTGAAAGAAATAAGCTTTATTGAAGTATATGAACGGAAATCCTGCAATTCCGTTGTGTGCGTGTACTCTTCAGAAAACACGGGATCTTGAAGAATCACAATTTTATTCTGGACTACTATGAGAAAATAGGAGAAGAAACACGGTTAATTAATATAGGAGTGACATAGATAAATTTAGACAGTTCAAACTGTCTATAAGACGTTGTTATGTGACATTTTTGAGAAGGAGCTGTCGCTTCCTTCGAAGAACAATAGACGACGTCGAACACCACAAGCGTGTTGTTATTGCATTGAGATTTTTAAAGCAGACTGACAAAATCTGGGGTCCCGAAAACTGTTCAAAGGGTTGAGACAGAAAATAGTACATAAGTCAGCGGTTTTCATTGTTAAATGAAGCTTCAAAGTTCAATTGCATAAGGTCACTGCATGGTGTGGCCATCTGTGAGCGTCGAGATGAAATAAGTTCCGGATTGATGAAAACTTGTGGTGCTTCCATCTGCCGGGAGTTCGTGTTAACAGTTCACTTACACACGGTATCTGCGTGTATTATGTAGCATACCATTTATTCACAAGCTTTTTCGGAGTATAGTGTATAGTGTAGCATATTTTAATCACAAACATTAATTATTGAGTATTGTGTATGTAGTTGCATGTTTATAAACGTTTTCTGGAATAAATAAATACTAATTACACAGGTTCTTCACGTAAAACTAGTCCTATTAAGAAAGAATTTTAACAATTTTGTTCTCAATAAATAAGTAAAATAAATATCGAAGAACAGGGAACGCGCGCGAATATATTTGTTGGTTGTTTTAAGATATTTCCAACAATTTATTGAAAGGATGTCAAATAAAATGTTTTGTTACAGTTGTTTTATTTAAAAAATGAAATTTGGCAATATTTTTAACATGAAGACGACACCTTATGGCAAAAATGAATATCGATATTTATAATGCATTTCATATAAACTAAAACAGTCCTTTTATTCTTTTTTAAATTAGAATGAAAGTTACATAAATAGATTTTTTCTCATTTTCATTTGAGATACGCATTAGGACCACAGACCGATGACTAGTTTTGTATAAAAAACTTGACATATTTAATGACAGGATAGTCGCAATTCCCTAAGACAAAAGTTCCCTCCCCCCCCCCCAAAAAAAAAATAGTGGTTAGTCAAAAAGGTTTCAAAATACTGCTCTACGCATTTCTAGAGGTTGCGCACAGAGAAAACTAAAAGGAAAAACAACGGCGTGTAATTTTGCGCTGATCACGAATCCAAATAAATACAAATATTAAATAACCACCACACAAACAGAGCACAGACGTTAATGCGGTTTTCTTGAACAGCTTTAACAAGAGAGAATAACATATCCTCGAGTATTATTTTTGTGTCTGTATTCAATTACTTTTGTGTAATAAGTGGTGGCAAATTAAAAGTAAAAAAGTAGGAATACTGCTCTGGGGACTTTCTTGGAGACTTTTTTGTCCCCAAATTGCTAATTGTCACCGCTTTTTTTGTAATAGAAATATTCGGCCTATTTAAAAACAGATTAAAAATTCTGAAAAATAAGGCGAATTACACTATATTTAAAAAGTGGTGACAGTCAAATAATCTGAATTAAAAAAGTCCCCAATCTGGCAACACTGCTCTTATGATCCTACATTGTTCACGCGAAATCTATAGCATTCTAATGTTAAGTCTATGGAATCGTTGGTTTAATTTTTAACACAATTATTCACTTAGTAAATAAATCATATGAGTTGTAAATTTTCCAAGTGCGTGAAAAATGTTCGGGCCAGAGTTCGAACCTGGGATCTCTTGGCTGAAGCCGCCAATGCTCTACCAACTGAGCGATCCCGGACGAATCTGGAGGACTTAATTTACCCAGATAACCTTAACGATCACAGCATCAGGTCTTATATCTGAATATCAGCCCAGACATTTTTCACCAACTTGGAAAATTTTCAACTTATAAGATTTATTTGCTAATTGAGTAATTTTGCTAAAAATAAATCTAATATAATTACGTATCCAGCTATTACTGGAGTTCCAGAACTTGCGATTTTTTCTATTGAGCCGACTCAGATATCAGATCGGATGCTGTGATCGTTAAGGTTATCTGGGTGAATTAGGGACTTAAACTTCACCCGGGATGGCTTAGTTGATAGAGCGTTGGCGGCTTCAGGCAAAAGATCCCCGCTTCGAATCTTGGCCACGAACATTTTTCCCCCACTTGGAAAATGTACAACTCGTATGATTTATTTACAAAATGAATAATTGAGTTAAAAAATATTCTAATATAATTAATCATCCAGCGATTTTCCCTGTTGAGCTTATTCAGATATCAGACCAGATATTGTGATCGTTAATGTTAGCTGGATGAATTAGGGCTCCAGATTCTTCCAGGATTGCTGTGTTTGGAATTTCAAGGATTTTTTTCTACTTTTTTGCGGAACTAAAGGAGGTTTACCACGATAACACAAAATATTTTTATGTTCAAATTTTTTTAAAACTTTGAACAATACAATTTTATCTGTATTGATGTTGATCCGCGTACATTTAGCCCCTTAACCCATTATGCCTGACGGTACATTAAAGTACCATTAAAATAACTTGTTATAAAATTCGATACATCATTTAGTAGTAATACAGTTTAAAATGAGCTATAGATACTTTACTTTATCTTGATCAAAAAGCATTATTGATTACCCAAAACAAAAATATTTTTAAAAGGATTTCTTTGCCTATGCATCTTTTCAGCTTTCTAGAAGTTGAAAGGTTGGGAGGGAAAAGTTTCAGTTCGGAAATTTTCCTATAATTCTAATATAAGAACATTATATTTGTACATTTCCTAATTCTAAAAAATACGAAAAAATTATTTAATATAAAAGGTTTGAGTGGAGTTATTGCAAAAATTCTCTATGAATTCAAATTTAATTAATTAAAATTAATTTCAAAATTCTTCTCAAATTTATTAAATTATTGTGTAAATCAGGTGTGGCATACTGTGTCACGTCACATACCGCTATTTATTTAAAGAAATAGCCGACTTGTTGAATCGAAGACATTCGATAATTAGATAAGGCAATGATTACTATAAAATTTTAGTGGTCTCCAGCGTGCCACAGTTGACCACACCTTGTGTAAATCTTCTAATGTAGTTTAACACTAGAACCACCATTAGGGGTGATTTTGACTCCCCTGCCCAATCGATTATAATCGATTGGACCCAGCAAATTTTTCTTAAGATATGGTAAACCTATCCAGCACAAAAATAGTCTAATTGAATAATTTAAGTATTTTTAAATAAACATTATGGTGTGAAATACATTTTATAAAACTTGAATAAAATTGCCGGCTGTTCTAGTGTTAAAAAAATTACGAAAAATGCTTTAGAAGATGAAATTTTCATGAATTAATAATTTGGGACAAAAAGGGTTAAGCGTTGCGCCAGGTAAGTGTAGGCTACTTTAAATATATATATATATATATATCGTTTGGTTGCCAGCAACTGTTTTAGTCTAAATATTCACCTTATTTAATGGCAGATAATACAAGAAAAAAACCATTTACACTATTTTAAAAACACTGGTTGGAATCATACAATGCGAATTAAAAAAGAAGCCTACACTGCTCGTGAAAGTTATGGGCGCGAGAATCAAGGGCTGAAATAGATTTATTAAAATTTCGACAGATGACGAATTTCTTAAACTATTATTGGGTCGTTCGGAAAGTCGTGTCCGTTTCGGAAAATCAGCTCGTACCGGAAAATTTTGCCTGGTAATTATTAGACATTAGATATCGGAATCAACGTTTAATAAATGAATGATAGAATTTTCCGGTATGAATTGATTTTCCAAACGGACACGACTTTCCGAATGACCCAATATATAATTTTCTAGCTTATAATTTCAAAGGTTCTCAAATAAAATGTAAAAACAAAAATGCTTTTACTCTTTTTTCAATTTAAAAATGAAATTTGACAATATTTTTTAATGAGAAGACAACCTCTAATGACAAAATAAAACGTCTATATTTTCAATGAATTTCATATAATTTAAAACGGTGCTTTTATCTTCATTTTACCTTTTTAGATTGTTTGGAGATACTTTTCGTCAGAGCCACACACAGACCAACTACTAGTTTTGCATAGAAAACTCTGCTATATTTAACGACAGGATATTTACGATTCCCTAAGGAGGTAGCCTTTAATCCTGCAAAATTTTCGAAATCTTTTTAATACATATTTTGATTCCGTAATCATTTCTGAACCATATGCAACAAAACCGCATTAAAAAATTTCCACTAGTTGACTAATTATGGCAGTTTTATTTTGACTACATAGGATAATTAAAACTTTGCATTGCGTTTATTCAAATCGATGAATTTTGATACTGCGCGCAGTGTTACTAAAAAACTATGCATGGCAATCAAAATATCTTTACACCACATATACATTACTGTGTTATATACAACTTAAAACCGGAAAAAGGTAAGATTTTATTTTATTTTTTTGTTTTTTACTTTGAAAATATCTTTAAAATGTGCAAAGTATTAATTTTTTGTTAATTTTTTAATTTAGTCAATATTTTTAATAAATATTCTGGTATTAGTATAAAGGTAACAGTATTACGTATTTATTTTCACCAAAATTTCCTCTTTGTATGCATACTTTCAGATTGTATCGTTCGCGCAAGATTTTTTTATCTTATTATCATATATTTTTAAATTTATCATTTCAAGATTTATTTATGAATTTACAAGTATATATATATATATTAAATATAAATATAAATATGTGCTTTATATTTAAATGAGGTTTGATTTTTATTTTCGACTTATTACGCAAGTTTTGAAGCTTGGAACATAGTGGTATTTTTTCCGTTTTCGACGTGTTCGAAGGTATCCTACCCCCTAAGGCGAAGATTTTTATTGCAAAATTGTGGCCAGGCAGTAATGTTGCAAATCACTGCTTTGTGCATTTCTATCAAATGCATCAATAGCATCTTTTAAAAAATATTTATCGTTTGGCTGCCACGAGCTTTTTTGAGTATAAATATTCACCTTATTTAATGGCAAATAAAACGATGTGAGAATAAATCCAATTACAATATTTAAAAAAAAAAAAAAACCGGTGCTGCCAACTTTTACAATTTTTTCCTACCGCTAAAATTTAATAAAAAATGTTCCCTTATTTAAGCATCGAAATCTTCAATTTAAATAAGGCAATATTTTCTGTTGAATTTTAGTGGTAAGACAAAAGCGTAAAAGTTGGAAGCAATGAAATAGTTATTTTATTTTATTTTATTAACAGACAATCTAGCATTTTGTAAAGCAAAAATAACAGTTAAAGCTTTCTGGTGTTAATTCGGAATGTCTGAGTAGAAAAATCAATCAGATGCGGCAACAATGAAGGAGAAAAAAAAAACGAAAAGTAAATGAAAACGACGGCGATTAATTTTGCGTAGATAATGAAATCCTAAAAGCATATATATAATTTTTTTAAGCAACCACTACACAGACAGAGCAACGTAGCTCATGGGGCTTCCTAAATCACATCATGAATTATTTATATATCAAATCAGCTTGAAGTATTTTTCATATATGTATTCAGTTAATTTTTTGTAATAAGTGGTGGTAACTTAAAATTAAATGAAATGAAAATACTATTTTTAAGCATTCAATAAAATTCCCAAAAAGAAATGTGAAACAATGAAATGCGTTTAAACCTCAAGGGCGGCGGTATGTTTATGAAACCAATTAATTTTAATTCTCAAACGCCACATTGGCACCAGAATTTTGGCAAAATATGTTACATTTAATAAGTATGTAAATTATAGCCTTTTTCTTTTATCCAAATAAATTTGCTGGTAAATACCGGTGCCACTGATTTATTTCAACACTTGAGCTTTGAAAATGCTTTGCCCCTGAAAGCGTTAACACGAAAACGCTTAATATGAAAAATCGGTTAACACCAAATGATATAGCAGGACGGACAGTATACTACGCAATTTAATACATGTCTTTTTCTTTTATCACAAAACAAATATCGTTTAACAAACACACACAAAAAAAGAAAACTCGCTTTCGATCTTTAGTGGCTTATCAACTTAGGTAAGCGATTTTTGCGATAAAAGCCTATAGTCGTACTTATTATTGACAACTGTCCAGCACACCTCTATTTTGATGTAAAGGAAGCTTTTATTTATGCCTCCAAATACCACAAGCGTTTTACGACAATGTGATCAAGGCATTATACAAAATTTGAAATTAAATTATCGAAAGCAATTGATTCAAAAATATTTAGTCGCATTCAAAGCAAAAGAAGTTTTCTCCATTAGTTTATTGGATGCATTACATATGTTGCGCTCAGCATGGAATTTAGTGAAGCCTACGACTATTGAAAATTTATGGGCAATATGGTTCTGAAAAAGACACGTTAAAAAAGATATCTGATTTTTTCTACCCCAAAAAAACATATTTTTTTTATCCCAGTGGGTGTAACCTACTAGTAGTTTAAAAAGTTATCGAAATAAAATTTGACGACATCAAAAATATTGACCTTTTCTTCTTTATTTATAATCTTTTAACACGAAAATAAAAATTTCGATCCCCTCGGTTTCTTGTTAAAAGTACTTCACTGTATCTGAAAAAGTTACTTTTTCTACGCATTTTAAAATGAACAAAAATAAAACAATACTATAATTATTCCAGTTTTGACTACAATCATATTATGCGATACGCATGTAAGCAATGATTAAAAGATTTCTTTAACCCCTTAATGGTCGCATTAAATTACGGTTTTAAAATTCAAATTGCTCACTGGCACCACTTTTTTGTAAAATAATTATTTACCTTATTTAATGGCCGGTAAAATGATACCATAATAAAGCCAATGAAACTAATTTATAAAACTGGTGGGAATCAAACAATCTGAATAAAAGACAAAGCCCGTGAAATCACGGTTGTTAGAATTAAGTGGTTAAAGATGGTCATACGAATTCAGTTTTTCCAGCTCAGCACAACACATGCCCAGCCGGGCCTCGAACCCAGAACTTTGACTCACTGGCTTAGCTTTGGGGGGGGGGGGGAGGGGGGTGCTCAAGCTTTTTTTTACCAGTATTATTGTAAGATAAATTTTGTTTTGTTTAATCTTATAATGTTCGACGGTTAACACGTTCGGGACCATGGGTGCATATATGCACTCTCAAAAAGAGTATACGGACCTTGTTTTTCGCACCAGTAAAATAATAATAATAATAATAATAATATTTGCTTTTTTTAAGAGCATTTTCGTTATTATTTAAGTAAACACGTAATTCTTTTAAAAAATGATGCCAACCGAATAAAATTTGTGTAAAAGACGCCGGTTTTGAAGGCGTTAAATAAAGCCAAATTTTATATATAATAGTGCTGGTAGTAAAATGATTTAGACCCCTCCCCTCCAAACTCTTCGCCACTTACATTCTCAGTGCTCTATCGTTTGAGCTACTTGGGAATTTCGGAATCCCTAAATAAAAAATTAACCAGATGCGGAATGCCACAGTGCTGCCGTATCTAGCTGATTTTTTATTGGGGGATTCCAAATTCTCACCAGTAATTTAAAAAAGTTATTATTGTTTTATAACATGTTGGATAGTGATGACGTCACACTCGTGTACCTTGAGTATTTCGATGGGTGTGCCTAAAAAAAAATTCTTCTTTCAGAATTTCTGATGTGAATCCGAAGTTTTTAACCTGAAAGTGGGGGCCAGACTGACAACCAAATATAAAGAAATCCTATTGAAGACAAATTATGATATTAAGCAACCACCACACGCAGAGAAACAAGATGTTTGTGTGGATTCCATGATCAGTGTAATTGAAAAAAGCAAACGTTGATTTAACACCCTTTTTTTTTTGCTTATGTACTGAGTTATTTTTTTAAAAGAAGTGGTGGTAATTTAAAATTAAATAAAATAGGAATACAACTCATAACAATACACAGGCCCCTGATGCATTTACCGTATATACTCGCGTATAATCCGACCCGGAATTTAAGAGCAATAACTGATTGTATACCAGTTTTTAAAAATAGTTATCTTCGTCTTTTCTAAATGCAGAGTGTGAAAAAAGGTTCTGACATTAAATACGGCGAAGATAGCTAGACGAAATTGCTGGTATAATTTTTTTTTTCTTAAATATCGGGCTCGGCTTATACGCGAGTATATACGGTATGTCATTTTTAAAACTATCCTAAAGAAATTCTACATTTTCCCCAGAAAGTTTCAGTAGTTATTTTTGGTTTAATTAATTTTAATATTAATTAATTTTAATTGGCTATATTTAATTTCTGAAAAGAATTCGGATTTACTGAATAAAATTGGAGGCCAAACTGGAAACCCTGGCCTGTATAGTTTTGAGAGCCTACACTAGTCACGCGAAAACACTCTCAAGCTAATGGGAACGTTAGTTTTAAATTTCTCGATTGCATTTTATAATTTTTTATTATTTTTTTATTTCATAGAGTAGCTGAGGTCAATCTCTAACCGGGCTAGTTTTTACTTTTTCGAATTTGGTTGCAGTTAACTTTAAAGAATCTACTTTCAATTTCTTAACTGTTCCAAAATTGAAAATAAATTTCTGAAAATATATATTTTCTGGGTGTTTCATAAAAGTTGGGCAAAAGTTTAGAAGTGATAGTACACATCAAAACAAACAATTTTCATCAAAGAATGTATGGACGGAATTAAAACTTCTCACTAGTGTTGGAATTCCCACTGGAAAATTTTGAATTGCAATTTTCTTTTATTTTATTTGTGAAATAGCCATCATCTTATAAAACAATAATAACTATTGAAACTTTCTGGTGAGAATTCAGAATCTCAAAATAAAAATTCGGCCAGATGCGGAATGCCACAGTGCAGTCGCATCTGACTGATTTTTTATTGGGGGATTCTAATTCTCACCAGTAAGTTAAAATAGTTATTATTCTTCTATAAGAAGATATATATTCCACAAATAAAATAAAATAAAACTGCTATTCAAAAATTTCCGGTGTGAATTCCAACAATAGTGAGAAGTCTGCCGATTAGTGATGACGTCACAACTCCTGTCCTCAGGTCTTGAGTATTTCGGTGGCAACGTCTCAACTGTGCAATACAATGAAGTCATTTAAAAATATTAGAGTGAGAGCGAGAAATTTGAAAACAACATTCCCATTGACATAACATTACATTGCGCGTTTTTTCGCAAGAATAGCGTAGGCTCTGAAGTGTTAAAAAATATGTCCAGAAAGATCATGTACACGAAAGAGAAGATTTTTCTGCGCATATTAAAACAAATAAATTAAAACTCATAATTGTTCTAGTTTTCACTAAAATCATATTAGATGATCCCTATGCAAGGAAGAATTAAAATAATATTTTAACGTCGGTGATTTGAACTTGTTAAAAAAGTGATTAATTTAAATTGGCCGTAATATTGCTCTTGAACCTTTATACATTTAATATTTTTAAATGCAATCTTAACGAATTTGTGTACTATATCTTTCGCCACAGCTGCCAACATTTACGCTTTTGCATTTACGCAGGATTACAAATTAAATTTTGCAACTAGAAGGAAAATTTTGGTGCCTACTTATACTTCAGATCAATATGATTACGCTGAACTTAAATAAATTTGCAGTTAAAGCCTTTTTATATTTTTAATACAAAGTTGTATTTAGTTAAGGCAAAATTTAGGATTTTGTAACAATATAATCACATATAAAAATATTTTTTTGATCAATAAGAAGGAAATTTTAGGTTTAGTTTATACAGACTAACATGAAACATATATTTTGAAAATTTTATGAAAAAATGTTCGGAAGTTGTGAGATATCGTACGCGTTATGCCCAAAAACGTCGCTTCATACTATGCGACATACGTCGCTATATGCATTTAAAGTCTTATAATTTACAAAAACAAATTGCAATAAAGCAGCACGGTGATGCTAGTTGACAAAGTTAAATTTTTTTTTTTTAAGTTAATGCATGGTGTTGCCATTTGGCAACAATTTAAAAAACTTCAAAATACTAAAAAATATAAGATTTTTAATATTACATTAAGAAATATAACATTTTCCTGTAATTTATGGCTGTCAAGGAAGCAAATATATTTTTTTAAGAAAAAATAAAAAAATCATTCACTAGAGGGTTAAATGGGTAGCTTGACAGTCGAAGTAGCAGTGTTTCAGATTAAATTTGGTTAGAAGAAAATATTTAGCTGCCGTACCATAAACTTTATTACGTCACTTTTCTCATATTTTCAGGATTTATTTTCAGAATATTGAACCAAAAATTGGGAATGTTGTACGATTGATATTAAAGTTTATGGTACGGCAGTTGAGAATATTTTCTGCTAACCAACCTTAATCTGAAACACTGCTTCTTCGACTGTCCAGCTACGCATTTAAAAAGGAAAGGGACGCATGAGGACACAGTGATAAAATAAATGGAACTGCGGTTAACAATAATGTTTATTTTCTCTAATTAAGTTCAATCCAAGAAACTTCTACTTTCAACTCTAATAATTATTAGCTCTCTCATTTTCAAAACGAAGTGACATATTTGTATAAATAAACAGCAATTAGTTATTAAAATATTCTCTGATGAAGAGTTTGGAAAAGCTTGAAAGTACTAAAAAGTTTTAAATAAAATGTATATTTTTAACATGTAATATCTCTTCTATTATTTTAGTCACCTTTAAAGTAAATCAGTGAACCTTTTAAAGTTCATATAATATATGTTATGTTCGAATCATAGTGAAATATTGCGTTTCGTCTTATGATATTATTTGATATTCTTCAATTACATTCAAGCAATTTTTTCAGAATTTTCATAAAGCTTAGCTTATCTGTCTTACTTAATGAAAAAAAAAATCTTCAGATATATCGATCAGCACTTTACAAAATTTATGATATAAAACGCCTAAAATCCAATGAATCCCTTCATGCGTACGAACCCTGTATTTGCAAATCACTAAAGCGAAGATTTTTATCTTAAAATAGTGTTCTGGCAGGTAGGTGTTAAATCTCTGCTCGACACATTCCTACAAAATACGTCGGATGAATGTAAACAAATTGAAAAAACGATGGAGCGTATTTTGGCACCGCCCTCTGAATGCTAGGCCTGAGCGCTGGCACAAAAATGGCGGCTGCTGAAGGCGGATTTTTTTCAGAGTTTAAACGGTCGCTTGTATTTTGGCACCAATAATTTTTAAAAGTTTTTTTCGCTTTATTTTTACGAGATTAAACAAAGCAAAGAAATCTTTTATAAAATACTGATGTCTAAATTTAAGGAACCGTACATACGTAAAAAAATTTCGCCTTCGACAGCCGCTATTTTTGCGTAAGCGCTCAGGCCTGGTATTCAGGGGGCGGTGATTTTGGCGTCGATAACGAAATTTAATACACATAAACAGACAGAGAGCTTCACATGTGGCTTTCTGATGCCTTCACGGTTCGTCGCGCTAGGAAGATCTGCACATTATTTTCATGTATGTATTCAAATATTTTTTTGTAATAAGTAGTAGTAACTTAAAATTAAGTAAATGCGGAATACTACTCTTAAGAGGTAAAATAGCAATTAAAGTCTTTGTGCAGGAATATTAAAAAGCAGTAAACCAACGTTTGAAATGCACAAATAATGCTTGAAAAGCAGCAAACAGCTGTTTTGAATCTACGGCGAGATTCTTCTGCAGTGCAAGATAGGGAAAAAAGAACAGCGTGCTAGAAAAAGCAAGGCTGAGCTCAGCCTTGCTTTTTCTACGTTTTGAAAACAAACTGTAAACAAATTATCCGACTATAATACAAAGTGTCCATAAAAATGTCCAAGTTCCAATGGTATATTATAATTGTTCAATTTAGACTATTTACAACAAATCATGCATCAAATTGAAGGCCAACTAACCTAGTTTTTCTTACAGATCTTCAATATGTACACCTTTAGTTATACAATTCTTCCCACACTTCGGTTAACAAGTGCGGAGTAATGGTATCAATATTCTCTTTAATTCTGTGTCTCAATTCTGGCAAATCATGAGGTAGTGGCGGAACGTATACACGATCATTTATAAAGCCAGAAAGGAAAATATCGCATGTCTCTAATTGCTTTTCAATCTTCAGCCCAGCAAAAAAGCTTTACGCTCAGTATTCGCCATTTTGCGTATGTGGCACTGAAATCCATGGATTTGCTGAAAGCGAGTCACTAACAAAGCAGTACTCGCGCATGCGTTTATCTAAAACTGTCTGAGTTACTCTTTACTTGTGACCTTGAACCAACACTCTACAACGCTTACAGTTGATACTATTAAAATATATAACTGGGATATTCATTTATTGGCATCTGTAGTTTTGAATTTTTTAACTCCTTAACGGTCGCATTAAATTACGGTTAAAAATTAAATTGCTTGTTGGCACCACTTTTTTGAAAAAGAAATATTAACCTTATTTAATGACAGGTAAATTGATACCCTAAGAAAGCCAATTACACTATTTTGTAAAACTGTTGGTAATCAAACAATCTGAATAAAAGACACAGCCCGTGAATATCATGGGGGTGAAAATCAAGGGGTTAAAAATCTATAACAAATACACACGTTAATAAGAACTTTCTTTAAAGAATATTATGAATAAAGAAAGAATATAAAGAATATTATATATATAAAGGATATATAAAGAATATTAAAGAATATTTCTTTAAAGAATATCTTTAAAGAATATTATGAAATATCACAAAATTTGCCCATGAAATATTCTTGACCGGCTCCTATATTTATAATTAATTCAATATAAATTGAAACGTTGCTTTTATCCTTATAAGATCGAAAGTTACATAAATAGCCTTTACGTTAGGACTTAACACCTACCACATGCTTTCTATAGAAAAAATTGGCATATTTAATAGCAGGATAAATGCTATTAAACAAGGCGAATGTTTTTATATAAAAATAGTGGTCAGACAAAAAAAAATTCTAATAAAAGGCTCTACATATTTTTACCAAATTCATCGGGAGAAAAAATTTAAAAAATACGGGGTGTACTTTTACAGGGCAAAGTGCCCATATTTCGTCCCCACAGTCACTTTTAGACCCTATATGTTGTAATTTTGAGTGAAAACGAATGAAATTTGGATTTTACATGGGCTAACTTCTCACGCACGTAGAAACATAGGCAAATATTGTACAAAAAAAAAAAAAAAAAAAAAAAAAAAAAAAAAAAATGTAACAACGCGAAAAATTGTTTTTTCAAAAGTATCTAAAATATGCAAAAGAAAAAAAAAATGGTCCCCATTTCGTACCACCGAAAAATTCTATACGCCGAGGCTTAACTTACAAATAAATCAAAATTTATTTCTAAATGAGTAAGTAATTTAATTTACATTAAAGTAAGGCACAAAGAAATGTACTAATTATCAGTGGAAGAATAACATAACGAAACATTAGCCACCCGAACATTAGGAAAAAATTGAAAAAATTGTCATGAAAAAACATTCTTAATTTCGTCCCCGGGAAGAAAATAAACACTGCAAGGGTTGACGAAATTGGGACCACGCTACTTCCCAATATGGCGGAAATTCAGTTCCCGTAAGGTGAACTGAGCGTTCTAAAACTCAATCTATGCTATTGTCTGCATCTCACCTACGTAAAATACATGCAATAAATAAGAAATAAGTACTTACAGTACAGTAAATAACATTCTACAACCGGCGTAAGAAGAACTCAGGTATTCTAAAAATAGGAAATTCGGCGTCTTTAATTTATGTATGCGTCTTGGCGAACGAAAGTTTCAATATTGACCCCTTTTACCTTTCGTCCTCTGTGCCTTGTGTCATATGTTGCGCCACTTTCGCAGAAGCGGAGAAGTTAAGGGGGACGAAATTAGGAAAGGAGACGAAATATGGGCACTTTACCCTATACATAACCAAATCGTACTAAATATGTATAGATTTCTTCAGCAACAACCACACAAATAGAGGAGATAAACTCATGTGGCTTTGCTCGTCATCTAACGAAATTACGCCTACAACAGATCTTCTAGTATTATTTTCGTTTATCCTGTAATCTTTCATAAAGAAACTAAAATAGAGACCAATATGAAAACTGGTTAGAGATTAATCTCAGTTATCCTATGCAAAATAAATAAATAAATAAATAAATAATAAAGGAAGTATTTAAAATGCAAGCGAGGAATTTGAAAATAATGTTCCCATAGATTTAACTTTAGATTGTGCGTCTCTTTGCGTGACTAGTATATGCTCTTACGTGTTGCAAAATACGTCCAAAAAGGACAAGTATATGGAAGAGAAACTTTTTCCGCGCATTTTAAACAAATCGTAAAATACCCTATAATTGTTCTAGTTATGTCTAGAATCATAATAATGATCCCTAAGGAATAATTAAAAGAATACTTTAACTTCGGTCATTTGAAAATGTTAAAAACGTGCTTCTTTTAACCCCTTTAGAGGCACCGGTATATAATATATACCTTTAAATTTCCAAATGGCACATTTTCACCAGAATAAAGGAATTAAATTTTCCTTTGCATAATGTATGCGAAGAAAAGCTTTTCCTTGCTTTCATATAAATTTGTTCGCAAATCCCGGGGCCACTCATTTATTTTATCATTTTAGCTGCAGAAGTACTCTGCCCCTGAAGGGGTTAACCCCTTCAGGGGCAAACTACTTTTGTTTCCAAAATGTTAAAATGATTGATTGAAACCAGGTTTTATAAGAAATGTTTATGAAATTAATTAAAAGCGTTTCTTCGAGTATGTAATAAAAAGGAAAATTTAGTTATCAAATTCCGGCGCCAATGCGGCAGTTGGGAATTAGTATTAAGTGGTATGCATAATATACCGGTACCCTTCAAGGGGTTAAATTACGCGTAAAATTCTCTTGAATAATTATATTTTTGATACATTTACCTGCAATTTTAACGAATTTGTGTATTATATCTCTCGCTTAAACCTGAATATAAACTTGTTTAGATTTTAGAAAAAAAAATGTGATTTTAAAATAACGGCGAAAGTACTGTATAATGTTGTTTTATCCGATATTTACCCGGCCCCACCAGTGGCCGAGAGGTTCTGCTCTCGAAGCTGGTAGACGGAAGGTTCTGGGTTCGAACCCAATCGCGCATGTCAGTCTAATCGGTAGTTTCCGTGGTTTTCTTCGAGCCATGGATTTCCAACCGTAAATACGGGTTAGGTTCCCTTAGAAAGACCCCACGAAGGGCACTCCCCCTTGGGCCTACATCCCTCGTGCAGATTATTGGCCTTCAAAAATCAAACCAAACCAAACCGATATTTATCCATGAATAATAGGGTAAAACACTATTATTCATGGTTATTTATAATTATCTGTTATTAACGCCTAGCTTGTAACTGATACTTCAGCAAAAATCTAACTAAATAAGCATTTTCTTGTAAAATTCTGCAAATTAATATGAACTACTGGTAATTTAGACACTTATTTTTATTTTGGAGTCAATTTATTCACCACTAATAGGACAAGAATATTATCAATGAGAAAAAAACTTTTGAGTACACAAAAAGTACCATTTTGATGCATCCATCCGCTGCAATCGAAATACTCAAGGCTAGAGGACACAAGTGTGTCGTCATCACTAATCGACCGACTTCTCACTAGTGATGGCATCCACACCGGGATATTTTGAATAGCAGCTTTCTTTTATTCTATTTGTGAAGTATCCATCATCTTATAAAACTATAATAATAATAACTATTTAAACTTACTAGAGAGAATTCGGAATCCCTAAATAAAATTTCAGTCAGAATGGAATGCCACAGTGTTGCCGCATATGGCTGATTTTTTATTGGGGGATTCCAAATTCTCACCAGTAAGTTTAAATTGTTATAATTATTTTATAAGATGATGGATATTCCACAAATAAAATAAAAGAAAATTGCTATTCAAAAATTTCCGGTTGAGAATTTCAACACTAGTGAGAAGTCGGTCGATTAGCGATGACATCACACTCGTGTTCTCTGCTCTTTAGTATTTCGATGGCAGCGATCCATGTCATTTTTAAAATTTAGATAGTGGTTTTTTTATCCCCTTTTAATTCTTGCTCCCGTGATATTCACGGGCTGTGACGGACGGTGTGCTTTGTCCAGATTGTTTGAATCTCAACAGTTTTATAAAATAGTATAATTGACTTTATTCTGGTATCATTGTATTTGTCATTAAATAAGGTGAATATTTCTTTTAAAAAAATGCAGCCAATAAGAAATGTGAATTTTTAAAACATAATTTAACACTAGAAAGACGAGGAATTTTACTCAAATTTGATAAAAATATTTCACACCAGAATTTTTATTTCAAAGTATTAACTTATTTATTTAACTTGTTTTTTTTTTTTTTTCTTTGTACCTTTTAAAGTAGTTTTATAAAGAAATTTCTGGTTCGATCCGAAATATGTTCATTTGGTAGCTGTCAAAATGACCGCTCGCCGTCTTTCTAGTGTTAATGCGACCGTTAAGGGATTAAATCCATTTGTAATACAACCATCCTAAACTTTTCCTTAAAGTTATACTTGTAGAAATTAATTTATCCTTTCCGGCGTAGAGCACTTCTATTGTTAAAATGATTACATGAATTAACGACACCGGAATTTATGGACAAATTTATTTGGAAAGAAGAAACAGCTTTATTTCACATACATAATTAACGGAAAATACTTGTACCAAATTTCTGATGCCATTGTGGCATTTGGGAGTCAAGTTGGTGTGTTCCATGTAATGGAACACTGGTACACAAAAGATTAAAAGACGCCTATGTACATTATGACCATGACTTCTAGTTTATAGTTATTTAATTCAGCTTAATGGGGGGTGCTTTTTTTTGTTCCAGTAATTTCTTTTCACCAGTCTCCAAAAGAGGTGTTAATTATTGGTAATATTAAAGAAAGTTTAATTCTAGTATTTGAACAGCTTAATAAAACATAATAATAAATTACACTTTTCTTGTAGTCAACACAATTAATATTTAAGTTGTTCTTCCAGGATCTGACATCTTTTGTCAGATACTGGCTCGTAAATGTGATTAATTGTGTATGTGCGTTACTATTAATTTTAAACATGAAAAAAGGGACACATGCATCTGCAGTAATAAATATCATACATATATAAGGTTCAAGTATTTTGATTTCTTAATGTAGACTAATGTATGTTTAAAGCATGAATTCCTTGAGAAATATAAAGTAACTTTCTTTTCTTTTAATCTTTGCAAGTAAAGTGTGAGACAGTGGTTCACCTTATGTCAGTTATTGGATTTTCAAAATAGGGTTGGTGTCAGGTACAGATGTTTTTAAACATATTTATTAAAAAAAATAATTTTTAATAATAAAATGTACAATGTTTGAGAATTTTGTTAGCAGTAATTTTTTAATGCACCTCAACTATATTTTCAAAAAGAAAAATAATTATAAAATGGATTTAAAATTTTGCAATAGTTATTTGAACAAGAAAGAATCCTTAAGGTGTCAGTTACTGAGAGTTTTATCCTTTTTAGTAGTTGAAACAATAAACACATGTAGGTTCAGTTTACAGATATATCTATAACCTTGAGCACTTAAAATCATCATCTAAAAATATCAAGTATTTTCAAAAATACAGTGCCGTGTAAAAATTTTATGGACAGCAAAAAATATTAATTTTTTTGATAAATTTCGAATCAGATGAAAAAAAAGGTTTACTATAATGTGTATTATAAAGTTGAAAAGCTAATAAAAAAGTCAACAAAATTCATTTGCAAGTATTTTATTATGAAAATAAAGTAATTGTACAAAAAACCCCCCTATTTCTGGCTGTGTAAAAACTTTAAGGATATCAAAATTGAAACAATACAGTGACGAAGAAACAAATACTTAATATATTATGCACTCACCATTGCGTTTCATGACTGAAGATATTCTGTCTTTCATGAACATTATTAATGTTTGGCGCAGTTCGGGACTGATTTGGTACCATTCTACGGTTCAAACGGATACCGTTATTAGTCTAGGAAATATACCAATATATTTTTATAGAAAAAGAAATCTAAGTTAAACGCGTAAAATTTCGCCTTCTTTTAAGAAGGGATATTCTATCAGAAAATACTGGGGCCAAAAAATTTTCTGGTCTTCAAAATTCAAGGAGGTTTATGAACCATGCATTCATCTTCAATCGTAGATCTGGGTTCTGCAATTGAGGAAAAATGTGTTCTATTTTTATAAATTCGTCTTGTTAGATCTCGCCATGTGTTATGGATAGGGTTTAGATCAGGAAATCTTGGTGGCCATTGGCAAACTTCAATATTTTTTTCTGGAATCAGAGTTTTGTGTGGATAGGCGCATTATCTTGATGATAAATCAATTTTTCTTCTTCCAGAAGCATTGCAACAGGTTAAAGATGGTCAGAAAGCGTTTTTAGATATGCCTTTGAATTAACTTTTCCTGAAAAATATGCAAGTAACCCCTCGCCGTTGAACGAAAAGCAGCCCCATGTCATAATGGCTCCGCCACCTAACTGACGTTTTGAGAAAATTTCTTTTTCTTTTCTCAGATTATGCCAATAATATTTATAGCCGTTAGAACCACTTAAGCTCCTTTTCATCGAAGAAAATAGCCTGCAGCCATCCCAAGACATCACTTGTCTTGCAAACTGTAAACGCTGGGTTTTGTGGCTAGTCAGTAAAGGGTGTTTGCACAATTTTGCTGTGCATTGGAAATTCCGAGATCGATTAATTGTATTCCAGATTGTTTTCTTTCACACTTTGAGCCCAGTAGCTCATAAAATTCCTTTACTTGATTATTTTCCAGTTTATTGTAACTTTAAAACTCTCCTTTGGTTTGGTGTGACAAGTCTTTTGTTCTGCCTCCAGCTGTTTTTTCCCAAACACGTCTTTTAATCTGAAAAAGTCGTTGATGAGGGTTTTATATCTTCCTATCTTTTTTTAAATAGACAAATGACTCATTCCTGACAATACAAAAAGATTCAACAGCACCGTTTTATATTCAGTCATTTTACTTGATTTTTTCATCATTATAAAACTAATAAAGTTCCCAGTTAGAAAACTTAAGAATATCACTATACAGCGTGCAAACGAATAATAATTATACGTAAAATTTCTATAAAACATATAGTGGTGTCCATACATACTGTCTCTAAAAATTTGTACAAATTCCACAAGCAGAAAATATAACGGAAAAACAATGTCGTGCACTATTGCAGCGATCACAAAATTCTAATATATAAAAACACATTTCTTAAGCAGCCACCACACAAACGGAGAGTAGAAGCTCATGCGGGTTTCTTGATCTCATCTTTCTGTACCCGGTACAACTACCTGCTATCATGTTATTTTTAAGTATGTATTCAATTATTTTTTTTTGTAATAAGTGGTAGTAACTTAAAATTAAAATTAAATAAAGTGCGAATACTACTCTCAAGATTAATTCTAAACCGGAAACGTGAAAATCCCGTGCACAAACAGAACACTTAATAATTTTCCAAATAGTCAACTTAAACATTTAATCTTTAACAGTAATGCATTAACAGGACCAACTTTTTAATATACCAGCATAAAAATAAGTTTGGAATGTCGGAGAGAGAAAACATTAAGGGCAGATATGTAGATACAAACATCTCACGGACGTACGTTTCTTGTTAAGAGTTTTAAAAAAATGTTAAAAATGAACAATATTTATGAAACAGAAACGTTTTGGTGCATTTTGAAAACAAATTGGAAACAAATAATCCGACTTTTAAGCTAAAACTTTGTGCAACACTAATGTTATATAATAAAGGGCGTCCATAACAGAATGTCACAGTTTCAGTGGTATATTATACCAGTTTAACTCAATAAGAACGAGCCTCTTTTACATTTCTTTTAATTTTTCGACACAGTTTTTATCCACATTGTAAGTTTTATTTATTTAATCGCTCAAAATCTGAGATTAGAGAATATGAAAATTTCCAAACTAAAATACTGGTATTCAAATTTAAAAGTTTTGTTCGGTTTACGTGGCAAGTTTTCTTGCCGACCGGCTTTAATGAGTTAATGTAGATTATTTACAACAAATCATACATCAAATTTAAGGAAAACTAACCTAATAAAAATATTTTTGCATTATATTTTCTACGATATCTCTGAAAATATATGTGCTAAAATTTAAGGAAATGTACTTTTGAGTTCAGCGTTGCGAAAGCTTTCATACGGTAACCAACAAGATATACAAATTTGGAATAACCCAAATAGCCTCTCTACATTTTCCCTAAATATATTTGTGGATGTTTAATAATCTGCAAATACGTGGGTCAATAGTCTTTATTACTTCCCCCAATTTGAACTTTACACGTTTCATAGTTTATGAGTAAAATGGCTGTGGCATACGGACAGACAGACACAGGAGTGAAAATGGTTGTGTTTTTACTTTTTAAGTAGGGAACCCTAAAAATGAACAATGTATATGAAACAGTAATGTTTTTGTGAATTTTGAAAACAAACTGCAAACAAGTAATTCGACTTTCAGGCAAAAACTTTGTGTAATATTATTATTATATGATACATAGCGTCCATAACAGAATGGTAACAGAATGGGTTTCAATGGTATATTATACTAGTTTAATGTAGACTAATTACAACAAATCAGAACATATTTCTGAACTATATTTTCGACGATATCTCTGAAAATATATGAACTAAAATTAAAAGAAATGTACTTTTGAGTTCAACATTACGAAAGCTTTAAGGGGTGAAATAGGTTTATTAAAATTTCGACAGATGATGAATTTCTTAAACTGTATAATTTTCGTAGCTTATGTTTTCAAAAGCTCTCAAATAAAATGTAAAAAAAAATGCTTTTACACTTTTTTCAATTTAAAAATGAAATTTGACAATATTTTTTAATGAGAAGACGACCTCTTATGACAAAATAAAACGTCTATATTTGTAATGAATTTCATAAAAATTTCTAAGGTGATTTTATCTTTATTTTATATAACGATCATTATATAAATGACCTTTTTTGATTTTTTTTTTTGTGATACTTTTCGTGAGAGCCACACACAAACTAACCACTAGTTTTGTAGAGAAAACTCTGCTTTATTTAAAGGCAGGATATCTGGGATTCACTAAGGCGAAGATTTTTTATTCCAAAATAGTGGTCAGGATATAATGTTGCAAACCACAGCTCTACGTAAGCCTACCAAATGCATCGCAGTGTTGCCGCATCTGACGGATTTTTATTTAGGAATTTTGAATTCACACCATAAAAATACGAACAGTAATTTTATTTTATTTTATTTACAGAAAATCTGGCATCTTGTAAAGCAAAAATAACTGCTAAAGCTCTCTGGTGAGAATTCGGAATGTCTAATTAAATAAATCAGCCAGATGCGGCAACAACGAAAGGGAAAAAAATGGAAAAAAGGCGGTGTGTAATTTTCGGGGGATTATTAAAACTTAATAAAAATAAATAACTTTTTTAAGCAACCACCACGCAGACAGAGCAACGCTGCTCATGTGGATTCCTTGATCAGAAGAAGGAATTAATATCGTAGCTGAGCAGCTCGAAGTATTTTTCATATATGTATTCAGTTATTTTTTTGTAATACGTGGTGGTAACTTAAAATTGAATAAAATGCGAATACTATTCTTCAGTGTTCAAAAAAAATCCCAAAAAGAAACGTGTATATGAAAAAGTATATTTTTCTACGCATTTTAAAACGAGCTGAAAAAAAAAAAGAATCTTATAATTATTCTTTTTATGACTAAAATCAGATTATGTGATACGTATGTAAGCAATGATTAAAAGATTATTTTAAAGACGGTCATACGAATTCAGTTTTTCCAACTTAGCGAAAAAATGCCCAAGCCCTGACTCGAACTTTGAGGAGGGTGGGGGGGGGGGGGGGTGGCTCAAATCTTTTACTACCAGTATTATTGTATTCTAAATTTTGCTTTGTTTAATCGTATAACGTTCGATTCCTAACCCGATAGGGACCATGGGTGCATATGTGCACCCACAAAAAAGGCATACTGACTAGGGATGCACCGAATATTCGGTTCGGCCGAATGTCAAAATATTCGGTATTCAGTTCGCCTGTAAGCCGAATATGCGGTGCATCCCTAATACTGACTTTGTTTTTCGCAACAGCAAAAGAGAAAAGTAACGTTTGCTTTCTACGATTAGAGCATTTTCGTGATTATTCTAGGAAATGTAATTTTTTTAAAAAGTGGTGCCAACCGAATAAAATTTGTGTGAAAGACGCGGGTCCGAAGGGGTTAAATAAAGCCAAATGATATATATAATAGTGCTGATAGTAAAATGATTGATATCCCACCCCCCAAACCGAGGTGTAAAAATCTAGGCACTAGCGGACAGTCTCTCACCAGCTAAATTTTATTAGATTTCTTTTTGGTTTAAATTTTATTAGCATTCTTTCAAAAGGGTTAGATGAAATATTAGACAAAAAGAACGTATAAAATTTAGTGGTGAGAGACTGCCCGCTGACACATATATTTTTACACCCGTGCCTGGGCAGACAGCGCGGGCATATTTCGCTCAGATAACCTTATTCGTAATAACATCTGGTCAGTCATGTATACAGCTCATCAGAATAAACCGCAGGTAATTGAACTTTAATTAAATTGAGTTCCATTACCTGCGGTTATCTGTGGTTATCTGAGGTTATCATTAAGGTTATCTTAGCGAAATATGCATACCGGTTGTGGGACCAAGTCGTTCGAACGGTAGAACTTTGACAAAGTAATTTTAAAGGTTCTCTGTTCAAGTCCCGGCTTGGGCATTTTTTCAATCATTTGAAAAAATTTAATTTGTATGATAACTTTACCAATCAGTATGATTGTGTTAATGTCGGTCATTTGAAAATGTTACAAACGCGTTTCATTTAAACTGCGCGTAAGATTTATTTTGAAACATTATATTTCTGATATTTTTTGATGCGATCTTAACAAATTTGTGTATTATATCTCTCGATTAAGACTGAAATTAAACATGTGCATATTTCAGAAAACAAAATATGTTTTTAAAATAACATTGAAAGCATTGTATATTGTTTTCTCGAAGTTTATCCATGTATAATTATTTTTAGATAAAACAATGTATGTATAATCTAAAACAATGGTGGCCAACTGTGACACACTCGACACCACTAAAATTTTACAGTAATCATTGTCTTCGAATTTCGGCGATTCAATAAGTCGGTTATTCCTTAAAAAAATTACTGGTATCCGGCGTATCACAGTTGACCACCCCCGGTCTAAATCATCTAATAATATGCAAAACTATCAAGTAGTCCCAGCAATATCTCGCATGCAATTCTGACCCCCCCCCCTCCCCCCAGAATTCTAGAAAAGATCTTATTCGAGAGAAATGACATTAAGGTACATTTTATCTGACTTGAAATGTCAAATGTTACAATGGCTGATTCCATGAGTACATTTAGTGTAAGTCACATGCTACGATTTTTGCCTTCCAGTATTTTAGAACGAAAAAATATGACTTACTTTTACAGGGGATTACTCATTTATTGAATAAGGCCAAGCAAACTTTTCGAAAATAACGGTGGCCAACATGCATAGCATTTATCAGCTGTATGACTTACACTACAAAAACCCACGGAACTAGCCTAATATAAGGGTTCATAACTATTCCCCGCTGAAAATCGAAATACTACCATTTTTACACAGAATAATTTTACTTAAAGGGTGCGTAACTACTCCCCGCGGACCATCGAAGTACCACCCTTTTTGCACAGAATAATTGTACATAACCACTTGAAGCGTGGTGGGATATATTTTAGCCCACCTAATTTTAGATTCGTACCATAATTTTTAAATAGAATTTTATTTTTATAAACTTCATGAAAAATTCCTGTAAAATTTCCTTTTCCTAATTTTAAATAATTCTGTTTTGAATTCAACATTACACAAGCACAGTTACTTGCCCCTGAAAGGGTTAAATAACAGATGTTTTCTTATATAAAAGGTCGAAAATAACACTTTTGTATGTTATGGTGGCGAACGACTTTCAGGCAATAACTTTGGGCAGCTCTATTGTTGTATAATTGTTTTGGTTTTTCAGTCAATAATAAATATATATCTACTTATAATAAAATCTGAATGCAGGAAGCCGTCAGAACGATGCCGGTGCGGACCACTCCAGTGTGCGAATCGACCGTAGCTAAACGCCATGTTAGGCTTAATGAAAAATATATCTTAACGTATGCTAGCTAAATGATAATTTTTTTTACTAGAAATCATGTCTGTTCAGCATATTTTCACTAAAACATGTATGTTATATCCAATTATAATGTAGTAAGTTCCAAATTAAAAATAAGCTATTATAAACATCAGATTACTAGATATAAACAAAAGAACACTGTTGCCATTCACGATTTTCGAATATTGAAACAAATGAATGATTCTTTGAACGCTTCATTAAAAAAATTACAGGTTAATTATCTGATTTTGTTCTTAAAATATTTGTAGAAGCTTATTAAAGTCTTTAAATATTTTAATTTTGTTTAAAACCTTCAAAAACTATTTTTGCAGCCATCTATCGTCAATTAATATAAACAATCGAAGTTTGTTAAAAATACAAGTTAATGTTTTCATATAATTAGAATATTAAAATTTAATGTGAAATTTTCAGAAATTACATTTCACTTTGCTAATCATTATTATTAGTATTGTTGAAAAAAAAAGTGAGCCAAATGGTGAGTCATTCACGTTTAGAATCATTCATCATACTGTACTGATTACCAATTGGCAACGTGTGCTTTACTCCTTTAACATTTTTGTTGATGCTGTTTTGAACACGCGGCGGATTTGAATTTATTCAATCAAATCAGTTTTTATTGTTGTTTTCTATAGTTTAAGTTTAAGGATCGTTTTAGCATTGCCTGATGAGCTGCATGATGGCTACATAAGGCCGAGCCATGGAGCTATAAACATCAAGTCTTCAATATAATTTAGTCTTCATTCCTCCATGGGCCGAGCCGCTAATGTTACGAAGTTATATTAAAAAATCATTATAAAATAAACATTTTATTTTTCTGAAGTTTCCATCCTTTGATTTGGATACACTGATAAAAGATGTATTATTTGCATAAATGTAATTAAGTTATTTGTAACTCAAATTTATGTTTTTTAGTTTTAAAATTTAGAAAACACAAATGTTCATACACAAAATCCCAGCAATTTAGTTCTAGGCGTGGCCCCATCTATTATCTGTAAATTCATATTTTTACAGTATTATACGTATTTTACAGTATTATACGTATTTGTTAATACATATTTATGCGAAATAATTTTAAAATATCTTATTTACCTATACATTTTTTACAGAATATTTACGCTTTCAATCATTTACATTTTTTTATAGAACAGAAGAAAATTGATATTTTAATAATCTGATTAAAAAATACAATTTATTTACCTTGCTTAATGAGGGATCTTTTTTAATTTAATAATAACCTTAGAAACTAAAAAGTGTTAATGTTATATTGTTTTTTTTTTTATAATTATTGACAATTATGGCAGCCAGATTTGAAATATGAAAATGTGAAAATTCAGAGATTATTTTATATATTTTTTAATGTTGTTTGCTTATAAATTTTTCTTTGATGAATGTTATTTGGGATAAATTAACTATTTTTTAAATTAAAAATTATGCTATTAGTACATTTCTTTTATGTTATAATAGTTTGAGAAACTATACTTACGATGTTATAAAATGTAAAATTTTAAAAAATATTTTAGTGTTTTGATTTTTTAAAACTAAAATACACAAATCTGAGGAAAAAAAAAAAAAAAAAAAAAAAAAAAAAAAAAAAAAAAAAACCTTAATTACACATGCAATATGAATATGTAAAATATTTTATAAAAAGTTTTATAGAATTAAGCGTAATTTTTCCTTTAATATTTTATATATATGTTACAAATGCAATGCAACTTTGATCTTTTCCTGTTCCATCCTGAAATATTTAAAATATGATTTTAAACTGTAGTTTACATAATATCTTCGTTCTAATTATTAAAAATCAAAGGATAATACTTTTTGATTAACAAAATGCATCAGGCATTTTTTTTTTTTTTTTTTTTAATATTGTTTTGGAGATTTATCATTCACATTCCGTCATTTTTGACGGGGGTTACGCACTAGTATATGTATATTTTATGAAACACATTCTTTAAAAAATATGAAATTTCGCATATATCTCGCATGAAATATTAGTGACCTGCTATTTTCTAGGTTTAGCCCTCCGCTTTGAACAGTTTGATCTCAGACAGGTTTTCCAGGTTCACGCATTAATAAACTGTCACATTATATGGATTTAATAAAAAAATTGCTTAAAGCGCAGCTGCCAACATTTACGCTTTTTTGCTACCATTAAAATTTTAAAGAGAATTTCGCCTTGTTTAATCGTGAGATTTCGACGATTAAATAAGACAATAACTACTATAAACTTTTAATGGTAGGAAGAAAGCGTAAAAGTTGGAAGCTACGGCTTAAGGTAAAATTTTATTGAATTTGTGACGAACTTGTCCTGGAAAATTAACATCGGAAGATAACGGAATTTATTCAATTGTATATTTTGCCTGCTTTTTCCGGAAGAATTCTAAACCGCAAAAGAGCTATTAAAAAATGCTAATTTTTTTTACAAAACTTTTGTTGAACAAATGTGATGTTTACCACGATAACCGTAAAATGTTTTACGTTCGATGTTTTACAAAACTTTGAAAAATACAGGCTTACTTACACCAGGGTTACCAGTATGGCCTCCAATTTTAATCCGAAATTTCAAGTCATCTTTTTATTAACCCTGTAATTCTCATAAGAGAATATGTTCTAGAACTTCCGTAATTCAGAAAATCGGAATTCTTGCCAGATAATTTCAGCAATAAATTTCAGGGGTCGTACTTGTCCTGAAATTTCCAACCAGGAAATTCTTCGGTACCAGTACATTCTTCTGGAAAATTCTCTTCGTAAACAAAGCGAAATTTCGCGAGTTTAACCAAGATTTATTTTGCTATAAACAAATAGTGATATATAACCTGAAAAAAATTCCTTAAGCGTACGAACCCTGAATTTCGCTTTATTTAATGACGGAATGTCTGTTATTATATACAGAAAATATTGTTATTTTAAATTTCTGGTATGAATTTGGAATGTCTGAATAAAAAAATACAAAAAAATTGGAAATATAGGTGGTAACATATATGCTACCATAGACATTAGAGGTTTAAATAGGTTTATAAAAATTTCGGCACATTACGAAATTTATAAACAATATACTTTTTCAGGGTTAGTTTGTTATAGAAACTCCAATAAAATGTAAAAAAGTATTGTTACATTTGTTTCATTTGAAAAATGAAATTGTGAAATATTTTTTATGTGAACACGATCCATTACTTTAAAATAAGTCCCCTATATTTATAGTGAATTCCATATAAATCAATAAAGTGGTTTTATACTTATTTTAATTAAAGCGAAATTTACCTAAATAGCATTTTTTTCACTTTTCTTTGCGATTCCTTACATGAAGGTCATGGACACACCACTATTTTTGTATTAAAAAAAAACTTTATTTGATGACAAGATAATCGAGACAGGCATTGTAATAATTTGTAATTTGAAATTTGTAGTAATAATTTACAATTATTATTAAATGAAGGATCATTTTACAGTTGGATCAGGTTAAAATGATCCTTTGGACACTTTTTCAAAACTCTATTTTTTCATTACCCAATTTGGGTTTAAAAGATTTTAAAAATATGTTTCTAATGTAATTTATTAGTAGTACCTATGGCGAAGGCTTATATTCCAAAATAGTGGTCAGGCTAAAAGGTTGCAAACCAAAGCTCTATGTATGTCTACCAAATAAACCGTAAGATAGAAGTTGTTAGCAGACGTAAATCGGAGCGTCCGGGTTCAGGGAGATTTCCCTCATGGAGTAGGTCTTAAAGAAATAAGAAATTTCGAAATAATTTAAATATTTCTTAATTTTATGATTCAAAACAGGTGAAACCCATGACTAAATCATCTTACCTCTCCAAACAATGGCTTTCGTAATAGTAATACATGTCTATATTCACTCAGAAAAACTCCAAACATTCATGAAAAGTATCACGTGATCAATTATAAGACCTGTCAGGAGCAAATTTTATGACCGGACTTCGCTCACTTACCCACAAAAAGTCTGCGGTCGTTATGAGCACGTGCTTGGGCTTTTTTGTTCGAGTTTCCACTTGTTTTAGTAGGTTGATTGATTCGCTTGAACGGCTCGATCGGAAATCTAAATTTTTGTATGACAGCATATTTTAGAAGTTTATTGACAAAAGAACAAAGAACACCATAAAAAAGAGAAACAAGTAATTACAACACTCTATATCATTTTAGTATAAGCAGTGTTGGGATTCAAATAACTTATCAACTAGTTCTCTCCCTAATGACTTTTTTCAAATGTAAACAAATTTTAAGAAAAATAATATGTCACACATAGATTAATCCATTAACCGCCGAAATAAAATGATCGGAATGTTCAACGTTTTTGCTAAAATGCGTTAGCCACCACAAATTTTGAAAGACAATCTTCGCTTTATTTCACGTTAAAGTATCGGTTATTTAAATAAGGCAATTTTTTTAATTTAAAAATAGTGGTAGATACATAGTTCATTTAAGTATGCGCATTTATTTTTAATTTTGCGTCAACGCAACATCAGCGGGTAATGGGTTAAAAAAATAATTTCCAACGTTATAAATTAAGGTTTTAAATTTATTTAACCTTAGGTGCAGTGAAAAAGAAAAATATGTGATTTAACATGCATTTTACCACCTAAAGGACATAACTTATTTCGCATACCCTTAGCAAAAAATGACATAGGATTTTTTCTGGAAACATATGGTTTTATATGGAAAATCATAAAAATTTTATGGCATTATATGGAAACATACTGTATCCATATGGTAAACATTCTTCATTCTATGGTATTCCATAGCATGATGTATGGTAAAATTATAGGGTAATGAAATTTATCATATATTCAATGGTGTTCCATAGCATGATGTATGGTAAAATTTTGTAATAATTGCTTGTACCATAAACTGTATGGTATACCATAGCATGCTGTATGGTAATATCATGTGATAATTGCTTGTACCATAAACTGTATGGTATACCATAGCATGATGTATGGCATACCATAGCATGATGAATGGTAAAATCATATGGTAATTGCTTGTACCAAAATTATATGGTATTCCATAGCATGATGTATGGTAAAATCATATGGTAATTACTTGTACCATAAATTGTATGGTATTTCAAAGCATGGTGCATGGTAGAATCTTAAAATTAGGGATGCACCGAATATTCGGTATCCCGCCTATTAGGCCATGTTATCGAATATTCGGTTAGGCCGAATATCAAACTATTTGGTATGCCGAATATTTGGCTTGGCCGAATATAAGAGATTTCGGTATACCGAATATTCGGCCAGACCGAATATTTAAAAAGCCTTAAAAAAAATTTTTTTTTAACCGTAAAACAACTTCTATTTTTAACTATCAGTTAATAATGATATTTAGAATAATTAGAAATAAAATTATATTTAAATAAAACAGAATGCTTTTACATTTTTTACTTGCTATTTAAAAAGTATCACGTAAGAAAATTAACCAATAATGACGATTTATTTAACTTTTTAATACTTTGAAACTCTGAAATTTAAACTTATTCGGCAAGCCGAATATTCGGAATTCGGTTTACATGTTGGCCGAATATTCGGTATTCGGCCAAAATCACTATTCGGTGCATCCCTACTTAAAATATACAATACCTTTTGAAAGTTGATAATATATTGATTTTTTGTAACTATAGTACAAAAAAAGTTGTGTTAAAAAGCCGTATGCTAATTCGGGACCTTGTATCTGATTTGGATAAACACCAGTGTTGAATTCAGGGGGTGGCCGGGGAGGACCCCCCCACCCCTCACCCCCGGAGCAATGAGATGTCCGCTCCCAGTCCCGGGAGATTTGAGATTTTGTGTTTTCAATGAAAAACACAAAATGAAATTCAATTTCAAAAAATGAAATTTCCCCCTGGAACTGTATAATGCCCCCCTCCCCCGGAACCACAAAAATCCCTCCCGGATAAAAGTGCCTGAATTCAACACTGATAAAGACCGCTACTCATACATTTAGATTTGAAGAATGGCAACGCCTGCCGTCGCCATGCTTGTTTTGTTTACCTCACAGAGTACGGAGATTTAATATAGATCTCCATACTCTGTGGTTTAGTTTACCTCTCACTCCGTAGCGTCGCTTGTGCCGCGTCATGTTTACTAAGAGCGAATACGCAGTAATTCCATCAAAGCATCCTGGCTACATAATTACTGGACATATTCAGGTATTTATTTATCTGTTTTTTACCTTATTTGATCAGGCCCCACCAGTGACCGAGAGGTTCTGCTCTCGAAGCTGGTAGACGGGAGGTGCTGGTTTCGATCCCAATCGCGCCCGTCGGCCTAATCGTTCGGAGTTTTCGTGGTTTTCTTCGAACCTTGGTTCTCCAAGCGTTAATACGGGTTAGGTTCCCTTAGAAAGACCTCCACGGACGGCACTCACCCCCTTAGGGCCTATATCCCACGTGCAGATAATTGGCCGACATAAATACAACCTACAACCAACCTTATTTGATCTTAATTTTACTTATATAACGTTTGTCATAACAATATTCTTATGTTTGTTAGATTGTTATACATTTTCTTACACGTGATACGCTGAAATGAAAGTGGATTTTAAGTTTGTCACTGCAACATTATTGACTGCCCGAACAATTTTAAAATATTTAATGTACTGTATATTTCCAAGCATAAAGATATTCAAAATATTTGTAAACAACCTTCTATGCCATAAATCTGCAATAAAACTTTTTACATAAGCTTATGTAAAAAGTTTTATTTTTATTGCAGAACCGCTTTATATGCCGAAACGCTAATCTTTATGTGTGTACATATAGTGTATATATGAAGATTAGCGTTTCTGTAAAGGTCTGAAACTCTTAATTAATAGTATCAATTTTATTAATCTAATCTAATTTCATAAAAAATTTTTATTATCGAAGTTTATAAAAATAATTACAGAGAAACCACGATTTGAGCTGGAGTAACAGTTTTTTTTCAGTTTTGAATTAGATGATCTTCAATTTTGTCATATTGAAAAAAAAAAAACAAAAAAAAAACATTCAGAATATTGTTTGACCTATTAAGTTTTCATGTTATCTGCATTATGTTTTAGTTTCTAATTCATATAAAATATAATATATATCATCAAATCATATTCTTTATATTTTAAAAAATATAATATTTACAAACCCTGAAACCTAAACTATATTTGGCAATTTATCGATTTATTACCTGTTACCGGCTAATGGAAACATGCCTTAAAAATGTATTAATTTAAAATGAAGTTCTAAGAATATTAAAATGATGTTGTGGACATGTTCCTAATGGGTTGGAATTGTGTACATATTTTGTGTTATTCTAGCACGCAAGAAAGTGCAAAATTGATTGCAAAATTTCATCGTTACATACATAAGCCAAGTTAAATTAGAATGCAATTAAAATGTACTTATAATATTATATTTACTTTGGTGAAGGTAGTTTAATTACACTCAGTAAATGGTTGTACTATAATTCCTTTTCCAATTATGAATGTCTACTCAAGGTTTTCTTTAGCATTTTTGCTAAATGACTACTCACAGGTATTTTAGTCTTTTCTTTGGTGAAGAGGGAGGGGTAGGGGTATTCTTATGAATTTTGATAATTTAAATTTAAAGCTGCAAATTCATGTTAGTGTAGGTATTACTTAACTTCTAACATTTACATAAAAATTCAAAATTTACTTTTTCTGATTTTCTTTTATGTTTGGATATTTCGTTAAGTTTTATTGACATATTTTTGAAAACCTTTTGCAGTGTAAAAAAAAAAAAAAAAAAAAAAAAAAAAAGAAAGAAAGAAAGAAACACAGCTTAAAACCTGTTATCAACTGTGAGTATCGGATATCTGATCACGTGTCAGTGAAGTTTGAAAAACGTCATTGCATTATGAATAAATTGTAATAGTATTAAATATGGGGAAAAAGGGCTGCCTGGCGGGAATTTAATAAAATAGGGGCACATTGCTTTCCAAAATGGCACTCTTTTGCCCTGTTCATAAAGCATATTTTGAGATGGTTTATTTAGTGTTCCCTTTTAGTAGAATTTTATAATATTTTTCTGAACGACTGGTGAATTTTGCGACATATTCGTGCATACAATCGAAGAATTTCACGATATTTTCCTGTGACCATTCAACGAATTTTGCAATTTTTTTTTCACAGTTGACAACACTTAAAATTTTCTGGAAATGTCCCTGCGACTTACTGGTGAAATTTGCAGGATGCAATTGAAAATTGTGTGCATTTTTTAAACGATATATGGACAGATAGATTTTTTTTTTTTTTTTTTTTTTTTACGACAATTTGATCTAAGAATTTCTTTTTTTTTCCCTTGTGTTTGATTGACAAATTATTTTAATTTTTTCCCTCTTGCGACCAATTGACAAATTTCAGATCCCACCCTCCCCCACCTACCCCCCACCCTCTTCCTTAGCCGATTAGCAGATTTCATTATTTTTTTTGCCTCGCCCGATTGATGAAATTCATACTTTTTTTTTACATCCGAGATCGATGTATTTTGCTAGGAAATTAACAGAAAAGGTACATCAAAAAGAGCAGTAAGGATCAACGGGCACATATGTAGTTTGAATAGGGCTACAGGACATATAAAGTGAACAAGTCAAAGAAGGTCCACTATGCACTGTGCTTGGCCATAGTGTTAACTCTAGGTAAAGGAAATTTTCTTCTGGTGAATCGATAAATGTCATGTAGATAACTGATTTCTTCATTAGTGCAATATAATTGTAGGCTTTAAAGTATAAATTTTATTTTAAGGAAAGCAATTAGAACTTTTAAATGAAGCATTTTGTTTCAATAGAATGCAAAAGCAAAATAAGGTTAATTAAATATAACTTTTATATTGTGTGTTGAGTAAATTTATGTTTTTTGATAAATATGTGTTTTAGAAAAAAATTGTGAAAGTAAATTTGTTTTTTATAATGTTTGTCATGTTTTACATTTTTGGTTTGTAGCTGATGTCTGCTTTGGATATTCAGAAAATTAGTAAATGCCCCCCGAAGAAACATTGATTAAGAAATGGAAAGCTGATGCTGTTGATTGTATGAGAGATTATTTAAAGAGGACTGAGCGTTTTAGCCCCATGAAAAAATCATATGGTATGAGATTCTTATTTAATTTTTTCATTTGCATGTTGATTTATTTATGACAATATAATATATTAAGCTAAGTGATCCTGCTATATTTATCAAATCATTGGGACTCTAATAGCTCATAATTTGATTTTGGGGGGAGAAAAAGGAGGGGAGGGATGTGAACTTTTTTTGTAAGGTACTTTCAATTTGAATGAATAAAAACTTCAATTAGATGTACTTACAAAAATGTTAATTTAAGGGAAATAATGCCCTTTTAAAATACTTTACACTGCTCCTTTTGGCAACAAATTATTTCAGTCATTTCCCCCCCCCCTTTACATTTGTTTTCCGCATTCTCATACCTTAGATTAAATAAATGATACAGATGTGAAAACACGAGAAAATTTGAAAAAACCCACAGTAGTTTTTTTAAGTGGGCCGTGATTTAAATCAATATGGGTTTTTTTTAATCTTTGATTTAAATCAACTTAAAAAAACATATTTCAAATTTACGTCATGATATTTTGTGATAAATATTAAGTTTTGCCATATGAATGCATTGTAAATTTAAACGGTGGGAAAGGCTGAGAACTAAAAATCTATGTTTTTTTTTTAATTTCACTTAAATGAAATATCACATTTAAAAATAAAAATTAAAAATTAAAAATAATCTCAGCTAACACGTTCTATTGTACACACTGAATACATTGTGAAAAATATTAAACAATTAATGCATATAATGTATATTTACCTATTGGAAAACATTTAAACCTTATGCGATTTTTTTTTATACACACACAAAAAAAAAAAAAAAAAAAAAAAAAAAAAAAAAAAAAGAAAAAAATGGAGATTTTCTGCATGGATATGGAAAACTTTGGAATAATTAAATATATGTCCTTCAAAAGTATTTTTATTCATATTAATGTAGAGATTTCATTTTGTCCTTGTGAACATACAATTTGTTAAAATAATTTATTTATGGACAGATTTGGAAAATAAAAATAAGGATTTTACGGTTAGTAATCTGAAATTTGTTTATATATTTTTTAAATATAAGTATAATTTTAAGTACTTATAAATGCAAACTAATTAATAACTAACTTCTTAAGTTTTTAAAATGTATATATATATGATTTAAAGTGTTTTAAATTAAAATCAAATAAATCCAATGTTGATATTCACACTAAATTCTGTAATCGCTTAGAAACTCATGAAACTGAAGAATTAGTGTGTGTGTGTGTTTTTTTTCGAACATTTTAATAACAAATATAATAATTTTTCAGACCCATTGAAATTTATAATACACTATATGGCCAAAGGTGACCGGTCACTTGCAATTTTAGACGTTTTGTTAAATATCTAGAAAAATACATACAAGAATTAACCTGAAACTGCAGATGTGTAAACAGTATAGTATAGGTCATATATTTCCATGAAGATTTTTTCACAAAACCCTATAGGGGACCGTCAACAAATTGAAAAAGAACGAATATCTTTTGGATAACGCTGTAAAATATAATGTAGCAAAAGCGTTCAAACTCGAGATTATTAATAAGTGGCTTATTGTAATATACTGTGTTCATTTTTATGAGGATAGCATTTATACTCATAGAGAAATTAAGGTTTTTATAAAAACAGCCCCAAATTTCGCCAAGTTTTTTGCTTATAATTTGCAGAGTTCTTAATATAAAAAAAAGTTCTTTTTCAGAAAATATGACAAACAACATTGTACACAATACCCTGCAATCAGAATGAAAAAAAACAATTGTATGAAAAATGAGCAGGTTTACTAAATAATGCTTCACTGCGCATGCTCGAACGTAATAAAAATATAATTTGCATAATGTGTTAGCTAAATGTATAGAGCAACTTTTGTGAAAGTCTTAAAAACATTTTTAAAAGATTGATAATAATCGTTTATAGAATGGGCTCAAAATCCATTATTCTTAAAAGGAAGCAAAAAGATGAGGGGCTGTATCCAAATACAATAATACATACAATATTGTGTATGCTGTATTGGCGCTAATCAATGAATATATGGATACAACCCCTCATCTTTTTGCTTCATTTTGGGAACAACAGATTTTGAGCTTATTCTATAAACGATTATTATCAGACTTTTCAAACTATGTTTTTGAGACTTTTACAAAAGTTTCTCTATACATTTAGCTTTACAATATGCACATTATATTTTGATTCCAGTCGCGCAAGCGCAGTGAAACATTTTTTAGTAAACCTGTTCATTTTTCATCCAATTTCTATTATTTTTTAAATTCTGATTGCTGGTTATTGTGTACAATATCGTTCGTCATATTTTCTGAAAAGAACTTCTTTTTATATTAAGAACTCTGCAAATTATAAGCAAAAAACTTGGCGAAATTTGGGACTGTTTTTATAAAAACCTTAATTTCTCTATGAGTATACATGCTATCCTCATAAAAATGAACACAGTATATTACAATAAGCCACTTATTAATAATCTCGAGTTTAAACGCTTTTGTTCCATTAGTTTTTACAGGGTTATCCAAAATATATTCGTTCTTTGCAATTTGTTGACGGTCCCCCATGGCGTTTCGGGAAAAAAATCTTCGCGGAAATATGACCTATACTATACTGTTTATACACCTGCAGTTTCAGGTTAATTCCTCATGTATTTTTCTAGATATATAACAAAACGTCTAAAATCACAATTGACTGGTCACTTTTGGCCAAATAGTGTATATAAATGATCATCTTTATGTGTGTGTAATACATGCTCCAGTTTCATTAAATATATATTGTGGTATGTATTCCAGAATGTTGTATATAATCTAGAATAGATATGTTTAAAAGAATAAGTAGTACAAAAGTCCCAAATCCCCTGCCCCACCCTGACTGAAAAACATTGTTTTTTCAATTTTCCTCCCCCCCCCCCTTTAGTTAACTGAAAGCTAAAAGAAAAAAAATCAAGTAATTTTCAGTTTTCTTCTTCTTCTTTTTTTTTTTTTTCTACAATAATGTTGGCTAATTTGGCTGGGCACAGTGCCCGGCAGCCCTTTAAAAATATTTTATTTTAAAAGGATTAAATTAAAATCAAATAAATCCAACGTTGATTCACACTAAATTCTGTAATCGCTTAGAAACTCATAAAACTGAAAAATTAGTGTGTGTGTGTTTTTTCGACCATTTTAATAACAAACATAATAATTTTTCAGACCCATTGAAATTTATAATATATAAATGATCATCTTTATGTGTGTGTAATACATGCTCCAGTTTCATTAAATAAATATTGTGGCATGTATTCCAGAATGTTGTATATAATCTAGAATAGATATGTTTAAAAGAATAAGTAGTACAAAAGTCCCAAATCCCCTGCCCCACCCCGACTGAAAGACATTGTTTTTTCCATTGTCTCCCTATCACCCCCCCCCCCCCCCCCTTTGGGTAACTGAAAGCTAAAAGAAAAAATAATCAAGTAATTTTCAGTTTTTTTCTTCTTTTTTTTTACAATAATGTTGGCTAATTTGGCTGGGCACAGTGCCCGGCAGCCCTTTAAAAATATTTTATTTTAAAAGGATTAAATTAAAATCAAATAAGTCCAACGTTGATATTCATACTAAATTCTGTAATTGCTTAGAAACTCATACAACTGAAAAATTAGTGTGTGTATGTGTTTTCGAACATTTTAATAACAAACATAATAATTTTTCAGACCCATTGAAATTTATAATATATAAATGATCATCTTTATGTGTGTGTAATACATGCTCCAGTTTCTTTAAATAAATATTGTAGTATGTATTCCAAAATGTTGTATAGTATATAATCTAGAATAGATATGTTTAAAAGAATACTTAAGTAGTACAAAATTCCTGTATACTGTACAAGAGTCCCAAATCCCCTCCTCCCTCCCCCTTTGGGTAACTGAAAGCTAAAAGAAAAAAATCAAGTAATTTTCAGTTTCTTTCTTCTTCTTTTTTTTTACAATAATATTGACTGTTGGCTAATTTGGCTGGGCACAGTGCCCGGCAGCCCTTTAAAAATATTTTGTTTTAAAAGGATTAAGTTAAAATCAAATAAATCCAACATTGATATTCACACTAAATTCTGTAATCGCTTAGAAACTCATAAAAGTGAAAAATTACTGTGTGTGTTTATTTTTTCGAACATTTTAATAACAAACATAATAATTTTTCAGACCCATTGAAATTTATAATATATAAATGATCATCTTTATGTGTGTGTAATACATGCTCCAGTTTCATTAAATAAATATTGTAGTATGTATTCCAGAATGTTGTATATAATCTAGAATAGATATATTTAAAAGAATACTTTAGTACAAAATTCCTCTATACTGTACAAAAGTCCCAAATCCCCTGCCCCACCCTGACTGAAAAACATTGTTTTTTCCATTCTCCTCCTCCCCCCCTTTATGTAACTCAAAGCTAAAAAAAAAAAAAAAAAAAAAAAAAAATCAAGCAATTTTCAGTTTTTTACAATAATTTTGACTGTTGGCTAATTTGGCTGGGCACAGAGCCCGGTAGCCCTTTAAAAATATTTTATTTTGAAAGGAACCCCCCTCTCCCGTTTCTTGTATAATTGAAAGCTAAGAATTTTTTTCTTCAAACTTTCAAACGATTTTCAGTGCTTTTTAAAAATAGTGACTGTTTCTAAAAATAGTTGACTGTAGACTGTTTTGGCAAGGCTTAGCACCTGGCAACCCTTATTAAATATTTTGCACATCCAACAACCCTTACTGCTCTTTTTGGCAACAAATTTTTTCAGTCGCACAAGGTAGGCTTTTTTTTTTTTTTTTTTTTTTTTTGTGACCGACTGATAAATTTTGAGATTTTTCTTTGCAACCGATTAATGAATTTCATGGTTTTATCCTGTGACAGATAGATAAAATTCACCATTTCTCCCCCTACCCATTCAGCTAAAAAGTTTTATTGTCTTTTCCTTTGCCCCTCACCCTCCCTTGTGCAGCTGAAAGCTATTTTTTTTTTTCAAAATTTCAAGCGATTTTCAATGTTTTTTTTTTTTTTAACAATACTGACTGTATCCAATTTGAACATTTTTTTTGTACTTTTCAGTTAACCACGTACCAGTGTTATATATACATATAAAGCAGAGTCGAGTGTCAGTATTGTTGTTCCTGCATCTCTGAAGCCTGGCTGTTCGACCAGGAGGCTCCCAGTTCGCTCCCTGATGTGGATAGCGAGGACAATTTCGAGCTTAGCCCAAAGCATCTGAAATGGCCCTGGAGTTAGTGATGTGCCTAGTCCCTGCACGTAAATATATCAGTTATTTGCAGCCTGTTTTTTTTTCTTTCTAGAAAAAACCTATGTTTATACACCACTATTTTCTGTTAATAATTAATTTTTTTCTTATTTTTATTCATTTCATTCCAATGTTTATTTATATATATCTCTGTGAATTTTATTTTTAAATAAATGTGTGCAGTAGCACTTTGAAAACTTAAAATTTGTTTGTTTATTTATTAATTAACAAATTTTTAATTTTCAGATTTTAATTGAGTTTTAGCTTGTAAAATGTGTTTAGTCTCCCTTAATGTATGTATCATGCTACTTTTATTCAAGAACTCTGTTTTTTTATGTTAGCCAAATGCAGGTAATAAATTGCCAAACATTTTTACCATCGCATTTTTTCGTATTTCATTAGTATAATTTAAAATATAATCCTTTCACTAATTTTATTTAAAATACATAACTTAAAGAGTGAAATATTTAAAATTCATGAATTTCACTTATTTCTTAAAAAAAAAGAGAGAAAAAGTAATAAATTTCATAAACCATGATATTTAATTTCAATATCAAAAGCATTGGTTTAATTTACCACACGAAAAATCTGGCAAGTTATAAAATGCTATTGGCGAGATTTTCGCCTGCCTAACATAAAAGCACTAAGAATTCATTGCGATCATGGCAACTTTTATGTACTTTTATTCAAAAAAATATTTTTTATTATAGAAATAATCGCCTTGCACATGGAAAGCAAAAGGGTCAGCCCACTCCCGCTGGAGTCATGCGATGTTCGAATACACCAATGCAAGTGTATGAAAAGAGCATTACGTCCCTCTAGCAGTCTGTAAAAAAAAAGACACTTGGGATGCACTGTGGTAGCCTGTCTTTTTCATTTGCCTCGGATAAAGGGCAGGGGGTCAATCCTGCTTTGACTGTAAATAGATCTCACGCTTGAAAGCTGTAAATTGTGCATGTTTCGAGTGTTTCTGGAATCAAGTTCTGCTTAGTCAGACGTAATCGAACCTCTAGTCATAGTATGTTTGTCATACGAATTGAATATTTCCAACTGAGTGAAAAAATGCCCAGGCCGGGAATCGAACCCAGATCCTTAGCTTACAAGACCAATGCTTTACCTTTTAAGCTAACTGGGCTAACAGCCAGCCAGCATATTTCGCTCAGAAAACTTTATTGGTAGTAACATCTGGACTGTCATGTAGCTCAACAGAATAAACCGCAGGTATGGAACTCCATATAAACAATGGATATGTAGATGAACTATTATTTTAACACAATCAAACTGATTTGTAAAGTTATCATATGAATTGAATATTTCCAATTGAGCGAAAAAATGCCCAAGCCGTAAATTGAACCCAGATCTTTGACTTGCAAACAAATGCCGGCCTGGGCATTTTTTCGCTCGGTTGGAAATATTCAATTTGTATGATAATTTTACTAATCAGTTTGATTGCGTAAAAATAATAGTTCATAGTATGTTTGCTTTGCTTGCATAAAAACTGCTGAGCGGCTGCATAATGTCGCACAAGGCAGGCTTCTTTTTTCTTTGTGACAACTGATAAATTTGGAGATTTTTCTTTGCAACCGAGTAATGAATTTCATGGCTTTATAATGTGGCAGATAGATACTTCCCCTTCCCATTCAACTGAATTTTTTTTGTTTTTGTTTTTTCCTTTGCCCTTTTGCGACTGAAAGCTAAGATTCTTTTTTTCTTCTGTTTTTCAAAATTTCAAATAATTTTCAGTTTTTTTTTATTAACAATACTGTTGACTGTAGTCCAATTTGGCAGAGCGGATGGTACTTTTCTGTTATACGGAATCCATTGTCGCCAAGCATAATAGTTGGCGCAAAATGAAAATCACGTGAAGCATTGTCGATAGTAAAGTGAACCTGGCAGAGATGTCATATATGCACCGGGTACTTAACTGGCACCAAAGTGTCGTTATTTTGCTTGATATGGTAACCGGATATAGATGATATGGTAACAAGTTTTTTCGCCGGAAAAAAATCGTGCCAGTATGGGGCATATATGATATCTGTGGCGTGAGCCTTTTAATTATATAACATTTGAAAATTATAGACTTTTACGAACTATGGCATGTCTATATGTATATGGTGTATGGTATATGATGTTTATATATGTTTACGGTATATGATGGCATATATTACAAACTATGGCAATAAGTCACATGGTTTACAATAAAAATCCTTTTCGCGATCAAGGTTGAAATAATTGGTGCATCCGTATAACGGAAAAGTTCCGTATAACGGAAGAGCGCTAGGCAGCTGTTTTTAAATATTTTACACATCTGATAACCGTTACCCCCCCCCCTTTTTGGCAACAATTTTTGGTACTTTTCAGTTAACCAGGTGCCAGTGTTATATATACACATATACATGTATATATAATATATATATATATATATTTAATGTATATATATATGTACTTATATGTTTAAGTGGTCGTTGTCGTCAATGAAGGATTGCTTATGTTGCTCAAAACATAAATTTAAATTAATAAACACATTTATTTGATGAAATTATTTAATAAAGTTATTGAAGCTATGGCATATTGGAAATTAGTTGATTACAAGATGTATTTTAATGTTTGTGCATGTACTAAATTTTAAAATTCATTTTTTTAATAAATTTCAACGGTATCGATTATTTCAAAATGCTCCATGTGCATAATTTTTTCTCTGATTCCTTTGAAAATTTCTATGGCTGTTTGTCCTTATATATTTCATAAAACTGTGCATGATTTTTTAAAACTAAATATAATTTCAAAAGTTAAAAGCAACTAATTGCAGCAATACGATGCAAAAATCCTGAAAATTTCATAAAAACTAAGATTTTTTTAAAAACTTGTATATTAAAAATAGCTAAAATTTGATGCACAGTTTCATTTATATGTATAAATCAATCTTGCATTAAAAATATTGGTGATTTTAATTGCTGTGAAATGTGCATAGAACAGTTCGAAAAATTCTTCGTAACACTACGAATTTTTTCATCAACGAATGATTTCTTATGTTCTTTATTTTTCTCAAAACAAATTTAAATTGTATAAACGCATTAATTTGATGAAATTATTGAATAAACTTATTGAAACTGTGGTGATATATGAATTTAGTCAATTAGAAGGCATATTTTAATATTTCTGTCTTCATTAAGCCTTAAAATTAATTTTTCTCAGTATAAAAATTTAGTCGATATTATTAATTCAAAATGTTCCATGAGCATAATTTTTCCTCCAATTGCTTTGAAATTTTTTATAGCTATTTGTCATTATATATGTCATAAAATTGTGCATGATTTTTTGAAAATAAATATAATTGTAAAAGTTAAAGGTAGTTAATTATAGAAATATGGTGCAAAAATGCTCAAAATTAAAAAAAAATCAGAAAATATTTTTTTCTAACCTTTATATTCAAATATATAAAATTTGATGCACAGTTTTATTTATGTGTATAAACCAAACTTGTATAAAAAATATTGGGGATTTTCATTTATATGGAATGGGCATGGGGCATTTTGAAAAGTTCTCCATAACATCTAAAATATTACAAAAAATTCCTTTTTTTTTAAATAAAATTGTTTTTTAATTTTTTTTGTGATAAATGTATCCCATAATGTATATAATGTACCCTTGAATAATATTTAAAGGGAAATTTACAAAAAATAAAAAAAAGGATTTAAAAGAATTAGCTTCAAAAGTTCCTGGCTGTTTTTTACTGTTTTCTTGAGTGTAACTCTCTTAATTTTACTTGGAATTTCATAAATGAGACATCATTTTTAAGCATTAATTGCGTACTAACTAATTACTTCCGCACTCCCTCCTATATTGCTCCCTTTTTATTTGATAATTATCAATACCGTATGATTTTATTCTAAAACACCATAGATTATGCTATATAAATGCCATAAGATTTCACTTTAAAATCACCATAGATTGTGACCCAATTCCATAAGATTTCATTCAGAAACCCCATACATATGCCATAGGATTTCATCCCTAAAACTCCTTAGACGTTTACCGTACAGTGCCATAAAAATTACCTTACAAATGCCATCCCACTAACTCCTTAGACATTTACCATACAGTGTCATAAAAATTACCATACAAATGCCATCCCAAAAACTCCTTAGACATTTACCGTACAGTGCCATAAAAATTACCATACGTACCACTTCCATGCCATTGTTTCTATGGTTTTCCATAGGGTATTTTTTACCTTAGGCAAAAAGCCATAAGATTTCACTTATGGTTTTTTGTATGGTTTTTTTTATGGTAATTCTATGTCATTTTTTGCTAAGGGTATATTCGAAATTTCCCTATTGTAAATGAGTATGTTTTAATACCAAATCAGAGTTATTTCCCAGGTTACATTATGAAATGGAGTTTTTGAAAATTTAGACACATTTTGGAGCTTTGCATTATTTTACTCCATATATTAGCTCAAAGTTGAAGGGAAATTTTCTAAAGTGTATAATACCAGACTTTCACTCTCGTCAGTGGAGTGAGATATTTTGCTCTCGACAACGGGGTGACATATTTCACTCTCGACAATGGAGTGAAATATCACACTCCTTTCTAGGGAGTGGCTTTAAGGTTTCACTCTCTAAGACTTAACTCCAAAAAGAGTGAAAATGCCTGTCATTCTTTGAAAGAATGAATTTTGCACTCCTCCAAAATTTAGAGTGTAAATATGTGTATCTAAACCACGCCGTTTTAAAATAATGGACAGAACAACCCCCGCTGTTTACATTTGAATATAATAATGCGGGTATAACGTTCCAGCACTATGAATACCCCGGGCGCATACCAGATTAACACCGGATATCTTGGATTTAAAAAATGTAAGCGATTATTTAACTTACCTGTATTTTGTTGTCAATAAATAAGTAAAATAATTATCAAGGAAAAGCGAACTCGCGCGAATATTTTTGTTGGTTGATTTAAGATATTTCTAACAATTTTTTGAAAGGAAATCAAATAAAATGTTAAGAAATTTTGTTAATTTTTTTAATTTATAAAATGAAATTTGGCAATATGTTTAATATGAAGACGACCTTTTATGACGAAAATGGATGCTTATATTTGTAATTAATTTTATATAAATCAAAACGGTCCTTTTATTCTTTTTTTTTTATTAGAAGGAAAGTTACACAGGCTTGCCAAGTCTCCGGCTTTTTGCACACCACTATTATCTTAGAGAAAAGGTCGTTCTTTTAAATCTACTAAATGTTCCATTTAAATAAAAGAACATTTTCTGTATTCAAATACAGGTATCCAAAATGCCGGAGACTTGGCAGCTCTGTATGCATTTCATTTTCCTTTGCGATACTTACATCAGGGCTAAAGATCGACGACTAGTTTCGTATAAAATATTTCCATATTCAGTAACATAGTTGTTGCAATTAGTCTAAGGCGAAGGTATTTTTTCAAAATAGTGGACAGTCAAAAAGTTCGGAAAATACTGCAGTAAGCAGTGTTGCCAGTGGGCTACTTTTTTAAAAATCAGATTTCTTGATTGATACCACTTTTTTGAAACAGTAAAATTCGCCTTATTTAACCCCCTGACCGCCGAGCAAAAGGGCAGAATTGTAAAGTTGTTTTCTCTGTAATTTTTTTAAAAGTCTAAAAAAAGATTATTTTTCTAACCAGATATAAAAAATTTAATTACGTATTGGAGTATAAGCCTTGTGAATGCTAATCATCACAAAATATTTTAAAACTGCGTTATATTTGAAGAATTATATTAATTTATGAATTCTACTGCAGTGAAACCTTCAGCTTAGTGAACGGATATATCAGTTCGCGGCGGTGAGAAGGTTAATGACATGAAAATTCATGCGAAAACAAGATTAAAATAAACAGGATTTTTGCCATTTCAATAAAGTGGTGTTAATCAAGAAATCGGAATTTAAAAAAAGTAGCCCACTGTCTGTACGCATTTATACAAATTCCACAAGAAGAAAACAAAAAGAGAAAACAACCTCGTATAATTTCGCGTTTACCCACTAAAGCGTAACATGTAAAAACACACTTCGTAAGTAACCACCACACAAACAGATAATGGAAGCTCATGTGGTAATCTTGATCCAACAACAATATTCCCCGCTTGTCTGTCTACTATCATAATTTTTCAATACGTATTCAGTTAATTTTTTGTAATAAGTGGCAGTAACTTAAAATTAAATAAAGTGCTACTACTACTTAAAAGATACTACTACTTAAAAGAAATGTTAAAAGGGACAATGTTTATGAAACAGTAACGTTTTTGTGCATTTTGAAAACAAACTGCATACAAATAATTCGATTTTCATGCAAAAACTTTGTTCAAAGCTATTGTTATATAATGTCCATAATATAATGACCCAGTTTCAATGGTATATTACAACAGCTTAATGTAGGGTATTTACGGCAATTTATGCATCAAATTGAAGAAAAAATAACGTACTTTTTCATACAAATGTTCAATAGGTACACCTTTAGTTATACGGCAAACATCCAAACTAAAGTCCAATTCTTCCCACATTCCGGTGAACAAGTCCGAAGTAATGGAAGCAACAGCCTCCTTTATTACGCGTTTCAAGTCTGGCAAATCATTAGACAGCGGCGGAATGTAAGCATGATATGGGAATTTAAATTTCGTAATTTTATGGTTCAAAACAGGTGAAACCAATGACTAAATCTTCTTACCTTTACAAACAATGGCTCTTGTAATAGGAATACATGCCTATATTCACTCAGATAAAATCCAAACATTCATGAAAAGTATCCCGTGATCAATTATAAGCACTGTCAGAAGCAAATTTTATGCCCGGTCTTCGCTCACTTACCCACAAAAAATCTGCGGTCGTTATGAGCACGTGCTTGGGCTTTTTTGTTCGAGTTTTCACTTGTTCTGGTAGGTTGATTGATTCACTTGAAAAGCTTGATCGGAAATCTAAATTTTTGTATGACAGCATATTTTAGAAGTGTATTGACAAAAGAAAAAATTACACCATAAAAAAGAGAAACAAGTAACTGTAACACTCAATATCATTTTAGTATAAGCAGTATTGGGATTCAAATAACTTAGCAACTAGTTCTCTCCCTAATGACTTCTTTCAAATGTAAACAATTTTTAAGAAAAATAATATGTCACACATAGATTATTCCATTAACCGCCGAAACAAAATGTTCCGAATCTTCAACTTTTTTGCTAAATTACGTTAGCTACCACGAATTTTGAAATGTAATCTTCGCTTTATTTCACGTTAAAGAATCTGTTACTTAACCTTCAGACTACCAAAAAAAAGTATATGCAAGAACTACCATTCGGGTCCATTGGACCCATATGTAAAATATATAGGATTTCAAAATATACAAAACACCCATTTATCTACAATGAATATATTTGTTATTAATGCACCTTATACAATATATAAAAGTGATATATATAGTAATAGAGTAAGAAAGTAACACATACAGTAAGAAAGTAATATATATAGTATATTATAATGACTACAAAACGTTTTTCATCATAATAAAATTATTCTGTACATGAAGTACAAATAACGACGGAATATTCTCCGCAAACATTTTTCGTACACTTCTTGCATAATGTTCGTGTTTTTCGATCTTTTTTAGAGGGACAAATATGACATCTTGATTTTTTTCGTGGCGGTTCAAAACTATTTGCGTAAAGTTGTTCTGAAGTAGATGTTGAGACGGCGATACCTCCTTCACCTACTAATTCTTCTGCAAGTTGAATAATGAAATTCCGCCTTTTTTTCATTTTCGGATCACATTCAGCATTCAGTGACAACCATATTATGTATGCATTCATCACACTTATATCGATCATATTATAAAATACAATCAAAGGCCACCGACGTGTCATGCGTTTCACACTATATGCTCTTACCATTTTGTCCATCGTATCTACTCCGCCTTTGGTTTTATTATAATCTAGGATTATTTGTGGCTTTTTTTCTAAGCTGTTGTCAATATCATAAGTGTTATGCATTGTGCTTAGCAAAGTAACAATTCTACCTTTTCTGGGACAGTAAGAGATGATGGTCGCCTTCTCTTGAAACCCAAATAAAGTAGAATATACAGAACGATGTTTTGGATTTGTGAACACAGCGGGTAATTCAGGTTTATTTTTTCGAATTGTTCCAATAAGAGATAATTTTTTTGAAGTAAGATGTGTTGCTAATGCATATGACGTAAAAAAGTTATCACATGTAATATTACGACCAGAATTTTCAATTTCCTTCGTCAATCTTTTAACTACATTTTCTCCCTGATGAGATTCTCTTACTTCATTTTTGCCTGTATATAGTTCCAGTTTCCAAGCATACGATGTTACGCTGTCACAAATAACCCAGAACTTCAATCCATACTTTCCAGGTTTAGATGGCATATACTGACGGAAAGGACATTTTCCACGAAAAGAAACTAATTGCTCATCGACAGTCATAGACCAATTAGGAATATAAGGGTCTTGTAAATAGCTATTCCACAATTCAAAGCATTCTCTTATTGGCTCTAATTTATCAGTTGATCTTCTTTTACGCCTCTCAGCAGCATCATCAAATCTTATGACACGTAATATACTTCTGAATCTATTGCGACTCATAATGTCCCGAAATATTTGTCTTCCATTTTTTATGCTCCAAAGTTCGCTTACTGTTTCATTTTTCGATTTATATACTCCAATAAGTAATAAAAGTCCGATGAATTTTTTAAGTTCTATAATATCTATAGGTTTCCACTCTTTATCGAATACTCTATTGCCTTCCGCGTTTGTCCATTTTACTATAATTTCCAAAAGTCTTTTTCGGAAATAGATAAGAAAAGAGGATGATATGGAATCCACTTCACGATTTGCAAATCTTGAAGGTCCAGATTTTTCACGTAAAATATTGATTTCAGTACGTCTTCCTTGTGGTCTGGCAACTTCATTCTTATACCAGATCTGTGAATTATTTTTGGAAACAAAAGTAGAATTTGAAGTACTTGTGGTTGCTACATTTACTTCATTGGAATCATTATCAGATTCTGAGTAGGAATCAGAAATTTCATTATGTATTTCAACATAATCTACTTCACCTTCATCAGACGACAGATTTTCATCATCGGTGTCGAATTCTATATCGTCCGGATTTTCCATAATTTTTTGAATTTCCTCTTGAGTCAATACTTTTTTTCTGTTCATCTTCAATTCAGTTTTTAACAAAAAATAAGTTAGGAAATAAGAAAATGATGAATATTTGTAAAATAACAAAGCACGTAAAAACTACACTTATTACTTGTCTTCAAATATCAAGTCCTATTTTCAATGAAAAGACTCAAAAACATCAATAGACACCATTCGCTCACTAACTGTGTCTGTTGATAAATGACTCTCTGAACCAGATGTAACCTTTTATATATAGAGCACGAAGTTTACTAGATCAGTCTAGAATGTTCTCAAAACTTCATTATAAAGTCGCCAAATTTGGCGAGATTGGCGCTAAAAATCCATCGCCAAATGGGCGATAAACAGCCAATTATGGTAACCCTGTTCCTCCTCATGATTTATGGCAACCCTAGAAAAAAGAAAGCAACAGTATATTACGTTTGTTTTAATGTTGGGTCCAATGGACCCGCGTGGTAAACAATGAAACAAATTAAAAATAGGTAAAAAATTTCGAACAAAATTTTAATCGCAATTGTATATACATAGAGGAGACAATTGCAGGAAAAGTCATGTAATCGCGAAACTTTGAATGCTATTTTTCATGAGAAAAATTTACATTAAATATTGCTGTCGGGTCCAATGGACCCGTCTGGAAGACGGAAGGTTAAATAAGTCAAATTTTTTAATTCACTAATAATGATAGATTCATAGTTAATTTAAGCATGCCCATTTATTTTCACTGTTGCGTCAACGCAACATAGGTGGGTAATGGGTTAAAAAAATAATTTGCAACCGAAATTTATGGACACCCTGATGTTTTGGATTTTTTCTAAGTCATTAATAAATACATATTTTATTAAACACATCTTCTTCAATAGTTTCTTCAAAAAATATTACAAAATTTCATAAATTTCTCCGCCCTTATATTTATAATTAATTTCATATAAATTGTAACGTTGCGTTTATCCTTATTTTAATTAGATCGAAAGTTACATAAATAGCCTTTTACTTTGAGCCTTTTACTTTGCCTTTTACTTTGAGATAGCTTACGCCAGGGCTAAACACCTACCACTTGCTTTGTATAGAACAATTTGACATATTTGATGGCAAGTTAAATGCTATTCATTAAAGCGAATGTTTTTATGTAAAAAAAGTAGTCGGACAAAGGAGTTGCAAATAAAATGCTGTACGTATTTCTACCAAATGCATAGGGATAAAAGAACAAAAATGAAGTTCAAAATTTTTGTTCGTATTTGTGACAAACTTGTTCTGGAATATTAATAGCCGAAAATATTCAGTTGTGCATTTTGCATTCTTTTGAACGGAAATTTTCAAAATAGTAAAAAAGGTGCTTAAAAAATGCTGATTTAATTTTTTTACTTGCTTGCGGGGCAAATTCTGAAAATTAGATTTCTACAAATTAGACGGACAATTTCGTAATGTAAGAACTTCCGAAATATTAAATGAAATTAACTAGTTGAATGTCAGATTAGTAGTAATATTGCCGAAGTTTATTCATAGATGGCGTTAGAGGCCATAGCGGACGCTATCGCTTGGCGAGCATTGTTGACAGTGGGCTACTTTTTTAAAATTCAGATTTCTTGATTGGCACCACTTTTTTAAAACGGTAAAATTCCCCTTGTTTTTGCCTTAATTAATATGCGATTAAACAAGGCGCGTTTTACTATTTCAAATCATTAGTGCCAATCAAGAAATCTGAATTAAAAAAAGTAGCCCATCTGGAAACACTGTTAGCGAGCGCAGCTGTTATTCAACCACCACAATCCCAAGATCTTTCACCGCTGGATTTCAGTGTATGGTATTTTGTAAAGTGTACAAGCCGCCACTTCCTGCATCCAGTGTTGCCAGTGGGCTACTTCTTTTTATTCAGATTTTTTTTATCTCACCAATTTTCTTAAATGGTAAAATTCCCCTTGTTTTCGCCTTAATTTATATGTCATTAGATATGACGAATTTTACTATTTCAAAAAAGTGTTGCCAATGAAGAAATCTGAATTTAAGAAAAGTAGCCGGCTGGTAACACTGCCTGCATCCATTCCTAAACTAAATTCAAGAACCTGAACTGCAATTAATTTGATCGAATGAAACATGCTGACGAATCTGTGGTATAAAATGATTTACCGATGGGACATTTGCAGATTCACGAAAGGAAATAACATCGAACATTTGTGATAATGGTAAACTGGAACTATTTTACAACAAAATGTGCACCAAAACTTCTTACAACAAAATGTACTGTAATTTTTTTCCTGTAAATTCCATTCAATAAATCATTCTTTTTGCCCAAATATTTTGTAGATAACTTGTATGTATAAAATTATATCTACATTTTTTTTTTATTTCAACGTTTATAAAAAATTAAACAGTACATGTTTATCTACATAATTTTTCAACAGCGTATTTTTACTTTCTTCTATCTTTACAAGAAGAAAGTATTGGATTCATGAACATTTTCGAATTCCAGTTTTCGACGGATTTACACGTTTTAGGGGTCAGAGAACCGGAAAAACATGTTTTTACAAATTATCTGTCTGCGAGTCTGTGTCCCCAAACTGACAACACTGCTCATATGATCCTACATTGGTCACGCGAAAACTATTGCATTCTAATGTTAAGTCTACGGAATCGTTCGTTTAATTTGTAACACAATTATTCAGTTAGTAAATAAATCATATGAGTTGTAAATTTCCAAGTGAGTGAAAAATGTTCGGGCTTGGGTTCGAACCTGGTATCTCTTGGCTGAAGCCGCCAATGCTCTACCAACTGAGTGATCCCGGACGAATCTGGAGGACTTAATTCACCCAGATAACCTTAAAGATCACAGCATCTGGTCTTATATCTGAATATCAGCCCGGACATTTTTCACCAACTTGGGAAATTTTTCTATTTATAAGATTTATTTACTAATTGAGTAATTTTGCTAAAAATTAATCTAATATAATTACGTATCCAGCTATTACTGGAGTTCCAGAACTTGCGATTTATCTATTGAGCCGACTCAGATATCCGATCGGATGCTGTGATCGTTAGGGTTATCTGGGTGAATTAGGGACTCAAATTTCGTCCGTTATGGCTTAGTTGATAGAGCATTGGCAGCTTCAGACAAGAGATCCTCGCTTCGAATTTTGATCCGAACATTTTTCACCCACTTGGAAGATTTGAAACTCGTAGGATTTATTTACAAAATGAATAATTGAGTTAAAAATTATTCTAACATAATTAATCATACAGCGATTTTCCCTGTTGAGCTGATTCAATTATCAGACTAGACATTGTGATCGTTAATGTATAACACAAAACATTTTTATGTTCAATATTTTTTAAAACGTTGAAAAATACAAGTTTATCTGTACAGATGTTGATTCGCCTACATTTAGCTCCTTAACCCTTTATGCCCCGACGGTACATTAAACTACCACTAAAATAACTTGTTATAAAATTCAATTGATACATCATTTAGTATTAATACAGTTTAGAATGAGCTATAGCTCCTTTACTTTATCTTGTTCAAAAGCATTATTGGTTACACAAAACAAAAATATTTTAAAAAGGATGATTTATTTTGCCTTTGCATCTTTTCAGCTTTCTTGTTGAAAAATTGGGAGGGAAAAGTTTCAGTTCGGAAATTTTCCTATATTTCTAATAAAATAACATTATATTTGTACATTTCCTAATTCTAAAAAATACGAAAAAATTATTTAAAATGAGAGTGGAGAGTGGTTTAAGTGGAGTTATTGAAAAAAATCTTTATGAATTCATAATTAATTAATTAATTTTAATTTGCTAAATCCTTTTAAAATTTATTAAATGATTGTGTAAATCAGGAGTGGCCAACGGTGCATCCTTTTGCACAGATCACGAAATCCAAATAAATAAAAACACATTCATTAAATAACCACCACACAAACAGAACACAAACGTTAATGCGGTTTTCTTGAACAGCTTCAACAGATGAGAGGGGCAGATGTACCAGTAATTTTTTGTGTCTCTATTCAATTACTTTTGTGTAATAAGTGGTGTCAAATTAAAATGAAATAAAGTAGGAATATTGATCTTATGTAGTGTTACCAGATTGGGGACATTTTTGCCCCCAAATTGCTAATTGTCACCGCTTTTTTTGAAATAGAAATATTCGGCCTATTTTACCCTTAATTGCATGAATTATTCTTTTAGAATTGTGTTTTTTATTTCTATATTAAGGATTAGATTAGACACCAGAAATCTTAAGATAGATTTTTAACTTTATTTAGTAGCATACTTTTGTAATTTTTAGAGGATTAATATTTCTATATAAATATAGTGGTTGTAAGAACTTAATTTATGTATTAAAAATTAAATAAAAAGGAGATGGAAATTTACATCACTATGCAATTGAGGGTTAAAAATAAATTAAAAATTCTTAAAAATAAGGCGAATTATACTATTTTTAAAAAGTGGTGACAGTCAAATAATCTGAATTAAAAAAGTCCCCAAACTGGCAACACTGCTCATATTATCCTACATTGGTCACGCGAAAACTATTGCATTCTAATGTTAAGTCTACGGAATCGTTCGTTTAATTTGTAACACAATTATTCAGTTAGTAAATAAATCATATGAGTTGTAAATTTCCAAGTGAGTGAAAAATGTTCGGGCTTGGGTTCGAACCTGGTATCTCTTGGCTGAAGCCGCCAATGCTCTACCAACTGAGTGATCCCGGACGAATCTGGAGGACTTAATTCACCCAGATAACCTTAAAGATCACAGCATCTGGTCTTATATCTGAATATCAGCCCGGACATTTTTCAAAAACTTGGGAAATTTTTCTATTTATAAGATTTATTTACTAATTGAGTAATTTTGCTAAAAATTAATCTAATATAATTACGTATCCAGCTATTACTGGAGTTCCAGAACTTGCGATTTATCTATTGAGCCGACTCAGATATCCGATCGGATGCTGTGATCGTTAGGGTTATCTGGGTGAATTAGGGACTCAAATTTCGTCCGTTATGGCTTAGTTGATAGAGCATTGGCAGCTTCAGACAAGAGATCCTCGCTTCGAATTTTGATCCGAACATTTTTCACCCACTTGGAAGATTTGAAACTCGTAGGATTTATTTACAAAATGAATAATTGAGTTAAAAATTATTCTAACATAATTAATCATACAGCGATTTTCCCTGTTGAGCTGATTCAATTATCAGACTAGACATTGTGATCGTTAATGTATAACACAAAACATTTTTATGTTCAATATTTTTTAAAACGTTGAAAAATACAAGTTTATCTGTACAGATGTTGATTCGCCTACATTTAGCTCCTTAACCCTTTATGCCCCGACGGTACATTAAACTACCACTAAAATAACTTGTTATAAAATTCAATTGATACATCATTTAGTATTAATACAGTTTAGAATGAGCTATAGCTCCTTTACTTTTTCTTGTTCAAAAGCATTATTGGTTACACAAAACAAAAATATTTTAAAAAGGATGATTTATTTTGCCTTTGCATCTTTTCAGCTTTCTTGTTGAAAAATTGGGAGGGAAAAGTTTCAGTTCGGAAATTTTCCTATATTTCTAATAAAATAATATTATATTTGTACATTTCCTAATTCTAAAAAATACGAAAAAATTATTTAAAATGAGAGTGGAGAGTGGTTTAAGTGGAGTTATTGAAAAAAATCTTTATGAATTCATAATTAATTAATTAATTTTAATTTGCTAAATCCTTTTAAAATTTATTAAATGATTGTGTAAATCAGGAGTGGCCAACGGTGCATCCTTTTGCACAGATCACGAAATCCAAATAAATAAAAACACATTTATTAAATAACCACCACACAAACAGAACACAAACGTTAATGCGGTTTTCTTGAACAGCTTCAACAGATGAGAGGGGCAGATGTACCAGTAATTTTTTGTGTCTCTATTCAATTACTTTTGTGTAATAAGTGGTGTCAAATTAAAATGAAATAAAGTAGGAATATTGATCTTATGTAGTGTTACCAGATTGGGGACATTTTTGTCCCCAAATTGCTAATTGTCACCGCTTTTTTTGAAATAGAAATATTCGGCCTATTTTACCCTTAATTGCATGAATTATTCTTTTAGAATTGTGTTTTTTATTTCTATATTAAGGATTAGATTAGACACCAGAAATCTTAAGATAGATTTTTAACTTTATTTAGTAGCATACTTTTGTAATTTTTAGAGGAATAATATTTCTATATAAATATAGTGGTTGTAAGAACTTAATTTATGTATTAAAAATTAAATAAAAAGGAGATGGAAATTTACATCACTATGCAATTGAGGGTTAAAAATAAATTAAAAATTCTTAAAAATAAGGCGAATTATACTATTTTTAAAAAGTGGTGACAGTCAAATAATCTGAATTAAAAAAGTCCCCAAACTGGCAACACTGCTCATATGATCCTACATTGGTCACGCGAAAACTATTGCATTCTAATGTTAAGTCTACGGAATCGTTCGTTTAATTTGTAACACAATTATTCAGTTAGTAAATAAATCATATGAGTTGTAAATTTCCAAGTGAGTGAAAAATGTTCGGGCTTGGGTTCGAACCTGGTATCTCTTGGCTGAAGCCGCCAATGCTCTACCAACTGAGTGATCCCGGACGAATCTGGAGGACTTAATTCACCCAGATAACCTTAAAGATCACAGCATCTGGTCTTATATCTGAATATCAGCCCGGACATTTTTCACCAACTTGGGAAATTTTTCTATTTATAAGATTTATTTACTAATTGAGTAATTTTGCTAAAAATTAATCTAATATAATTACGTATCCAGCTATTACTGGAGTTCCAGAACTTGCGATTTATCTATTGAGCCGACTCAGATATCCGATCGGATGCTGTGATCGTTAGGGTTATATGGGTGAATTAGGGACTCAAATTTCGTCCGTTATGGCTTAGTTGATAGAGCATTGGCAGCTTCAGACAAGAGATCCTCGCTTCGAATTTTGATCCGAACATTTTTCACCCACTTGGAAGATTTGAAACTCGTAGGATTTATTTACAAAATGAATAATTGAGTTAAAAATTATTCTAACATAATTAATCATACAGCGATTTTCCCTGTTGAGCTGATTCAATTATCAGACTAGACATTGTGATCGTTAATGTATAACACAAAACATTTTTATGTTCAATATTTTTTAAAACGTTGAAAAATACAAGTTTATCTGTACAGATGTTGATTCGCCTACATTTAGCTCCTTAACCCTTTATGCCCCGACGGTACATTAAACTACCACTAAAATAACTTGTTATAAAATTCAATTGATACATCATTTAGTATTAATACAGTTTAGAATGAGCTATAGCTCCTTTACTTTATCTTGTTCAAAAGCATTATTGGTTACACAAAACAAAAATATTTTAAAAAGGATGATTTATTTTGCCTTTGCATCTTTTCAGCTTTCTTGTTGAAAAATTGGGAGGGAAAAGTTTCAGTTCGGAAATTTTCCTATATTTCTAATAAAATAACATTATATTTGTACATTTCCTAATTCTAAAAAATACGAAAAAATTATTTAAAATGAGAGTGGAGAGTGGTTTAAGTGGAGTTATTGAAAAAAATCTTTATGAATTCATAATTAATTAATTAATTTTAATTTGCTAAATCCTTTTAAAATTTATTAAATGATTGTGTAAATCAGGAGTGGCCAACGGTGCATCCTTTTGCACAGATCACGAAATCCAAATAAATAAAAACACATTTACTAAATAACCACCACACAAACAGAACACAAACGTTAATGCGGTTTTCTTGAACAGCTTCAACAGATGAGAGGGGCAGATGTACCAGTAATTTTTTGTGTCTCTATTCAATTACTTTTGTGTAATAAGTGGTGTCAAATTAAAATGAAATAAAGTAGGAATATTGATCTTATGTAGTGTTACCAGATTGGGGACATTTTTGCCCCCAAATTGCTAATTGTCACCGCTTTTTTTGAAATAGAAATATTCGGCCCATTTTACCCTTAATTGCATGAATCAGGGCTCGCACCGTTCCTAAAATTTTCGTGCTTTGTTACCAGTATTTTAAAAAAGAATTCTTCGTGGTAGAATCCTTTAACGTTTATAATAGAAATGTACAACAAAGATTATTGTTTTAATTTAGTGGTAGCAAAGTGCGAAAATTTTAGGAACGGTGCGAGCCCTGATGAATTATTCTTTTAGAATTGTGTTTTTTATTTTTATATTAAGGATTAGACACCAGAAATCTTAAGATAGATTTTTAACTTTATTTAGTAGCATACTTTTGTAATTTTTAGAGGATTAATATTTCTATATAAATATAGTGGTTGTAAGAACTTAATTTATGTATTAAAAATTAAATAAAAAGGTGATGGAAATTTACATCACTATGCAATTGAGGATTAAAAATAAATTAAAAATTCTTAAAAATAAGGTGAATTATACTATTTTTAAAAAGTGGTGACAGTCAAATAATCTGAATTAAAAAAGTCCCCAAACTGGCAACACTGCTCATATGATCCTACATTGGTCACGCGAAAACTATTGCATTCTAATGTTAAGTCTACGGAATCGTTCGTTTAATTTGTAACACAATTATTCAGTTAGTAAATAAATCATATGAGTTGTAAATTTTCCAAGTGAGTGAAAAATGTTCGGGCTTGGGTTCGAACCTGGTATCTCTTGGCTGAAGCCGCCAATGCTCTACCAACTGAGTGATCCCGGACGAATCTGGAGGACTTAATTCACCCAGATAACCTTAAAGATCACAGCATCTGGTCTTATATCTGAATATCAGCCCGGACATTTTTCACCAACTTGGGAAAATTTTCTATTTATAAGATTTATTTACTAATTGAGTAATTTTGCTAAAAATTAATCTAATATAATTACGTATCCAGCTATTACTGGAGTTCCAGAACTTGCGATTTATCTATTGAGCCAACTCAGATATCCGATCGGATGCTGTGATCGTTAGGGTTATCTGGGTGAATTAGGGACTCAAATTTCGTCAGTTATGGCTTAGTTGATAGAGCATTGGCAGCTTCAGACAAGAGATCCTCGCTTCGAATTTTGATCCGAACATTTTTCACCCACTTGGAAGATTTTAAACTCGTAGGATTTATTTACAAAATGAATAATTGAGTTAAAAATTATTCTAACATAATTAATCATACAGCGATTTTCCCTGTTGAGCTGATTCAATTATCAGACGAGATATTGTGATCGTTAATGTATAACACAAAACATTTTTATGTTCAATATTTTTTAAAACGTTGAAAAATACAAGTTTATCTGTACAGATGTTGATTCGCCTACATTTAGCCCCTTAACCCTTTATGCCCCGACGGTACATTAAACTACCACTAAAATAACTTGTTATAAAATTCAATTGATACATCATTTAGTATTAATATAGTTTAGAATGAGCTATAGCTCCTTTACTTTATCTTGTTCAAAAGCATTATTGGTTACACAAAACAAAAATATTTTAAAAAGGATGATTTATTTTGCCTTTGCATCTTTTCAGCTTTCTTGTTGAAAAATTGGGAGGGAAAAGTTTCAGTTCGGAAATTTTCCTATATTTCTAATAAAATAACATTATATTTGTACATTTCCTAATTCTAAAAAATACGAAAAAATTATTTAAAATGAGAGTGGAGAGTGGTTTAAGTGGAGTTATTGAAAAAAATCTTTATGAATTCATAATTAATTAATTAATTTTAATTTGCTAAATCCTTTTAAAATTTATTAAATGATTGTGTAAATCAGGAGTGGCCAACGGTGTATCCTTTTGCACAGATCACGAAATCCAAATAAATAAAAACACATTATATATATAATAACACAAAGTGTATAACGCTTCCGGGGTTGAACTCATCCGGATTCCACTTCGCTTTATCGTATTCCATTCGGCCATTTTTATTGAAAATTAATTTTTCGAAGAAAACTTCATAAAAATTACATTTTTAGAAAGATTATTCAAAATAAATTAACATTTGGGAGATGACTTACATTTAATTATGTACATATTCTGAGATAACTTCAGTTTAAATTAGTTTGGCCCTTTCCCTCCACAAGTAAACATTCATTTGTGTGGCATTCATTGTGAAATTTGAGTTTTGTTGGCGCCATCTAGCGGTACTTAAAATAAAAAAGAAGTTTTTTTTTTTTAAATTCTTTGAACTCGGAAGACATTTAGGGAAAAAATGAATAGTATTTCTTATAAAATATAATTAGACTATCAGGGATACTTAATGCCGTGTAGAATATATATATATATATGACAATGGAAATAAAATTTTGCATTTTTGTATTTTGTAGGGAAAATAAATTTGTAATTTAATAAAAGAATTTGAGAAAAAAAAATCTGTTAATGCAATTAATAGTTACAATTCACTTAAGTGATAAATGATCATTTTTAATGATCAAAATTTATTATAGGTTTCTTTATGCATGTTTTTAAAAAAAATGAGGATTTAATCTGAGTTAAACTTTTTAAAATTTAAGTTATATAATTATTATTTTGGCGTCAGCTATCGGCGATTAATCCGCCAAGGACTCTTATTTAATTATTATTATTATTATTATTCTGATTTATAAGAAATTGAAGGTTATTGTTTTTTTCTTTTAAGCAATGAACGAAGACGAAAGTTAATTGACAATATATTTCAAAATAGCATTATTACTTCTAATTTGCGTGTTTTTTGTGAAGTAGTTCTTTAAATTTTGTGAGTGAAGTTTTTTCTTGCAAATTAAGTTTCAATTATAAATGGGCTGTTTTTATAACTATTTTACTCCCACCTGATCCTATTAGTCAGATAAGATAAAATTTATTACTTTATAATTCTTTTTATAATACAATGCTATATCATTCTTTTGAATATGCAAACACGTCATTCTGACGGGCTACCTTCTAGTTTATTAAATAACCACCACACAAACAGAACACAAACGTTAATGCGGTTTTCTTGAACAGCTTCAACAGATGAGAGGGGCAGATGTACCAGTATTTTTTTGTATCTCTATTCAATTACTTTTGTGTAATAAGTGGTGTCAAATTAAAATGAAATAAAGTAGGAATATTGATCTTATGTAGTGTTAACAGATTGGGGACATTTTTGCCCCCAAATTGCTAATTGTCACCGCTTTTTTTGAAATAGAAATATTCGGCCTATTTTACCCTTAATTGCATGAATTATTCTTTTAGAATTGTGTTTTTTATTTCAATATTAAGGATTAGATTAGACACCAGAAATCTTAAGATAGATTTTTAACTTTATTTAGTAGCATACTTTTGTAATTTTTAGAGGATTAATATTTCTATATAAATATAGTGGTTGTAAGAACTTAATTTATGTATTAAAAATTAAATAAAAAGGAGATGGAAATTTACATCACTATGCAATTGAGGGTTAAAAATAAATTAAAAATTCTTAAAAATAAGGCGAATTATACTATTTTTAAAAAGTGGTGACAGTCAAATAATCTGAATTAAAAAAGTCCCCAAACTGGCAACACTGCTCATATGATCCTACATTGGTCACGCGAAAACTATTGCATTCTAATGTTAAGTCTACGGAATCGTTCGTTTAATTTGTAACACAATTATTCAGTTAGTAAATAAATCATATGAGTTGTAAATTTCCAAGTGAGTGAAAAATGTTCGAGCTTGGGTTCGAACCTGGTATCTCTTGGCTGAAGCCGCCAATGCTCTACCAACTGAGTGATCCCGGACGAATCTGGAGGACTTAATTCACCCAGATAACCTTAAAGATCACAGCATCTGGTCTTATATCTGAATATCAGCCCGGACATTTTTCACCAACTTGGGAAATTTTTCTATTTATAAGGTTTATTTACTAATTGAGAAATTTTGCTAAAAATTAATCTAATATAATTACGAATCCAGCTATTACTGGAGTTCCAGAACTTGCGATTTATCTATTGAGCCAACTCAGATATCCGATCGGATGCTGTGATCGTTAGGGTTATCTGGGTGAATTAGGGACTCAAATTTCGTCAGTTATGGCTTAGTTGATAGAGCATTGGCAGCTTCAGACAAGAGATCCTCGCTTCGAATTTTGATCCGAACATTTTTCACCCACTTGGAAGATTTTAAACTCGTAGGATTTATTTAAAAATGAATAATTGAGTTAAAAATTATTCTAACATAATTAATCATACAGCGATTTTCCCTGTTGAGCTGATTCAATTATCAGACGAGATATTGTGATCGTTAATGTATAACACAAAACATTTTTATGTTCAATATTTTTTAAAACGTTGAAAAATACAAGTTTATCTGTACAGATGTTGATTCGCCTACATTTAGCCCCTTAACCCTTTATGCCCCGACGGTACATTAAACTACCACTAAAATAACTTGTTATAAAATTCAATTGATACATCATTTAGTATTAATACAGTTTAGAATGAGCTATAGCTCCTTTACTTTATCTTGTTCAAAAGCATTATTGGTTACACAAAACAAAAATATTTTAAAAAGGATGATTTATTTTGCCTTTGCATCTTTTCAGCTTTCTTGTTGAAAAATTGGGAGGGAAAAGTTTCAGTTCGGAAATTTTCCTATATTTCTAATAAAATAACATTATATTTGTACATTTCCTAATTCTAAAAAATACGAAAAAATTATTTAAAATGAGAGTGGAGAGTGGTTTAAGTGGAGTTATTGAAAAAAATCTTTATGAATTCATAATTAATTAATTAATTTTAATTTACTAAATCCTTTTAAAATTTATTAAATGATTGTGTAAATCAGGAGTGGCCAACGGTGTATCCTTTCGCACAGATCACGAAACCCAAATAAATAAAAACACATTTATTAAATAACCACCACACAAACAGAACACCAACGTTAATGCGGTTTTCTTGAACAGCTTCAACAGATGAGAGGGGCAGATGTACCAGTATTTTTTTGTATCTCTATTCAATTACTTTTGTGTAATAAGTGGTGTCAAATTAAAATGAAATAAAGTAGGAATATTGATCTTATGTAGTGTTACCAGATTGGGGACATTTTTGCCCCCAAATTGCTAATTGTCACCGCTTTTTTTGAAATAGAAATATTCGGCCTATTTTACCCTTAATTGCATGAATTATTCTTTTAGAATTGTGTTTTTTATTTCTATATTAAGGATTAGATTAGACACCAGAAATCTTAAGATAGATTTTTAACTTTATTTAGTAGCATACTTTTGTAATTTTTAGAGGATTAATATTTCTATATAAATATAGTGGTTGTAAGAACTTAATTTATGTATTAAAAATTAAATAAAAAGGAGATGGAAATTTACATCACTATGCAATTGAGGGTTAAAAATAAATTAAAAATTCTTAAAAATAAGGCGAATTATACTATTTTTAAAAAGTAGTGACAGTCAAATAATCTGAATTAAAAAAGTCCCCAAACTGGCAACACTGCTCATATGATCCTACATTGGTCACGCGAAAACTATTGCATTCTAATGTTAAGTCTACGGAATCGTTCGTTTAATTTGTAACACAATTATTCAGTTAGTAAATAAATCATATGAGATGTAAATTTCCAAGTGAGTGAAAAATGTTCGGGCTTGGGTTCGAACCTGGTATCTCTTGGCTGAAGCCGCCAATGCTCTACCAACTGAGTGATCCCGGAAGAATCTGGAGGACTTAATTCACCCAGATAACATTAAAGATCACAGCATCTGGTCTTATATCTGAATATCAGCCCGGACATTTTTCACCAACTTGGGAAATTTTTCTATTTATAAGATTTATTTACTAATTGAGTAATTTTGCTAAAAATTAATCTAATATAATTACGAATCCAGCTATTACTGGAGTTCCAGAACTTGCGATTTATCTATTGAGCCAACTCAGATATCCGATCGGATGCTGTGATCGTTAGGGTTATCTGGGTGAATTAGGGACTCAAATTTCGTCAGTTATGGCTTAGTTGATAGAGCATTGGCAGCTTCAGACAAGAGATCCTCGCTTCGAATTTTGATCCGAACATTTTTCACCCACTTGGAAGATTTTAAACTCGTAGGATTTAATTACAAAATGAATAATTGAGTTAAAAATTATTCTAACATAATTAATCATACAGCGATTTTCCCTGTTGAGCTGATTCAATTATCAGACGAGATATTGTGATCGTTAATGTATAACACAAAACATTTTTATGTTCAATATTTTTTAAAACGTTGAAAAATACAAGTTTATCTGTACAGATGTTGATTCGCCTACATTTAGCCCCTTAACCCTTTATGCCCCGACGGTACATTAAACTACCACTAAAATAACTTGTTATAAAATTCAATTGATACATCATTTAGTATTAATACAGTTTAGAATGAGCTATAGCTCCTTTACTTTATCTTGTTCAAAAGCATTATTGGTTACACAAAACAAAAATATTTTAAAAAGGATGATTTATTTTGCCTTTGCATCTTTTCAGCTTTCTTGTTGAAAAATTGGGAGGGAAAAGCTTCAGTTCGGAAATTTTCCTATATTTCTAATAAAATAACATTATATTTGTACATTTCCTAATTCTAAAAAATACGAAAAAATTATTTAAAATGAGAGTGGAGAGTGGTTTAAGTGGAGTTATTGAAAAAAATCTTTATGAATTCATAATTAATTAATTAATTTTAATTTGCTAAATCCTTTTAAAATTTATTAAATGATTGTGTAAATCAGGAGTGGCCAACGGTGTATCCTTTTGCACAGATCACGAAATCCAAATAAATAAAAACACATTTATTAAATAACCACCACACAAACAGAACACAAACGTTAATGCGGTTTTCTTGAACAGCTTCAACAGATGAGAGGGGCAGATGTACCAGTATTTTTTTGTATCTCTATTCAATTACTTTTGTGTAATAAGTGGTGTCAAATTAAAATGAAATAAAGTAGGAATATTGATCTTATGTAGTGTTACCAGATTGGGTACATTTTTGCCCCCAAATTGCTAATTGTCACCGCTTTTTTTGAAATAGAAATATTCGGCCTATTTTACCCTTAATTGCATGAATTATTCTTTTAGAATTGTGTTTTTTATTTCTATATTAAGGATTAGATTAGACACCAGAAATCTTAAGATAGATTTTTAACTTTATTTAGTAGCATACTTTTGTAATTTTTAGAGGATTAATATTTCTATATAAATATAGTGGTTGTAAGAACTTAATTTATGTATTAAAAATTAAATAAAAAGGAGATGGAAATTTACATCACTATGCAATTGAGGGTTAAAAATAAATTAAAAATTCTTAAAAATAAGGCGAATTATACTATTTTTAAAAAGTGGTGACAGTCAAATAATCTGAATTAAAAAAGTCCCCAAACTGGCAACACTGCTCATATTATCCTACATTGGTCACGCGAAAACTATTGCATTCTAATGTTAAGTCTACGGAATCGTTCGTTTAATTTGTAACACAATTATTCAGTTAGTAAATAAATCATATGAGTTGTAAATTTCCAAGTGAGTGAAAAATGTTCGGGCTTGGGTTCGAACCTGGTATCTCTTGGCTGAAGCCGCCAATGCTCTACCAACTAAGTGATCCCGGACGAATCTGGAGGACTTAATTCACCCAGATAACCTTAAAGATCACAGCATCTGGTCTTATATCTGAATATCAGCCCGGATATTTTTCACCAACTTGGGAAATTTTTCTATTTATAAGATTTATTTACTAATTGAGTAATTTTGCTAAAAATTAATCTAATATAATTACGAATCCAGCTATTACTGGAGTTCCAGAACTTGCGATTAATCTATTGAGCCAACTCAGATATCCGATCGGATGCTGTGATCGTTAGGGTTATCTGGGTGAATTAGGGACTCAAATTTCGTCAGTTATGGCTTAGTTGATAGAGCATTGGCAGCTTCAGACAAGAGATCCTCGCTTCGAATTTTGATCCGAACATTTTTCACCCACTTGGAAGATTTTAAACTCGTAGGATTTATTTACAAAATGAATAATTGAGTTAAAAATTATTCTAACATAATTAATCATACAGCGATTTTCCCTGTTGAGCTGATTCAATTATCAGACGAGATATTGTGATCGTTAATGTATAACACAAAACATTTTTATGTTCAATATTTTTTAAAACGTTGAAAAATACAAGTTTATCTGTACAGATGTTGATTCGCCTACATTTAGCCCCTTAACCCTTTATGCCCCGACGGTACATTAAACTACCACTAAAATAACTTGTTATAAAATTCAATTCATACATCATTTAGTATTAATACAGTTTAGAATGAGCTATAGTTCCTTTACTTTATCTTGTTCAAAAGCATTATTGGTTACACAAAACAAAAATATTTTTAAAAAGATGATTTATTTTGCCTTTGCATCTTTTCAGCTTTCTTGTTGAAAAATTGGGAGGGAAAAGTTTCAGTTCGGAAATTTTCCTATATTTCTAATAAAATAACATTATATTTGTACATTTCCTAATTCTAAAAAATACGAAAAAATTATTTAAAATGAGAGTGGAGAGTGGTTTAAGTGGAGTTATTGAAAAAAATCTTTATGAATTCATAATTAATTAATTAATTTTAATTTGCTAAATCCTTTTAAAATTTATTAAATGATTGTGTAAATCAGGAGTGGCCAACGGTGTATCCTTTTGCACAGATCACGAAATCCAAATAACCACCAAACAAACAGAACACAAACGTTAATGCGGTTTTCTTGAACAGCTTCAACAGATGAGAGGGGCAGATGTACCAGTATTTTTTTGTATCTCTATTCAATTACTTTTGTGTAATAAGTGGTGTCAAATTAAAATGAAATAAAGTAGGAATATTCATCTTATGTAGTGTTACCAGATTGGGGACATTTTTGCCCCCAAATTGCTAATTGTCACCGCTTTTTTTTTAAATAGAAATATTCGGCCTATTTCACCCTTCATTGCATGAATTATTCTTTTAGAATTGTGTTTTTTATTTTTATATTAAGGATTAGACACCAGAAATCTTAAGATAGATTTTTAACTTTATTTAGTAGCATATTTTTGTAATTTTTAGAGGATTAATATTTCTATATAAATATAGTGGTTGTAAGAACTTAATTTATGTATTAAAAATTAAATAAAAAGGTGATGGAAATTTACATCACTATGCAATTGAGGGTTAAAAATAAATTAAATTTCTTAAAAATAAGGCGAATTATACTATTTTTAAAAAGTGGTGACAGTCAAATAATCTGAATTAAAAAAGTCCCCAAACTGGCAACACTGCTCATATGATCCTACATTGGTCACGCGAAAACTATTGCATTCTAATGTTAAGTCTACGGAATCGTTCGTTTAATTTGTAACACAATTATTCAGTTAGTAAATAAATCATATGAGTTGTAAATTTTCCAAGTGAGTGAAAAATGTTCGGGCCAGGGTTCGAACCTGGTATCTCTTGGCTGAAGCCGCCAATGCTCTACCAACTGAGTGATCCCGGACGAATCTGGAGGAATTAATTCACCCAGATAACCTTAACGATCACAGCATCTGGTCTTATATCTGAATATCAGCCCGGACATTTTTCACCAACTTGGGAAATTTTTCAATTTATAAGATTTATTTAATAATTGAGTAATTTTGCTAAAAATTAATCTAATATAATTACGTATCCAGCTATTACTGGAGTTCCAGAACTTGCGATTTATCTATTGAGCCGACTCAGATATCCGATCGGATGCTGTGATCGTTAAGGTTATCTGGGTGAATTGGGGACTCAAATTTCGTCCGTTATGGCTTAGTTGATAGAGCATTGGCAGCTTCAGACAAGAGATCCTCGCTTCGAATTTTGATCCGAACATTTTTCACCCACTTGGAAGATTTTAAACTCGTAGGATTTATTTACAAAATGAATAATTGAGTTAAAATTATTCTAACATAATTAATCATACAGCGATTTTCCCTGTTGAGCTGATTCAATTATCAGACTAGATATTGTGATCGTTAATGTATAACACAAAACATTTTTATGTTCAATATTTTTTAAAACGTTGAAAAATACAAGTTTATCTGTACAGATGTTGATTCGCCTACATTTAGCCCCTTAACCCTTTATGCCCCGACGGTACATTAAACTACCACTAAAATAACTTGTTATAAAATTCAATTGATACATCATTTAGTATTAATACAGTTTAGAATGAGCTATAGTTCCTTTACTTTATCTTGTTCAAAAAGGATTATTGGTTACACAAAACAAAAATATTTTAAAAAGGATGATTTATTTTGCCTTTGCATCTTTTCAGCTTTCTTGTTGAAAAATTGGGAGGGAAAAGTTTCAGTTTGGAAATTTTCCTATATTTCTAATAAAATAACATTATATTTGTACATTTCCTAGTTCTAAAAGATACGAAAAAATTATTTAAAATGAGAGTGGAGAGTGGTTTAAGTGGAGTTATTGAAAAAAATCTTTATGAATTCATATTTAATTAATTAATTTTAATTTGCTAAATCCTTTTAAAATTTATTAAATGATTGTGTAAATCAGGAGTGGCCAACTGTGTCACGTCGCATACCACTAATTATTTAAAGAAATAGCCAACTTGTTGAATCGCAGACATTCGATAATAAGGTAAGACAATGATTACTATAAATTTTTAGTGGTGTCCAGCGTGCCACAGTTGGCCACACCTTGTGTAAACCTTATAATGTTGTTTAACACTAGAACCACCATTAGGGGTCATTTTGACCCCCCTGCCCAATCTATTATAATCGTTTGGATCCAGCAATTTTTTCTTAAGATATGTTAAACGTATCCAGCACAAAAATAGGCTAATTGAATAATTTAAGTACTTTTAAATAAAAACTATGCTATGAAATACATTTTATAAAACTTGAATAAAATTGCCGGCTATTATATATATAACGGATTTCCCGTTATATGTGCATTATTCCTCCTCTCCCCTCAAAAATCAACTTTTAACCGTACTGGTTCATTATAAATTGTCATTATTCTCCCCCCCCCCCCTCCTTCAGATTCTCCTTCAGATATATGAAATGTATCCAGCACAAAAATAGGCTAATTGAATAAATTAAGTACTTTTAAATAAAAATTATGGTGTGAAATACATTTTATAAAATTTGAATAAAATTGCCGGATGTTCTAGTGTTAAAAAAATTACGAAAAATGCTTTAGGAGATGAAATATTTAAGAATTAATAATTTGGGACAAAAAGGGTTAAGCGTTGCGCCAGGTAAGTGCAGGCTATTTTTAAAAAATATATATATCGTTTGGTTGCCAGCAACTGCTTTAGTCTAAATATTCAACTTATTTAATGGCAGATAATACGATACGAGAATAAAACCAATTACACTATTTTAAAAACATTGGTTGGAATCATGCAATGTGAATTAAAAAAGAAGCCTACACTGCTCGTGAAAGTTATGGGCACGAGAATCAAGGGGTGAAATAGATTTATTAAAATTTCGACAGAAGACGAATTTCTTAAACTATTGGGTCGTTCGGAAAGTCGTGTCCGTTTCGGAAAATCAATTCGCACCGGAAAATTGTGCCCGGTAATTATTAGACATTGGATATCGGAATAAATGTTTAATAAATAAATGATAGAATTTTCCGGTACGAATTGATTTTCCAAACGGACACGACATTCCAAACGACCCAATATATAATTTTTCTAGCTTATATTTTCAAAGGCTCTCAAATAAAATGTAAAAAAAAATGCTTTTGCACTTTTTTCAATTTAAAAATGAAATTTGACAATATTTTTTAATGAGAAGACGACATCTAATGACAAAATAAAATGTCTATATTTGCAATGAATTTCATATAATATAAAACGGTGCTTTTATCTTCATTTTACCTTTTTAGATTATTTGGAGATACATTTCGCCTGAGCCACACACAGACCAACTACTAGTTTTGCATAGAAAACTCTGCTATATTTACCGACAGGATATTTGCGATTCCCTAAGGGGGTAGGATACCTTTAAACCTGCAAAATTATCGAAATCTTTTTAATACATATTTTGATTCCGTAATCATTTCTGAACCATATGCAAAAGACCGCATTAAAAAATTCCCATTATTTGACTAATTATGGCAGTTTTATGAACACGACATATTAAGACTACATAGGATAATTAAACTTTGATTGCGTTTATTCAAAACGATGAATTTTGATACTGCGCGCAGTGTTACTAAAAAACTATGTATGGCAAACAAAAAATCCTTTCACCACATATTCATTACTGTATTATCTACAACTTAAAACCAGAAAAATGTAAGATTTTATTTTATTTTTTGTTTTTTACTTTGAAAATATTTTTAAAAATGTGAAAAAATTTAAGTTTCTGCTAATTTTTTAATTTAGTCAATATTTTTTACAAATATTCTGGTTTTTGTATAAAGGTAACAGTATTACGTATTTATTTTCACCAAAATTTCCTGTTTGAATGCATATTTTCAGATTTTATCGTGCGCGCAAGATTTTTTTCTTTTATTATCATATATTTTTTAACTTATCATTTCCTTATTTATTTAGTAATTTACAAGTATATTTATATTTTTTAACCCTAGAACTACCGAAAATTTTACTCAAGTTTTATAAAAACATTTTACACCAGAATTTTTACTTAAAACTATTTAATTTGTTTATTTAACTTATTATTGTCTGATTTATAAATTTAGTTTGTTTTGAAGAAATTTCTGGTTTGAATAAATATTTTGACTGTACATGTCGGGTCCATTGGACCCTTCTGGTAGACAGAGGGTTAAATATATATATAACTATGAGCTTTATATTTAAATGAAGTTTGATTTTTATTTTTGACTTATTACACAAGTTTTGAAGCTTGGAACAAAGTGGCATTTTTTCCCATTTTCGACGTGTTCAAAGGTATCCTACCCCCTAAGGCGAAGATTTTTATTCCAAAATAGTGGCCAAGCAATAACGTTGCAAATCACTGCTCTACGCATTTCTATCAAATGCATCAACAGCATATTTTAAAAAATATATATCGTTTGGTTGCCACCAACTTTCTTCAGTATAAATATTCACCTTATTTAAGGTCAAATAAAACGATGTGAGAATAAATCCATTTACACTATTAAAAAAAAAAAAAAACTGGTGTTCAAATAGTAATTTTACTTTATTTTATTTACAGAAAATATAACATTTTATAAAGCAAAAATAAGAGTTAAAGCTTTCTGGTGAGAAATTGGAATGTCTGATTAGAAAAATCAGCCAGATGCGGCAACAATGAAGGAGAAAAAAAAACGAAAAGAAAATGAAAAACCACGGCGTTTAATTTTGCACAGATAATGAAAATCTAATAAAAATTGAAATTTATTTAAGCAACCACCACACAGACAGAGCAACGTAGCTCATGTGGCTTCCTTAATCACATCGTGAGTCATTTACATACCAAACCAGCTTGAAGTATTTTTCATATATGTATTCAGTTAATTTTATGTAATAAGTGGTGGTAATTTACAATTAAATGAAATGAAAATTCCCCTAAAGAAATGTGTACAGTTCCATCGATATTTAAATGAAGAACAGTTAATTTAATTTTAATTTAATTTAATTCATTAAAAGTAACGTTTAAACCTTAAGGGCGGCGGTATGTTTATGAAACCAATTAACTTTAATTCTCAAACGCCACACTGGCAACAGAATTTTGGCAAAATATGTTACATTTAATAAGTATGTGAATTATAGCCTTTTTCTTTTTACCAAATAATTTTTCTGGTAAAAACCTGTGCCATTGATTTATTTCAACACTTTAGTTTTGAAAATGCTTTGCCTCTGAAAGTGGTAACACGAAAACACTTAACATGGAAAATTGGGTAACACCAAATGATATAGCAGGCAGGACAGTATACTACGCAATTTAATACATGTCTTTTTCTTTTAACACAAAACAAATATCGTTTAACACAAAAAAAATCGCTTTCTATCTTTAGTGGCTTATCAACTTGGATAAGCGATTTTCACGAGAAAAGCCTATAGACGCACTTATTATTGATAACTGTCTAGCACACCTGTATTTTGAAGTAAAAGAAAACTTGTATTTTTGCCTCCAAATGCCACAAAGTTTTACAACCATGTGATCAAGGCATTATAAAAAAATTGAAATTAAATTATCGAAATTAATTGATTCGAAAATATTCTGTCGCTTTGGAAGGAAAAGGAGTTTTATTAGATGCATTACATATGTTGCGCTCAGCATGGAATATAGTGTAGCCTACAAAAATTGAAAATTTGTGGACAATATGGTGCTGAAAAAGACACTTTGAAAATATATATCTGTTTTTTCTCCCACAAAAAACAATATCTTTTTCTACTTGTTTTTTATTCCAATGGGTGTAACCTACCAGTAGTTTAACAAGAAATCGAAATAAAATTTGACGACATCAAAAATATTGATGCGTTTTGCTCTTTATTTACTATGCTTTTAATACGAAAAAAATTTCGCTCTCCTCAGTTTCGTGTTAAAAGTACTTCACTGTATATGAAAAAGTAACTTTTACTGAGCATTTTAAAACGAACAGAAAGAAAATAATCCTATAATTATTCCAGTTATGACTAAAATCATATTATGCGATACGTATGTAAGCAATGATTAAAAGATTACTTTAACCCCTTAACGGTCGCATTAAATTACGGTTTAAAAATTCAAATTGCTCACTGGCACCACTTTTTTGAAAAAGAATTATTCACCTTATTTAATAAAAGGTAAAATGATACCATAATGAAGCTGATTACACTATTTTATAAAACTGGTGGGAATCAAACAATCTGAATAAAAGGCACAGCACGTGAAATCACGGGGGCGAGAATTAAGGGGCTAACCCTCTCGCTGCGCAACCCGAGCTATGCACGGGTATGCATTTTCCCGTCAAATTAATACTATTTGGTTGTTCCCACCAGTTATTTTTTAGCGAAAACTTTGTCTGATTTAATCAGGACATTTTCACCGATTACGATAGTCAAAAATTTCAGCTTTAAAGAAACGCTGATAAACGGTTAAAAATTCTGTAAAAGACGCTCATCGCGAATAATTACTTACGCAGCGAGAGGGTGAAAGACGTTCATACGAATTCAGTTTCTCAGCGAAAAACATGCCCAAGCCGGGACTATAACGCAGAACCTTTGACTCAGTGGCTTAGCTTTGGGGGGGGGGGGGGGTGCTCAAGCAATTTTGTTACCAGTATTATTGTATGATAAATTTTTCTTTGTTTAATCGTATAATGCACGATGATTAACGCGTTCAGGACCATGGGTGAATATATGCACCCGTAAAAAGAGCATACGGACCTTGTTTTTCGCACCACTAAAAAAAAAAAAAAAAAAAAAAAAAAAGTAATATTTGTTTCTTTATTTAGAGCATTTTCGTTATTATTTAAGCAAAAGTATTTTTTTTTTTTTTTTAATGGTGCCAACCGAATAAAATTTGTGCAACCGATGCCGGTACGGAAGGTGTTAAATAAAGACAAATTTTACATATAATAATGCTGGTAGTAAAATGATTTAGACCACTCCCCTATAAACTCTACGCCACTTACATTCTCAATGCTTTACCGTTTGAGCTACCTGGGAATTTTGGAATCCCTAATTAAAAAATTAGCCAGATGCGGAATGCCAGAGTGTTGCCGTACCTGGATAATATTTTATTCGGGGATTCCAAATTCTCACCAGCATTTTTAAATAGTTATTATTGTTTTATAAAATGTTAGATAATCCCCAAATAAAATAAAAGAAAATTGCTAATCAAAATTTCCCGGTGTATATTCCAACACTAGTGAGAAGTTGGCCGATTAGTGATGACGTCACACTCGTGTAGTCTGGTCTTGAGTATTTCGATGGCAGTGCCTAAAATAGAAATTTTTCTTTCAGAATTTCTGATGTGCATCCGAATTTTTTAAATTGAAAGTGGCGGCCAAACTGACAACCCAAATATAAGAAATCCTTACGAAGACAAATTATATTACTAAGGAACCACCACACGCAGAAAAACAAGATGTTTGTGTGGATTCCATGATCAGAGCTATGGAAAACAGTAAACGTCGGTCTAACACCCTTCTTTTTTGATTATGTACTCAGTTATTTTTTTAAATAAGTGGTGGTAATTTAAAATTAAATAAAATAGGAATACAACTCATAACAATACACAGGTCTCTGATGCATTTACGGTATATACTCGCGTATAATCCGACCCAGAATTCAAGAGCAATAACTGATTGAAAACCAGTGTTTAAAAATAGTTATCTTCGTCTTTTCTAATTGTAGAGGGTGAAAAAAGGTTCTGACATAAAATACGGCGAAGATAACTAGCCGAAAATGCGAGTATACACGGTATGTCATTTTAAAAACTATCCTAAAAAAATTCGACATTTACCCCAGAAAGTTTGAGTAGTTATTTTTGGTTTAATTAATTTAATTTTAATTAATTTTAATTGGCAATACTTTTAATTTCTGGAAGGATTCGGATTTTCTGAATAAATATGGAGGCCAAACTGGAAACCCGGGCCTGTATAGTTTTAAGAGCCTACAATAGTCACGCGAAAACACTCTCAAGCTAATGGGAAAGTTAGTTTTAAATTTATCGATTGCATTTTATATTTATATATATATTATTTATTTATATATATATATTTTATAGCAGGGGTCGATCTCTTACCGGGCTAGCTTTTACTTTTCAAATTTGGTTGTAGTAAAATTTAAAGAGTCTACTTTCAATTTCTGAACCTGTTCCAAAATTGAAAATAATTTCCTGAAAAAAAAAAAAAAAATATTTATATATATATATATATATATATTCAGGGTGTTTCATAAAAGTTGGCAAAACTTTTAGAGGTGATAGTACACATGAAAACAAACAATTTTCATCAAAGAATGTGTGGTCGGAATTAAAACGCAAAGGTGTTAGAGGGAGCCAAAGGAGATAATGTTGTTACGCGAGGCAAAAACAATCAAAGAACGAATAAATGACAAAAGGTAGGTGGGAAACCCCTCTCCGTACATTCGTTAAGTCTCTGAGCAATTTGCATTTCCAGTTCCGTAGATAAAATACATATCATCCTTTTCCTTATTAGCGAAGGGCAACATCTTCCGTTACGGTCCTACTGCGATTGAGAGTTGCACACTCGGATCAGCAGCTTTTATGTATTAATCTAGGCGAAATTTTGCATACGCGTTCGTCTGCTTCGCGATATCACATTTGCATGCTATTAGAGTCATTCCTCTCCCGATAACTCCCAACAGGAAGGGAGCTTTAACGTTTGCAAGGACCAAGTCAGTGTTGCGAGTGGGTTCTTTTTAAAATTCAAATATTTGATTGCCACCAGTTTTTTAAAATTGATAATCAGGTTTGTTTTCACCGTATATAATCTGTCATTAGATAAGACAAATTTCGCTAGTTAAAAAAAAATGGTGGCAATAAATAAATCCGAATATAAAAAAGTATCCCACAGGCAACACTGGACCAATTTTCCAAATGCGACAGCACCTTTTCGTTTTATTTTCGACCGTTCATTCTTTCATGAAAGTTGTTTGTTTGGATGTGTATTATCACCTCTAAATGTTTTGCTCTTATTTTATTAAACACCCTGTATGTACAATATGCCCACTAAAGTCCCTTGCCACCCTCTTAACTTCAGAACGTCTGCTGCTATATTCATAAAAGTGGTGTCTTAGTACAGTAAAGTAGCCATGCGCTGCCGAATAAAACCACCGACGGCACCACCTGAGGGAAAAATGCTGAGTTAGAATTCCTATCTCGAAAACGTATAGAAATAGGGAAAAAAGTGATTTGCAAAGTTGTAGATAATCGTCGATTTAATAATAAAAGACACATTGTGGACATGAATGCGAAGAACAGAATGGTTAAAACTCGCATTTTTTTTTTCGTGATATCCTACACTGTGACGTCACAAATTTGAACGGAAGGAGAAATGATTATCTTTCGGACAAATGTGCATCTAAATGTGCATTGCAGCTGACGGTGAGAAGTTTGAACATCTCAAATAAAGGTATATTGTTATAACTAATTGTTTTTTCTTTCTAAAATCGCTTTTTCAAGTCACAGTGCAGGAAATCTCGAAAACAAAATCCGCGTTTTAAGCGTTCTATTCTTCACATTAATGTTCACAACGTGTCTTTTCGTACTAATTTGATGTTGCTCTACAACTTTGTATATCACTTTTTTCCCTATCTCTTTGCGTTTTCGAGATAGGAATGCTAAATCCGCCGTTTCCCATGAGATTGCGCCGTAGGCGGTTTCATTCTGTAGCGCATAGATACTCTTTGCTATTCTTAGACCACTTATATGATTATAGCAGCAGCCGTTACCGAAGTTCAGAGGCTGGCAAGGGACTTTAGTGGGCATACCTTATATATAAGAAAAAAAAATCGAAAAAAAAAACTCGACCGGTTAGAGAAAGTCGGCCTCAACTATGCAATATAAAGAAGCCATTTCAAAATATTAGAGTGCAAGCGAGAAATTTGAAAACAACATTCCCATTGACATAACATTACATTGCGCGTTTTTCTTGCAAGAATAGTGTAGGCTCTAAAGTGTTAAAAAATATGTCCAGAAAGACCACTTACACGAAAGAGCAGCTTTTTCTGCGCATTTTAAAACATATAAAATAAGACGTATAATTGTTCTAGTTTTCACTAAATTCATATTAGATGATCCCTATGTAAGGAAGAATTAAAATAACATTTTAACGTCGGTGATTTGAACTTCTTAAAAACATGCTTAATTTAAATTGGCCGTAATATTTCTCTTGAACCTTGATACATTTAATATTTTTAAATGCAATCTTAACGAAATTGTGTGCTATATCTTTCGCCACAGCTACCAACATTTACGCTTTTGCATTTACGCAGGATTACAAAATAAATTTTGCAACTAGAAGAAAAATTTTGGTTCCTACTTACACTTCAAATCGCTATGATTACGCTGAACTTAAATAAATTTGCAGTTAAAGCCTTTTTATATTTTTAATTCAAAGTTGTATTTAGCTAATGCAAAATTTACGATTTTGCAACAATATAATCACATATAAAAATATTTTTTGAGCAATATAAAGGAAATTTTAGGTTCAGTTTATACAGACTAACATGAAACATATATTTTGAAAATCTTATGAAAAAATATTCGGAAGTTTTGAGATATCGTGCGCGTTATACCCAAAAACGTCGCTTCGTAAACGCCGCTTCAGTTATTGAGCGGGTATAATTCTAAATGCTATAACTTGTGTTTTAATGGGAATTTCTAGGGAACAAATATATCAAAATATTTCGAAAAAATAGGGGTTTAACATCTAAAAGAATTAAAAATTCAAACATTTTAAAGCTTTAAAATTCCTCAAACCCCTTAACAGGAAATTTCATGATAGATATGTTTTGCTCTAGAGTTGAATTCTGCGCATTTTTCAATAAAAATCTAAGAAGAAAATTTTGCTAAGAAAATATTAGTGTTCAGTTAGCGGACCATTTGGGATCCCTGGAAGCAGATTTCATAGGAACTCGCCGGTCAACAATGTGTTAATATAAAATTAGCTAAAAGACAATTTATTTGTATCTTTGGCAAACCTGTTCTGAAAAAAAAAAAAAAAAAAAAAAAAAAACAGCGGAAGATAACGAAATTTATTCAATAGTATATTTTTCATAGTTTTGTACGGAAGGATTCAAAACCACTAAACAAGTGTTTTAAAAAAAAGCTGAATTATTGTTAAAATTCTTTGCGGAAGAATGCTGAGATTAGCGTACCACGATATCCATAAAAAATCATCGCTTTATAAAACTTGGAACGTACTTGGAACCCTATGTTAACCTACACAATTTTCCAACCGCCAAATATTTTATTAAATAAGTTTACTAAAATTTTGAAAGAAGACGACATTTATTTTTAAACAATATAGTTTTCGGACTTTTTACTTCAAAAGAACTCTAATAGAGTGTTCAAAAGGGTTATTAGATTTGTTTCATTTCAAAACTGAAATTAGGCAATATTTTTAATATGGAGGCAACCCCTTATGACAAAATAAAACACGTATATATATAATGAATATCATACAAATTAAAACGATGCTTTTATCATTATTTTAATTAGAAATAAAGTTATGTAAGTCGTCTTTTTTTTTTTTTTTTTTTTTTTGATATACTTTAGTCAGTGCCACTGGTCTACCAGCAATTTTCCACTAGAAAATTAGACTTATTTAATGAAAGGATATTTCAGGGCATAAAATATATTATGTGAGCTTTAAAATGTTCACTGTTTCACTTAGATGGTGACTAAAAGAATAGAAGAGATGTTAAAAGTTAAAAATATGCATTTTGTTTAAAACTTCTTTGTACATTCAAACTTTTCCAAGCTCTTCATCAGAGAATATTTTAATAACTAATTGCTGTTTATTTATAAAAATACGTCACTTCGTTTTGAAAATGAGAGAGCCAATAATTACTAGAGTTGAAAGTATAAGTAACAGTTTCTTGGGTTGAACTTAATTAGAGAAAAAATATATTTTTAACTGCAGTTCCATTTATTTTATAACTCTGTCTTCATACGTCACTTTCCTTTTTACATGCTTAGCTCGGCAGTCGAAATAGCCTTGTTTCTGATTAAATTTGGTTAGAAGTAAATATTTAACTGCCGTACCATAAACTTTAATACGTCACTTTTCTCATGTTTTCAGGATTTATTTTCCGAATATCGAACCAAAAATTGGGCATATTTTACGATAGGTATTAAAGTTTATGGTACGGCAGTTAAATATATTCTGCTAACCATCTTTAATCTCAAACAATGCTACTTCGACTGTCCAGCTACGCATTTAAAAAGGGGAGTGACGTATGAGAACAGAGTGATAAATAAATTGAACTGCGGTTAATAATAATAGATATTTTATCTAATTAAGTTCAATCCAAGAAACTGCTACTTCAACTTTCAACTCTAATAATTATTGGCTCTCTCATTTTCAAAACGAAGCGACGTATTTGTATAAATAAACAGCAATTAGTTATTAAAATATTCTCTGATGAAGAGCTTGGAAAAGCTTGAAAGTACTAATCAAAAATAAGTAAATAGTAAGGTCAAAAATACCTTTTTTGACCTTGTCCGCTTACGGACACGTGTTTACTGTAGCTGATGACGAGCTGTTATATTTCAGCTCGAAACGCATCCGATGTTTTGTTTTTATTTTATGGTGATTTTTTACAAAGTTTTATTATTTTAATTGGTTACAGTTGAAGTTTCACTATTTTAAGGAAATGTCAGTTCCTCTTTGTTAATAGTTCCATGGTAAGAACCCTGTATTTGCAATTCACTACAGCGAAGATTTTTATCTTAAAATAGTGTTCTGGCAGATAGGTTGTAAATCTCTGCTCTACTCATAACTACAAAGTATGTCGGATGAAAGTAAACAAATTGAAAAAACAATGGAGCGTATTTTGACACCGCCTTCTGAATACAAGGCGTGAGCGCTGACACAAAAATAGCGGCTGCTGAACCGATTTTTTTCAGCGTGTGAACGGTCCCTTTAATTTTGGCACCAATAATTTTTAAAAGTTTTTTTCGCTTTATTTTTATGAGATTAAACAAATCTTTCATAAAATCCAGGTGTCTAAATTTAAGGGACCGTACATACCTAAAAAAAAGCCTCCTTCGACAGCCGCTATTTTTGTGAAAGCGCCCAGGCCTAGTATTCAGGGGGCGGTGATTTTTCCGTCAATGACGAAATCTAACACACATAAACAGGCAGAGAGCCTCATACGTGGTTTTCTTGATGCCTTCATGGCTCGTTGCGTCGTACCGGGAGGATCTAAACATTATTTTCATGTATGTATTCAAATATTTTTCAGTATTAAGTGGTAGAAATTTACAATTAAGTAAATTCGCAATACTACTCTTAAGAGGTCAAAAAGTTTTAAGCAAAGAACAAAATATATAAACGAGTAACGTTTTTGCACGTTTTGAAAACAAACTGTAACCAAATAATCCGACTTTCAGGTAAAAACGTCGGGCAACACCATTCTTTTATAATACAAAGTGTCCATAAAAGAATGTACCAGATCCAATGGTATATTATAATTGTTTAATTTAGACTATTTACAACAAATCATAGATCAAATTGAAGGCAAAATAACCTAGTTTTTCTTACAAATGTTCAATAGGTACACCTTTAGTTATACGGCACACATTCAACCTAAAGACCGATTCTTCCCACACTTGGGTTAACAAGTCCGGAGTAAAGGTAGCAATAGCCTCTTTAATTCTGTGTCTCAATTCTGGCAAATCATTAGGTAGCAGAGGAACGTAGACACGATCTTTTATAAAGCCCCAAATGAAAAAATCGCATGGCTCTAACGGCATTTAAATCTTCAGCCCAGAAATAACGCTTTACCTTAGGGGTAGCCATTTTGCGTATTTGGCACTGCAAGCAATTCAATAACAAGGTCAATAATAAATTCGCGCATGCGCTTATCTAAATCTGTTTGAGTTGCTCTTCATTTGTGACCTTGAACCAAAACTCTACAACACTTATGGTTGATACTATTAAAATATACCCCTGGGACATTGATTTATGGACATCCTGTAGCTTTGAATGTTTTAAAAGTGTATAATAAATACATATTTTAATAAAGACATTCTTTAAATAATATTATGAAATATCACAAAATTCTCACATGAAATATTCTTGACCCGCTCCTATATTTATAATTAATTTCATATAAATTGGAACGTTGCTTTAATCTTTATTTTACTGAGATCGAAAGTTACATAAATAGTCTTTTTAAATTTTCCTTTGATATAGCTATTTTAAGCCAGGACTTAACACCTACCACATGCTTTGTATAAAAAAATTTGACATATTTAATGGCAGAATAAAGGCTATTCACTAAGGTGAACGTTTTTATATAAAAATAGTAGTCAGACAAAATTATTGCCAATAAAAGGCTCTAAATATTTCTACCAAATGCATCGGCAGAAAAAAATGAAAAACGACTGGGTGTTCTTTTATATAGATAACCAAATCGTACCAAATATGTATAGATTTCTTAAACAACAAGCACGCAAAAAGAGGAAAAAAACTCATGTGACTTTGTTGATCATCTAACGAAATTACCCCTACGACACATCTTCTAGTATTATTTTCGTGTATGTATTCGGTTAATTTTTCATAATGAAACCAAAATAGAGACCAACATAAAACCGGTCAGAGATGAATCTCAGCTATCCCATGCAAAAAAATAAGAAGAAAAAAATTAAAATACCGTGATTTCCCGCGTATACGCCGCAGCTCAGATGATTCGATTTCCTACCAGTATTTGTTTTAAATAAAATGCGACATGCTTTTGCTTAGCACTTATTTGACTTCATTTTTTAACCCTCTAATTGTTTGGGGCGTAATATTCCGTTCACTAAGCTGCAGGTTTCACAGCAATACAAGCAATATTTAAGATAATATAATTCTATAGATTTAATGAATTTTAAATACACTGAAGTATGATTAATACTCTTAAGGATTACATTCATATGTGTAATTAAGTTTTTTTTATAATGTTGAAAGAATAAAATTTTCTTAGCATTTAAATCAAAATGCAAATAAAACAACATTACAATTTTACCCTTTTGCAAGACGCTCGGAGTTTTTTAAATAAAATTTCCTTTAGAAAAAAGACTAACTAAGCCGCGGCGTATACGCGGGAAAGTACGGTATTTAAAATGCAAGCGAGGAATTTGAAAACAAACCGGAAATTTGAGTCAAGTTTTTAAAAAATATTTCACACCAGAATTACTATTTAAAATAGTTTAACTTTATTATTTTTATGTTTTTCTTCTTTGTATCTTTAAAACTCATTTCATAATAAAATTTCTGGTTTGAAACAAACATATTCACATGGTAGCCGTCAAAATAATGGCTTACGATAGTTGTAGTGTTTACATTAGATTGCGCGTTTCTTTTCGTGAGTAGCATGGGCTCTTACACGTTGCAAAATATGTCCAAAAAGAACATGTATATGGAAGACAAACTTTTTCAGCGCATTTTAATCCTCTGGTTGAGTAATTGTTTTATCAAAATCCCTTCACGAAGAGTGTCTTTTAAAATTTTTAATTTTTTTATCACCTGTTTTTCAAATTTTTTTTTAAATCTAATTTAACCCCTTGAGGGGCGGTGGGATATATTTTATCCCACCTACGATTAATGAAGATTTACACCAGAAAAATTTTATGAAAATTTACTTTTCTAACTTTGGAAAAAAGTCGTAAAATTCTTTTCCTTATTTTGAAATAATTTTTTTTCTAATTTTCCGGTGGGATTTCAGCATTACCCAAACGTAATTGCTTGCCCCTCAAGGGGTTAACACTTGAAGCACCTTGAGCCATCTTGTTCTCGTTATGACTAAAATCATATTAGATGATCCCTATGTAAGGAATACTTTAACTTTGGTCATTTGAAAACGTTAAAAACGCACTTCTTTTAAATTGCGAAAGAGAAAATTTCTATGTAAATTTACTGGCGGATGTTTGTCCCGGCGGAAATCAACCCCAGCAAAAGTGGTTGCAGTTGAAGTTTCACTATTTGTAGGATACAGGGTTTGTACGGGTCCTGGAATTTCTAGATCAGGAAATTCTTTGACACCAGTATTTTTTTTTTTTAAATCTCTACTTAAATAAGGCGAAATTTCGCGCGTTTGAACAAGATTTATTTTTTTATAAAAAAAATACTGATAATTTACCTGGAAAATAACGGGCAGAACGTACGAACCCTGGGATATGTCAGTTCCTTTTTATTAACAGTTCTATGGTAACACTATGCTGCTCGTGTACTTAGTCCAGAATTATATTTTTTTTTCTTTCTACAAAAGAAGCACTAAATATGTGTATCTAAACCACACAGTTTTTACATAATGTTAAGAACATCCCCTGCTGTTTACATTTGATTCTAATAATGCGGATACATCGATCCAGCACTGTGGATGCCTCGAAGTACACCAGATTAACACCAGATATAGCTTGATTTAAAAAAAGTAAGCGATTATTTAATTTACCTGTATGTTGATGTTAATAAATAAGTAAAATAAATATCGAAGAACAGCGAACTCGCGCTTATATATTTGTTGGTTGATTTAAGATATTTTTAACAATTTCTTGAAAGGACCTGAAATAAAACGTTAAGAAGTTTTGTTACATTTGTTTTATTTAAAAAATGAAATTTGGTAATATTTTTAATATGAAGACGATCCCTTATAGAAAAAAATAATGTCTATATTTATAATGATTTTCATATAAATTAAAACAGTCCTTTTAATCTCCTTTTAGTTAGAATGGAAGTTACATAAATACAGCGGTGTAAAAATCTAGGCGCCAGCGGGCAGTCTCTCACCACTAAATTTTATTCGTCTAATATTTTGTCTAAATTTTGTGTAAGAATTCTGATAAAATTTAAGCGAAGAAAACTAAAAAAAATTAGTGGTGAGAGGCTGCCCGCAGGCGCCTAGATTTTTACACCCCTGCATAAATAGACTTTTTTCATTTTCCTTTGAGATCCATCAGGGCATGATAGTCGTAATTCACTAAGACGAAGGATATTTTTTTTTTTTTCAAAATAGTAGTTAGTCAAAAAGTTGCAAAATACTGCTGTACGTATTTCTGCAAATTGCATAAGGAGAAAACAAAAAGGAAAAATAACGGCGTAACTTTTTGTTAAGTTCGCGGAATTCAAATAAACAAAAACATATTTCTTAACCCTAGAACTACCGGAAATTTTACTCAAGTTTTATAAAAACATTCTACACCAGAATTTTTACTTAAAACTATTTAATTTGTTTATTTAACTTATTATTGTCTGATTTATACATTTAGTTTGTTTTGAAGAAATTTCTGGTTTGAATAAATATTTTGAATGTACATGTCGGGTCCAATGGACCCGTCTGGTAGACGGAAGGTTAAACAACCACCACATAAACAGAGTACAGACGTTAATGTGGTTTTCTTGAACCCCTTCAAAACATTGATAAGTGCAGATCAGCCACTATTATTTTCGTGTGTGTTTTCAATTACTTTTGTGTAAAAAGTGGTGGCAAATTCAAAGTAAATAAGTAGGAAAACTGCTCTTAGGATTCCACGCTGGTCACGCGAAAACTATAGCATTCAAATGTTAAGTGTATGGAATCTTTGGTTTTCTTTTTAATACAATTATTCAGTTAGTAAATAAATCATATGATTTGTAAATTTTCCAAGTGAGTGAAAAACGTCTGGGCTAGGATTCGAACCTAGGATCTCTTGGCTGAAGCCGCCAATGCTCTACGAACTGAGCTATATCGGAAGAATCTGGAGGACCTAATTCACAGAGCTAACCTTAACGATCACAGCATCTGGTCTGAGATCTGAATATCAGCCCAGACATTTTTCACACAACTTGGAAAATTTGCAACTCATATGATTTATTTACTAAACGAATAATTGTGTTAAAAATTAATCTAATATAATTACGCATGCAGCGATTACTGAAGTCCCATACCTGCGATTTATTCTATTGAGCCGACTCAGATATAAAATCGGATGCTGTGATCGTTAAGGTTATCTGGGTGGATTAGGTCCTCGAGATTCGTCCGGGATTGATTAGTTGATAGAGCATTTGCGGCTTCAGCCAAGAGATCCTTTGTTCGAATCCTGGACAGAAAAATTTTTCATCTACTGGGAAAATTTACAACTCATATGATTTATTTACTAATTTAATAAGTATGTTAAAAATTAATCTACTGTAATTATGCATCCAGAGTTTATTCTGTTGAGCTGATTCAGATATCAGACCAGATACAGTGACCGTTAAAGTTAGCTGGGTGAATTAGGTCCTCCAGACTCATCCGGGATTGCTCAGTTTGAAATTTCAAGAATTGTTTTTCTTTTTTTACTTCTTTGCGAAACTAAATGAGGTTTCACAGAATAACACTAAAAATTTTTATGTTAATTTTTTTAAACGTTGAACAATGCACATTTATCTGTATAGATGTGTATTCGCCAAATTTTAACCCATTAAACATTTATGCCCCGACGGTACTTTAAAGTACGATTAAAATAACTTGTTATAAAATTAATTTAATACGTCAATTAGTAGTATTACAGTTTAGAATTGGCTATAGATACTTTACTTTATCTTGTCCAAAAGTATTATTTGTTGCACCAAACAAAAATATTTTTAAAAGGATGATTTCTTTAGACTTTGAATCGTTTCAGCTTTCTTGATTTTGAAAGATTGGGAGGCAAAAGTTTCTGTTCGGAAATATTGCTATATTTCAACTATAAGAGCAATATATTTGGACATTTCCTAATTCTACAAAATACGAAAAGTATATTTAAAATGAAATATTTGAGGGGAGTTATAATTATTGCACAATATCTCTATAAATTCAAATTTAATAATTAATTTTAATTTGTAAAATCCTTCTAAAATTTATTAAATGATTGTGTAAATCAAGGGTGGCCAACTGTGGCACGCCGCATATTACTAATTTTTTAAAGAAATAACTGACTTCTTGAATCCCAGACATTCGATGATTAGATAAGGTAATGATTACTATAAAGGTTTACTGGTTTCTAGCGTGTCGCAGTTGGCCACCTCTGGTGTAAATCTTCAAATGCAGTTTCAAAAATTCACGAAAAATGTTTGAGAAGATAAAATTTTCACAAATTCATAATTTGGGACATAAAGGGTTAAGCGTTGCGCGAGATAAGTGTAGAATGCTTCAAAAAAAAAAAAAAAAAACAGATCATTTGATTGCCACCAATTTTTTGAAGTATGAACATTCACCTTATTTAATGGCAGATGAAACAATACGAGAATAAAGCAAATTATATTATTTAAAAAAAAGAGAAAAAATGGTAGGAATCAAACAATGTGAATTAAAAAGTAGCCTACACTGCCCGTGAAAGTCGCGGGCGGGAGAATTAAGAGGTGAAATAGGTTTATTAAAATTTCGACCTGATGACGAATTTCTTAAACTATATAATTTTTCTCGCTTATTTTTTTCAAAGGTTCTCAAATAAAATGTAAAAAAAAAATGCGTTTGCACTTTTTTCAATTTGAAAATGAAATTTAGCAATATTTTTAATGAGAAGACGACTTCTTATGACAAAATAAAACGTCTGTATTTGTAATGAATTTCATATAAATTAAAACGCTGCTTTTACCTTTATTTTGTGTAACGAACGTTATACAAATGAATTTTCTTATATAATTTTCATCAGAGTCACACACAGTCCAACTACTAGTATTGTATAGAAAACTCTGCCATTCATTTGCGTTTCATTCCACTAAAAGGTTTATCATGGGTGCGTCTTGCTACACAAACAGTTTCATAAGTGTAGTTACACGGAATATCACGTTATTACGCTATATGTCCATTTGTGATCAAAGAAGAGGGGAGGATTGTGTGGGGAGGTAAAGTAATCCAACCCTCCAAACCATATCCTACGTTTTCATTCATAAATGTTTTACTCTTTTATGCACTTTTTTATTCTTGCATGCAGAGCTAAGTGCTATAACTTCATATAATAGTAAAATCATGCACATTTTCATTTGCCTCTCCTGCGAAATTTACTTTTGTCGAGATGTGTCACATTTTTGCGGGTGAGCGAGTTCAACTGTACATTTTGCCTGCTTTTTCCAGAAAGATTCAAAACAGTAAAAAAACTATTAAAAATGCAGAGATTTTTAAAAACATTTATTCAACAAAGACATGTTTACCCTAAATTTTTTACGTTAAATGTTTTATAAAACTTTGAAAAATACATGTTTATTTTCACCAGGGTTGTCAGTTTGGCCTCCAATTTTATTCCGAAATTTTAAGTTCATACCGTAAATTTCGAAAGAAGAATTTTTACTTTATGCAATTGCCAAATTTCTGTTATTAAATAATGTATAAAATTATATTCTTTATTTCTGATAAGAACGCGAATTTTCTGAATAACAATGGAGGCAAAACTGGCAACCATGATTTACACAGTCATTCATCCGCCTATCTTATTATTAACACTTTCCAACGCAGAAAAGTTCTCAGCGTAAAATGCTGAAATAATTGACTGACACCAGAATTTACTAAAGAGCTTCTTAGAAAGTAAAAACTTGTTCTTCTGAACTTCCATTGTAAAAGCAAAATTTTATTAAAATTTTCTTGGTACCGATTGCAACTTTAGAATTAAAATTAGGCGCCCCCACTCTGGGACCACTGTGCTTGAAAGGGTTAACCCTCTAATTATCTCAGAAGATTACTTTCTAGAACTTCCGTAATTCTGAAAATCGGAATTCCTACCACAATATTTCAGCAATAAATTTCGCTTTATTTAATGACGGAATGTCTGTTACTCAGTCCTTTCAGGGGCAAAGTACTTCTGCTGCTAAAAGGTTAAAATGATTGATTGACACCGGGATTTATGAACAAATTTATATAAATGTATGTAAAAGCTTTTATTCAAGTACATTGTACAACGGAAAAATTAATTCCTAAATTCTGGTGCCAGTGTGGCCTTTAGGAATAAAAATTAAGTTGTATATCTAATATACCGGTGCCATTCAAGGGGTTAATAAAGAAAATATTGCTATTTTAATTTTCTGATATGAATTTGGAATGTCTGAATCAAAAAATACAAAAAGAAATGGAAACTCTGGTGGGTGCATATATGCTGCCATCAGTATTTGAGGGATAAATAGATTTATAAAAAATTAGGCACAACACGAACTTCTTATACAATATCCTTTTTCGGGCTTAGTTCTTCAATGGAACTCAAATAAAATATTGAAAAGTATTGTTACATTTGCTTCATTGGAAAAATGAAATTTTGAAGTACTTTTAATGTAAAACGATCCCTGTAATAATAATTCATCTTTGTCCCTTTTGTAACAACAAAATAAAACACATATACCGTAATTTCCGGCGTATAATCCGCGGATCAAACAATTCTGTTTGGACCCAGAAATTTTGGTTAGTAATTGAATACAAAAATTTACCGCAATCTAACAAGTTACATTTTATTTTAAGAATTTTCTGGGTCAAAAAATGATTGTTTGATCCGCGGATTATACGCCTGAAATTACGGTATTTATAGTGAATTTCATAAAAATGGATAAAGTGCTTTTATTCTTACTTTAATTAGAATAAAATTTACATAAATAGCATTTTTTTCATTTTCCTTTGATATTCTTTACTTGAGAGCCAAAGACAAGCCCATAGCTGCCAACTTCTACGCTTTTTTCTTACCACTAAAATTTGAAAGAACATTTTTACTTAATTAATTGCAGAACTTGCCGATTAAATAGGATTTTTTTTTAGATTTTTAGTCATATGATAAAAGCGTAAATGTTGGCAGCTATGCAAAACACTAATTTTGTATAGAAATATTTTCAATATTTAATAACAGGATAATCGTGATTCACTAAGGCGAAGGTTTTTATTCCAAAATAGCGATCAAGCTAAAAGGGTGCAAACCAATGCTCTGCGTATTTCTAATAAATGCACCGTGATAAACAAAAGAAAAAATGAAAATTGACGGGTGTAATTTTGCGTAGACAACGATATACAGGGTGTTGCCAAATTCAATCGATAAATTCAGGGGATAAAAGGCATTAGGAGGATGAAAATTTTCCATAGAAGATGGAGTCGCAAACCACTTATTTATTTAAAAATACAGGGTGTTTCATCACGACTGAACTTGGGTTGACGGTACAACATTCGAGAAAAATATAAGCAGTGCAATGAAAATGTAACTATATGTATCTTGTGTTGGGGAAAATGTTATAACACCACGAAAAGTTCCGGAGAAACAGGCTGCTCAAGCACTGGGAGAAATAAAACAAAAAGGGAAAACGACGAGGGAAAAGGACTTTTTCGTAGAATATGAAATCCTAATATACTTAAATCCCTTTCTTAACCCTTAACTGCATGAATTATTCTTGTAGAATTGTGTTTTTTATTTTTATATTAAGGATTAGACACCAGAAATCTTAAGATAGTTTTTTAACTTTATTTAGTAGCATATTTTTGTAATTTTTAGAGGATTAATATTTCTATATAAATATAGTGGTTGTAAGAACTTAATTTATGTATTAAAAATTAAATAAAAAGGTGATGGAAATTTACATCACTATGCATTTAAGTGTTAAGCAGTGTTGCTAGTGGGCAATTTTTTTAAATTCAGATTTTTTGACTGCCACCACTGTTTTGAGATAGTAAAATTCGCATTATTTAAAGACATATTAAGTAAGGTGAAAACAAGGGGAAATTTAATAATTTAGAAAAGTGGTGCCAGTCAAGAAATCTCAATTTAAATAAAGTAGCCACTGGCAACACTCTTCTTACTCAACCACCACACACACACAGCATATGAGTTCATGTGGCTTTCGTGATCACACAACATTATGGTATAATTATGCTGTCGCCACTACTCTTGTTATTTACGTATATGATCTTTGTTAATTTTTTATAATAAGTGGTGGAAACTTAAAATTAAACTAGTCGAATGTGCAAATCCCAAAACTTTAATCTATCTTATACATGTTAATACTTCAAAATTCGCTATCACAGTGCCAAAATTGATTGACAATCTATGCCCGTCATGATGATTCTAAAGTTCGTTGAATTGTTTGCATTTAAAACGTAAATAGAGTGAAACTTCCATTTAACGAAATCTCGTCGTTACACTTAATTATTTCGTTATGAAGAAAATTCGTCAAACAGAAATCAAGTCAAATTCATGAATTTTGTATAAAAAAATACACATGCAGAAAAAGAAAAATTACATAAAATGGAACTATTGAAAAAATGTATTTTATTTGGTCGGTAACTTTTTTATGCAATGTAGGCATATAGGTAAATTTTAATTAGAATAATGTCTAAAAAAGTACATAACAAAGAGAGGTAAACAAAATGTGAACGTAGTGTCCTTTTTTCATTTTTCTCAGTATTGCAAATCTTTAACTGAAAAAAAGTCTGTAATATTTCTTTGACAGGTTTCCTATAAAAAAAATACTGTGTTCATAAAAATTTTGCCCTTTGTAAGTATCCAAACAATTCATATGTAATATTTTCGTGAAACTGGAATCCCTTCTTATTGCATCGAATGCTTTTAGCAAGTCTTCTTTTGAATGGAAATGATTAAATAATTTTATTTTTATACAATCTGCTGAAATAAATTCTTACATCCATCGCAACAGCAACCACTTCCTTTGAATGTTGTACACTCACGAAAGTAGAATAAACTTCTTTTTATAGAATATATTTTTCGTAATATGGAGATTAATTTACATGTCAATGGTGTTCAAATTGTAGGTTCAGCAGTTACCACGTAGTTACCACGACATCCTTAAAAAAAATTTAAATTCGACGTTTTTATAAAATATATTCAGGTTTCGTACGAGTACTGTTATTTTCAAGGCCCAATATTAATATTATTTTACAGAAAACTAAATCTAGTTTAGAAGCGCGAAATTTCGTCTTATTTAAGAAGAGATTTTCTATAAGAAATTACTGGTACCGAAGAATTTTTTAGTTTAAAAATTCATGAACCCTGCATATTTCTCTACATTGTATCCAGTGTTGCCAATGGGCTGCTTTTTTATTGGGTGTAGTAAAAAGTTTTAAAGCGTTTTTCAGAGAAATGAATATTCAATTAAGAACTAAGAATAATATATTTATTCATTAAAATAATTTGAATCCTTATCTAACAACTTCCGCCATCGGTCAGGCAGTTGACGGAAGCCAGAAGTGTAGAATGATTCGTCTTTTGACGAGATGAAGTCGTCAATCCAATTTCGCACTTTGTCCACTGTCCGGAAGTGTACTGGAGGTAAGGCATTCTGCATCTACCGAAACAAACGTTAGTCCGAAGGGGTTATATCGGGACTATACGCCGGGTGTTCCAAAACTTCCCAGCCAAGAGTTACCAACGGGTCATTGAGACTGGTTTTGCAACATGAGAACTGGCGTTGTCATGGAGCAATTTCACGGCGCGCAAACCTTTGCCAGTAAATGGACGTTTCCGACAGATTTCCTGGTTCAATTGAAGCAATTGTTGCTTGTAGCAGGAGTTACACTTACGGGTAAAACCAATTTTCTTTGTGCTTTTCAAGATTTTTTTTCGTCATTTTTTATTATCTACATTTTACTAAATAACAATAATATTGTTTAAATATATATTTATGCTGCACAAAATTAGCATCCGCACAGAAAAAAATCAATTTTATACTTAAAATATAACCTTGCAAAGTCATATTTAGAGTGAAAAATGTAACCTCTGTTACTGGACAGTATTTGCTTAATCTATGATACAAATATTTCAGCAAAAAATATAACTTTTATATATTACTTTAACAAAGATGTCCTTTAGTTCAAAACAACAGTTTTAGAAAGATGAATAATAAATAATAAAATTTAATTATCATTACATGTGTAATTTTATCTCGTTTAGAAAAAAAAAAAAAAATCTAAGTTATAGTTCGTAATTACCACTTATTTTAGCTTTAAAGAAAATATTTTTTTAAATTGTATTTAAAGTATATAACATATTCCTCGTTTTAAATACATTTGGTTTATTATCAGTTTACAATTATAAAAAGGAAATAGAAAAATTCTTCAAGTAACAGAGGTTACATCCTGTAACAGAGGCTAAATCCAGTAACAGAGGTTACAAAAATTTACAAGATGTAGACAAACTGACTTTTTAGCAACTAACAAAGACACACTGAATAAATCAGACGTAATTTTATTTTCCAAAGAAATTTCCACAAATTTTTAACACTGCAATTATTTTTCAAATGCGTCAACAGGGTGGGGAAACTTGTAAAATAATCTGCCCACTTTCTGTACTACAGTTGGCATAGGCAAACATTTTTGGATCTGTTCGAACTGTATGTATGCAATATCATTGTCATCTAATTTAAAAATTGATAATGCATCATCACAAACTTTCAAAAACATAACTTGCACTTCACCATCTTCTAGTAATCTGTTGTAACGGCTATGTAATAATACTTCATTTTTCTCATTTTTTTCAGTTACAAGTTCTACTAGTATGTATGTTCCTTTCATTTATTTATCTAGCTTTATTTCTTTAATTTAATTTTCTTAAGCAGTATATTCAAGAACTTGAAAACTTGTTTTCTTAGGAGACATTTTTAGATCTGGAAAATACCACAAATAAATAATACATGCTATGCAAAAATAAATATAAATAAGTAATAAGACTGACAATAAGTACCACAAAAACATGTATTCTGGGATAAAATGTAACCTATGTTATTTGTATGTAACATCTGTTACCTAAAGTTGTAACAGAGGTTACATTAAAGCAAAAACAATTTTTTATCTTAAATAATAATATTCTAAAAAATAACTGTGTTATTTATATAAAATTATTTTACTTAGTGCTTTGTGATTTAAAGAGAAATTTTATTTTTAAAACAATATTTAAACCTAAAATTGGAGTAACAGAAGTTACAAAGAGAAAACACACTCACCTTAGAACTTCATAATACTGTTCTATACTCTAAACATGTGGCAGACAGAGTGAAAATGGCACTTGACTTCTATTCTAGAAAGTTCTTTGAACAATACAGATTAGTAGTGCCATTTGTTGGACAAAATTTTTATTATTTATTCTGCTAAATGTAAATAAAGTAACAGAGGTTTCATTTTCATGGACAATTGTTAAACTTATGCAGTTACAAAATACATATCTTAATTCATTAGTACAAATTTATTAAACTACTATATCTGTTATTTAAATAAAAATAGATAAATATTGTTTTGTTCATAATATTTAGAATTGTAGTCTGTTTAAAGTTGCATTTCTAGTCGTTTGGACAGCTAATTTTCATGGCTAAGGATGGATAAATTGCATAAATTGTGCAATAAATACAATAAAATTGACTAGAACAAACTTTAGACCAGTTAAGAATAGTTTTTTCTAAAAGATGGTATAAAAAATTTGGAATTTCTTTGTATATTAAATGAGAAAAAAAATATATTAAAGATTTGGACATGAAAAGCACAAGTATTTTTGGTTTCACTCTTACACCAGGCTCCAACAGTTCGTAATGGAGCACGCCCTTCATATCCCACGAAATGCAGAGGACAACTTTTTTGCAGTGAAGGGCTCGTTTCGGCATTGATGTTGTTGCTCCGCCGGGGTTCAACCAATATTTTTTTGCATTTTGGATTGTCATAACGTATCCATTTCTCATCTCCGGCCACGATTTTAAACAAGTAAGATTTTTTCTGTTGCCTGTTTAGCAGATTCATACACTTCAAGACACGTTCATCCTTGTTCCTTTGGCTCAATGCATCTAGTACCCATTTTCCTGCCTTCTGATTCTTTCTCACTGGGTGTAAACAATTACAAATCGTTTTTTGTGATATTCCTAATTGTTCAACAAGTTCTTTTTGCGTCTGATATGCATCTTTATCAAGCAGTGCTTGTAAATCTTCATGACTAGCCTTCAGTGGAGCGCCGCTACGTTCTCGATCGCGAACATCAAAATCGCCAACTTGAAAACGTCGAAACCAAAATTCACATGTGCTTTTCGCTACGATCTTTTCACCAAGAACAGAAGAGATTGATTGATATGCTTTTGCAGCACTTTTTCCTTGGTGAAATTCGTAACGAATACAGTGACGAATAAATGACTTACCGTATGACATCTTTCACCTTAAAAATATCAACTTTACCTTCACTTTTCTCCCAGATTCTGCGTCGATTTGAAAAAGCTGACCTGGTTCTTATCATATGACACAAACTCGGTCGACTGATTGGTGTGCTATTTCGCAATAAACGTAAGACGAAATTCGCTTTAAAACTTCTTACAACACCCAATATTATTCAGATTCCTTGATAGGTACCACCTTTAACCCCTTAACGCTCGAATTAAATTGCGTTTTAAAAATTCAAATTGCTTATTGGCACCAAGTTTTTGAAAAAGAAATATTCACCTTATTTCAGGACAGGTGAATCGATACTAAAATAAAGCGAATTACACTATTTTATAAAACTGGTGGGAATCGAACAATCTGAGTAAAAGACACAGCCCGTGAATATGACGGGAGAGAGAATTAAAGGGTTAAGAAATGGCAAAATTTGCCTTGTTTTTTGAAATATTAATTAAGAATAAAACAAGGGGAATTTTAGTATTTCAAAAATGTGGGGCCAGTCACGAAATCTCTATTAAATAAAAGTAGCCCAATGCCAACACTGATTGTATTTCAACCGCCTATCTTTTATTAAATATATTTATTAACACATTCCGAAGGGCAATTTTTATCAAATCTGAATTTAAAAACTGTAGAAGCTCCTCCTTGTTCTGAAAGTCTTTTTTAAATTATTGTTCTAGATAGGTTCCCAAATTTATACATCGGTAAATATCTTTCAATGTACGAATTTAATATAAAATATCTCACAATCTAAAAGAAAATATGGACATTATGATATAAATGCATTTTCTGTAAGGTAGAAGCCAGACCCTTAGTCAATGATGTTTTTTGAATGAATACGAGAATTCTCGTTTCTTGACGTGAATGTGTTATGCGTCGTGACCAATAAGTATAGGCTTCTTTTTTTTAATTCAGATTGTTTGATTGCCACCACTTTTTTAAGTAGAAAAATTCACTTTATTTAGTGGCAGATAAAATGATGCGAGAATAAAGAAAATTGCACTATTTAAAAAAACTGGTGGGAGTGAAACTCTCTGAATTAAAAAAAAAAGTAGCCTACACTGCCCCTGAAAGTTGCGAGAATTAAGCTGTAAAAAAATATTTTTGACCCACGAGTTTTAATGTCCAGCCCCCTGCTTTGAACTTTGTGACCTTAAATACGTTTTCCAGGTAAAGAAGTTAAAATAATGCCACAGTATTTTGATTTAATATAAAAATAGCTAAAAGTCAAATTTTGTTATGTTTTTGGCAAAATTGTTCTGGTACATCAACAACGGCAAATAACGAAGTTTATTCAATTATCATAGCTGCCAACTTGTACGGATTTTTCTTACCACTAAAATTTAAAAACAAATTTTGCCTAATTGAATTGCCGAATTCTAACGATTTTCAGCGATCCAATAAGACAAATCTTTCTTTTAAATTTTAGTGGTAAGAAAAATCCGTACAAGTTGGCAGCTATGAATTATATATTTCCCATCAGTGGTGGAAAATTGGCGCAGAGGAGGAGCCTATTGACACCACTAAATTTTAGTAGAATTTTTCGTCTTATCTAATGACAGTTTTTATTAAGATGAAGAATACCATAAAATATTAGTGGTGTCAATAGGCTCCTCCTCTGCGCCAATTTTCCACCACTGATTTCCCATACTTATATCCGGAAGGATTCAAAACAGCAAAATTGCTATTCATAAAATATAAATATACTGATTTATTTTTTAACTTCTTTCCGCAACAAACTACGGCGATATATTTACCACGACATTCTTAAAATTTTTTTAATTCAACGTTCTTAAATAGTTCCATAATTTTTTGTAGTGTAAGTCACATAGTTGAAAACTACTATGCTCGTTGCCAACGTCATTTTCGAAAAGTTTGCTAGGCCTTATTCAATTAATGAGATATCTCCCATAAAATAAGTCACAATTTGCCGTTCTAAAATACTAATAGCCGAAAACCATGGTGCGTGACTTACACTACAAGTACTCATGGAAATAGCCTTTTATAAAACTTTGAACGGTACATGTTTTTCTACATATAGTGCCGTAGCCGGTGGAGGGGGGTGGGTGGCTTCAGATGCAGAAGACACCACTAATTTTATAAACATTTCTTTGCCTTATCTAATCAGAGAATTCCCTGCTATTAATCAAGATGAAAAGCATTTAAATTTTAATCATTTAAGAAAGTAATGAAGGATAAATCCAGAAGTAAAGCTTTTTTTGTGAAACACTTAATAAAAAAATCATTCATCAGATATCAAGGTTTTTCCAATAATGTATATGAATATTCATAAAGTGTTTGAAATGTATTTATTGACTCTAATAATCAAAGTAATAAAGTACCATATTTTCCCGCGCATGCGCCGAAGCTTAGTTAAGTCTTTTTCATACCGGAAATTATATTTAAAAAATGAAATAAAATAAATGCTAAGCAAAAGCAAGTCAGATTTTATTTAAAACAAATTCTGGTAAGAAATCGAGTTGTCTGAGATGCGGCGCATACGCGCGAATTTACGGTAAGCGTAACTGAACATTTGTAGCCAAAATATGTAACATCATATTAAATTAATGAAAATGTATTAATAGTTCCATGGTATAACTATGCTACTCGTGTATTTAGTCCAAAAATAAAATTTATTTATAATAAATTTTAATTTTAAAATTTATTTATAATAAATTAATAAATTATAAATAAATATATTAAAATTTATTTATAATAAATAAGTAAAATAAATATCGAAGAATAGGGAACTCGCGCGAATATATTTGTTGGTTGATTTAAGATATTTCGAGCAATTTCATGAAAGGATCTCAAATAAAATGTTAATAAGTTTTGCCACATTTGTTTTATTTAAAAAATGAAATTTGGCAATATTTTTAATGTGACGAGAAATTTATGGCAAAATCTTATGGCAAAAATGAATGTCTATCTTTATAATGAATTTCATATAAATTAAAACAGTCCTTTTATTCTTTTTTTAAATTAGAACGAAAGTTACATAAATAGACTTTTTCCTCATTTTCATTTGAGATACGCATCAGGACCACAGACCGACGACTAGTTTTGTATAAAAATCTTGCCATATTTAATGACAGGATAGTCTCACTTCACTAAGACGAAGGTTTCCTCCCCCCCCCCCAAAGTAGTGGTTAGGCAAAAAGGTTTCAAAATACTGCTGTACACATTTCTAGAAATTGCATACAGAGAAAACATAAAGGAAAAACACCGACGTGTAATTTTGTGCAGATCACGAAAACCAAATAAATAAATCACATTTATTAAATGACCACCACTCAAACAGAGTACTGACGATATTGTGGTTTTCTTGAACAGCGAATATTAAATAAAGAAGACATGTCTACCAGCATTATTTTTGTATGTGTATTCAATTACTTTTGTGTAATATGTGGTGGCAAAATAAAAGGAAATAAAGTACAAATATTGCTCTTATGATCCTACGTTGGTCACGCGAAAACTATAGCATTCTAATGTTACATCTATGGAATCGTTGGTTTAATATTTAACATATCTAATTATTATATGGAATACATTATGAACTTCATCCCGGACATTTTTCACACCACTTAGAAAATTTACAACTCATATGATTTATTTACTAATCGAATAATTGCATTAAAATTTAATCTAATATTATTACGCATCCTGCGATTACTGGAGTTCCATAACCTGCGATTTATTATATTCAGCTGATTCAGATATCAGATATGATGCTGTGTTCGTTAAGTTTGGCTGGGTGAATGAGGTCCTCGAGAATCGTCCGGGATGACTCAGTTGATAGAGCACTGGTGGTTTCAGCGAAGAGATCCCTGGTTCGAATCCTGGCCCGAACATTTTTCACCTACTTGGCAAATTTACATGTCATATGATTTATTTACTAATCGAATAATTGTGTTAAAATTTATTCTGATATAATTACGCATCCAGCGATTACTGGAGTTCCATAACTTGCGATTTATTGTATTCAGATATCAGACCAGATGTCGTGATCGTTAAAATTAGTTGGGTGAATTAGGGCCTCCAAATTCGTCCGGGATTGCTCAGTTTGGAATTTCAGGGAATTTTTTTTTTACTTCTATGCGAAACTAATTGAGGTTTACCACGATAACTCTAAACATTCTTATGTTCATTTATTTAATCGTTGAAAAATACACGTTTATCTGTATAGATATTGATTCGTCTACTTTTAACCCATTAATCCTTTATGCCACGACGTTTCATCACAGAACTATTAAAATAGCTTGTTATAAAATTTATTTAATACATAAATTAATACTAATACAGTTTAGAATGAGCTATAGATACTTTAATTTATCTTTTTCCAAAAAATAGCTGCCAACTTTTAATCTTTTTTGATACCACTAAAATTTAATAGAGATTCTCTCCTTGTTTAATCTTGAGATTTGGATGATTAAATAAGACAATATTTACTAAACATTTTTAGTGGTAGGAAAAAAGCGTAAAAATTGGCAGCTATGCCAAAAGCATTATTGGTTACATCAAACAAAAATATTTTTAAAAGGATGATTTCTTTTGACTTTTGCATCTTTTCAGCTTTCTTGACTTTGAATATTGCTATATTTCTACTGTAAGAACATAATATTTTACATTTTCAAATTCTACAAAATACGAACAAATATTTAAAATAAAAGATTTGAGTAGAGTTATAATTATTGCACAAAATCCCTAAAAATTGAAATTTAATTAATTAATTTTAATTTTCAAAATCGATCTAAAATTTATAAAATTATTGTGTAAATTAGGGGTGGCCAACTGTGGCACGCTGCATATACCACTAGTTTTTTTAAAGAAATAGCCGACCTGTTGAAGCGAGGAGATTCGATGATTAGATAAGGCAATGATTACTATAAAATTTTACGGATGTCTACTAGGGATAAGACAGGCTCAGCTCGAGCTCGGGGCGACACGGTTTCGGGCTCAATTTTTATACTAGTCTTTGGGCTCAGATCAATTTTTATACCAGTCTTCGGGCTCAAACGGGCTCGGGCTCATTCTTTTGAACTTGACATTTTGATTTATTCTCGTACAGAAAAAATACAAATAACTTTCTTTTCTTAAAAATAACTTATTTCATTTTTAGTCATTTTAATGCTATTTTGTCAGATGAAGGGGAAACATAAATCGTAATTTTCTTCTTTTCTTGTTTTATAATTGTGATATTTGCAGATTCATATACGGTCGTTACAGCGATTGTCTTGACAGCGATGATCTGCTGGTGGCGCCAGTCGGAATATGGAGCCATTAGGCTATTTTTAATAAGAACGTTTATTTATAATAATTACTATTACAGTGTTGCCACGATTCAGGGAAATTCCAGACTAGGAAATTCTTCGGCACCAGTACTTTCTTACAGAGAATCTGTCTTTAAATAAAGTGAAATTTAATGAGTTTAATCTGGATATATTTTTCTATAAAAAATTACTGATATTTCGACTGGAAAATTCACTGAAGCGTGGCAACCCTGTATTATTTTAGAGATCTAACGCGAAATGAATATTTTGTTTTGTTTTTAGTCTACCATCGTCGGTTTATGGTTTGTGAATTTTTAATGTTTTATTGTGTAAGAGATATAATAGCTCTTTAAAAAAAATAATGTTAGTGATTCTGTCCATTTTGCATCACGAACTTAGCTCATGTAACTGATTTGCAATTCATACAGTGTTGCCAGATTGGGTACTTTTTAAATTCAGATTATTTGACTGTCACCACATTTTTAAAATAGTATAATTCGCCTTATTTTTCAGAATTTTTAATATAATTCTAAATAGGTTTAATATTTCTATTTCAAAAAAGCGGAGACAATCAACAATTTGGAGACACTGCATTCATATTCGCATAGTCACTTTCATTTGAAAGTAAATATAATTCACATATATTGTTATTCCGATAGAAAGCAATCGAGCAGTGTTTTCTCTTTTCTTATAAAAGCTTCGGATCTTTCAGGATAACGGTGTCAAATTTTTAATTTAAGCTGATTTGCAAGACACGAGAAACACGAAAGATTGTTTTGAGGAAAGAGTCGATTACAATCTAAGATGTACACCTTTTTTATGAAATAAAAAAGTGTTGTGCGATTCTTCGTCATATATTAGTAATTTCTGCAAATTTCGATTATTTATAGATATAACGAATTTCGTTAATACGTCCACCTGATTTGCTTGTCGGGGAGACAAATAAGAGAATACTTTTAAAAAGTATATATTTATTAGATACGAAATTTCTTTTTCGATAAGATTAAATGTAAATAATGTAAATTTCATAAAATTAATTATGAGCTGGGAATTAATAGTTATTTTATTATGAAATAAGTTGTTAAAAACAATTTGATTTATTCTCGTTTGAACAATTTTAAATAGTTTGATATATATATATATATACATTTGTATTGCATACTTTTAGTATCGGGCGGATCGGGTGACCTAAAAGACTTTCGGGCTAGAGCGGGCTCGGATTTAAAACGGTACGGCTCGGGCTCCGAAAAGTGAGTCCGAACTCATCTCTATTGTCTAGCGTGCCACAGTTGGCCACTCCTGGTGTAAATCTTCTAATGTAGTTTAACACTAGAACTGCCATTAGGGGTAATTTTGAGCCCCCTGCCAAATCGATAATAATGGATTCGAACCAGCAATTTTTTTCTTAAGTAATGTTAAATGCATCCAGCGCAAAAAAGCGCAATTAAATAAGTTAAATACTTTTAAATAAAAATTATTGTATGAAATAGTTTTCATAAAATTTGAATTAAATTGCCGGTGGTTCTAGCGTTAAAAAAATCACGAAAAATGCTTTAGAAGGTGGAATTTTCATGACTTAATAATTTGGGAGATAAAGGGTTAACCCTTAAACGCGCGATTGTTTATTCCGTTTCGAAAAAAATATATATGATTCTCTGAAAGGTTTATTACACATGAAAAATAATTTAAAAAAATCAGAGATACATTTTTCATATAATACGTCAATCTTTTCGTCTGTTGCGCATCTGCAATACAAGTAAATACTACTGTAGTGTGATATTTTTGCACTAAAATATTGCAAGTTAGTAAATATTTTAATAAGTATGTATCAAAATACCTTATTTTGTATAATTATTTATTTTATAAAACTTAACGTTTAACACTTTCATTCCCATTATAGAATACGTTCTAGAAATTATGTAGTTCAGAGAATCTGTCTTTACACCAGAAAGTTTCAGTAATTAATTTTGCTTTATTTAAATACAAAATGTCTGTTATTAACTAAAGGAAATATTGCTATTTTAATTTTCTGGTGTGAATTAGGTATATACGAATTAAAAAAAAAATCTATTAAATTCAAAACCGTGTTGTTTGCATATTTGCAAAGCTGCGCACTAAAGGGTTACGCGTTGATCCATGTAAGTGTAGGCTACCTTAAAATATATCTTGTTTTGTTGCCACGATTTTTAAAAGTACAATTATACACCTTATAAATATACACCTTATTGGCTGATAAAACGATGCGAGAATCAGGCCAATTACACTATTTTTTTAAAAAACTGGTGGGAATTAAACAATGTGAATTAAAAAAGTAGCCTACCCTGTCCGTGAAATTTATGGGCGCGAGAATTAATGGGAGAAATAGTTTTATTAAAATTTCGACTGATGATGAATTTCTTAAACTATATAATTTTGCTACCTCATGATAAAATGTAAAAAAAAAAAAAAAAAAAAAAAAATGCTTTTACGCTTTTTTCAATTTAAAAATGAAATTTGACAATATTTTTTTAATGAGAAGACGACCTCTTATGACAAAATAAAAAGTATATTAAATATATTGAAAATATACATGTAAAGGAACGTAAAATGCACATTAAATGTTAATTAACATGAACACATCAAAAGATTCACAGTTTTATTACTAAAATAGGTGTAAAAACAATTAAAAGATTTTAAGACATTAAAACCAAATTACAGATTTCAAATATGAAAAGAATTCGCTGGAATCCGGTGCGCTTTCAACTAAACCCTTATCATCATCAAGGGGTGAAGTGAGACGAAATCAGCAAACCTCCAGAATGCACACTGGTTAAAATATTGCAGGGAGATATTCTTTTGATAATCTTATTCTCTTATTTCTTATGATCTTTTCTCCACACTGTTAAAACTTTTGCAGCATTCTGGAAGGTCATTCCACCGTTTTTTGAAAAAAATGGTTTGATAACCATAATTTAACTGTATTCTGACCCATAAAATGGCCAATAATATGGTGAGAATAGTGTTAACTTCCGGTAGTGTAACCGTCTTCGGAAAAAACGGTCAAATGATCTGCCAGAATGCTGCAAAATTTTAACAGTGCAATGATATTCTTTTCATATTTGACATCTATAAATTGGTTTTAATGTCTTTAAACTTTTAATTGTTTTTACACCTATTTTAGTAATAAAAGTGTGAATCTTTTAATGTATTCATGTGTTTAATTAAAACGTCTATATTTGTAATGAATTTCATTTAAAATGAAACGGTGCTTTTATCTTCGTTTTATATAACGAACGTTATATAAAACGAAGATAAAAGCACCGTTTCATTTTAAATGAAATTCATTTTAAATGAAATTCATATAACGAATGTTATATAAATGCGCTTTTTTGATTTTTTTTGAAATAATTTTAGTCAGAGCCACACACATACCAACCGCTAGTTTTGTAGAGAAAACTCTGCCGTATTTAAAGACAGGATATTTAAGATTCACTGAGACGAAGATCTTTATTTCAAAACAGTGGTCAGGCAATAATGCTGCAAACCCCTTTTCTACGTATCTCTACCAGATGCATCAAGCAGTGCTGCCGCATCTGGCTGATTTTTTCTATAGGAATTTTGAATTCTCATCATAAAAATTAAAATAGTAATTTTATTTTATTTTATTTACGAAAATCTAGCATTTCGTAAAGCAAAAATAACTGTTAAAGCTTTCTGTTGAGAACTCGAAATGTCTAATTAAAAAAATCAGCCAGATTCGGTAACAACGAAAAAGAAAATAATTAGAAGAATATGGAAAACCCACGAGGTGTAATTTTCCGTTGGTAATGAAATCCTAATAAAAATAAGTAAACTTTTTAACACGTTATACGCGACGCCGGTCCCTGGGTCTCAGGCATTGATCTCCATTTAGGCGACGCCGGTCCCTAGGGACCGGCGGTGTAAAATTATAAAAATAATATATTATCTAATATTAAAAACATTTTTCAAAATTTTAATGTATTTTATTAAAACATTTCAGACATAAAAAGGGTTTTCCTTCACAAGAATTACAAATTTTGTACAAATATATAAACACAATTTCTGTGTATGCTGTCGCTTAAACCGAAATTAAAGCAAAATTTGTGTCGCGTGTAATGTGTTAAGCAACCACCACACAGACAGAGAACATAACTCGTGTGGCTTTCTTGATCGGACCAACTAGCATTTTTCTCAGCACATCAGTTAGCAGTATTCTTCACAAATGTATTCAGATAACATTTTGTAATAAGTGGTGGTAACTTAAAATTAAATACTATGAGGATACTATTCTTAATTGTTCAATAAAATTCCCATAAGGAATCGTGTATATGAAAGAGCAAATTTTTCTGCAAATTTTAAAACGAACAGTAAAGAAATAATCAAAATAATTAAAAAAATTGCAATTCTATAATTATTCTAGTTATGACTGCAATCATATTATGTGATACGTATGTAAGCAATGATTAAAAATTACTACAAAAACGGTCATACGAATTTAATTTTTCCAACTGAGCGAAAAAATGCCCAAGCTAGGTCTCGAACCAATAACCTTTGACTCAGTGGCGTAGTTTTGGAGGGGCGGTGGGCTCAAACCATATTGCTACCAGTATTATTGTATGCTAAATTTTGCTTTTTTGAAACGTATAACATTCAATGGTTAACCTGTTCGGGACCATGGCTGCATATATGCACACTCAAACAGAGCATACTGACATTGTTTTTCGCACGAGTAAAAAAGAAAAGTAATATTTGCTTTCTGTAATTAGAGCATTTTCGTGATTATTTAAGTAAATGTAATTCCTTTTTCTGTGGTGCTAATCGAGAAAAAATTTGTGCAAAAGATGCCAGTCCTGAAGGGGTTAAATAAAGCTAAATTTTCTATATAATAGTGCTGATATTAAAAGGATTTGGACCCTATACCTCCCCTTCATCCAAACGCTACGCCACTGCTTTGACTTACATTGTCAATGCTCAACCGTTTGAGATACCTGGGCCGACAACCGGCGGGCATATTTCGCTGAGATCACCTTATTGTTAATAACATCTGGTCAGCCATGAACATAGCTCAACAGAATAAACCGCAGGTTTAACTCTAGGACTCAATGACTCTTTAACTCAGGAAATTGAGTTCTATTACATGCGTTTATCTGTGGTTATCTGAGGTTATCAATAAGGTTATCTTACCGAAATATGCATGCCGGTTAAACCAAATCGTTCAAACGGTAGAACTTTGACAATGTAAGTTTAAAGATTCTGTGTTTAAGTCCCTGCTTGGACAATTTTTTGCTCAGTTGGAAAAATTTAAGTTGTAGGATACCTTTACCAATGAGTTTGTGTTAAAGTTGGTCTTGAAACAATATGTATTTTTGATATTTTTACATGCAATCTTAACGAATTTGTGTATTATATATCTCGATTAAGACTGAAATTAAACATGTGTATGTTTCAGAAAACAAAATATGTTTTTAAAATAAGATTGAAAGCACTGTATATTGTTTTTTTTCGAAGTTTATCCATGAATACATTTTTGTAGATGAAACAATGAACATACTTAAGCTCAGTCTTCAGATATGTATAATACAAAACAGGGAGGGCCAACTGTACCACTGTCGACACCACTAAAATTTTATAGAAGTCACTGCCCTATCTAATCATCGAATCTCCAAGATTAGAAAAGTCGGCGATTTCTTACAAAAATTACTGGTATAAGGCGTGCCACAGTTGGCCAACCTTGATCTAAAACATCGAAATATATGCAAAACTATCACGTACTCCCAGAAATATCTTGCATGCAATTCTGACAAAGAAAAAAGTCCCTCAGAATTCTAGAAACATCTTATTCGAGAGAATTTACATTAAGGTACATTTTTATCAAACATGAAATGCCAAATGTTAGACTATAAGTGTGCATAACTGATCTCTGTGGATCATCGAAATGCCACCATTTTTACACAGAATTATTTTATTTAACCCATTGAAATGCGGTGGGATATATTTTAGCCCACCTAATTTTAGATTCGTACCTGAATTTTTGAATGAAATTTTATTTTTATAAACTTGATGAAAAATTCCTGTAAAATTTCCTTTTCCCAATTTTAATAATTCTGGTATGAATTCAGCATTGCACAAACACAATTACTTGCCCATGAAAGGGGAAAATGACAGATGTTTTCTTATCAAAAAGGTCGAAAATAACTTTTTTGTATATGGCGGTGGCGAATGACTTTCAGGCAAAAACATTGTGCTGCACTATTGTTGTATAATTGTTTTGGTTCTGTCAGTCAATATTAAATATATATTTTATGAAACACATTCTTTAAAAAATATTATGAAATTATACATATATATCACATGAAATATTAGAGACCTGCTATTTTATAGGCTTAGCCCTCCTTTTTTAACATTATGACCTTAGATAGGTTTTCCAGGTTTACGTATTAATAAAACGTCACAATATATCGATTTGATTAAAAAAAGTGTTTTAGGTCAAATTATATTGAATTTGTGGGGCACATGTTCTGGAAAATTAACATCGGATGATACCGGAATTTATTCAGTTGTATACTTTCCCTGTTTTTTCAGGAAAAACTCTAAACCGTAAATGAGCTTTTAAAAAATACTGGTATTTCGCAACAAATTCGAAGACATGTTTACCACGATAATCCTAAATTTTTTTAAGTTCAATGTTTTATAAACCCTTGACAAATACATGTTTATTTGCACCAGGGTTGTCAGTTTGGTGTCTAACTTTAATACGAAATTTCAAGTTCATACTGTAAATTTCGGAAGATGAAATTTTACTTTATGTAATTTCATTTTATGTAAAATTTCTGTTATAAAATTAAGTATAAAACCCTATTCATTATTCTCTGGTATAAACTCTGGTATGAATTTCTGAATAAAAATGGGAGGTCAAACTGGTAACTCTGATTTACACATTCATTCATCCGCCTGCCTTTTAACCCTTTAGTGCACAGCTTTGCACGTAAGCAAACAATATTGTTTCGAATTTAATATATATTTTTACTCTTATATACCTAATTTACACCAGAAAATTAAAATAGCAATATTTGCTTTAATTAATAACAGGCATTCCGTATTTAAATAAAACGTAATTAACTGTTGAGAATTTCTGGTGAAAAATCAGATTGTCTGAACTACGTAATTTATAGAACGTATTCTATCATGGGAAATGAGTTAAAGGTTATTTAATAAAATAAATATTTATATAAAATAAGGTATTTGGAGACATACTTATTAAAATATGTACTAATCTGTAATATTTTAGCGTTAAACAGCCACACGACAGTAGTTTGTACTTGTATTGCAGATGTGCAACAGAAAAGAGGATTGACGTATTATATGAAAAATGTATCTCTGATTTTTTTTCATTATTTTTCCTGTGTAATAAACCTTTCAGAGAATAATATATAATTTTTTTGAAACAAAACAAAAAATCGCGCATTTAAGGGTTAATTAATCCTCTAATTCCCATGGCAGATTATGTTCTAGAACTTCCGTAATTCAGAAAATCGGTATTCCTAGCAGAAAATATCAGCAATAAATTTCGATTTATATAATGGTGGTATGTCTGTTATTAAATAAAGCAAATATTGCTATTTTAAATTTCTGGTATGAATTTGGAACATCTGAAACAAAAAAATTACAAAAATTGGTAATACTGGCGGTGTTGCCAGTGGGCTACTTTTGGCAATACTGAATACTGGTAGTAGCATATACGCTACCACGGATATTAGACGGTTAAATAGGTTTATAAAGATTTCGTCACAATATGAAATTTATAAGCAATATACTTTTTCGGTCTTAGTTCATAAAAGGAACTCAAAAAAAAAAAAAAAAAATGTTAAAAAGTATTGTTACATTTATTTCATTTGAAAAATGAAATTTTGAAATATTTTTATGTGAAGCGATCCCTTATTACAAAATAAAACACGTGTATTTATAGTGAATTTCAAAAGTAATCGATAAAGTGCTTTTATCTTTATTTTAATTTGAACGAAATTTACTTAAATAGCATTTTGTCATCTTCCTTTGAGATTCTTTACATTAGGGCCTACAGACAAACCGCCAGTTTTGAATAGAAATATTTGCTACTTTTTTTTTTATTATTATTATTGACAGGATAATCGTGATCTACTAAGGCCAACCAATGCTCTACGTATTTCTAATAAATGCACCAGGAGAAATAAAAGTAATAAGAAAAATGTGGGTGTACTTTTGCGTAGACAAAGATATACAGAGTGTTGAGAAATGAAGGGGGGGGGGGAATAAAAGGCAACAGGAGGATGAAAAATTTCAATAGGACATGGGGTCGCAAACCACTTATAATCACAGATACAGGGTGTTTCATCCTAACTGAACTTGGGTAGACGGTAAAACTTTCGAGAAAAATATAAACAATGCAATGAAAATATAACGATATGTATCTTGTTTTGTGGGAAATGTTATAACACAACGACAAGTTAAGGAGAAACAGGCTTCTCATGCACCCGGAGAAATAAAACAAAAACGAAAAACGACGAGGTCCTCTTTTGCCTAGAATATGAAATCCTAACATATAATATTGCTTTTCTTAACCCCTTGCGCACGAATTCAATTACGGTTAAAAAATTCAAATTGATTATTGGCACCACTTTTATGAAAAAGAAATATTCATATTATCTAATGACAGGTAAAGCGATACTAAAATAGAGCCAATTTCACTATTTTATAAAACTGGTGAGAATCAAACAATTTGAGTAAAAGACACAGCCCGAGAATATGACGGGAGCGAGAAGTAAGGGGTTAAGCAGCCACCACACAAACAGAGCAAAGGAGTTCATGTGGCTTTCTTGATCACCTTTAAGTATAAAAATAATTGTGCTTCTACCCCTATTATTTTCAAGTATGAACTTAGTTAATTTTTTATAATAAGTGGTGGAAACTTAAAATTATACTACTCGGACGTACCAATCCGAAAACTTTTTTCTATCTCACACATGCTAATACTTCAAAATTCGCTATCACAATGCTAAAATTAAATGACAATCTATGCCTATTATGAGGATTCTAAAGGTATAAGTTCGTTGAATTGTTTGCATTTAAAAAGGAAATACAGTGAATATTCTATTTAACGAAGTCTCGTTGTTACACTTAAATACTTCGTTATGAAGTTAATTCTTCAAATAAAAATCAATTCAAATTCATGAATTTCGTAGAATAAAATACAAATGAAGAAAAAGAAAAGTACACATAAAAGGGAACTATTGAAAAATGTATTTTATTTTGGTCGGAAACTTTTTTTATGCAATGTAGACATATAGGAAAATTTTAATTAGAGTAATGTTTAAAAAAGCATATAATACAGAGAGGTAAAGAAAAAGTGAAGCGTAGCGTCCTTTTTTCTTTTTCTCAGTGTTGCAAAACTTTAACTTAAAACTGTCTGAAATATAATTTTGTACAGATTTCCTGTAAAAAATACACTGTTCATAAAAATCTTTGCTCTTTGTAAGAATCCAAACAATCCATCTGTAACATTTTCGTGAAAATGGAATCCCTTCTTATTGCATGGAATGCTTTAAACATTTCTTCTTTTGAATGGAAATGATTAAATAATTTCATTTTTATACAATCCATGAAATAAATTCATACATTCATCGCATCAGCAACCTCTTGAATGTTGTACACTCACGAAAGTGGAATATACTTCGTTATATAGAATATATTTTTCGTAATATGAAGATTAATTTACATGTTAATGGTGTTCAAAGTCAAGGTTCAGCAGAAATGTTCATTAAGTAGAAAAGTTCGTTAAATAGGGATTTCGTTAAAGGATAGTTCGACTGTATATGCTTCACACTTCGCAAAGGAATCATTGAATTTCGGTAACCACCCTCTTAGATGTCTGCAATTTCCAAATAAAAGAGCATAAAACGACACCTTACACCCAAGACTTATAGGATCAATTTATGTAAAAGTGTAACAGAATATGCAGTTCGATTACAGTCTGTGCATTAGTTTTTGAGATAGAGCTATGCCGAAAATCGTGAAAAATGCAGCGTAGTAGTGTCACCTGTTATATGATTTCAGGGCTCCCACTGGTTCGTTTTTTGAGAACCAGGAACCAGAAAAAAAAATGTGGTAGGTTTCTGAAGCAATTGCAAGAAAAATGTTCTTCCAGGTATGTTTCTATGAAATTTATCAAGATGATTTTTCTTTAAATAAAAGTGGTGTTCAAAAAACGCATCGAGAGGGACCTCTGTGATTTACACTAAACCTAATCATCAGCAACTTATGCCAAGGTATAACAGAATACAAAGTTTCATGAAATCCCGTGCATTAGCTCTTGAGCTATGGATATCGCGTAAGTCGCGTAAATCCTGAAAAATGCAACAAAGCAAAACCACCTGTTGTGCGATTTTCACCTAAACCTAATGAGCAACAATTTATATCAACGTCTTAAGGTTAGTTGATTTTTGACGGCCGATTATCTACACTAGGGACATAGGCCCGAGGAAGGAGTGCCCTCCGTGTGGTCTTCCTAAGGGAACCTAACCCATATTTATGCATGGAAATCCATGACTCGAAGAAAGCCACGAAAACTCCGAACGATTATGCCGACGGGCGAGATTGGGATCGAACCCAGCACCTCCCGTCTACCACCTTCGAGAGCAGAACCTCTCAGCCTCTGGTGGGGCCAACGTCTTACGGAATCAAATGTTTTATTAAATTCCGTGCAACAGTTCTTGAGACAGAGCGCCCAATTTTTTTTTTTCGCATACAGACAATCAGTTTCATGGAGAGACATTTCGTAACAAGTAAAAATTAAATTTAAAAAATCAAAAAACCCGACTGCGTAAAAAACGAACTAATTAATTATTTCGCATCAGTGTGAAAATATTTTTTATATTACGTACTTATTTTTTTATTTACTTGTATTGATGATTTTTAACGTTGTGTTTTATTGTTAGTTCCTATCCTTAAGCACTGTTTTGATGAGGCCTATAGATGTCTATGAAGGTTAGAGTTGCAGTAAAGCTAGAGATCCTATCTAAACAACTTCCAGGTTGTGTAATATTTAAACGGAGCTTCTGACTGTAAAATAGTCAACACAACATCGTCTTCATTTTGAAAGACCTATCCAATGATATGCCACTCAATAGGGTGGGTAAAAAAATTTTTCGCCTCTACCGCCATTTTTAATGTATAAAAACGAACCCTAGCCTATGGCCATCGGACGGCTAAGTCGAATCGATAGGGACCTCATACACTAAAATCCATCCAGCCGTTGGGATGCTTCGAAGATATAAAGAAACCCACATACCCAGATACGCGTGAAATACATAACCCTTCTTGGAATTCGCGTAAAAACAGACAAATCCTGTTCTGCACCTTCTAAAACGCGTAAATCTATCGAAAATTGGAAGTAGAATTTTTTCACGAATTAATTTGGGGCGAACTTGTTTTAAACAATTAAGAATGGGAGATAAGGCAAAAATTTCTATTCGAAATTTACAGGTGAAAGTTTGCTCCCGCGGTCATCAGAAACTGTTAATCCAATATATAAAAATCAGCCGTCATCTTGTGATAACCTCTTCTGTTACTTCACTTGCAACTGGTAGACAATACACCATGAATCTCCTTCTCTATATTCATAACTCCATCGGATACGAAAGAATATATTCCGCGCATTTGAAAGAAATAAAAACAATTCCTATAATTAATCTAGTTATGATTAGAATCATATAATCATATTAGAATTAGATGATACCGATGTAAGCAATAATTAAAATAATACTTTAATCCTTTGTGGCTTAGTGTTGAACACCCAACTTGATTCCCAAATACTACAATGGCACCAGAATTTTAGTACAAGTATTTTCCGTTAATTATGTATGTGAAATATTTTTTTTCATTCGCAAATAAATTTGTTCGTAAATTCCGGCGTCCCTCATTCTTGTAATCATTTTAACAATGAAAGTCAGGAGTCGTACTTGTCCAGAAATTTCACGATCATGAAATTCTTCTGTACCGGTATTTTCTTATGAAAAAATCTCTTGTTAAATAAGTCGAAATTTCGCGCGTTTAACTCTATTTATTTTTCTATAAACAAATAGTGATACATTTCCTCAAAAAAATCACTTAACAGTACAACTCTTGATGGAAGTGCTCTGTGCCGGAAAGCGTTAACCCCTTGAAGGGCACCGGTACATTATATATACCACTTGATGTTTATTCCTAAATGCCACATTGGCACCAGAATTTAGGAATTAAATTTTCCTTTGTAAAATGTACTGGAATAAAAGCTTTTACTTACTTTTATATAAATTTGTTCATAAATCCCGGTGTTAATCAATCATTTTAATATCTCTCGTAAGACTGAACGTAAGCAATAATGTTCAAAAAATTCTATACTGTTTTCTTGAATTTTATACATGGATAATTTTTTGCAGATGAAACAATAAATGAGGACGCAAGTTTCAAAACCTGCCTTATACAGAAAATCAAATTTTGGGAAACCGCGGAAGACTTTTGTCTGCGTTCATTGCTTTTCATTGTAATCTAATATTTTACAGTGCCAGAAATACACGATAAAACTACGTTAATATCCGGTCTATAATCCGTGGATCAAACAATTATATTCGCACACAGAAATCTTATTTAATAAAAAGTAACAGTTTGCATCGAGGTAAATATTTAACTTGAATTATTATAAAATTTCTGGGTCGGAACATAATTATTTGATCCACGGATTATAGGCCGAAAATTACGGTAGTTTTTTTTTTTTTTTTTTTTTTTTTTTTTTTTTTTTTTTCAGATTGTAGTGGTTTTTTTTATGAAGGTTCACCAATAGAATATTTTACGAACATTGACAGAGAAAACTCGAATTTTAAATTTTGGATAAAGCGAGTTTTGAAACTCACATCCTCAAATATATTTATGCATATTATACAGAAAAATTTGGCATTCATGCAGATGTTTTGTTATCAAATAAGTCTAAAATAACACTTTTGTATATGGTTGTGGAAGACGACTTAAGGGCAAAAAGTTGTGCAGCGTTATTGTTGAAAATTGTTTTGGTTTTTTTAGTTAATAATAAATATATGTTTTATGAAACACATTCTTTAAAAAATATTATGATCTTCCACATATATCTCGCATGAACTAAGCTTGACCCGCCATATTCTATACCCTGCGCTCTGTTTTGTATTTTATGATCTTCCATAGTTATTTAGGCTCACGCATTAATACAATTTCACAATATATGGATTTAAGGGTGTACTCAAATCCAATCTGCTTATTTTCCGATTCATTTTTAATGAATCATATGCTCAATCATATTTCATGCTCTGAAATGCATCATATTGGCAGATTCTCTTATTTAGAAACTGTATAATGTGCCGTGTTTGTCGATTTTTTGTTAAAGGCAGAATATATTGCAAAAAACGCTGACAAAGTTGGCGTTTCGAACCAAATTTCCCGAAGCGAGAGAGCTGGGAACGAAAATAACGGTCATACTGAGAAAATAATTGTTTCTAAATCAAGTTCTAATTAATTGAGCGAGAAATGAAAACACTTGGCCGCTTATACATCTCTTCAAAAATCACATCAGAAAGTTTCATGATTTTACTTTTAAAAATGAATCTGAAAATGTGTCAAAAAATTTCGAGCTGCCGAGGGTGAAAAAATATTTTTTTGAGTACAGCGTTAACCCCTTAACCTGCAATGACGGGCATAGCCCGCGTACGATGATCGAGCCAAATGTAAATTCTTCTTACCACTAAAATTTCACAGTAAATATAGTTTAATTTAATCGTCAAAATTCCATGATTAAACAACGCGAAAATCTCCATTAAATTTTAGTGGTAGCTATGGATTTGCCAAACCGTGGAGCTGTTAAAAGTAAATCGTAGGTTAAGGGGTTAATATAAAATTTGCTAAACGTCAAATTTTATTGTATTTATGGCGTACTTGTAATAGAAAATTAACAACGTAATATAATGTAGTTTATTGAATAGAATATTTTGCATGCAATTTTCCGGAAGGATTCAGCACAGCAAAAGAGCTATTCTAAAAGAAAATGCTGATTTATTTTTTTAACTTTTTGGTGAAACAAATGACACGTTTACCATGATATTGCTAAAAAAATTAAGTTCAACGTTTTATATAAGTATGAACAACATATATTTATGTACATAGTATTTGATACTTTTATTAAATGGATTTATTAAAATTTCGGAACAAGGCGAATTTCTGAAACTCTATACTTTTAGAAGCTTAGTTCTTTAAAAGAACTCAAGTAAAATTTTAAAAAGTTTTGTTACATTTATTTCATTTGAAAAATGAATAATGTTAATTTTTTATGCAGTTATTGTTATTATAGCTTATTGTTACAGTTGTTACAGTTATTGTTATTATTGTTATTATGATTTAGTTATTGTTATTATGGCAATATTGTTAATATGACGACGACCCCTTACGTCAAAATAAAACACATATATTTATAATAAATGTTATATAATTGGAAGAGGTGCTTTTATCCTTATTTAAATTAGAATGAAAGTTACCGCAATTTCCGGCCTATAATCTGCGGATCAATCGTATTCCGACCCAGAAATCTTATTTTATTAAATGTGACTTAAAAAAACTCGGTAAATATTTAACTTCAATTATTAAGTAAAATTTCTGAGTCGAAACTTGATAGTTTGATTCGCGGTCATAGGCCGGAAATTACGGCACTTAAGTAGCCATCTTTAATTTTCTCGTCAGGTCCGCAGTCCTACCACTAGTCTTGTATTGGAAAATTTGGCATATCGTCGGTACCATGTCAAACTATCCACCATGAAAACAGTGTCGCCAGTGGGCTACAGTTTTAAATCAGATTTCTTGATTGGCACCACTCTTCTGAAATGGTAAAATTCCCCTCGTTTTCACCTTATTATGTCATTAAATAAGGCGAATTTTACTATTTCAAAAAAGTGTTTCCAAGCAAGAAATCTGAATTTAAAAATAGTAGCCCACTGGTAACACTCTTTTCATATTGGATAGTGTGACAATGGAGTTATGAATAAAAAGGAGGTGTCATAGTGTCTACCAGTTCCGAGTGCAGTGACCTGAGGAGGTTGTCACAAGATGGCGGCTACATTTTAAAAATCGTATCGACAGTTTCTTATTAACGCCGGGGCAAAATTCCCACCAGTAAAATTGAATAGTAAATTTCGTCTTATTTAACCTTCCGTCTACCAGACGGGTCCATTGGACCCGACATGTACATTCAAAATATTTATTCAAACCAGAAATTTCTTCCAAACAAACTAAATGTATAAATCAGACAATAATAAGTTAAATAAACAAATTAAATAGTTTTAAGTAAAAATTCTGGTGTAGAATGTTTTTATAAAACTTGAGTAACATTTCCGGTAGTTCTAGGGTTAAGTGCATTATTCACGAAAATATTTTCTCACAAATATGGTGAAAATTTATAATTGTTTTTACTGATGAAAGTTTGCCGAGATGTTACAATATTTTTCACTTTCACTGACATGTGGTTTTCTAGGTTGTTACAATATGGCGGAAACGCAGGACCTGACTATCGCCAAAATAAACTTCCGTCAGTAACAATTTATATATGTTTCTGCCACTATTTGTGACTGAAGTTTTCATTAAAAAAGCATGTAAATAAGAAGAAATTTTCTATTTAAATTTAATGGTGGAAGTTTCCTCGGCAGTAATTAATCCCTGAAAAAAGCGGTTGCAGTTAAAGCTTCACTATTTTAAAGATATGTCAGTTCCTCTTTATTAGTAGTTCCATGAGTTTGACATGATACCGACTATATTTAATGACAAGATTGTTGCGATGCACTAAGGAGAAGATTTTTATTCCAAAATATTGGCTCCGCTAAAATGTTACAAATCAATACTTTAATCATACCTTACAAATGCACTAGGAAGAAGAATACAAAAAGGAAAAACGATGGTTTGTACTTTTGCGCAGCAAACGAAACTCTAATAAGAATACACATTTACAACGCATCCACCACAGATATAGC